>JAWZYU010000012.1:69021000-69646000 GCA_038380435.1 Ryuthela nishihirai
AAGTTGTCCATAAAACCTATCCTTCTCATCCTCATCGGCATCCTCAGTGGGGACATAACAGCAGATAACATTCAAGTTTTTAAAGCTTGTCTGAAATTTTGCTGTAAAAAACCTTTCATTAATGCACTCATATCCTAGAAGAGCATCACTAGCATGTCTGCTGAGAAGCAGACCCACGCCTTGGTGATGCTTATTGTCGTCCCTCCCTGAAAAGAGAAATTTAAGATTATTTTTAAGAATCTGACCTTTATCTGTCCATCTGGTCTCTTGCAAGCCGAGAATATCTAAATTATAACGGTGGAATTCTTGTGTGAGAACATCAAGAGAAAAGGCTCTGTGCAGAGTCCTCACATTCCAACTACATATGGAGAGAAAATGGTTAGTGGGATGTTTAAAGAAACTATGTTTATTGAGAGAGGGAATGCCGACAATATCAAACAGCCCCCTAATCGCAGACATGGGGCAAAGACTCGTTCCCCACTACTAAAGGCTGAAGCCATCTACACTGGAAGACTTCCGCCAATGTAGAATTTGACGATGCCAATAGAAGAAAAGAGTTCAGGTGCCTGCGATGACTTCTGCTCAGGATTATCCACCAGCTGATAAACATATCCTGTGAATCTATTCACTTGGGGCTGTCAACCCACAAATAAACAGAAAACACAGCGGAAGATTTTCCCTCCACAGAAGCCCACCAGTGCAGCAAAATCAGGATCCATAATCAAGCTCAGAGAGCTGAAATTGGATCTGACCATTACCTTGTTAAAAGTGTGTTGCAACTTAAACTTAAAAAGTGTTGTGCTAGGGTTAAAAATTTTACTTTTAATACTGAAGCTCTGAAAGATCCAGTTATAGCCAAAGCTTACCATGATAGGTTACTTAGTCATTATGACAGTCATGGTTTGCTTACTACTGAAGTTGAGGAAGAATGGGATCATTTTAAACAGGTTCTTTTGGACACTAACAGTACTCTTTTAGGAAAAAAGGAGCAGAAGAGGCAAAATTTTCTGAGTGATAAGGCACTTGAGCTTATTTTGGAAAGAAAGAACTGCAGGAATGCCCTTAATCAATACCCTACTAGTCCTAATAGAAAGCATTACAGAGACCTTAATAAACTTGTAAAGGATCAGTTAGCTGCTGATAAGAATCTTTCGCTTGATGGTTTGGCTGACAAAGCCGAGGAAGCAGTTGGACAGCACAACACCAGAGAGCTGTACCAGATAGTTAATGTTTTGTGTGGTAGAAAACGGACAGGCATACAAGGATTGAAGAATAAACAAGGTAAGGTTATAGAATGGGAGGATTCTGTCATGGCTAGGTGGGCTGAGCATTTCAGTGATGTTCTAAACAATGTAGTTAGTTCTACTCCCACTGTTTGCAATGATGACAGATGCATTGGTGGCTTTAATGTTGGCCCTATAACACAATCTGAAGTTATTTTGGCTGTTTCTAAACTTAAACTTCATAAATCCCCAGGGTTAGATGAAATTACTATGGAAATGCTTAGAGCTGGGAATGTTTCGGTTACCACTTGGATGACTGAAATTCTGAATATCTTTTATGATAAAGGCATGGTTCCTAAGGACTTTACCAGAGCTATTGTTATCCCTATTTTCAAAAAAGGTGATCGCAGTTCTTGTGATAACTATAGGGGTATCAGCCTACTCTCTGTTCCAGGTAAAGTTCTTTCCATGATTGTGCTTAATAGAATTAAGAATCTGGTTGACAGTCAATTGCGTGATGAGCAATGTGGATTCAGAAGTGGTAGGGGATGTGTGGATCAGATATTTTCACTTAGGCAGATTCTTGAGAAATGTTTAGAGTTTCAGAAACCTTTGGTTGCTAGCTTTGTTGATTTCAAAAAGGCTTTCGACTCTGTTGATCGTCATAATTTGTGGTTGATTGTGAGATCATATGGTATACCAGACAAGTTAGTTAACATAATGAAAGCTCTCTATAATAACACTGAGTCGTGTGTGAGAGTTGGTAAGGCTTGAAGCAATTGGTTTAGCATTACTTCTGGTGTTCGACAAGGGTGCATTTTGTCTCCTTTTCTCTTTAGCTTGGCTATTGATTATGTTATGCGAAATTCACTTCAAGGGAAAGATTTTGGCCTTAAATGGGCTGGAGATACGAAAATTTCTGATTTAGATTATGCTGATGATTTAGCCCTTTTGACAAATGATGTTGATGAGATGAACTCTTTCATTCGAGCTGTTGATGAGACTGGTAGTAGAGTAGGTTTGGTTATAAACAGAGAGAAAACTAAAGTGATGAAAATTGGTCAAGCAGGCTGTGATTCAGTTAATCTGAATGGTTGCAGTCTTGAGCAGGTGTCACAGTTTAATTATCTTGGGAGCTATGTAACAGATACTGGTGATGTGCGGCATGAGATTAACAGACGAATAGGTATTGCTGCCGGGACTTTTAAGAATCTATGGAGAGTGTGGAGAAATAGGCGTATACATCTAAAGACTAAAATTAGACTGTATAATAGTTTGGTTCTTTCTAGGGTTAGTTATGGTAGTGAAACTTGGACACTTTGTAAACAAGATAACAGGAAACTAGATGCTTTTGATTCCAGATGCTTACGCAGTATCTTGGGCATTAGGTGGTTCAACTTTGTAACTAATGATGAGATTAGGCAAAGGAGTTTGCAACCTCCTTTAAGCAGCATATTGTGCAGAGAGAGACTCCGTTGGTTTGGCCATGTTGCCCGTATGAATAATTATAGATTGGCGAATAGGGTTATGAACAGTGTGCCTAAAGGCCTCAGAAAGAAGGGGAGACCTAGGATGCGGTGGGCAGACAATGTCAAACAGGACCTTGTTAGAGTTGGTGTGCAGTGGCCAGATGCAGTAGATGTAGCTCAGGATAGACTTGCTTGGAGAACTAAATTGCACGGTTTGGTTGGACCTCCGTAGCCCATGGCTGCTTGAGGAGGATGATGATGATGCGATAAAATGTTAAAAGACTAGAGTTTGTGCTCTAGAATAGTTATGATAACTCATGGTCTGCTTGCAGTTTTCAAAGATCCATGTCTTAATTATATTTACTTTTAATTTCTTGTGTATGTAATTCTAATGTTACTTTTAATAATAAATATCTATGCATATCTGAAAATTTAATCATTTACATTTTGCATTTATAATCGATATATTTACCTTGATTATAAAAATATAGTCTACTCAAGGCATTGGGTGCTACTTGGGTCCATTCATGCTCTAGAAGCAGATGTTTGGGCACCTACAATGGATAGTAGATTTAACTTCATTGTTCCCCCCCCCCCTCCCCTTGGTTAGAAAAGGGACATTGATGGATTTGGAAAAGCCTCCATCTGTCAGATGGTACATTAAGTCAGCCTTATGTGCTGGAGAACCATATTCTGTGCAAGTTAATGAACATGTTGGATGGCCTAAACACAAGGCATCCATCTATTTCCTAACACTGTCCAATGGGTTTCCTTCCTCTACCCAATACTTAACCCATGGAGTCCTGTGACCTTTCCATTTAGCCCATGGCATGAAAAATGTGTAACTCAGAAGTAAAACAAAAATAATTCTATATCATGTGTTTTAGACTATTAAAGGTTCCAGGTTCTATTATAGATATGGATTTGAATTTTTAATACAACATGGGATGGCACAGGGGAAACTTGTGCAAGTATTTGGGAAATTATGGAGGATTCAAATCTGTTAAAAATGACAGCAATTCTTCAACACTCAGGGAGGTGACATGTGCTTCTGTTATGCTTTATTTTTGGAACTCTGCTGAAAGCTACTTTAACTTCATTGCCATTACCTAAAAGGGGCGGGGGTGGCTCAGTCGGTAGCGCGCCAGGCTCGTAATCTGTAGTTCCCAGGTTCGAGTCCCAGCTGGGTCAGCGTTGAGATTTCCCCGCCCTGCCCACGGTCAGTAGGGGACACCGATGGGCTTTGAAAGGCCGCCGTCCGTCGGATGGGACGTTAAGCCGTGGCCCCGTGTTCGGGAGAGTCATACCCTGTGCACGTTAAAGAACACGCTGGATGGCCTTGACGGGAGGCTACCATCTGTCTCCCAACAGCTGTTCCAGTGGGTCCCCTCCCCCAACCTTCTCTGAGCCTTCGGGGTCCATGTGACCTGGCCATTTAGCCCATGGTGTGCAAAAAAGTGCCGCTCAGAGGTAAAACAACCCAAACAACAAAGCCATTACCTAAAAACACTCTTGCAGGTGCAATTTTAAAGAATAAAAAAGTGCTCCTGGATTTGATCATGTGAACTTTTTTGAAATTCTGAAAACGATCCAATTTATGCAAAACTGTGAAACAGTTGGTCAAAGATCATCTTTCTACCACCAATATTTTCCAAGCTCTTGTGCTAGGAAAGATATATACAAATAGCTACAACACAATACATGTAGTCAAGAATTTTTGTAATATAGATGTACAGTTCAACTGCTAAAGTTCTCTGTGTGAATTAGTGTTGGCAAACGAAATAAAAAACATTTGTTACATTTTTCGCTACAGACAAAAATTTAATATAATTTTCCGTTATGTTTTTTGTTATAGCAGAATTTAAATTTAGTTATAATATTATAACGAAAGCAGTTTGTACCAGTTCAATCAATCCATTTGCTAAAAAAAATTGGAAAAGGGAAAATTATGAATATTAATTACAATTATTAATGAAATAAATACATATATGTAAATAGAATTGTTGCATCTGCTTTTTCTGCTACTGATAATTAAAAATGGGTTTAAAAATAATGAAATAAAAATTGCAATTAGGTGACCCTGTTATGAATAAATAGGATGATACCACTGTAAGTATTCTAATAATGTATGCAAGCTATACAATTCAAACTACTGAAAACAGGCACCAGGAGTTAGTGTTGGGGAGGGGGTCATTATTGGGGAGGGTTCGAGAATTTAGCCTCAAAGGGGGGGGGGGGTCTGAAAATTTAGTTTGGGGGAGGGGGTGAGTCTGAGAACAAGACTTGAGTAGAGTTTTCCAATTACTAAAATATTCTTCTGGACAGGAGATGTTTAAATGATATTCTATGTGGAATAAAATTTTATAGTGTTTTTTTTTTTTCCTATATCTACTTTTAGTGTTGGGTATAAAATATGAGGTTAAATTAAAATTATACAAAGCACCTGTTTTGAATTTCAAAGCAGGTAGGCCGAGTGGTTAACATGCTTGGCTACTGATCAAAAGGACCTGGGTTCAAGCCCTGGGTAAAGCATGGATATTTGTATTATTTTTCTGCTGAGGTCCTGCTATCCTCACTGACCTTCTACTATGGCATATAAACTGACAAGCTCCTGTCAGACCTCTGTGGCAAGCAGCTGTTTGGGGGGGGGGGGGATATTTTTTATTAGATAACTTTGAGAATTCATGTAAGATGTCCTGATTTTGTGGTTGGTGGGCCCTGGGTATGTTCTTGACTGAAGAGATTTATGCCAAATTTCTGGGAATTGTTCAGAATAGAATGGAGCATTATTAATAAAAAAAATTCTAAGCATAAGTATGCATTTATAATTCTTAGTACTATAATGATTTTTGTGCACAGATTAATATTTTTAAAACTATTTGCTAAAATGACTCAAGGAAATATTTTTTAAAAAGGTGATTCCCTTTAGAAAGATTAACATAATAATGCATAGTCAACAAAAAAAAATACTTATTCAAAAATGTTGATTTTTATAACGCAATCAATGTTATTCTATTTTACTCATTATTAAAGAAAAATGTCTTCTAATAATTTTGAATCCGAATTATTTCTTTTGTCAGAGAGAATCCATTTAAGCCTAGAAGAAACTCTACAGAGACCTGAGTTGCAGCTACTGCTAGAACACTTCTTGCAAATCTTTGCAATGTTTTGTCTTGATTTTTCCAGTAATGAAAAATATTTTCTTTTGTAGAATTTCTCTTTGTTCTCTCAAATTCATTTACTAAAATTAAAATTTTATTTTCTTTTACCTCCAATTTTTTGGTTTCATCAAGATAGATTTCTAGCAAATTATTTGTTGAGTTGTTTGATGACATTGAACTATTTTTATTGATGCTTTACTGTAGAAGTGATTTGCTGTGCTTTTGAAGGTAATGCAAAATAATTAAATGAGTTTTCTCTTAAACAGACATCAAATAGCATAAAAATAATCTAATGAATAAATATAAGTAAAGAACTTGAATACATTACCTTTTAACTTTATGCAGTCTCTTCTTAACCCATTTCTTCCCAGTGTTGCGTGTACGCAACACTTGGGAAGAAATGGGTTAAAGGAGCTTCAGTGAAGTACAAGGATGTGGTGCAAGATACACATTGGCACTGCTCGAGTGAAACATGACAATTGCCTCCTTTATTTTTCTCAACATATGTAGAGGGTGGGGCTGATTGTTAATGGATTTGCAAACATACACATGGAAATGTTTTTTTTTTTGTTGGGGGGGAGGAGTGGAAGGTGTGATGGGAAGATCAAAACCGAAAGTATAGTGAGTTTGGATATAGTGTAATACTCAATAAGTTAATGCCCCTTTCCCCCAATTTTCTATCCTAAATCCAAATTACTCCACCTATCTAGTTCCTTTTCTAAGTGGGTTACAGGAAATTGTAATATACCTGGGATTTTTGCCCTATTGTAATTGCCATGTTTTACTTCTGCATGAATGGAGACTCATCCTTTCTTTAGCACTGCAGTGCTTATCTGGCTATCACAAAGCCCTTTATCTAAGTACCAGTTTTGAAGAAGGTGGCTGAGACAGCTGTTTTTGCAAATTTTTTCAGAATGTGTGAGCAGAGTTACTGAAAGTCTTTGTATGTTGATCATGAAAGTAAAATTGTACATCTGTCTTTTTCACACAAGTTTTGAAGTATATCTTATAAAGGGAAAACCTGAAATGTATCAATATAAAAACAGTGAAAATAATGAAATAATTTTTCCCCCATTATTTGTTATTTTTTAATGTTATAACCACTTTGAAACTCTATTAATGTTATTCAAAAATCATTTCATTATTTTGTTATATTACACATAACATTTTCCAACACTCGTGTTCATACACAGTTTTGATTCATATTCCATTTTAAGTTCAGTTTTTTTAATTTTGATACACTATTTGGAACCAGTTAGAAATAATTTCCCTTGTTAAAATCAGCTGTGAATGAAAAAGTTATGTGTAAACATTTCCTTTCGATCTGCTTAAAATTCTATTATTTTTTTAATTAGGAATTTGGAAGCTAATGCTCGTAAATACCTGGCTTCAAATGATGAAAATGCAAGTCTTGATGAAGATGATGTAATCTGCATAGAAGACGAAATAGACAATCGAGAGATTCCAATTAAAATTCTTTGGCAAGCTTCAATAATTAGGATATGTATGAAAATGGTAAGAGAGATTATAGATTGATTGATGCTGAAAGGTGTGGTGTAAGTGGTAAAATAATACTTGCAAATGACTCAAGAATAGAAATGTATATTTAATCATTGACAGTTACTGTTGTAGAAACAGTTTGTCTGTATTTTGGTATACTACAGAAAAATAGTGATCTGCAATGATTTCTGAAAATATAGAAGTCATATAAATATTTTCAGTCATTTGAGTTTTACACAAAACCTTCACTCTTTTTGAATCAGTAGATTTTTTTATAGAAGTTTAAATTTGTAGAATAAGAATTTAAAACACATAATTAATACTCTTTTTGTTAGATGCAGAATGTTTATAATCAAACTGCATCATTTTAGGAGCAGAGATTGGCTCAGTCAATTACATTCAAGGCTCATAATCTGTTCCAAGGTTCTGCTCGTAAGTTCTGAAATTCATGTCCTAACTGTGCCCTCATTGAGATTTATCTCTCCTAACCAACACCCTGCCCTCAGTAAGAAAGGAATCTTCAATTAGTGGGCTTGAAAAAGCCATTGTTAATCAGATGGGTGTTAAGCTGTAGCATTATATGCAGGAGGATGGGAGGCTTCCATCTGTAGCCTAACAGCTGTTCAGAGGGTCCCCTTTCCCAACCTTCTCTGAGCCCTTGGAATCCTTGTGACATAGCTATTTAACTGGTGTGTAGAAAGGGCCAATCAGAGGTGAAACAACCCAACTACATCACTTTGGAGACCTGTGGACAAAAAACGGTGGCTGCACAGAATTGAACTTTGGAATGGACAGTAGTCAGACAATCGGAAATGGAATGACATGAAGAAAAGAATTTGTTTCAGAAAAGTGCCACCAGATAGAACATAGTACTGGAATGAACAGTTATGCAAATGACACCCATGTCAGATATTAATGTGTGTAAAACTGTTCAGTATGGTGATCATTTATGTTAACATGCTGGAATCATAGAACTGTTCAGTTGTCCTTTCAGGATGTCAACATGTTATGCTATCCTTTAGGTTCACGATAGTTTGAATGCTGTCCCTACACACATTATCTTTCAAATAACTTCACAACCAAAAAGAAAATCACCTGGATTGATGTTGGGTAAGTGAAGTAGTCAGACATTTGGGAACAGATAGTAAACTATGCAATAATGTGAAACCTGGTTTGAAGCAGCTGTGTCATTGAATGAGCAATATGTTAGGGTGCCCCATCCTGCATGAAAACTACTGTGTCCTAGCAGCCTTGATGGTCAATGATAGCATTCTGGCTTAGGAGTTCATGCTATTATGCACCAGTCATTGTACACATTACAAAATCCTGTGCATGGAATTTCATCAAAGAAGCAGGTATCTGTGATGAAAGTAACAGTGACACTGAGTCATACAGTAATGCATGAGGAATACAGTGTAATTTTATCAACAGCCCATGGTGTGACATTCCCCATACCTGACAATTTTGAGTGTCGATATTAACTTTCAGCTGCAAGTGCACCTCATCACTCTATAAAATGCTCCATGGCCAATTGTTGCCAATCTTCATCCTAGCCAGGAATTGAAGATTTAATCTTTCCAGTGTCCAGCCTGTAAAACAGGTTTACATCAGGCCAAGCTATTTTCTCCCTATGCTCAGCCTAAAAAAAAATTTACTTTAGAACTTTTTTGCCAAATAACTAATGAAAGGAATTATGGCATGTTATATGCCAAATTAATCAGCATTTAATTGTGGATTTTCTGAAAATAAAATAATACACAAAAAGAGTTTTATTTTAATAGGGCATTTTTAGAGTTATGTAGTAATAAAAATGCATCTGGCAATGCAAATAAAAATTTGTTAGAAAAAAACTAATAGAAACAATAATAATGCATATGAATGAAAGGCTATTTATTTCTGAATAACAATATATATATATTTGCTGAAATAAGAAAATTACTTCCTTTTTGTAATTTTTTTCTCAGTACCATACTTTGAGAAAAGTCTAGGCCTTTCACCAACTATGCTGAGCCATATGAACAAAGTTAACTTACAAAAAAATTTTTAATTTCCAATCAATTGAAATAGGTCATGTTGTATACTAAATTAAACAGAATTTAATTCCAAATTTTATGAAAAATAATTTAAACAAATTTACAAGCATATTGATTTTTAGTAGGCCTCTTTTAATGTGATATGGTAAAAAAAATAGATCAGACTGTACAATTATTTTAGAAAATCTGATGAATAAAATTAGTTAAATTATATATTAATCCAGAGGAAATTTCTTCCCAAATAGTATAATATTTAACCTTGAACATGATTTTATTTTTTGATTCTTTTCATTATTGTATATTTTAAACATGGCCAGTGTTATGCAAAGTGACTTGGACTTCTCACATTCACAGGATTTCTGAACTGGTTATAAAATAGAAAAAAAAAAATTTCTTGGCTGTTTTTTTTATTGAACATTATGAATTTTTTCTTTGGGTGTTGAAGTTTGACGATCTTGGCTAAGTGCAGAAAAGTTTATGCTCCAAAGCAAAAAAACTTATATCATCAGAGTCGAGTGGTGCAGCCAAGATACTGAGAGGGGAGGGGGTGCTTTTAAAATCATTCAATATAGACATAAAAACTCCTAATCTAAAAAAATGAAATATTTCTAGGGGGGGGAGTGAAATGTTCACAGTGAGTTTAGCAGGAGGGGGGTAAAAATGCTTCCCAAAATTGCCCTCCCACATGAGGATTGATTTCCGTGCCAAGGGAGTCCATTTTGCTTCTGTATCCAACACCATTTTCAGAAAACGGTACAAGTTCAAAGTTTTATTATTAAAATACCAAGAAATAATAAAAGGATAATTACATATAACTTAAATGGATGTTAAATATAATATCCATAACAATTTTTTAACCAGACATCTGATGTAGCATAACTCAGAAAGATCGATAAATCAGCCGACTGAGTCTTTCAGTCAGCTGATTTTTTCTGTCAATTTAATTTACGAAAATAAATCGACAGAAATTAATTTGCTTTCGTATCCAAGACCTTGTTCATTTTCAGAAAATGATACCAGATCAAAGTTTTTCATATTGGAAAAATAGTAAAATAAAAATTAACATATAACCTAATGCAATGTTAAATAAAATATCCACAGCAAGAATGTCCACATAATTTATGGAAATAAATCTGCTGAAATGAAAACTAAGGTTTAAATATAAAAAATACTAACTTTAGAAAGAGAGATCCAATATAATTAGATCCACTTAGAGTATCCAATATAACAACACTGTAAACAATCTATTATGGAGCCACTTATAACACACGGAAAAGCGATAGCATATTTCATCCACCTGTCTTGTGCAGTGAGATATAGCGTAACTAGTGCAGCTGTACCAAGTGCTGGAACCTAACAAAGATGTTTTTATTTACAGTTTCAGTTTTAAGAGTGGGAAAGATGCTTAGTTTGTTGGGATAAATGATAAAAATAATTCTGAGAATATTGAAATAGGTTTATGGCAGAAAAGAGTGTAAAATGGTAAAAAAAAAAATAGTGATGTGTACTTTGTAATTATTTCCAAAATCTTTTGTTTTTCAAAATAGCATTTTTTTTTGTTAATTTTCCAGGACATTTTTGAAACTTTAAGGAAAAATTTGTTGGTAATAGTTCAAACTTGTGAGCTTATCAGGTGATTGCTTCAGCATAGAGTAATATTAACAAACAAATCAGCAATACCACATAGCGCTTCAAAGAAATGGCAACCAGATGGCTTTAACAAATGATTTATATTATAGTTCAATAAAATATGCATCAAATGAAAAGAGAAAATATTATTTTTCAAACTTGAATTACGTATTTTTAAAAGATATATCTAAGAAAATTTTCAAACAGCAATTTAAAAAAAAATTGAAGTTTCATGTGTTATACAAAAGACATCTCTGTTAATGCCCTTGCCTCATTTCGGATTCTTTGAACATATGACGTGGACACTGGAAGAGTTAAGATCCAAGTACAGACATCAGTGAGGATTTTTTGTTTTAAGAGAGTAATGAAAATTCCTTTTGATCTGATACTAATGAAATATGATTATTTACAGCTTTCAAATCCTCCAAATGGCTTTAATTTATATTAGTCATGGACAATCCATATTTTTCAAGTGGCCTGCTTATATTATCGTGCAAATTATTATTTTTTTTTATCTCTTAAAGTGTTTTTAGTAGCCTAAATTTAAATATGATGACATCTACCCACATGAGACTTTGTGCATATGGGTAGATTGGGTTTTCTAATAATTCAGTTTCCAATTGAAGAGCTCAGCTCTCACTCAAAAATGGGGTGGGGGTGGGGGTGGCTCAGTCTGTAGTGGGCCAGGCTCATAATCTGCAGTTCCCAGTTTCAAGTCCCAGCTTGGTCAACAATTAGATTTATCTCTGCAAAACTCCTTCCCTGCCCTTGGTCAGTAAGAGACACCGATGGGCTTGGAAAGGCTGCTGTCCATCGGATGAGACATTAAGCCATGGCCCCTTGTGTGGGAGAGCCACACCCTGTGCACATTAAAGAACACGTTGGATGGCCTTGATGGAAGACTACCATCTATCTCCTAATAGCTGTCCAGTGGAGCTCTCCCTTCAACCTTCTCTGAACTCACAAGGTCTTTGTGACTGGCCATTTAGCCCCATTGTGTGCAAAAAAATGCCACTCAGAGGTTGGGTTAGGTTTTTTACCTTTGATTGGCACTTTTTTTTTGCACACAACAGGATAAATGGCCAGGTCACAAGGACCCAAAGGCTCAGAGAAGGTTAGGGGAGGGAATCCACTAGAATAGCTGTTGGGAGACAGATGGTAGCTTCCTGTTAAAGCCATCCAGCATATTCTTTAACATGCACAGGGTATGGCTCTCCCACACGTGGGACCACAACTTAATGTCCTATCTGATCGTCTTGGTATACAGTGCAATGGTTTGATGTGGAAATCCTAACAGTTCAGCAGTTGCAGTGATTGAACAACTGGCCTTCCTTGCACCCACTATTTGGCCATGGTCAAACTCCCTTATGTTGCTGTCTTTATCCATCATTACTTTTCAATGACTGGTTTCCAATATGTAGAGACCTGCTCTATTTATAGGCATTGCAAGTTCCAGCACCCCACTTGACTAGATGCGATACTTCTTAAAATCAATCCAAAGTGAATGCACAGTATTCCCTGTTAAGAAAACATTAATTAATTCTGAAAATATCCGTTGTCCGATGCGTGGTGCAATGGTTAGCACGCTCTGGCATGAATCTGCAATACTTCTGCTTTGCATATTGTTATTAGGGTGTATATAATAATTTGTTCATTCAGTGTGTATATAGTGTTGCAAAAATATTATACTTAGGGTATTTTTCTCCTGAAAAAAGGTGTTTTTAAAGCAGTAAAAAATGTTATCTCTTGGTTGTAAATGAAGACTAACAATTTCAGATGAAATTGTTAGTCTTCACTGCTGCCTGGAAATTGAAGGCTGCTGCCTTCAATTTCCAGGCAGCAGTTAATGTTGCATATGCTAAGGCAATAGATGGTCATTGTATTTAGATAACAGCTTTATGCAGTTGCATATATTGATAAAAGTTGCATTTCTGCACACTACCATTGATTTATGCATTTCCCAAGTCCGTCAAGTTCACTTCATGACAAACTGGTACATTTTATAATCTTAGCTGTTCATGCTCCATTTAACTCTAAGCACCAAAACCATGGGAAACCAACATGAGTATCTTTGGAGAATAGGATCATTTCCCATTACTGTCTTTCTTGTGTAGGAGAATTATATTTTTTTCCAGTAAATCATAGAAGGAAGAATGATGGGATGATTAGCTTTAACTGATCTGTGAACTTATTCTGGGAATGGTATGATTCCTAACATTTTACACTCTGACAATGATTGGTGAAGAGCCAAACAATGCTACAGTCTTGAGTGTTAGTGACTATTGTCCAAGTAAAAGTGGCTTAAAATTAATTGATTTGCATTAATAATTAGGATATATATGAAAATAGTAATTGGAGATTGTTGCTAAGGATTCAGTTTTATCAACCAATTTGTATTATCCAAGTAGCTTGCTGCCATCCTACAGTACTGCTCATACTCTCTGTCTTTCATGAAACAGTTTAGAATTCCAATTATATTTAAGGCTCAGAATATGATTTGGGAGGTGAGGGAGAAGGAGTTCTTTTGGAAATATTTCACTGTATCCAATTTCATTCTTTCAAGTAGACCATTGCTGAAATTTTATGTCTAGCACCAGAGCTTTATAGAAATATATAGTCAATGCCAAAAGTTAATGAAAATAGTTTCTTTGATTGCTTATATTGAAGGAATGAAGTTATAAGTTGAGTAAAGCTGTTGCATACTTTGTAAAAGTGTATATAATATAGATGAGAAAGCCAGAACAATCAATTTGAATAAAGATATTAACTGGTTATCCTTGACAAAGCCTACCTTTACTTGTATATATATATACACACTGAAAGGACAATTTATTATACATACCCACCTAATAACATGTGGGTCCACCTTTCACTCTCACAACAGCAACAACACGTCATGGTGTTGGAAATGTTCAGGTGTATTGCAGCCCATGATTCCAGGACAGCAGTCCATAAAGCACTGAGAGTTGCTGTTGGTGGGTTTTCAGGCTTGAATTGCTGCTTTACTTTGTCCCACAGATGCTCAATAGGATTCAGATCTGGAGAGTAAGACGGCTATTTGAGGGTTGTAAACTCACTGGAATGTGACAATTTGGTGGATGACATTTCGGTGGACAACAATTCAGAGGATATGACAATTCAATGGATACAACAATTTGGAGGATATGACAATTCAGTGGGTGACAATTCACAGGAGGTACAACAATTTGGTGGATATGGCAATTCGATGGAAATGAGAAATAGTTAGAAATAATTATAAATTACTAAACCTAATTAAAATATACTTTCTGTTAGTGAACAAAACCAACTTTTTTGGATGTCTCTGTAATCAGGCACTCCATAAAATGAAGTGGTTTATAACTTAACATAGTCCATAATTGCATCTATTTTCTTGAATCTGACTTTCATTAAAGGGTTTATATCTATTTTCTATAATTCGACATTACACTATAACAGATTTTTCTCGAAGCTTTGTTTCTCCTAAATGAAACACTCGGAAGCCAAAAGAACACACTATGATCTACATTGGACCACTTACAAAGACCACCCCAATAACACTACACTTACTACACTTAGAAAAGTGATATTTAACAACTGGAATAATATTACAATATATTCTCCTCAATCCAACCCTCAAGAAAGCAAAATTTCTAAAGTTTTTTTTTTATTGAAAAAACAACCGAATGCAAATACCAGTTCTGGAAATTAAAGCAGCCAATCTTAGGTAAATCTATTCCCTGTAATCTGATGTCTCTTAAACAAGATTACATATTTTTATCCCTTTCTGTCCCTTCTAAAGGCAATAATAGGAAATCAAAGGAATACACTTCAGGGAACGAAATCGCACAAGATTATCGTCATTCTCACTAATCTGACACTTAACAAAACGAATTTCTTTAGCTCTTTTTATATGAAAAAGGCAATATGAAATAAACGGAATGCACTAGAGGAAAGAGGGGATATTTATATCTATACTCTTTAATCTGATGTCTGTTAAACTGGAGTTTTATTCTACTATACCTTTCTGTTCCTACTAAGTGGAACAATTGGAATTCTAAGGAATACACTTCAGGAAGTAAACTGCATAAGACTTTCATCATTCTCACTAATCCTATACTCAATAAATCGATTATCTTTAATCTTTTTCATCTGAACCAAACAATAGGAAATTAATCACTCTCTAATCTGACGTCTATTAAACTGGAATTTTATACTTCTATGCCTTTCTGTTCCTATTAAATGGAACAACTGGAATTCAAATGAATACATTTCAGGGAAGTTAACTGCACAGGACTAATATTATTCTCACTAATCTGACACTCGATAAAAAGAATATATTTAGTCTTTTTTTTATCTGAAGAAAACACTATGAAATTAACTGATATTTTTTTTATATTTGGTTGTTTGCCTTATAAATGTCCTGTTTTAAGCTTGTGTTAGGAATCTTATATAGATAGTTTTCTGTGATTGCTATGTAATTATTAGTAATATCTTTAATTACTTTGTTTTCAACAAAACTGAATTCCTAATGTTTTTCCCTACTGATATTTATCATAATACTTTATAATTATTATGTCCTTTCATAGCCATTAAGTGATCTGTTACTAATTAAATAGTAAAATAAATGTCAGGGAACCACTAGGTTTATTGCATAATAGAAATGGTTGCAAAAATATACCATAAAACCTGGTTAATTCAAAATTTCTGTTTAAATCACATTGCTTTTAATTTTAAGACCCAATAAGCAATTTGCTTATTTTAATTTAGCTTAATTTGCTTATTGGGGGCTTGATTAAGCCCTTGATTGCAATTCAAAAAAATGATTAGCTATATGCTCATAATATCGATATATTTGTGCTTGCATAATATTAAAAGTGTGGGGAAAAAAGTTTAAAAAAAAATGGTTAAATCCAGTTGTTCAATAATAATAAAAAAAGTATCACAGTGAAATTCAGTGTTAAAAAGGAACTAATCAAATATTTTTTACAAGTATCTTTTAGATGAAGAATTTAATTTTTACTTCTCACTCTCATTTTTTATGGATGGGGAATCATTATAGAGTGTTCTTTATCTATGAGCATGAATTTTTTTAAAATCAAAATGTGGCAACCTCTTCTTCCTGGTTTAAAAAATCCTAAAATTTCAGAAGTGAAATTTTATGTTTATTTAGTTGGTTTTTTATACCTTTTATTTGTTTTGTTACACACCATTGAAAATATTGTCAGTTCACCATATTGCCAAAAGTGATCAGATATTTTCATGCTATGTGAATTGAAAATCATATTCATAGTTCCCTAACTTTGAAAATAAGTCTTTAGCAGAAAAATGTCACTGTAGACAAAACTTTTACTCAAATCTCTGTAAATCTCAATTTGCATTATTTTTCACATATTTTTTCAAAATGAAACGATCCATCCCTGGACAGCAGTCATTCCATATTTAAAGAATTATTGAAGCAATCCCAGAATTATCATTTTGTCAATAATTATTATATTACGAAAGCAATAAATCTTTTCCAAATCATTCTCTGTTAAGTTTAAATAGTAAATGGATGATCAGTAGCAATATCTAGTGACTGAACCTATTGCAAATGTGGACCGAAAACATGGGAAGAAGATAAATTTCAAATAAAATGAAAATTAAAGCAATATAGTGTATTTTCAAACTAATCCAACTATAAATTAAAAATATATAGCCTGGTAGCCTAACCTAATTAAGAAAATTTATAGTTACCAGTAGGAAAATAATGTGTAATATTTGAGTTAATATGTTTTTAAAAGCTGTTGCTGTTATTTCAGACTAGTTTCCAATAGTCATGTTATCTACTCACTTATTCTTGCACAAGCTCTTAAATGCATATATTTAATGATGACCCCCCCTTGATTTTCTGTTTATTATTGAATGATTTTCTAAAATTAATTAGTGGCAATGCTAAGTTAGCGTGCAGTCCCCTATTTTCCATTATGTCTTGTCTGTAACTGTTTACCTAATCGAGCAGAAACCTGCACAAACGAAGATATATTGATTGACACTAAAATATTATGAATTAAAGGGGTGGAGGTGCCAAGTTAATGTTCAACCCCTTGTTTTCCATTGCATTTCTTATTCTATTCTTCAACATAATCACACAAAAGTCTATTGATTCATATATGCGATTTTCTACAGTAAGTGGTAGAGGTGCTGTTTTAATGCTGATGCCCTACTTTTCTTTGTGCTTTTGGCTCTAACCATTCACCTAATTGTGCACAAACAAAGCTCTATCTATTGATACATGCAATTTTTCAAATTGAAGACTGAAGGTGCTAATTTAATGCTCTATTCTCTATTTTTCATTCTATTTTTGCCTACAACTTTTGACTTAATCATACAAATGAAGTGATAGGTAACAGCAGGCCTAGATCTAAAAAATAAAAGCTCCAAAATATATAGGTGTTTGGTTTTCTTTTTCTTCTAGCACGTTTTTTGGATTTCCAAGTGATCGTTTGAAAGAAATGTAATTGAAAAATTCTGCTTTTAGTAAAATTCTTATAAGAGAGAACATATGTTTTCATCTTTCTGAAATTTTTGTTTCTGGAGTGCATTTCTTTTATTTCTGACTTATTCATTTGGATGAAATGAAATTTAAAAGTTGCACTATATTGTGATCCGGAATTGAGAGAATGTATGTAAGTGTGTTGGCTTTTTTTCACCCTTAAGTAAATTGCCTTGATTTTTGACTAATTCTGTTGAGAGAAATTCAACAAACAAAAATAAATCGCTTTAGTGAAAACCAGATTAGAGAGGGGATCGATAAATGTGGTGGTTACAGTTTCTACAAGTTGTCTGTTTTATTTTCTACTGTTTTGTTCAGAGGGAATCAACTTCTGAAAAATTTTTGTTTTTGATTACTTTGGCATTACATTGACTTTTGACAAGTGTTGATCAAGCTCAGACCACTTTTAACTCTTTTTTGTAAAGAAGGAGAGGGACTTTGATTAGAAATTGGCGGATTCGAACCTGAAAACGATAAATTATAAATTGTGTAACTAACTCAGCCAAAACCCACTGTCAGTTCCTGGAGATTGTCGAATTTAATGCATTCACAGCACCCCACAGGTAAGCAAATATGCTTTTGGTTTGTTTCTGATATTAGGCTTTCGGCATTTAAGAATTGAAGAGTGATGACGAACTCCAAGTTACAATAATAACAAAGGTTTGATTCTGAAGATATTTACAGATGTCTCCATGAGAACTGATGTTGGATACTGGCTATGTTGGCTACAAACAACTGTGTGATGGTTATTTAACAGGTTGCGTCTTCTATGCATCTAACAGAGGAAAACCTCTCGACTTGTGAATTACCTAATCAACTAGCAGCCTCAGTATTAGGTCTGCTCCTTACAGCTAGTGACTCGGAACTGCCTTATCTTGGTGACAGTATGTCCAATGTTCTTTGTGCAAGCACTGTCCTCCTGGTTCAATGGGACAGTTGTTTGGCTTGCGCTCCAACATGAAAAGAGCCAGGCTGGAAAGAGACCGACCACCAATGATCAGGTGCAATAAACTCCAACGTGAAAAGAGCCAGGCTGGAAAGAGACCGATCATCAATGATCAGGTGAAATAAACTTGTCTTGCTAATTGCAGCGACACATCAGCCATAAATAGCCTTTTCCAGAGATGGGAAAAAGCAGACAGTTTCACATAAAGAGCTACAGAGCAAGGTCAAATGCAAATATATACATAAAATGGCAAAAATATACATCAGGATAGCATCAAAATCTGACACACCCCTAAAATACGATGGAATCCACAAACCAAGCAAAAAGCAATAGATCAGTAGCAATAGCTCATTGTTTGTAAACAAGCTGCCTGAAGCAAATTACTGTGTGTCTTTTTCGTAAATGGTGTTATTGAAGTCTGTATTTTTGCTCTTGAATGTTGTACATGGTCAGCAATTTTGTCCTCAATGTTTTTTCATTGGCATTCTGTTATAAACTGAATGGACAAATTATTATATACACCTACCTAATAACCTGTTGCTACAGAAGGTGTTCTGTCCTCACAACAGCAGCCAGACATCTTGGTAAGGACTAAATGAAGTGTTGAAAACACGGAGGTGGTATTGCTGCCCATGAAGCAAGGATTGCCTATCATAGAGCATCCACAGTTGCCAGTAGGGGTTGGAGGGTTCGAACAGATCTTTCCAATTGTCCCACAAATTTTCAATGGTGTGATGCCCCCTCATTCACTTTTATTTTACCTTAAACCAGTTTTGCTTAATTTACGTTATATTTATCATTTTGGCGATTTTTATTTATTTTTTGGCATCACAACACTCGTTTCCAAGAGTTAGGAGTTGCACATGTGCAACTCCGAACTTGTGATAGTCACCTGCTAAAGCACGTGTACAAGCCCACTCTTGCGTCATAGCTTTCACTGTTTGTCAATTTATGCAAATGTCTTTCCCGGCGTGCAACGTGACACGTGCGAGTTCTGTAGCACATGGTGACATGTTAGTCACAGTAGCACAGAGAGAGAATTGTAGTGAGAGCAGTGTGTGTAGTCAGAGTGTAGTTGGAGTTTTTGTAGAAATGATGTAGTATCTTCTTCACTGAAGTTTTGGTGAGTGTTTTTGGAAATAAATTTGTTTGTTATATAAACCTTTTTTGAATCTTTACTAATTTTTTTCTCTTGAGCAATGTTAATTGTTTTGATTAGAATTTGTATTTAGAATTGACAATCATTTAATATTTTTGAATTCTTACTCATTAATGCTCGCTGGTATTTCGAACCTTAATTAAACTTTAATTTTGGCAATTTATTAATCATTGCCTGGTGCCCGACTCAGCTATCCGGAGCTTAAATAATAATTGGATCAGACAAAGGGTCCAAACTTTAAAAGTATTTAATTCTTTGGAGCGTTACAATGGGGTTGAAGTCTGGTGATTGAGGGGGCTATTTGAGTGTGGTAAATGCACTTGAATTTTCCTGGAGTCAATTGGACGCCACTCGGGAAGTATATGGCGTAAAATTGTCCTGTTGAAAGGAACAGAAAATAAAATAATAAAAAAATTAATTTTCTTCCAAGGGTTTTTAGCTAAAATTTAATCTGCAGCGAATGAGTTGAGCTTTCACCATCTTTCATGCATTATTCGCACACCAATAGTGCTTAACCATAAGTTCTCCGACTCCAGTTCACATTATATTCATATTTCCAACCTGTAGGGATTGTACTGTTTTATCTTTGAATGGCACTTTTCTTCACACAATGGACTAAATCACCAGGCTAGAAGGATCTTGAGAGCTCTGAGAAGGTTGGGGGAGAGAGGGCTCACTGGACAAATGGTATTTGTTCCATCTAGGTCACCCAATGTGTTCTTTAACAAGCACCGGATATGTCTCTCCTGCACACTGGGACCATGGCTTAATGTCCCGTACATCAGCCTTTAAAGACTCATCGGTGTTCCCAACTGACTGAGAGCAGGGTGGGGAGTTTTGCAGAGATAAATCTCAATGCTGGCCCAACTGAGACTTGAACCTCAGAACTGCAGATTATGTCTGGCACACTACTGACTGAGCCACTCCCACTTTTAGGGAATGGACACAAAAAGTATACTGTATGAAATAATTAGCTGAAAAAAAATTGGTTTTGCCCTGAGTTGGGCCCACACAAATTAAAACTAATGTTTTTTCTGCTAATTATTTCAGTGTTCATCATCATCATCAAGCAGCCATGGCTAAGGAGGTTCAACCAGAGTGTGCAATTTAGTTCTCCAAACATGTCTATCTGCTGCATCTGGCCCCTGTATACCAATTCTAACAAGGCCCTCTTTGATGTTGTCTGTCCACCGCATCCTACGTCTTCCATTCTTTCTGAGGCCTTTAGGCACATGGCTGAGTGGTTAGCGTGCTTGGCTACTGATATAAGGGACCTGGGTTCGAGCCCCGGGTAAGGCATGGCTGTTCGTGTTGTTTTCTGCTGAGGTCCTGCCATCCTCTCAGACCTTCTACTGTGGCATATAAACTGACAGGCTCCTGTCAGACCTCTGTGGCAAGCAGCTGCTTGAGGGGGTATTTATTTATTTATTTATAGTTATGCATATGGGCAACACGGCCCTCTCTGCAACTGTCAACAGAGTCTGCACAATATGCTACTCAAAGGAGGTTGCCAACTCCTTTCCTAACCTCATCTTACTTATAAAGTTGAACCACCTAATGCCCAAGATACTGCATAAGCATCTAGAATCAAAAGCATCGTTTGCTATTATTATGTTTACAAAAAAGTCCAAGTTTCACTACCATAACTAACTTTAGAGAGAACCAAACTATTGTACGGTTTAATTTTAGTCTTTAGGTGTATACACCTATTTCTCCACACTCTCCATAGATTCTTAAAAGTTATGGCAGCAATCTCTGTTCGTCTGTTAATCTCATGCCGCACATCACCAGTATCTGTTATGTAGTTCCCAAGATAATTAAACTGCTACAACTGCTGAAGAGTGGAACTATTCAGATTAACTGAACCACAGCCTGCCTGACCAATTTTCATCATTTTAGTTTTCTCTCTGTTTATCACCAAACTTACTTTATTACCATAACTGAACCACAGCCGACCTGACCAATTTTCATCACTTTAGTTTTCTCTCTGTTTATCACCAAACTTACTTCTATTACCAGTCTCATCAACAACTTGAATGGAAGAATTCATCTCTTCAGCATCATTTGTCAAAAGGGCTAAATCATCAGCATAATCTAAATCAAAAATTTTCAGATATCCAGACCCTTTAAGCACAAAATCTTTCCCTTGAAGTGAATTTCGCATAACATACCAATAACCAAACTAAGGAGAAAAGGAGACAAAATGCACCCTTGTCGAACATCAGAAGCAAAGCTATACCAATTTCTACAAGCCTTATCAACTCTCACACACATGACTCATTGTTATTTTCATTATTCAGGGCTTTCATTATGTTAAACCCTTCCCAGGTCCAGCTATTTTTTCACTCTGAGCAGACAAAAAAATGAACTTCAGAATTTTTTTTGCCAAATAACTAATGAAAGGAATTATGACATGTTATATGCCAAATTAATCAGCATTTAATTCTGAAATTTCCGAAAATAAAATATTTAACAAAAAAGATGATTAATTTTATTTTAATAGAACTTTTTTTTAGAGTTGTGTAATAAAAATATGCATCTGGCAACACAAATAAAAATTTATTTAAAATACAATAATAGACAGAAATGATTATAATGCAAATGAATAGAAAGGATATTTATTTCAGAATAACAAAAAAAGTTCTTGTTTAAAGTAAACATTTCTTCCATTTTCTTTTTTTTTTTCACCATACCATACTTTGAAAATAGTCCAGGCTTGTTGCAGAGTCCAATAAACAAGTCAATTTTAGAACATTTTTTAATAATCAGCAGAAATAGGTCATGTTATATACCAAATTAAATAGAATTTAATTCTAAATTTTATTGAAGTGCAAAATATGAACATTGAGTAGGATATTAATTTTAATAACATTTTTTACAGTAATATGCCGAAAAAATAGGTATATATTTCATAATTACTTCCAAAATTTCTCAATTTTTTAAAATAGCAGTTTTTTTTTTGTTATTTCATTGAAAATTTCTGAAACTTTATGAAAAAAAAATGTGTTGATAATGTTCAAATCAAACTTATGCTTGAAGGGATTTTTATTTTTATTTAAGAATATGATTGATTTATATGTTAATTAACAGAAATAGGATAGTTCTTTTAGGAATACCAGGACATATAGGGGAGCTGAAATTGAATCTGGCCATTACCTTGTTAAAAGTGTCTTGCAACTTAAACTAAAAAGTGTTATGCTAAGGTTAAAAAATTTGCCTTTAATACTGAAGCTCTGAAAGACCCAGTTATAGCTGAAGCTTACCATGATAGGTTACTTAGTCATTATGACAGTCATGGTTTGCTTACTACTGAAGTTGAGGAAGAATGGGACCATTTTAAACAGGCTTTAACAGTACTCTTGTAGGAAAAAAGGAGCAGAGGAGGCAGAATTATTTGAGTGATAAGGCACTTGAGATTATTTCAGAACGAAAGAAAACTGCAGGAATGTCCTTAATCAATACCCTACTAGTCCTAATAGAAAGCATTACAGAGAGCTTAATAAATATGTAAAGGATTGGTTTGCTGCTGATAAGAATCTTTGGCTTGATGGCTTGGCTGAGAAAGCCGAGGAAGCAGTTATACAGTACAACAGCAGAGAGCTGTACCAGATAGTTAATATTTTGTGTGGTAGAAAATGGACAGGTATACAGGGATTGAAGATAAACAAGGTAAGGTTATAGAAGGTGAGGATTCTGTAATTACTAGTGGACTGAGCATTTTTCTCTAATCCCTTTGTTTATAATAATAATAATAATAATAATAGATGCATTATTGGCTCCATTGTTGACCTGTAACACTATCTAAAATTATTTTGACTATTTCTTAATTTAAACAACATAAATCTCCATGGATAGATAAAATTACTACTGAAATACTTAGAGCTGGGAATGTTTTTTGGTTAAAACATGGATGACTGAAATTTTTAATAACTTTTAAGATTAAAGGCATGGTTCCTAAGGTTTTTACCAGAGCTATTTTTGTCCATATTTTTACAGAAGTGATTGCAGTTCTTGTGATAACTATAGGGGTATCAGCCTATATGCTATCTCTGTTCCAAGTAAAGTTCTTTGCATGATTGTGCTTAATAGAATTAAGAATCTGGTTGACAGGCAATTGCGTGATGAGCAATGTGGATTCAGAAGTGGTAGGGGATGTGTGGATCAGATATTTTCACTTTGGCAGATTCTTGAGAAATGTTTAGAGTTTCAGAAACCTTTGGTTGCTAGCTTTTTGATTTCGAAAAGACTTTCGACTCTGTTGATTGTCATAATTTGTGGTTGATTGTGAGATCATATGGTATACCAGACAAGTTAGTTAACATAATGAAAGCTCCCTATAATAACACAGAGAGTAGGCTGATACCCCTATAGTTATCACAAGAACTGAAATCACTTTTATAAAAATATCGACAATAATAGCTCTGGTAAAAACCTTAGGCTGAAAGGCATGGTTCCTAATATTAATCAATATTAGGAACCATACCTTTAATCTAAAAGATATTAAAAATTTCAGTCATCCATGTGGTAACCAAAAAAATTCCCAGCTCTAGGCATTTCAGTAGTAATTTGATCTATCCATGGAGATTTATGTGTATGAGAGTTGGTAAGGCTTGTAGCAATTGGTTTAGCATTACTTCTGGTGTTCAACAAGGGTGCATTATGTCTACTTTTCTCTTTAGTTTGGCTATTGATTACGTTATACGAAATTCACTGCAAGGGAAAGAATTTGGCCTTAAATGCTCTGGAGATACGAAAATTTAGATTATGTTGATGATTTAGCCCTTTTATCAAATGCTGTTGATGATTTAGCCCTTTTATCAAATGATGTTGATGAGATGAACTCTTTCATTCGAGCTGTTGATGAAACTGGTAGTAGAGTAGGTTTGGTTATAAACAGAGAGAAAACTAAAGGGATGAAAATTGGTCAGGCAGGCTGTGGTTCAATTAATTTGCACTCTTGAGATGAATGGCTGCACTCTTGAGAAGGTGTCTCAGTTTAATTATCCTGAGAGGTATGTAACAGAACTGCTGATGTGTAGCATGAGATTAAAAGATGAATAGGGATTGATGCTGGGACTTTTAAGAATCTATGGAGAACATGGAGAAATAGGTGTATATACTGTATAATAGATTGGTTCTTTCTTGGATTAGTTATGGTACTGAAACTTGGATGCTTTGTAAACAAGATAACAGGAAATTAGATACTTACACAGTATGTTGGGCATTAGGTGCGTCAACTTTGTAACTAATGATGAAGTTAGGCAAAGGAGTCGGCAACTTCCTTTAAGCAGCATATTGTGCAGAGAGAGACTCCATTGGTTTGGCCATGTTGCCCGTATGGATAATTATAGATTGGCGAATAGGGTTATGAACAGTGTGCCTTATGGCCTCAGAAAGAGGGGAAGACCAATGATGCGATAGGCAGACAATAGCAAACAGGACCTTGTTAGAATTGGTGTGCAGTGGCCAGATGCAGCAGATGTAGCTCAGGACAGATACGCTTTGGAGAACTAAATTGCACAGTCTGGTTGGACTGTGCAATCTTCCACTGTGTTTTCTGTTTGTTTGTGGGTTGACAGCCCCAAGTGAATAGATTCACAGGATATGTTTATCAGCTGGTGGATAATCCTGAGCAGAGGTCATCGCAGACACCTGCACTCTTTGCTTCTATTGGCATCGTCAAATTCTACATTGGAGGAAATCTTCCAGTGTAGATGGCTTCAGCCTTTAGTGGTGGGGGAACGGGTCTTTGCCCCATGTCTGCGATTAGGGGGCTGTTTGATATTGTTTGCATTCCCTCTCTCAATAATCATAGTTTCTTTAAACATCCCACTAACCATTTTCTCTCCATAGGTAGTTGGAATGTGAGGACTCTGCACAGAGCTTTTTCTCTTATGTCCTCACACAAGAATTCCACCATTATAATTTAGATATTCTCGGCTTGCAAGAGACCAGATGGACAGATAAAGGTCAGATTCTTAAAAATAATCTTAAATTTCTCTTTTCAGGGAGGGACGACAATAAGCATCACCAAGGCATGGGTCTGCTTCTCAGCAGACACGCTAGTGATGCTCTTCTAGGATATGAGTGCATTAATGAAAGGTTTCTTACAGCAAAATTTCAGACAAGCGTTAAAGACTTGAATGTTATCTGCTGTTATGCCTCCACTGAGGATGCCGATGAGGATGAGAAGGATAGGTTTTATGAACAACTTCAGGATATTTTGAATTCTGTCAAGAAAGGAGATATTACCCTTGTTCTTGGTGACTTCAATGCCAAAGTTGGTACTGACTCTGACCTTTGGGGAGGAGTAATAGGCCCTTTTGGTATTGGTAGCTGCAATGGGCAACGTCTCCTGCAGGTAAGTAAACTCAATGGATTCAGAATAACTAACACGTATTACAAATACCATGACATACATAAGCACACATGGGTTTCACCTGATGGGCTGCATAAGAATATGATTTATTATATATTAATTAACAGCAAATGGGCTAGTTCTGTTAGGAATACCAGGTCATATAGGGGAGCTGAAATTGGATCTGACCATTACCTTGTTAAAAGTGCCTTGCAACTTAAAAAATGTTGTGCTAGGGTTAAAAATTTTACTTTTAATACTGAACCTCTGAAAGACCCAGTTTTAGCTAAAGCTTACCATGATAGGTTACTTAGTCATTATGACAGTCATGGTTTGCTTACTACTGAAGTTGGAGGAAGAATGGGATCATTTTAAACAGGCTTTTTTGGACACTAACAGTACTCATTTAGGAAAAAAGGAGCAGAAGAGGAAGAATTATCTGAGTGATAAGGCACTTGAGCTTATTTCGGAAAGAAAGAACTGCAGGAATGTCCTTAATCAATACCCTACTAGTCCTAATAGGAAGCATTACAGAGAACTTAATAAACGTGTAAAAGATCAGTTTGCTGCTGATAAGAATCTTTGGCTTGATGGTTTGGCTGACAAAGCCGAGGAAGCAATTAGACAGCACAACAGCAGAGAGCTGTACCAGATAGTTAATGTTTTGTGTGGTATAAAACGGACAGATATACAGGGATTGAAGGATAAACAAGGTATGGTTATAGAAGGAGAGGATTCTGTCATGGCTAGGTGGGCTGAGCATTTCAGTGATATTCTAAACAATGCGGTTAGTTCTATTCCCATTGTTTGCAATGATGATAGATGCATTGGTGGCTTTAATGTTGGCCCTATAACACAATCTGAAGTTATTTTGGCTGTTTCTAAACTGAAACTACATAAATCCCCAGAGATAGATGAAATTACTACGGAAATGCTTAGAGCTGGGAATGGTTCGGTTACCACTTGGATGACTGAAATTCTGAATATCTTTTATGATAAAGACATGGTTCCTAAGGATTTTACCAGAGCTATTATTATCCCTATTTTCAAAAAAGGTGATCGCAGTTCTTGTGATAACTATAGCCTACTCTCTGTTCCAGGGAAAGTTCTTTGCATGATTGTGCTTAATAGAATTAAGAATCTGGTTGACAGTCAATTGCGTGATGAGCAATGTGGATTCAGAAGTGGTAGGGATGTGTGGATCAGATATTTTCACTTTGGCAGATTCTTGAGAAATGTTTAGAGCATGCTTGTCTAAAATGCGGCCCAAACGCAAATTATGAAAATATTTAAATTTACACATTTTTATTAAAAAAATAAATGTTTGCAATATTTTTCATATATAATTGATTCGTTGACATTTATTTTGAAATAAAAATTTAAATAAAAACATCTTAATATGCCATGAGAATTTACGTTTCGAATTACGTGTGTATCCACTCGACCCCGAATTTTTTGAAGAATTACAATATTTGTATGCAGTATATTGCATTGTATTTTGATTTCCTAATCCTTTTGGCCAAGGGATCCCTTCACAGAAAAAGGGGCCATTGAACGTTCGCGAAAGTTCGCCAAATTGATCCGACCCGTTGGCTTTCCTCTCGCTGAATTTTCAGCGAGTTTTTGATATCCCACTAGTTTTATATTGCCCTTTTTTATTTTATAATAGAAAACATAAGAAAATAAATGAAGTTTTATTATTCATATTCATTAACTATATTTTATATTTTATGTGCGGCCCAAAACACTTCATCTTCACTTAGTGTGGCCCACGGAAGTCAAATATTCACTCAATGTGGCCCAGGGAAGTTAAAAGTTTGGACACACCTGGTTTAGAGTTTCAGAAACCTTTGGTTGCTAGCTTTGTTGATTTCAAAAAGGCTTTCGACTCTGTTGATCGTCATAATTTGTGGTTGATTGTGAGATCATATGGTATACCAGACAAGTTAGTTAACATAATGAAAGCTCTCTATAATAACACTGAGTCATGTGTGAGAGTTGGTAAGGCTTGTAGCAATTGGTTTAGCATTACTTATGGTGTTCGACAAGAGTGCATTTTGTCTCCTTTTCTCTTTAGCTTGGTTATTGATTATGTTATGCGAAATTCACTTCAAGGGAAAGATTTTGGCCTTAAATGGCTAGAGATACGAAAGTTTCTGATTTGGATTATGCTGATGATTTAGCCCTTTTGGCAAATGATGTTGATGAGATGAACTCTTTCATTCGAGCTGTTGATGAAACTGGTAGTAGAGTAGGTTTGATTATAAACAGAGAGAAAACTAAAGTGATGAAAATTGGTCAGGCAGGCTCTGATTCATTTAATCTAAATGGTTGCAATCTTGAGCAGGTGTCACAGTTTAATTATCTTGGGAGCTATGTAGCAGATGCTGGTGATGTGCGGCATGAGATTAACAGACGGATAGGGATTGCTGCCGGGACTTTTAAGAATCTATGGAGAACGTGGAGAAATAGGTGTATATACTGTATAAGAGATTGGTTCTTTCTTCGATTAGTTATGGTATTGAAACTTGGATGCTTTGTAAACAAGATAACAGGAAACTAGATGCTTTTGATTCCAGATGCTTACGCAGTATCTTGGGCATTAGGTGGTTCAACTTTGTAAGTAATGATGAGGTTAGGCAAAGGAGTTTGAAACCTCCTTTAAGCAGCATATTGTGCAGAGAGAGACTCCTTTGGTTTGACCATGTTGCCCGTATGAATAATTATAGATTGTCGAATAGGGTTATGAACAGTGTGCCTAAAGGCCTCAGAAAGAAGGGGAGACCTAGGATGCGGTGGGCAGACAATGTCAAACAGGACCTTGATAGAATCGGTGTGCAGTGACCAGATTCAGTAGATGTAGCTCAGGATAGACTTGCTTGGAGAACTAAATTGCATGGTCTGGTTGGACCTCCGTAGCCCAAGGCTGCTTGAGGATGATAATGATGATGAATTATAACTTTATAATGTTATAGCCAATTAAAAGGTTTATTAAGTTTAATAATTTTATTACAAATGATAATTTGAATAACATCTACTTATAATCCAGTTAATCACAAAATAGTGAATCATGAGCTTCAATTACATACAAACCTATTTAAATCACTAATTTTAATTGTTAGTATGCTCATAAATTAGTGGCAGGGGTTGTTTCAATCAGTAGCTTGATAGGCTTGGATTCAGCTATTTAAAGATTTGAGTTTCTACTGGCTATGGTAAGATTTTCTCCACTAACTTCCATTTTGCTCTTAGTGAGAAATAAGGCATGATGGGGTTTGGAAAGGCTATCCATTTGATGAAAAATTGAGCCATGATCCCATATATAGTAGGGCCATACTCTATGCACATTAAATAACAGCTGGATGACATTGATAGAAGGCTTCCATCTGTCCCCTAACAGAGCACTCTCGTGAGCAGTGATCCCTTTCCCCACTCCCTCCTTGTTCAGAGTCCATGGGGTACTTGTAACCTGGTCATTTAGTCCATTGCATGCAAATGTGCTACTTCAGGTAAAATAAGCAAACAACCAAAGTTATAAATTAATCAAGAATAGTATGATAGGGAAATATTTCTATGTAGATAGAAGCCATTTTTTTTTACAATATCATATGAAATACATAACTTTTATTCAGAGCAAAATTCATTCATAATAATAGTAAATAAATAAATAAATTTCCCTTAAAAGTTTTAGGTTGTTTAAGGAGTGGTCATAATTCAATGACCACTATAACCAGCATATTTCCAAAAGTTAAGGTCTATCTTATATCATGGGAACCTAGCTCAAATGCTCTCTAACTTCTCAAGTAAGCTTTGTATTGAAAAATGTTATAGAAAGTAAATATATCAATCAAATTGCTAAATCTTGATTTTCAACAATATTTGTTTGGTGTTTTAAGGAGTTTTGGATTCTGGAATTGACTAATATTGAAATAATAATATGCACAATATTCCAAAATATACATTTTATTGTTTGAGATAATAATTATTGTTAATTAACCTCTGGGATGAATTCTTAATGGCAGGCACTGCTGTTGTTAACTATTGAGATTTTCTTAATTCTTTAAATATTGAACTACTAATATTGAAATGTGATATTTAAATAAGTTTGATTGAGTTCTTTAATTTATCTTTCATATTTTTACAAAAAAAAAGCTGATTTTTGAAATTACAGAGCAGTGAATTTAGCTTCCCATTGACATTAGCATTGGGTCATATTTTAACTTTGAATACCATTATATTTGCCTAACAGGCAATATTGCTTGCAACTTAGCATCTGTAAATCAATATATATATATTTGTAAATATGTAGGACAGAGATGGGTCCTAGATACTACTAGTGTGTAAAGACCTTCTCACACAAGTACATGCCCTACTGAGACTGAAGCCACTCTGGATTTTCTAAGAGAGAGAAAGAGAATACACGTCGCTCTGGATTTCCTAAGAGAGAGAAAGAGAATACACAGAGTTTGCCTGCGACAACAGTAGCTGGTTCTTTAACTATAATTCCAGTAAAAACTATATAGACACTCCCCAACTTATATAAACATTTCAATAACACATAACAAACACAATAAATATAACTGTTCTTTAAACCCTTACATAAGCCGATTTTTACATGTTGGAATTTGACCCACCCATCAATCATTACTGTAGCATATATTGCAATCAATTGTCAGATATTACATTGTTTCTTAGTATTTTAAGTAATTGGTAGTGTAAAGTACTTTGGTATGAAGCACAACAAGAGAAAAAAAATCAAAAACTGTGTTCATACGATGTGACCAATAAATATTTTGTGGAAAAAATTTCACCGACATACGGGATTTGAACTCACATCTTTCCAGAAAAGCACGTCAGAGTATTCTACCATTGAACTAATGCCGATTCATCTTTTTTTCCAAATTTTAAGACTCTAAACTCTTCACTAAGGATTTGGGCATCACCAGTGGCTCCATCTATGATCTCGGGTGGCAACTATTTCTTTTTATATTGCGTTGAGTAAGATGGAAATAAATAATAAAGTCTCTTCACACTATTTAACATTATTAATGATTTAAATCAGCATTACCTGTTGACTTTTTAATGTTAATATAATTGATGTTAAAAAGTCAACAGGTGATGCTGTGATTGCCATCTATGGTCAATAAGCTTTGCTACTTTCATAGTTCTTTATCATTTTCATTTTTATCTTAAAATCAATTTTAATGAATTTATAAATGAGTTGAGCAATCTTACCATCTACTTTCCTCTTTCCATTCATGATTACAGCACTAAAAAATCTCTGACAGTAAAAAAATTTTTGAAAAAAATATCAGAATTCCATGGGCAACTACAAATCGAGACAGAGAAAAGCATCACATGAAATCTGTTTAGGTTGGGAAATATCTCCACCATGTTGCCACAGCAGTAACAACATTATAACATAACATAAACTTATTCTAACTCGAAAATTTAACTTTGAGCTTATGGGAAAAGTTGCGTAAATCTGAGTTTATGTAAGTTGGGTAATATATATTTTGGGGAATGCCTATATATACATTCTAATGTTTCTGTATTCATGCAGTAACTATGTTAGAATGATGAAAAGTGACATAAATACACTCAGTGGCCACTGAATTATGTTCCCCCTTCCCTCCCTGTAATGTCAGTGGAAGCTAACTTTGAATATCTATAACTATTAATTTTAGCAATTTATGAGAAAATATGATTAAAGATAAAGATCTCAATCAAGTCTATCTAAGCTTTTTAACTTTATAATCTAAATCTCCATTTTCAATAATATTTGCTTTGTATTTAAAGAGTTAGAGAAGTTTGAATATTTAACGGTATCAAATGCAAGTCTTAAAGAAAACTGAAAAATATCAAAAAATTATTTACACAAACTTTTTAAATATGCATTTATTGTATTAAATTGTTTGAAATAATGCTCCTTATTCGAATTATAATTAACTTTGGAGGTAAATTATAATGATTGGCATTGTTGTTAAATATTTAAACTTCCATAACTCTTTAAATGCAAAGTGCATATTGTTGAAATATCGAGATTTGGGTAGACATTGAGATCTTTAATTTTTCTTCAGTTGCTACTTCTCCATTAAAGAATTATTGTAGAAGTTATAGAGCTTCATAGTTAGCTTCTACTAATATAAATGTAAGTGGGTGGTCATAATTCAATGACCAGTTTTAAGATAAGTGAGTGAAGAATGACTCAGCATTGTAAGGAAACTGTCATTTGACATTTGTTGGCAACATGGCACCCAGAAACCTCATATGCCAGTGACCAATGGAAAGTGATTAATCAGTTTACCAGACTTTCTCTACTGTGACTCTAGCCCAAACTGCTGTTTTGCTGCTTAGTTTCTGTACTACTTTGCATATTTACTACTTTATGTCTGTAGCTTATAATATAGACATTTTTTTGTCATACAGCCATTGATTTGTCAAAATAACAGTACCTGAATATTAAAATTAAAAATGCAGATGAAGAACAAATGTCAGCCAGATGTTTTTATTATGGTTCTTATATGCACTATTAAGATATGCATACTAAGCACTCCAGCTACACTAAAAGGCCACTAATAGTCACACATCTGTTGTCTTCTGATAAATGGTACTACCTACATTATAACACACAGTCAGTCTGCAGTTGGCTACTGTAGTCCTCCACCCTTATCACTCTAATTTTAAAGTTCTTTTTCAGAAACCATTAAACATTTATCAGTAAAATAGCACAAGAAATATAACAAAATATTATGAGTATAAAATATTTTAATGTATAAAAACTTTTCTGTAGTAATTTAATATATATAGGTGTTTTATTCATTATTTTATTTTATTTTTCAGAATGATAAATTTGCTAATATTTTCCCAGAAGTTGCAAAAAAATGCAATGCTAATATATCTGAAATTCTTTTGACTATCAAAGACAGAAATATTACTGTTGATGACACTCCACAATCATTAAATTTAACAGTGGCAGATATCTTAGGTAAGTAAAAAAAAAATCAAAGATTTAATATCTAAAGCATTGCCCCCCCCCCCCCCCACATGAAAATTGCATCATTACAAATCTGTTCCCTCTCCTTAACTCTGAAATTGTTGGGTTTCTGACTACAGTGGCCAAATTAATTCTGGAGTGTTAAACAGTAGCAATTCTATCCCTAAGAAATTTATAAAAATTGACTAATATTGAAATAACAATATGCTCAGTATTCTAAAATACATGTTTTATTGTTTGAGATAATAATTATTGTTAGCTTCTGCAAAGGGTTAGGTAAGATCATGTTATATATCAAAAGCCAGAACATTTAATCACGTGCGGAGCATTAATGGTGTTTTGGGCTAATTGCCTAACCTTAAGATTTTTGGGGTATCTACTATTTGAGGCCACATAGCAGTTTCACTTTTGATCATGTTTCAATTGATTATTCTTTCTAATCACAGTATATATTTGAGAAGAAATAAAGCACAATTCTAGAAACAGCAGAGTAAAAAAAAATAGCCCATCTCTTTATTTAAAGGTCTGTTAAAATATTGACCAAAAATGAGTCACTTATGATCATGTTTAATGCATATTTTGGTGTTTTTGTACTGTAGATAGCTGTTAATTGTGAGATATTACTTAGAGCTAATCAGTAATAAGTGAAACACACACATATACACAAGTATGTAAATTAGCAAATGTAATAGTGTAAAAATGATCTTGTAACTCATAGTTTCTTGTATGTATGATTTTGATTTTTATTACTACCCTGAATTTGTGCCCTATTTTTGTTTTGCATTTCCATGTTAATTTCACAAGAAATTTAAAAAACAAATTCCTTGAGCTAGTTTTTATGCTAATGAACTTAATATTGTAAAATTACAAATGAAAAAAAAATACTAATAGAATATCCATTGGCTCTGGCTGCTACATGTTTGGGACAAGGTGAGGAAAATATTCTTATATGGCAAAACATTTGCTCCACCTTCCTCTTTAAAAAAAAATGCAGATAATATTTTGAAAACATTTATACTCAAAGTAAGAAAAAAATGAATACTCTTGTATATCTTTATGTGAATGCCTCATACACAGGGGTTTATCAAAATAATGGAAACACTTATACAAGTCATGCACATATGGTAATGAAATGTGGGACCATTCTTCATGTAAAATCCTTGTATGTTGCAGATGTGACATGACCCTGCAGAATAACTAAAGGCCCTAAGGAATGGCCATTATATGGTACCCCACAGCATCAGACCAGATGACATGTTGCCAGTCTTCGGCATTCCAGTTTTTATATGCTTTGCACCACCTTGCACTTTTTGTTGCATTGATGTTGGTAATCAGAGGTTTGTGGATTGCAGCACAGCCATAAATACCAGCATGATGAAGTTCCCAATGAACTGTTGTGACGGAAACAAAATCATTCTGACTGATGTTCAACTCTGCTGCTATTTGCAGTGCCATGGTCTTGTGCTTCTGTTGTACAATCCGTGCTAACATTCACCTATCCCTATCTGACAACTTCTCATGTCATCCACAATTTGCACCTTTGGAGGCAACGCCCTGTCCTTTTTGATAGGTAGTCATAATCCTCATGTCAGTTCCAAATCATCATACAGTTCCTCATGTTACACTCACTATTTCTGCCATTCTAGTTACTGAAGCTCCTGTAAGACCTGCCCCATTGATCATGCCTTTTTGGAAGTCACTGAGATCTGACATTGTCAACAATTTCACCACAACAGCTGTTTCACCTGTGCCTTTTGGCACTGCTACATGATAGCCAACATCATACTTCACCCCTTTATATACATCACATTGCAGTTGACATCATCCTTGTGATATGCATATGGTGCATTGTGTGTACTCCAGTCGCTGTCGGTGTTTCCATTATTTTGATAAACCTCTTTATATCCTTATATGAAGGCAGGAGGGGATGTTAAATAATTTTGTTAATATAAAGTGATAAGTTTTTCCCCCCACTCCTTACCCCTCTCATTGTGAGGCATTGAAGAGAAGGAAGCAGCACTTGTCAATTGTAAAGGAGTTCTGTTCCTTCAGGATAACGTGCATCCATATCATGACAAGATTACCACAGAGACAAAATATAGGGTCAAAATAATTCAATAATGGTATATTTAGTTGTCAGAGGAAAACCATGACTTATTATTCAAAATGGACCATTTTAATTTTGTAGAAATTTTTTATATAGCCCAACTCTTATTGCTCAATGTTTCCCTTGTAATTCTACTATTTTATCTCATTACTATCCAATTCATGTATACTAAATGTAGAAAAATTGATTAGTCTTAAGCTTTTAACTTTTCAGTCATTCTTTCCAAAGAAGGGTTACCATTTTTGATAACATTTCTTCTCTGCTCACTTGCCACGATAAAGAGCCATTTCTCAATCAATTGCTGACATGTGATGAAAAGTGGATCCAATATAAGAAACCTTCAAGGAAAACAACATTGGGTACCACGAACCCTGCTCCACAAACTTCAAGGCCGCCAGATATAGGATAGATAGCTCGTGGAATAGTCCACTTTGAGCTGATGAAAACTGGCCAAACCATTACTGCTGAGCTCTATTCACAATAGCTTGAACGTTTTCATGAGGCATTGAAGAGAAGGAAGCAGCACTTGTCAGTCGTAAAGGAGTTCTGTTCCTTCAGGATAATGTGCATCCACATCATGACAAGATTACCATAGAGACAATCCAATGCCTTGAATGGGAGACTGTGTCATCCACCCTATTCACTGGATATATCTCCTTTGGATTATAACTTGTTTCTGGCCCTTGACAATAATCTACATAGACAAGAATTTAAGAAGAACAAGGAGGTACAGACTGGTATAGAAACTTTATTTTGTTCCAAAAACAGGAACTTCTATAAAAGGGGTATTTATAAGCTAGTTTCAAGATGGGAAAGGATGATTGAATCAAATGGAACCTACTTCACTGAATAAAATTGTTTTTAATATGAATTGTGCTCTTTTTTGACGAGTACCAAAAAACTGCAAAAACTTTTGTGGCTACTTGATAGTCTGTAATAATCCCCTGTTACAATAGGGAACACATATGTACTTAATTGTAACATTGTCCTTCAGGGCTAGCCTCTTGGCTGTAAAAGATAAAGGCCTCTTGATTGTAAAAGAAGAACTGTAGAATTTAAAATTAAGAAGAATTTGAGTTGATATATAGAAAGATGGATAAAGAAGAGAAATTTGGGGGCAAGAGTTGCCCCACCTCTTCTTAAATGATTCTCAACTGGAATGATAACTGTGTTCACTAGCACCTATATTTGCAAACCAACATTTTGGTGAATGAATTTTATCAAAAGCAAATTTCAATCACAAATGACAGATGAAGATTTGCATTCAACATTAAGGGCTTGTACTGCTGGCCTTGAAGTTGTTTTTACTATATTGGCAAAAAATATATTTAAAAATATCAAACTTTTCAAAAACAACGAAACGAACTCAACATATTCAATATCTACTAATAAATCAGCACTTTGAAGTCAATTCAAATTCCAGAGGAAAAATTGTCATTAAAACTTCTCATTAATATTTTTAGACAAAATTTTCATTTTTTTTTGTAAGAGGTTTTAGTGTTTTTTTTCCTTTCTACAAATATTATTTCTAGCTGAGATATAATAATACAGATATGAATATATATATATATAAATAGTTTTGTAATAATAAATCGACATATAAGATAAGCATTTTTGTACATAGTGTACCCCTTCCTAATCTCTTTAGTGCAGCCCACTTAACTGCTAGTGCAGCCAGTTATAATGTTGCCCACATTAACAAAAAAAGTTGCCACCCCTGATGTAAAGCACTCAAAGCAAAATAATAGCTAATAAAACTTTAGAATCTCTGAGATATAAAAGATATATTGACAATATATTGTTGAATTAAAAATTGAACATAGTATTGTTTAACAGTATTCTGACACAGCACTTAACCAACTGTTAAATGAACTGAAAGTTGATGAAACAGCACAACCCATCTCTCCTGAGTAAAAAAAAAAACCTAATGAACTTAAGTACACTATGGCTATAAACTACTTTCCAGCTATTAATAAAACTATATACAACGTGATAAGGAATTTTAAGTACAAAGTTCATACCAAATCTCCTACAACCATTCTATTAATACATGAAGCTCAACAGAGATGTAAAATAAAACTGATTCTCATAATTTAAATAATTTTTGCTTATTTAGAAGAAAAGGAGCACAGGAAATATTAGACTAAATCAACAGCTTCTACTGTAGGCCATAACATAGTTCCATTGAAATTTTTAGTAAATGGTTTCATTGCAAGTCCAACATCATACTTGAAGCTCTCGTGCAGAAAATCTCTTTATTTTTTATCAACCAAAACTTCATTACACTACTGAAATGCTTCTACTAAGTGCTCCATGGAAAATATTATTGCCTCTCCAATTAACAAAACAATTATGCCAAATTTATTAAGCAAAAATAAGTCATTTCTGTATCCTCCTATAACACTAATCAAGAACCTTTTGTCTCATGACAACTCATTTGACACATCAACTCCAAAGGCATGAAATGCCCATTAAACTAGCTGTAGTTTCAGATGTAAAATAACTTTTTATAAGGTACAATATGAAGGTTAGAAGTAAGCCTAAATAATTTGTCTAATAAAGTTCCAAGGTTGGAACAAAATCAGTCATGTGTTTTCTGAAGATTTGTAAAATTTAGGTCTGTCATATAGTCATTACTAAAGTTCCTTCAATTCATAAGTAGAAGGACTGTCATTCTTATTTTGAACTTGTACAATCTAAGAGCTTATCTCAAAGAAGAACTAGATGCTAACTACATTATTCTGCATCTTATGTAGTGAAACATCAGAAGGGACCAATTATACGTTTATGAACTAATATACCCTGAGACAGCTTCTATCTTTTGAGTTGAAGATATTTAGGATTCTTCTGATAGGTTATTGTTTTTGGTATCAAAAATGCAAATGATGTCATTTATGTGCTTGTATATAGTTATGTTTCTTGTTTTAATAATATTTTTTACCCATTGAGATATATAGTAGTTAGCTAAAAATTATTTTGCTATTAGGTCTTCTGAAAAAATTCTGTTAGGTCTGATAACATAGTTAATGTTTTCATCTTTCATCATCTGCTCAGATTTACTTTCTCCTTTTTTAATTGGGGAGGGGGTGGCTCAGTCGATAGCACACCAGGCTCGTAATCTGTAGTTCCCAGGTTCGAGTCCCAGCTGGGTCAGCGTTGAGATTTATCTCCGCAAAACTCCCCGCCCTGCCCACAGTCAGTAGGGGACACCGATGGGCTTGGAAAGGCCGTTGTCTGTTGGATGGGATGTTGAACCGTGGCCCTGTGTGTGGGAGAGCCATACCCTGTGCATGTTAAAGAACACACTGGATGGCCTTGATGGGAGGCTACTATCTGTCTCCTAACAGCTGTTCCAGTGGGTCCCCTCCCCCAACCTTCTCTGAGCCTTCAGGGTTCTTGTGACCTGGCCATTTAGCCCATTGTGTGCAAAAAAGTGCCTCTCAGAGGTAAAACAACCCAATCTTTTTTAATCACTTAAGGTGAGAAGGATTATATCATTTAACTTTTTAGCCAGCATTTTTTTAAGAAATTTTCCTGAGTGGAAGAATTTTTGTGCAGCCCCTATCACTCCTGAACCAAATGCTGAATTGTAATGAGTGCAAGTATGTAAATAATAAAGAATGGAAATTCACCATTAACACTGATATAAGTAAGTGATGGATTCTGCAATAGCATACTTCTTGTCTGTCTGGGGATCTACTAACTCTCTGGGGTCAAGGTCAGTCTTTGTGGCTTGATCCTTCCCCCTCCCCATAGTGAAGAACTACTGTTCTATTGAGCTTCAGATATCCTGCGGCTTTGTCCAAAGGAAGTTTACCCATAAAATGTTCAATGAAGTGAAATAAAACAGATAACAAAATCAATTTAAATGTCAACAAAAAGTACTGAATTGAAGAAAAGTTCCATTTTTAAGCAAAATCATGGTAGTTATTCACTTACAGTTCTCAATAGATTGAGCACATGAAGTACAACACTTGATAATATCATAGAAGTTTTCACAAATTCACTTGTGAAGTACCATTAAATGTTTGTTGATGAATGCATCACAAAATTTTGGAAGTGGTGAAAATAGATTTTATTTCTTACCGGTGTGCTTTGAAGCATAGCTACGTGTGGAAAACCACTCGGAGGCTGTCACTCTACTGAAGTCTTCTTGCAGAGTAATAAAGTGAAGTGTATGGTGATGAAAGTACACTGTCTCAGTATTTTCTATTTTTCTCTGTTTTTTGCAGACAGTGAATGATTTGTAAAGTTTTAATGTGAAAAAAATAATATAAGCTCACCGGACAAAAGATTAGTCACCCCTGGCTGAATGCCACCTAATAGTGCGAAACGTCTCCATGTGACTGAAGAACAGCCGAAATCATGTCTGACATGGATGCCGCCAGTGTGCAGATGTAGTGCACATCAATATTCATCCACTCTTCCAGCAGCAAATGCCACAGTTCGGCCAGATTGGCTGAGTAGCTGCAATGGTGCTTCACTCATTGCCCCAAATAGTCTCACAAATTTTCTGTGGGATTCAAATCTGGGGATTTGGCGGCCAATCGAGTTGTTCGAAGGCTTCAGGATGCTCGTCATGCCAATCCGAAACACTTTGAGCCTGTGCATGCGACAATTATCATCTGGGAAGACTAGGGTATCCTTCTGGTGTTCACTGTGGAGATACTGCACAAAAGGCAACACGTGGTCGTCCAGTAGCTCCATATAGCCCTTCTGGTTCAAATGTGACATCACTGCAATCAAAGGACCCCCAGAACATTACAGAGCCTCATCCAGCTTGAACAAAAACTTGCACACAGTCCGCATTGAAAGCTTCATGTGGCTTATGTTGTAATTGACTTGCCTCGCATCATTCAAGTGCAAGCAAAAACATGACTCATCCGACCAGATCACATAGTTCCAAGAGTCGACAGTCCAATCTTTGTGGTGCTGCACCTACAGTAGCAGTGCAGTCTTCTGCAGAGCTGTTAACATGGGTCTCTAGCCGGATATCCATGGCATGCAGTTCCCTTCAGAGTGTTCGTTCGGAAACAGCTTGTTGTAGGGCTGCATTTGACTGACTGACAAGCAATTCCTGCATCATTGTTAAGCTGTTTACCCTAACAGTGCATGACACACTGTGGCAGTCCCTATTGGTGAGAACAGTCTTTCTGCCGCAGTTCTGGTGACGATTAGCAGTGGACTGCGATGTACAGCACTGCTGGAAGACCCTTTGGACAGTACGTTTTGACACACCTGCAAAGGAGCAACTTCTTGTACACTATGCCCTTTGACTCGGCCAAACACAATAACACCTTTTTGCCACTCATTCATATCTTTGACATGACCCATGTTTCACAGAGAAACTAACACACACGTGGCACACAACCACTTCTTGTCACTGTATGAATTCCGTAACGCAAGGCACAGCTTTTTGTAGGACGCGTTTATTACTGGTGTGCCCTCTATTGCTGTCGAACAGATATAACCCTCTTACGGCGGGAGATGACTAATTTTTTGTGCGGTGAGTTTATTTAACTACTTGCTGATTCTGTTATATTGACAGATTACGTCCTTCTGGAAGAAATAGCTTATAATACAGCTGGGGATCAAAAAGTTCTTTGCACATGTCAGTAGATTTGCACTTGTTCTACCAAAGTTAGTGAGCCATTACTTGTTTCAAAGCTTGTATAATATTGTCATTACATGCTAAAAACAAAGGCTGTATCATTATTTCTCTCTTCACTTGCAGTGCTAAAGTTCGATCTGTGAAATCTGTACTTTGTTGCTGTAGAGCCCACAATAGACGGGGAAAAATTTTACATTTTCACAAGAATACAGCTTGTGGATGACAAAAAATTCATGTCAATTTTTCACAAATATATTGGGATCATGCCTGTTCATGACACTGTTATGGATTGGATGCACAAATTCAGAGAAGTACGTCAGAGCTTTGAAGACCGAAAAAGGTCGTGAACAAGAGAACCATCGCTGCTATTTGTGAACTCATTAAGGAAAACACACACATCACCATTTAGATAATAAGTTTAGATGTAACTGCATCAATTGGCAGTGTGGAAACAATTATTTATCAGCATTTAAAATTCCAAAATATCTATGCCAAATGGGTACCCTCCAAACTGACAGAACAACAAAAATAATAATTCCAATGGAAATAGAGAACTTCTCCTACAGGTAGTAAACTTAATGATTCAAAAATAACTAATACATATTACAAACACTGAGGCATTTATAAATACACATGGATTTCATCTGATGAATTGCATAAGATTGATTATATATTAATTAACAGCAAGTGGGCTAGTTCGTTTAGGAATACCAGATTATGCAGGAGAGCCGAAATTGGGTTTGACCATTACCGGTCAAAAGTCTCTTGCAACTGAAGCTTAAGAAATGTTGTGCTGATGTTAGGAAAATTGCCTTTAACACTGAAGGTCTAAAAGATCCAGATATAGACAAAGCATGCCATGATAAGCTACTCAGTCATTATGACAATCGTGGTTTGCTTACTGCTGAAGTTGAGAAAGAATGGGATGAGTTTAAGCAGGCTTTTTTTGAAACCAACAGTACTCTTTTGGTTGCAGTGGAAGCAAAATTATTTAAGTAACAAGGCTATGGAATTTATTTCTGAAGGAAGTGCAGGATTAATATGAATCAACACCCTACTAGTCCTAACAGATGGGATTGCAACAAGCTTAATAAAAGTATAAATGATCAATTAACAGCTGATAAGAATCTTTGGCATGATAGCTTGGCTGACAAAGTAGAGGAAGCAGTTAGACAGCACAAGAGCAGGGGGTTGTACTAGAATGTTAATGTTTTGTGTGGGAAGAAACAGACAGGTATACAGGGATTGAGGGAAAAACATGGCAAGGTGGTTGAAGGTGAGGATTCTGTGATGGCAAAGTGGGCTGAGCATTTCAGAGAAGTTCTAAATAATATAAATAAATAAATACCCCCTCAAGCAGCTGCTTGCCACAGAGGTCTGACAGTAGCCTGTCAATTTATATGCTATAGTAGAAGGTCTGAGAGGATGGCAGAACCTCAGCAGAAAAACAACACGAACATCCATGCCTTACTTGGGGCTCGAACCCAGGTCCCCTAGATCAGTAGCCAAATAATGTGATTATTTCTAGTCCCATTTTGTGTAATGAGAATAGATGCATTACTGATTTTAATGATGGCCCTATATCAGATTCTGAAGTCGCTTTGGCTATCTCTATATTAAAACTGAATAAATCCCCAAGGGTAGATGATATCACCACTGAAATGCTTAGAGTACCACCAACTTTTCCATCACCTCCCTTCATGGTTACAACCAGAATATGAAGCTGCAGTGAACTCGCATGTGACTGGTCACTGATTTCTTTCAGAACATTGGCCTCTTTTGCGAGGTCTAGTGCCTTTTTTTACTTTGACGAGATTAGTAGAGCTAATAGTTTCTAGAGAGAGCTGAAGCAGTAACTTCTGCCTCTGCTATCTCACCCTCCTGTTGTGACTGGTGTAGGGAGCCCTCATTGGAGGCAAGTTTCACCATGAACTTACAAAACCTTGTGTCTTGTAACTGAAGCTTAAGAAATGTTATGCTAAAGTTAAGAAAATTACTTTTAACACTGAAGGTCTGAGAGATTCAGATATAGCCAAAGCATACCATGATAGGCTACTTAGTCATTATGCAATCATGTTTTGCTTACTGCTGAAATTGAGAAAGAATGGGATCAATTTAAACATTTTTTTTTTAAATCAACAGTGCTCTTTTGGGTAAAAAGGGAACAGAGGAAACAAAATTTTTTGAGTGATAAGGCTATGGAACATATTTCTGAAAGAAGGTAGTGCAGGATTAATATGAATCAACACCCTACTAGTCGTAACAGACGGAATTACATTGAGCTTAATACACTTCTAAAGAATCAGTTTACAGCTGATAAGAATCTTTGGCTTGATAGCTGGGATGACAGAACAAAGGAAGCAGTTTAGACAGCACAACATCAGGAAAATTGTACCAGATTGTTAATGTTCTGTATAGGAAGAAACAGACAGGTACACAGGGATTGAGAGATAAACATGATAAGATGATTGAAGGTGAGGATTCTGTGATGGGTAGGTGGGCTGAGCATTTCAGAGATGTTCTAAATAATGTGATTATTTCTACTCCCATTGTTTGTAATGAGGATAGATGCATTACTGGCTTTAATGATGGCCCTATATGACATTTTGAGATCGGTTAGGCCAGGCATGGCCAACATACGGCCCGCGGGCCGGATCCGGCCCGCGTAATGAATTTATGTGGCCCGCGAACAATTTTTCAATATTAGCATTTAACTTCTAGTAATTAATCGAATTAATTCTCGATACTTCTATATTTTTTAAAAAAGATTCCGTTATAAAGAATTAAAACTTTTATACTCATCTGTACTCGATATGATCTGTTTGATGTTCAAGCGACGTATTAAAACGAATGATAATAAAAAAATAATAAGCGATGCAAACCGCCTCAACACGTCGCATTAGTTATTATGTTAACTTGTTGTATTGATTTACTTACAATTATTCATAAACAAATTTCATAATAAAATTTTGTTTATTAAAGAAATAAGTGTTTTGCTTAACATTTTTCAATTTTAATATTTCGTCCGGCCCGTGAAAATATTTTTTTCCCAATCCGGCCCGGGGGCAAAAACAGTTGGCCATGCCTGGGTTAGGCTGTCTTGTAGATCGTAGATTGTGCATGGATATGCGATATTCCAGGTAAAACTTTACCTATGGGTTGGCCCCTAGAGATTAACATAAAACACAAGCTAAAAATAATATATATCGTGAACAAGAGACCTAAAACGAGTAGCTTTCCTTAGGGAAAGCCATCATTTTAGGCCTCTTGTACTTATTAAGAACATTATAATCGTAATTAAGTAAAGAAGAAATAATCTCATTAGGATTATTTTTAACAGTCTCAAAAAAACCTTTTTGAGATGCATTTAATATGAGTAATATATGTGGTCGATGCCCAAGTCTTTATGAAGTTGTTTGTTAGTAACAAACCAAGGGGCATCAACCGCAGATCTCAATATTTTGTTTTGCAAGATCTGAATCTTGGGTATATTCGTGGAAGTGGTGTTCGCCCATTAGGGGTTAGTCTATCTCTACCATAAAACCATAAATTCTCAGGTGTGGATGAAATCACCACTGAAATGCTTAGAGCTGGGAACACTTGTATTGTCACATGGCTGACTGAAATTTTGAATATTTTTTTATGATAAAGGTGTTGTTCCCAAGGATTTTACTAGAGCTATTATTATCTCTATTTTAAAAAAAAAAAAGTTCTTGTGATAATTATAGGGAAATTAGTTTACTTTCTGTTCTAGGTAAAGTTATTTGCATGATTATACTTAATAGAATTAAGAATTTGGTTGATGGACAACTGTGTGATGAACAGTGTGTAGTAGGGAATGTATTGATTATATATTTTTGCTTTGGCAGATTCTTGAAAAATGTTTAGAGTTTCAGAAATCTTTGGTTACTAACTTAATAGATTTCAAAAAGGCTTTTGGCTCTGCTGATGGTCATAATTTGTGGTTGATCGTGAGATCCTATGGCATACCTGACAAGTTATTTAACATAATGAAAGCTCTCTATAATAACAGAGTCATGTGTGAGAGTTGGTAAAGTTTGTAGCAATTGGTTTAACATTGCTTCTGGTGTTCGACAGGGGTGCATATGTCTCCTTTCCTCTTTGGTTTGGGTATTGATTATGTTATGCAAAATTCACTGCAAGGGAAAGATTTTGGACTGAAATGGTCTAGAGATGTGAAATTTTCTGATTTAATTATGCTGATGATTTACCTCTTTTGGCAAATAATGCTGTTGAGATGAACTGTTTCAGTAGACCTGTTTATGAGACTGGTAGTAGAGTAGGTTTGGTGATAAACATGGAGAAAACTAAAGTGATGAAAATTGGTCAGGCAGGCTGTGGTTCAGTTAATCTGAATGGTTGTACTCTTGAACATGTGTCTCAGTTTAATTATCTTGGGAGCTATGTAACAGATACTGGTGACATGCAGCATGAGATTAACAGATGAATAGGGATTGCTGCTGGGACTTTTAAGAATCTATGGATAGTGGAAGAAATAGGCATTTGCACCTAGAACTAAAATTAGTCTCTATAATAGTTTGGTTCTTTCTAAGGTTAGTTATGTATCGAAAACCGGACCCTTTGTAAGCAGTATAACAGGAGACTTGATGCCTTTGATACTAGATGCTTACTCAGTATCTTGGGCATTGGGTGATTTGACATTAAGGATGATGAGGTTAGAAGGAGTCAACAACTTCCTTTAAGTAGCATAGTATGCAAAGGGAGACTGTTAATTTGACCATGTTGCTTGTATGCATAGCTGCAGATTGATGGACCTAGGTTTTGATGGCAGACAATGTCAAACAGGACCTTGCTAGAATTGGCCTACAGTATTAGAGATAGCCTACAGTGGCCAAATGCAGCAGCTGTAACTCAGGACAGACTTGTTTGGAGAACAAAATTGCACAGTCTGGTTGGACCTCCGTAGCCCATGACTGTATGAGGATTTTGTATGTGTGTGTGTACATGTATGCATGGTTGTATATATGTCACATACTATATATATTAACCCTTCCAGGGTCCAGCCTGAAAAATTGATTTACATCCAGAGGTCTAGCTATTTTTCACCATGATCAGGCAAAAAAAATTAACTTTAGAACTTTTTTGCCAAATAACTTATGAAAGGAATTATGGCATGGTATATGCCAAATTAATCAGCATTTATTCTGGATTTTCTGAAAATATAATATTTAGCTATTTTATATAAAATTATAAAATATAATAAAAGCCAAAAAATGACTAATTTTATTTTAATACGACTATTTTAGTCATGTAGTAAAAACATGCATCTGGCAACACAAATAAAAATTTATTTAAAAAACTAATAGACAGAAATGATTATAATGCACATGAATAGGAAGAATATTTATTTCTGAATAACAAAACAAATTAATTTTCTTGTTTCAAGTAAATATTTTTCCCTTTTTGTAATTTTTTCTCAGTACCATACTTTGAGAAAATCTAGGTTTTTAGCCAATTGTGCTTGTCAGATAAACAAGTCAACTTTAGAATTAAAAAAAAAATAACCAATCAACAGAAATAGATCATGTTATATTCCAAATTAAACATAATTTAAGTCCAAATCTTATGAAAATTAAAAATTAAAAAAAAGTTATAAGCATATTAATTTTAATAAGATGTTTTTACATTGATATAGTGAAAAAATAGATTGGCCTATGCAATTAAGGCTTAACGTTAGAAAACGTGATGAATAAAAATATTTAAATTATATATTAATCGAAAGTAAATTTCGTCACAAATAATATAATTATTACTTAAAACATATTTATTTCTTTTAATGATTCTTTTCAGTATGGTATGTTTAACCCTTTAACACCAAAGAAATCTGAGGAAAAGGTAGAGGGTAGTAAAGACAAAGAAATAGCACTATTCAGACTAGTCCATTTCAAAATCTTGGCCATTTTGGGCCATTCTGGGTGTTAAAGGGTTAAAACATGGGCTAGCATTATGCAAGGTGACTTGGACTGCTTGCATTAATGGGATTTTGTGCCCTATATATGAAATAGAAAAAACACTTCCTTAGCTGCCTTTGTTTTTTATTAAACATTATTAATGTTTTCTTTGGATGTTGAAGTTTAGCGATCTTGGCTGAGTGCAGAAAGATTTGTGTCCCAAGGGTGAAAAATATATCTATATCGTCACATATCGTCACATATCGTTGGCATAGCCAATATATTGAGAGTGGTGCTTGGAGTTTAAAATATTTTAAAACGGTTGAATATAAACTTAAAAACTTATAATTAAAAAATAATAAAATTCTGCCATTGGGGGAGGGCAGGATTGCCGAAATTGGCTCCCACAGGAGAACTGATATCTGTGTCAAGGAAGTTCTTTTTACTGCCATATCCAAGACCTTGTTCCTTTTCAGAAAACAATACAGATCAAATTGTTTTACTGGAAAACGAAGAAATAAAAGAAAAAATAGTATGTAACCGTAATGTGATGTTAAATAAATTATCCACAGCACAAGTTGTAAGCCGACCATTTGGTGTAGCATAACTCTAAAAATCAATAATTACACTAGACAACAAATAAAAACTTTTTTTTTTAATAACATTGGTCAAATAGGATGTTTTTAACTAATTTTGGGGTGCTGAATTAAAATATGGCTGTGAAAAATCTGGCACATACAATTTTTTTAAATTACAGATTGACATATTTCAAATTTCAATGAATATGCATAATCTGGGAAATGAAATGAAAATAAATGTAACTATTTTATTAAATTGCAACTTAAAACTCATTAATTAAATACATGATTACAGTGAAAAAATTAGAAACATCATAGTTATAGACCACTGAATATAAAGTATCTTCCTTCTGCAAGAACCAGCAGTAGTCACCCATCATTACTGGGTCCCACCTGCTGTGGTATCTCTCCTACATGGTTACTGTTAAGGAATAAAATTAACCTTTCCAAAAACAGTGACTAACTCGCACCTATTTACCTATCTAGGTAGACACTCTCCATCCTCCTGCTTTCTAGAGTTTAACAGACTAACAGATTTAAACAGTGAGAAGCAGTGATTATTGCAGTGTATCATTGTTACTACCTTTGACCTAGTTACAATAATGACGAACCGTGACTGCAGAAAACTGCCATATAATTTAAGATACAAATTTACTGTAATATTCTGCTTGCAATGCTTATTAAGGGGGAAAATAATTATGGTATTTTTATTTTTATCCAGTATTACCCATGGCCGAGTGGTTAGCACGCTTGACTACTGATCTAAGGGACCTGGGTTCGAGCCCCGGGTAAGGCATGGTTGGTGTGTTGTTTTTCTGCTGAGGTCCTGCCATCCTCACAGACCTTCTACTATGGCATTATAAACTGACAGGCTCCTGTCAGACCTCTGTGGCAAGCAGCTGCTTGAGGAGGTATTATTATTTTTATTTCATTAGAGTTGTGATTTTGATGGTGTACTCTGGCCAAAGTTTATGTAATTCATGTGCATTCTTTTTTTTAGCCATAGTTTATTTATTTTACTTTTTTATCACAGTGAAATGTTTTGTGGTAAACTGATTCACTAATCTATTCATAAATTTTCTTGAAAACAACAGAATGCTTTGTAATAAAATCTTTGACTGGAAGTGAAGCAAGTACAAGTGAAAACTGTATCAATTTAAAGATGCAGTCAAGAGACAGCAAGGTGAAAACAAATATAGTAGTTCATAAGGTAAGTTTTTTTCTTACAACAATATTATATTGAAGTTTGATTTATAAAATGACTAGTTTTTTCTTTTGCTTACATTCTCTACATGCAATAGCAGAAAATGTTACCTTTATTTACAATAAATCTTGAGTTGGTCCCTCATATGCCTACTGTTAGCTCTTCCAAATTCCAATATTTAGTTTCAAAATGTGAAAACAATTTGCATTTGTTTTAATGGTCATATCATCCCATCTTTATGGATGTAGTGAATAACATCAAACAAAGTACTCTGAAATAGTACTCTTTAGTTGCTTATATTACATTTTATTAGATTTTTCACACTAGTCACTTGAAGTACAAACATTAAAAAATTTGAATATGCCTTTGATTCAAAGATTATACTGTTGATGTTACATTTGCATTGATATATTTGATAATCTTTAGATCAGGAACAATGTAGTTCGACTGTTATTGATTAGAAATGCAAATTATAATATATATCCCCCCCCCCCTCCCTCCTAGATCTGATGCAATCCATTCTTTTGAGTTAGCTTTTAAGTAACAAGTAAAGATTTTTCATTTTTAAAGCATCTGGGAAGAGCTTTGCTTTTTTTTTCCTACCATGGTATGTTTCTGATTAAACATCCATCTTTTATATGGCAAAAGGTGAGAGAAAAGGTTTGTTTCCTCTTAATTTTAAATGTCACAATCCTTGTACCGAGCTAGAATATTGGTGAGAACTGTTTCTTTCCATGCATCTGTAACTATAATCAATTGAAGCAGTTTCACTAGAAAAGTTTTTTGACCATTACATGTTACCTACATTTCAAATTTGCTGTAGCTTTAAAATCAGTTTCTAATTTAACAGAAAACTTCGAAGTTTAACAAGTGAACTGAATGCAGATAAGATTGCTTGACTTTGCTTGCTTCAACCAGGTTTTATTTTTGACTGTCAAATTTTCCTGGCATTGCTCAAGTTTCTAGAAGTCTTTTTTTTTTTATTTTTTGGAAAATAAAATATATGTGCTCAATTGATATCATTTTTTATATGCTGGGCAATATTTTGGATTTAAAAATCTTTGAAAACTTTTTTACACAAAATCAAACTTTAAACTAAAAAGTTATTTAAATGAGCTATGCCTCTCATGATTCACATTCATTTTGATGCTATCAAACATATCTTGCAGATATACAAATGAAATTAAATTTTTAAAATAAGAAACTATTCAATTATATATACTGAGATGCTGGTTTATTAGGCACATCACCCCTTATCAAATAAATGGTTCATACCAACATGTAATATGTCATGTGACCATGGTGTAAATCAGGCTGGTCAGATATATGAGCATCAGAGTTGGATTGAGCATCAGAATGGGCAAAATGAGTGACTTGAGTGACTTTGATAGTTGGTGTTAGGCATTCTGTTTCTAGCATTTTCCAAAAACAGCTGTCCTCCCAGACTTTTCATGCACAACTATTTCAAGGGTTTACCGAGAATGATATGGAAAGCAAAAAACTACCAATGATTGGTGATCCTGTGGATGAAAACAGCTTGTGGATCAGAGTGGTCAAAGGAGACTGGTGACAATTATAAAAGTGAACAGATGGGTCACAATCAAGCAAATCACAGCGGAGTTAAACATTGGTGTGCAGAAGGTTAACTTTGAATGCACCACATATTAGACCTTGTCACGAATGAGCTACAGCAACTGTTGAATGCCAATGTTGTCATCAAAGAACATGAAAACTTGTCTCCAGTGGGTGCAAGAACATTGATACTGGACTGTTGAGGAAACAACTATTTGCAAAAAAAAAACCTTGATTCATCCAAAAGGCTACCAACTATATGCCAGCCAATCAACTATTGACCAGGATTCCTTGATTCCTCTGACCAGGCTACCAACCAGTGCTGTGGAGTCAAAAGTAATTTTGGTGCTGCTGGGGTCTGAGTCAATAAAAATGTACTGATTCTAACCTCAATATAAATTTTAATAAAATATGCTTTCATATGTGACATCAATGGCAGCTATGGTGGTTAAACCACTTAAATAATAATGTTTTTCCTTTTCAGAAAATATTTTTGAGTTTTCAGTGCTTATTTAACTTTGAATTCCTTCTAAATTTTATAAGTTTTAAACTTTCAAGTCTAAAACCCCTTTCACAATGAAAAAGAGAATTCCAAGCAAAGCCTGCAGTTTTTGAATATTTTACAATAACCACAGATAGGAAGCATTTAATGTGTTAGTGTATGATAGAAGATGATGATGGTGAAAAATTTTGTCCAGCACAAATCAGTGGTTTTAGTGGCTCTGGTAAAAATGCACCAAAAACCAGAGCCTCAAATTTAAAAAGAAGAGTTTGAGTCAGATAGAAAAAAAATTGAGTCAGGGTTTTTGTGTGCGACTCCACAGTCCTGTTACCAACTATTGACCAGGCAACCAACTGTTTGCAAAAGGAATTTTGATTCATCCAGCCAGGCTACCTTTTTCCAGGAAAAAATTTCGCCAAGTGGTTCCAGGAACATATCAACAAGTTTTCATTGCTCCATTGGCTTGCACAGATTTAAACCCTATCGATATAAAATGTCCCAGATATAAACCCTATCGTGCATCTTTTGCATGAGGTGGGAAGGGCTGTTTGCTGCGAGACTGTGCCGCTGGCCAATTTGCAACAACTGTGCAACACAATCATTTCTGCATGGTACAAGATTCCTGCACAATGCATCCATCATCTTTTAATTTCCATGCTTCAAAGAATTTTGGCTGTTCTGAAAGCCAAAGGAAGTGCAACACGCTACTAAGTAGGTGTACCTAATAAACTGGCATCTCAGTGTATATTAAGTAATAAATAAATGTAATAAATACCCCCTCAAGCATCTGCTTGCCACAGAGGTCTGACAGGAGCCTTTCAGTTTATATGCCATAGTAGAAAGTGTGAGAGGATGGCAGGCAAACATTACAAAAATTATAGGCCAAAAAATATTCAGGCATGCTGAATCTGTTTAGAAATGATACATTTGTATTAATTTATAATAAAATATAGCTAGTTAAAATTACCCCGAGTTTCTCAGAAAGAAGTTCATTTTTGAAACTGCAGCATAGAATTTCATATGCCAGACAATATTTTGGATTTAACAATCATTCCTTGAAAGAGCATTACTGCATAAAATCAAACTGTGAACTGAAAATATATATAAACTTTCCAGGGTTCAAGACGAATATAGATGTTGACAGAATCCAAAGTGAGAGGCCTGAGATGTTTATGTTCATTTTTAGTACAACAGAAAACTTTAGATTTTTTAAAAAATAGATATAACCATTAGAATACTTTCTAACCTATCACTTTTAAAAATACATAATTCAAGTTTGATAAATAATACTTTCTTTTTTCATTTAATGCATATTTTATTAAACTAAAATATAAATAATTTGTTAATGCCATCTGATTGCCATTTCTAAGAAGCATCACAGGATATTATTGATTTGTTTGTTAATGTTACTCTGTGCTGAAGCAATCCCCTGATTTAAGCTCAAAAGTTTGATTTGAACTATCATCAACAACTTTTTCTTTAAAGTTTTGAAAATCTCCTGAAAATTAACAAAAGACTGCTATTTTTAAAAATGAAGATTTTGGAAGTAAGTGTCTAGTCTTTTCTGCCATTAACCCTTCCAGTGTTCAGCCTGAAAAACAGGTTTCTATCCAGGGGCCAAGCTATTTTCTGTCTATGCTCAGCCAAAAAAAAAACTTTAATTTTAGAACTTTTTTTTGCCAAATAACTAATGACAGGAATTATGGCATGTTGTATGCCAAATTAATCAGCATTTCATTCTGGATTTTCTGAAATTATGATATTTAACAAAAAAGACCATTTGTTTTATTTTAATAGGACTTTTTTAGAGTCATGTAGTAAAAAAATGTATCTGGCAACACAAAAATTTATTTAAAAAAAAACTAATGACAGAAATGATTGCAAAGCAGATGAATAGAATGACTATATATTTCTGAATAACAAAAAAATTACTTTTTTGGTTTTAAGTAAATATTTTTATTGTTTTGTAATTTTTTTCTCGGTACCATACTTTGAGAAAATTTCAGGCTTTTAGCCAACTGTGCTGAATCAGATAAACAAGTGAACTTTAGAATTTAAAAAAAAAATAACCAATCAATGGAAATAGGTCATGTTATATACCAAATTAAACAGAGTTTAATTACGAATTTTATGAAAATAAATAATATAAACAAATTTGCAAGCATATTGATTTTAATAAGCCTTTTTCAATGTGATATGGTAAAAAAAAAATTGCATTATACAATAAAGGCTTCATTTTGGAAAACCCGCTGAATAAAAATAGTTAAATTATATATTTATCAAAAGGAAATTTCCTCCCAAATAATATAATATTCAACCTGAAATATGATTTTTATTTCTTTTAATGATTTCAGTATTGTATATTTTAAACACGGCCAGTGTTATACAACATGACTTGTCCTTCTCACATTCATGGGATTTTCTGAAATGGTTTTGAAATAGAAAAAAATTTCCTTGGCTCCTTTTTTTTACTAAACATTATGAATTTTTTCTTTGGGTGTTGAAGTTTGGCAATCTTGGCTAAGTGCAGAATGGTTTGTGCACCAAGGATCAGCCCTTCCCGAAATTGCCCTCCCAAATGATGGCTGATTTTCATAGCAGGGATGTCTATTTGATTCCATATCTAAGGCATTCAATTTCAGAAAATGGTATAAGCTCAAAGTTTTTTTTATTAAAAAACAAATAATAAAGGAAAAATTACATATAACCTAATGGGATGTTAAATAAAATATCCGCAAAAACTTTTAAGGCGGCCTTCGATCTAGCACAACCTGGAAAAATCAATAAAACAGCCGATTGAAGATCGCTAACTAATGGAAATAAATAGAGAGAAATGAATTTGAAACAGAATGAATTTGTTTTCATATCCAAAATCTCATTTATTTTCAGAAAATGATACTATTATCAAAGTTTTACTGGAAAAGTAATAAATAATAAAATAAAAATTAACATATAGCCTTAATGCGATGTTAAAATATCTGTAACAACAATGTGTGGCTGATGTTACGATGTAGCATGAAAAAAATCAATACTTATCAATCAACCAAAAGATCGCTAATTTCCAAAAATAAATCTACTGAAATGAAAACTAACTAAGGTTTAAATATTAAAAAAAAATACTAACTTGACAAAGAGTATCCAATATGCTGAACCAAAACTGAAAAAAAAACATCACACGGAACAATGGAGATATTATGTGTCAGCCACCTGCGTTTTGTTGACTTAGTGAAGCATAACTAATTAAATACAGCTGCAACCAGAATTTCTAAGAAGGGTGTGTTTACTTTTAGTTTAAAGGTGGGAAAGATGCATAAAATGCTGGGAAAAAATCATAAAAATAACTTGGGAATACTGAAATACGTTTGTGACAGAAAAGAGTGTGAAACGGAAAAAAAAAATTGCGGTATATATTTTGTAATTACTTCCATATTCTGTCGTTTTAAAAATAGCAGTTTTTTTGTTAATTTTTAGGAGATTTTCGAAAATTTAAGGAAAAATTTGTTAATAATAGCTCAAATCAAACTGTGAGCTTAAATCAGGTTACTTCAGCAAATAGGAACGTTAACAAGCAAATTGGCAATAGCATTTAGTACTTCTAAAATATGGCAATCAGATGGCTTTATAAAATTATTTACATTGTAGTTTAGTAAAATATGCATCAAATTAAAAAACAAAATATTATTTTTGAAGCCTGAATTATATATTTTTATAAGATATATATATTAGAAAATTACAATGGCAATTTTTATTTTTTAAAAATTATAAAAATTTATATATTTTTGTTTTGTTAAATGCGTATACATGTGTCATTGACCCCTCAATTCAGATTCTCCATACGATACAGACAGGTTGGACACTGGAAGGGTTAAACCTATTTTGGTGTTCCTAGAATTTTTTTTTATCATTTTTATTATTTATGAAGCATTCTATGAGTAGTTGTCACTCCTCAAATTAAAACTTAAAAGAGAGCCTTCATAACCAGGACTCGAGACTGGTTGTCAAAACTAGCTGCAGCCAATGCATCATGGGAGAGGAAGTCGCAGGCATTTAACGCTAAACAGGATATAGCATGCCTGAATATTTTTGTTGGTCAATAATTGATATATTTATATATTACTGATTCTCACTCACACATGCGAGAGTGGCAATGAATCAAGGTTCCTCTGCTAAGTGGCTGCATGGTAGTTGTTCACATGGTTGATTTTAAGTTCAAATACTTTTTCCTCACACATTGGATATCATCTCCCTTTGTAAATTTACTATTTTATTTCTTTTTTATATTTAAACCTTAGTTTTCATTTCTGTAGATTTTATTTCCATAAATTATCAATATTTCGGTCAATCAATTATTATAAATTGTTTGCTGTTGTAGTACATTGGATGGCTGGCTAAAAACTTGTTGCTATGAATATTTCATTTAACTTTGCATTAGGTCTATATTAATTTTTCTTTTATTATTTCTTCATTTTTCAGTAAAAAAAAAACTTTGATCTTGTATCATTTCCAGATAATGAATGAGGTCTTGGATACAGAAGCAAAAAGTACTTTTTTGGCATGAAAATCAGTCCCCATATGGGAGGGCAATTTCAGAAAGTGTTTTTAACCCCCTCCCCCCTCAACACTGAGGCATTTTATTCCCCTCTTGGCAAAATTTTATTTTACTTTAAATTAGGATTTTAAATTTATTTGAACGATTTTAAAAGATTCCTCTCCCCCCTCAATGTCTTGGCTGTGCCACTTTGACGATACAGGCAATTATTTTGCTTTGGTGCACTAACTTTTTGGCACTTAACCAAGATTGTCAAAATTCAACACCCAAAGAAAATAATTTTTTAATGCTTAGTAATAAAAAGCAGCTAAGAAACTTTTCCTCCATTTCATAAACAGGACAGAAAATCTCATTACTATGAGCAGTTTAAGTCATCTTGTATAACATTGGCCTGTGTTTACCATGCCAAAAAGAGTTATTAATCATCATAATTTATGGTTGATTGTGAGGTTGTATGGCATACCAGACAAGTTAGTTAACATAATGAAAGCTCTCTATAATAACACTGAGTCTTGTGTGAGAGTTGGTAAGGCTTGTAGCAATTGGTTTAGCATTACTTATGGTGTTCGACAAGGGTGCATTTTGTCTCCTTTTCTCTTTAGTTTGGTTATAGTGCCTATAAGTAATAGTGTGTCAATAGCCTAGCCATTAAAAAGTGGTCCAAAAAAGGATCCCCTACCGACAGGGGGACTAGAGTCGCATTATAACTTTGTACATGTGCAGTGAAAAGATATTGATATAGTACCGTTTTACACCAAATTACTCCGCCACACGTAGTTCTAGATAGGAAAAAAGTAGTTCTATATTAAAAAAAACACAAAGGGTGCTAATAAATAATGATATAAACTCGACAGATTCAATCAAGTAACAAATCAGCACTTTAGCGTTGATTTAAATCTTAGAGGAAAAATTGTCTTGAGTCGGGTGGGATACGAACCCACGACCTCCTGATAACATGTCAGGTGCTCTGGACCACTGAGCTACCGGCCGCTGATCAAGATCTCCTCTAATTAACGCTATGAACATTCCTTTTATGTTTCATATAGGCGCTAGTCTGGCACTTTTTTAGCCACAAGCGGCATTTATATTTGCCAATAGATGGAAGCATATATTACAAGTATGCAGATAATAAATAATGATATAAACTCGACAGATTCAATCAAGTAACAAATCAGCACTTTAGCGTCAATTTAAATCTTAGAGGAAAAATTGTCTTGAGCCGGGTGGGATACGAACCCACGACCTCCTGATAACATCAGGTGCTCTGGACCACTGAGCTACCGGCCGCCGACAATTAGACAATTTTTCCTCTAAGATTCCTCCTTTTCGATCTTAGACAATTTTTCCTCTAAGATTTAAATCGATGCTAAAGTGCTGATTTGTTACTTGATTGAATCTGTCGAGTTTATATCATTATTTATTATCTGCATACTTGTAATATATGCTTCCATCTATTGGCAAATATAAATGCCGCTTGTGGCTAAGAAAGTGCCAGACTAGCGCCTATATGAAACATAAAACGAATGTTCATAGCGCTAATTAGAGGAGATCTTGATCGGCGGCTGGTAGCTCAGTGGTCCAGAGCACCTGACATGTTACCAGGAGGTCGTGGGTTCATATCCCACCCAGCTCAAGACAATTTTTCCTCTAAAATTTAAATCGACGCTAAAGTGCTGATTTGTTACAAAGGGTGCATTTCTCCTTTTCTCTTTAGTTTGGTTATTGATTGTGTTATGCAAAATTCACTGCAAGGGAAAGAATTTGGGCTTAAATGGTCTGGAGATCTGAAAATTTCTGATTTAGATTATGCTGATGATTTAGCCCTTTTGACAAATGATATTGATGAGATGAATTCTTCCATTGAGTTGTTGATGAGACTGGTAATAGAGTAAGTTTGGTGATAAACAGAGAGAAAACTAAAGTGATGAAAATTGGTCAGGCTGGCTGTGGTTCAGTTAATCTGAATAGTTTCACTCTTCAGCAGTTGTAGCAGTTTAATTATCTTGGGAACTATGTTACATAGTCCCCTTATCTTGGGAACTATGTAACAGATACTGGTGATGTGTGGCATGAGATTAACAGACAGAGATTGTTGCCATAACTTTTAAGAATCTATGGAGAGTGTGGAGAAATAGGCATATACACCTGAAGACTAAAATTAGACTGTACAATAGTTTGATTCTTTCTAGGGTTGGTTATGGTAGTGAAACTTGGACACTTTGCAAACATGATAACAGGAAACTAGATGCTTTTGATTCTAGGTGCTTATTCAGTATCTCGGACATTAGGTGGTTCAACTTTGTAAGTAATGATGAGGTTTTCAAAGGAGTTGGCAACCTCCTCTGAGCAGTATGTTGTGCAGAGAGAAACTATGTTGGTTTGGCTGTGTTGCCTGTATGGATAATTATAGATAATGAATAGGGTTATGAACTATGTGCCTAAAGGCTGCAGAAAGATAGGGAGACCTAGGATGCGGTGTGCAGACAATGTCAAACAGGACCTTGTTAGAATTGGTATGTAATGGCCAGATGCAGCAGATGTAGCTCAGGACAGATAAACTTGGAGAACTACAGTCTGATTGTACCTCTATAGCCTTGGCTGCTTGATGATGATGATGATATATCTTGACAGCTGGTCTGTTCAAAATGACAGTAATTTTTGAACAGTCAAGTCAAATCGAGCAACATTAATGGGTGTGTTATCTTAAATTGGAAATGTTACTTCATCATGCATTGTTGAGTTGAATGAGGTCAGAATTAACGATAAACTAAAAATCTGTTGATATTTGTCTAAAATGTTGTATTCTTAACTACCTATTAATATTTTGCAATGCACATCCTCGTGCTACTCTTAAGCATATGCCAAAATTCCAGGTTCGTTATCCTTTTTATGTGAAGATTTATGGTTAACACAAACATACATCTCCTTTTGTTATTACATTAACAGTCATTGAATATGCCATTGATCCAAATGTAGTAGGGTTGATGTTATATTTGCATACAAGTTGGACATCATAAGGAATTTGAGGTTCCAGCTATAGCACATATGTTTATCTTCAATGAGAGAAGGCTGTTTAAAGTCATCCTAAGGATATTTTGTGGCGAAAGCCACTTATGTTAATCCAGAACATTCACATTTCTAAGAAATACATGCCTATCTGGTATTTTCTCTTTAACATTGTGATGTATAAAACTCCAAACAAACAATTTGACAATAATGCTTTTATAGAAATGGTCTTAGAATACATATGTGTGCAGGGCTGATCTGGGGGGCATTCTGAAGGAGGAGAGGGCATCATCCCTCTCCTCCTTCGAAATGCTAATAAAGGTAATAGAGCCAAAAGTTATTGAACTTATTTATATTTCTGGCATTTTTCAAAAATTTTTTGGAAACTTGGAAAAAGGAGGGAAAAATGTTATATGATATTGAAAATCCAGGCTTCACCCCCTCCCTCTTTGTTTTTTTTTTTTAGATCCAGGCCTGTGTGTGTACAAGTTGACTTTGACATAATACTATATTTTAAAAAACACAATCAAAGTATGTGATTACCAAGTGACAGGTTGCCCTCTTTCTGATTGGACAACCAGTAATGTCACAACTGCAACTGACTGAAGGTTTATAATGCCTTGTTTATGCTGTTTTTTATTGTAGTTTCATTTTTTTCATCTGCTGTGCAGTAAACAAGCTTACTTACAAATTCTTCACTTTTCATTTTAATAAAAAGTGATGAATCAAAATCTTAGAAAGTTTGGAGAGATGTATTGTTTAGTTATCATTGAAAGGTGATAAATCATTAAGGCTCTTAGCTTAATAGGATTTTAAAAGTGATGAATATTGGTTGGGACTTGAAAATTGTGATGAATTGCCTGATGTGCCAAGTTACTGATTGTTCCCTGTACTTAATTTTTTTTTCAAGATATTGAAGATACAAAGTTTCATTACAAGGAAGCACAAGGAAAGCACAACTTCCTTGGATGCAATAAATTTCCATTTGAACTCTTTCAATCATGCACAGTTGTTAGTTTGAATTTTTAGTTGGTAAAATCCAAAACAAATTAGAAGTTTATTTTAGTATATGTCTTTCACCTGTCTTTTCTCACATATGCAAGTTTGTTACAGGCTTTTAAATATATCCAGCCCTAAGCTCTAGCAACAGAGTTGATGAAGACAAAAATAGGCATGTCAATAAGCATCTAACAGCTTTATTATTAGAACTTTTCAAAGCAAACATTTTGCCTGAATATAAGGAGCATATTTAGGAAGGTGTTTTTGGGGTTACAACACCCCTAATCAAAAATAACCTAATGTGTGATGTGAAATTTAACACTGTCTAAGTATCATCATGATCACAGCTGAATGCATGGTCTAAGTGACCAAAAATTTGATAGACTTTCATCTCTTGTAGTATTAAAGGGAACGAATAGTGAATTTCAGTGAAATTTCTAAATTGATTCTTAACCATTCAGCAGCTGAGGGCTTTAAGGAGAGGATAACTCAACAAAACCAGACTGTTTAAAATATGACTTTTACAAAGCTGGGAACTCTATTTTTTTTATCTACTAATAAGATTAAAGTCACAGTTAGCTGGGGTGATTATATAACCTGGATTTGTTTAGCAGACCCTTCTTAACTTAGAATCTAGTGCCAACAGTAATGAAAAAACGAAAGTAAAATATTCATTATATTGCTGCATTTAATTGATTGATTTTTAGTAATATCAGGGTGCAAAGTACTGGGAGAAACAAAAATTTTCAGGGGAAACTCTTCCCATCTGGAAATTTACTATTTATATCGTAATATTTATATATAATAATTTATATGATATTTATATGGAATTCTTACACTATTGTGAAATGCTATGAGGTTTACAGTAAAATGCATTGTTATATGGTGCAGTAACCAGTGAAGCATAAAGCAAGTGCCAGTCGCATGATTTCCATGGGTCATGCAAATGAATGCAGGAGTATCCATAGCTAAAGTACCTGTTTCAGCAGAATGGAGAAGTTGATACAGAGTATGATGACCTTAATCAACTATACAAGCATCACAACTTCTCATACTGTTTACCAGGCTGGTCATGAGATCTGACAGAAGTCCATCCTAGGTTGATGACTTCCAACACATCTCACCAGCACATCCCACACATGCTCTATAGCAGAGGGTTCTTAACCTGGAGTGTGGGAGGGATTCCATGATGTACAAAAGGAACATTGGAAAATCAGAGTTTTTCATTTTATTTTCAAAAATAAAACAGGAAAGGAGACGTATAAATGGTGTTGTAAGGCTTCCTTATATTGGTGCAAGAGGTGCAGGATCTTAAAGAGTTTAAGAACTTCTGATCTGTAGGGTTCAAGTCCAAAGAACAGGTTGGCCACTCCTTTGCTGGAAAGCTTACATTCTGAGTTATTCAATGACAGTCTGAGTCCTATGAGGGTGGGTATTACAATCCACTGAAGTAAACTGGGGGATAAACAGCATCTCTGAAAAGCCTCATAAGGCTGAAGAATATTGTCAATATACCTCAGGACAAATGATAGAGTAGTGTGCATCCATTTGATATAATGCTTCCCCAAACCAACAAACCACCATGGGCGGGGGTAGCTCAGTCGGTAGCATGCCAGGCTCGTAATCTGTAGTTCCCAGGTTTGAGTCCCAGCTGGGTCAGCGTTGAGATTTATCTCCACAAAATTCCCCGCCCTGTCCATGGTCAGTAGGGGACACCGATGGGCTTGGAAAGGCTGCTGTCCGTCGGATGGGACGTTAAGCCGTGGCCCCGTGTGTGGGAGAGCCATACCCTATGCACGTTAAAGAACACGCTGGATGGCCTCGACGGGAGGCTACCATCTGTCTCCCAACAGCTGTTCCAGTGGGTCCCCTCCCCCAACCTTCTCTGAGCCTTCATGGTCCATGTGACCTGGCCATTTAGCCCATGGTGTGCAAAAAAGTGCCGCTCAGAGGTAAAACAACCCAACCACCATGGGTGGGACTCAGTCATTAGCACCCAGCCTTGCAATCTGCAGTTCCCAGGTTCAAGTCCCAGCTGGACCAGCATTGATATTTATCTCCACACAACTTCCTGCCTGCCATCACTCAGTAGGGGACCCAGTGGGCTTGGAAAAGCCATCGTCTGTTGTATGGGACATTAAGCCATGACCCAATGTGCGGGAGAGCCATGCCCTGTGCACATTAAAGAACAAGTTGGATCCTTGATGGGAGGCTATCATTTTTCTTCTAACAGCTGTCCATTGGGTCCCTTTCCCCCATCTTTCTCTGAACCTTCGGGGTCCTTGTGACCTGGTCATTTAGCTCATGTGCAGAAAAGTGCCACTCAGAGGTAAAACAACCCAATCACTACCATGGTGGTGTCATTCTCTGATGTTAGAGTGTTGGTACCATGTTCCTTGCTTTTTTTCAGATCAAAACACATTTAGAGTCAATCTGAAGATTAAATCACAATTTGTTAGAGAAGAGTACATGCAACCATTGGTCCATTCACAATGGATTGAAGTCCAGTTACAATGTTGTTAAAACACCATATTAGGCTCGCCTGTGGAAAGATTGAGGGGAATATCTATTGTCAGTTGTCTGGTAGAGAGCCCTCACTGATGAAGCCTTCTGCAAAGTGTTTGCCTCAAAACTCTCCACCCAATGGCTGCAGAAAGCTCCAGTGAAAGTTGCCTGGCTGACATTGTACTATGACATCAGGCTATTAGCACAATACACAATTAAAAGGACCTTCTTGCTCAGAAATTAATTAAAAATAACCTCAAATTCTCTGTCATTGAGCAATAAAATTTTGAAGTTTATCCTTCAAACTATTTGCATGTTAAAAGTTTTTAGGAGAAAAACTGAGAAGCTTTTTGGAGCAAATTTTCATCTTCAGTGAAGTGACACTATGTGGTGACATTAGAGCTGTTTAGAGCTTCTTTCCACATGTCATAGTGGGTGATTTCAGTGTCTCAGTTGCAGATGGGGATGGGTGAGGTCATTATTTCAATAGGCTTGTGGACTATGGTTCCATAGAAAGTGGATGCATGCACAGTGTGGCATGCTCCCAGTCTATGGTTGCCGCATGTTGTACTGCTAGCTCAGCAACGGCTTCCATTAGCTTGTTTTGACTGACATCTGTTTGATGCTCTGCAAACCTCTCTTGTAGAGAACATATAGTTTTTCTGATGTAGTAGACAACAAAATTATCTTGCAAAATGTAGGGGAAATCTGTATATGCCCAATTTTCGAAGTAGGCTAAATTTGTCTCTGCCCCTTTTGATAATTTTCTTCAGGTTTGGAGCTGGGCTGAAAACAATTTTGATATTTTGGGCTCTGAGTAATTTATGGACTGATTCGCATAGATCTGGCAAAGTTGCACATTCAAAGTCTGTGATTGGGAGGAGGGCTGAATCTTTTCTGTTTTCATTTCTATATTTATTGATGAGCTTTTCTATTTGTTAGTAGGTGGCTGCTATTTTCCTCCTCCTTTGTAAAACATATTGTAGGATAGATATTGTTGGCATACTCAATGAGGCAGTTTAATTGCTCATTGCTGCCATTGCAAATTAAACTATATCGCCAATATAGCAACACCAGAAGATGGGTAAAATTGCTGCTGAGTTGAATAATTTTGTTTCTAGGTCTTGAATGACAATCTTGGACAGGGTGCCAGAAAGGGGTGAGCCCATGAAGGCACCTGAGTCCTGCCTGTAAATTTGGTCTCCAAACTGGAAATAATTGTTTTCAGTGACAAGTTTTTGAGCCTCATGAATGGCATTAATTTCAGGAAGGGAAAATTTTTGCACTTCAATAATTTTTCTCCATAATAACATGGCAGCATCAAAAATTGGAGTGGATGGGAATAAGATTACGTTAAGTGTGATTAATTTGCTGTCGGGGGGAATGGACAGATTTTTAAACTTTATAAATGGCTCCCACTGTGTCAGTCTAAATGCTGATAATTGAGTCTGTTGAGAAATTCCACTCTCGACTTCATAGAAAATGGGTGATCACAAATGAAGCTGGACAAAAATTTTGACAAATTCTTTTCAAAAAAGAAAGTTGGGGATGATCTTTTGCTCACTAGCGGCTGAATGGGGTAATTATCTTTGTGCACTTTGCACTGAGCGAACATTCATAGTGCCTGACAGTTGGATGGCACTGCGCTCTTCTTAAAGTCCTTGGGGAGCCCACCTGTTGCTTTTTAGCCTGCAAACCTTGTTTTTGATGCTAGTGATGGGGTCAGCATTTAAGACTGGTACACTGGGAGCTATTTATAAAGTCCAAAACTTTGGCATTGTAGTGCCATCCCTATTTAGATGTTTTCATCCAAAAGAATGACACAGAAGCCTTGATGATGTTAGTATATCAAAAGGCTAACTATGTCCCTCCATCATGCGTGCAAACTCATGTACCCCATGGGTGTATAAAATTGCAGCCTTCCGTTCCCTCATCCATTGTACCTTCACTGTATCATCAAATGAGCTTGCTTAAAAAAGAAATTCAAAGCATCCATTCCATTGCTGCATCCCATGGCTTACACCCAATAATAAATAGAAAAGCTCATCAATATTGAAATGAAAACAGAAGAGATTTGTCCCTCCTCCCAATCACCGATTCCAAATATGCAACCTTTGCCAGATCTATGTCTTACATTCCTGTCCTATGCGAATCAGTCTGCAAATTACTCAGAGCCTAAAATATAAAAATTGTTTTTAGCCCATCTCCAAATCTGAAGAAAATCATCAAAAGGGACAGACAAATTTAGCTACTTCAAAAAATTGAGCATATATATAGATTTCTCCTACATTTGCAAGATAATTCTGTTGTCTACTACATCGGAAAAAACCATACATTTTCTACAAGAGAGGTTCGCAGAGCATCAAACAGATGTTAGTCAAAACAGGCTAATGATGGCTGCTGCTGAGCTAGCAGTATGACACACGGCAACCATAGACTGGGAGCACGCCACACTGCTTGCACATGCATTCACTTTTTACGGAATCATAGTCTGCGAAACTATTGAAATAATAACCTCATCTGTCTTCACTTGTAACCGAGACACTGGAATCGCCCTGCACAATGTGAAAGGAACTCTAAACAGCTCTAACATCACCATATAGTGTCAATTTCACTGAAGACAGAGTGATGTACTTGCTCCAAAAAGCTTCTTAGTTTTCTCCTTAAACTTCTAACATGCAAATGGTTTGAAGGATAAACTTTAAAATTTTATTGCTCGATGACAAAGAATTTTAGGTTATTTTTAGCTATTAGTACAAGATAGTGATCATCCTACACTGTTATCATCTTGGATGACTTTGCAATTATCTGTAGCTAATGTCTCCTCTCTGTTGGAACCATCTCCAAAGTTTTAAAAGCACTGATTGTTAACATTTACAGTCTTAGCCACTTTGTAACATTTATAGTCTTAGCCACACTGTAACATTTACAGTCTTAGCCACATTGATCTGGGATTGACAGGATTCTAATATATTAATTGCTCTACCACATGTATCAGGTAACCACAAAAGTTTTTGGTATTTATAAAAAAAAGAGCATAATTCATATTAATAACAATTTTATTCAGCAAAATAGTTTCCATTTGATTCAATCACCTTTCCTCCCCCCCCCCCCCCCAATCTTGAAACTAACTTATAAATACCCCTTTTATAGAAGTCTGTGTTTTTTGGAACAAAAGAAAGTTTCTGTAGTGGCCTATACCTTCTTATCATTATTAAACTCTTGTTCATACAGATTATTGTCAAGGGCCAGAAACAAGTGATAATCTGAAGGAGTGATATCCGGTGAATAGATAAATGACACAGTCTCCCATTCAAGGCTCACTCACTCATGCATTGTCTCTGTGGTAATCTTGGCAGTATGTGGATGGGTGCTATCCTGAAGGAACAGAATTCCTTTATGATGAGAAGTGCTGCTTCCTTCTTTCAGTACCTCATGAACATGTTTAAGCTGTTGTGAATATACCAGTAATGGTTTGGTCAGGTTTCAGCACTTCAAAGTGGACAATTCCATGAGCTGTCTACCATACACTACACTGATGAAGTGGTGGCCGTTAAGTTTGTGGAGCTAGGTCCATGGTAGACATCTAATGTCATTTCCTTGAAGGATTCTTGTATTGGATATACTTTTCATTAGTTGTCAGCAAACAATTGAGAAGTGGCTCTTTATTATGGCAGGAGAGCAGAATAAGGTAGGCTGACACATGTTGTTTCTTGGCATCAGACAATTCATGTGGGACTCATTTGCTCAATTTGTATGTTTTACCAATTTTGTGCAGATGCCTTCTAATGGTTTCATCATTAATATTGAACATCAAAGCAAGCTCTTGGCATGTTCGACTGCTCTCTTCTTTAGTGGCTGATTTCAAAGCTTCATTGTTACTGTCCTCAGGACGGCTGCTATGCAGTACATCTTCAGGTGACTCATTCTGAGTTCTAAAGTTTTGGAACTAATTTCTGGCCGTGTGTTCCTTTGCTGCATCCTGTCCAAATGCAAAACTTATTCTTCTAGTGGCTTATGCAGCAGTGTTTCCGAGTTGAAACTCGTAAAGTAAACAACATCTGTTGAGCTTCGACGACACTTCTATTTCAATATTTATTGTGTTTACTACTTGGATGGTATTGCTATGTGAATAAGATACACACAATTTTAAGATGCTATGTAGGTAGATGGATAGTTGTTCTGACATGGCAGTAAAACTTTCTATTGACTATTTCTTTAACTACATGCTGATTATTTAATATGACACATAAACAGCAGGAACTTTGTGATTACACCTTCTCTGTCACATTTGTTATGAAACACTACTAACATGAACACAGTATTTGCTCAACAAGAAATGAGTAATGCAGAATCAGAGCCAAATTTTATAGTATCCTGAATTTATTTTTCAAGTCATGTATTAAAAATTTGTACAATCAGGTGATTTTTGGGAGAAGACAATGCATATATTCTATTTCATTGACATAAAAAATGTAATTTATCTCCACACAACTCCCTGCCTTCAGTCAGTAGGTGACACTGATGGGCTTGGAAAAGCCACCATCTGTTTTATGAGACTTTAAGCTACAACCTCGAGGACTCCCACTGGATGGCCTTGCCTGGAGGTTATCATCGATCTCCTAGCAGCTGTCCATTGGTTCCCCCTCCCCCAGACTTCTCTGAGCCCTTGGGGTTCTTGTGACCTAGCCATTTAGCCCATTGTGTACAAAAAAGAACCGCTCAGAGTAAAACAACCCAAATAATACAAAATGTAATGATCAGTCATTTCAGTCATTTGTGAGACATTTTTTTTGGTCTGTAAATGGTAGATAGGTAGTTACTGGAAGGAGATCTATGCACCAATCCCCTGTGATGATGCATAGAACCAGCCAGGCCTAGCACCTAATGTCCGACCCCGCCTTCTCGTGGTGCAGACCGTTAGTACCTTTCAAAAGAGATACTCTTTTGTGGAAGTGAACGGAAGGGGAGGGTTGCCAGATTAGTGTGGCCTACTGATCTGGATGACTATGGCTACTTTTTTTTTCTACCCTGCTGAGGAGTGGTCAACCACACCTCCTGGTGCTGACCATAGTACCTTTTGAACTGGACTGATATGAGGCTCTGAGCTTGATTATGGATCCTGAATTTGCTGCACTGGTGGGCTTTTGTGAAGGGAAAATCTTCTGTGTTTTCTGTTTGTGGTTGACAGCTCCAAGTGAATAGATTCACAGGATATGTTTATCAGCTGGTGGATAGTCCTGAGCAGAGGTCATCGCAGGCAACTGAACTCTTTGCTTCTACTGGCATCGTGAAATTCTACATTGGAGGAAGTCTTTCAGTGTAGATGGCTTCAGCCTTTAGTGGTGGGGGAACGGGTCTTTGCCTCATGTCTGTAATTAGGGGCTGTTTGATATTGTCAGCATTCCCTTTCTCAATAAACGTAGTTCCTTTAAACATCCCACTAACCATTTTCTCTCCATAGGTAGTTGGAATGTGAGGACTCTGCACAGAACTTTTTCTCTTGATGTCCTCACAGAAGAATTCCACCGTTATAATTTAGATATTCTTGGCTTGCAAGAGACCAAATGGACGGGTAAAGGTGAGATACTTAAAAATAACTTTAAATTTCTCTTTACAGGGAGGAAGGATGGAAAGCATCACCAAGGTGTAGGTCTACTTCTCAGCAGACATGCTAGAGATGCTCTTCTAGGATATGAGTGCATTAATGAAAGGTTTCTTACAGCAAAATTTCAGACAAGCATTAAAGACTTGAATGTTATCTACTGTTATGCCCCCACCGAGGATGCCGATGAGGATGAAAAGAATAGGTTTTAAAGACAACTTCAGAATATTTTGAATTCTGTCAAGAAAGGAGATATTACCCTTGTTCTAGGTGACTTCAATGCCAAAGTTGGTACTGACTCTGACCTTTGGTGAGGGGTGATAGGCCCTTTTGGTATTGGTAGCTACAATGGCAATGGGCAACGTCTCCTACAGGTAAGTAAACTCAATTGTTTCAGAATAACTAACACATATTACAAACACCGTGACATACATAAGTACACATGGATTTCACCTGATGGGCTGCATAGGAATATGATTGATTATATATTATTTAACAGCAAATGGGCTAGTTCTGTTAGAAATACCAGATCATATAGGGGAGCTGAAATTGGATCTGGTCATTACCTTGTTAAAAGTGTCTTGCAACTTAAACTTAAAAAGTGTTGTGCTAGGGTTAAAAATTTACCTTTAACCCTTTCACGACTAAGGGAAACATTTTTCCCATTTTAAAATTGGTGATTGTCGTATTTAATTATAACCTTATCTGCATTTTTTATACAGAATGTCAAAATAGAACGTATGCTGAACGCAATTATGTAAACAGGAATGTTTAGAAAACAAAAACAGAACTGTCAGGACACATATGCAATGTCCATCTTTGCCTCACTACCAAAAGAAATTGCTTTGCAGAATATCATAATTAGCATATCATTTTGTATAGTAATTTTATTTCATAATTTTGTATTATTTTAGTTAACATTTTGTTCTAATAAACCAATAAATAAAAGACATTGCATAATAAGCCTAACTATAATTTGTGTTACCTTTATAGTCCATTGGGAAAAATATTTCCCATAAAATTAAAAAAAAACTACACATTGTTATGTATTTTTCTTTTGATTTTTATTTATTTTACTTCTAAACAAACTAAAATAAACAGTTACATACTAATATTTACTCTTAGAAACCTTATGGTCCTGAAAGGGTTAATACTGAAGTTCTGAAAGACCAGTTATAACTAAAGCTTACAATGATAGGTTACTTAGTCATTATGTCAGTCATGGTTTGCTTACTACTAAAGTTGAGGAAGAATGGGGCCCATTTTAAACAGGCTTTTTTTTTTAAACTAACAGTAATCTTTTAGGAAAAAAGGAGCAGAGGAGGAAGAATTATTTGTGTGATAAGGCACTTGAGCTTATTTCAGAAAGAAGAAACTGCAGGAATGTCCTTAATCAATACCCTACTAGTCCTAATAGAAAGCATTACAGAGAGCTTAATAAACATGTAAAGGATCAGTTAGCTACTGATACGAATCTTTGGCTTGATGGCTTGGCTGACAAAGCTGAGGAAGCAGTTAGACAGCACAACAGCAGAGAGCTGTACCAGAAAGTTAATATTTTTTTTGTGGTAGAAAACGGACAGCTAAACAGGGATTGAAGGATAAACAAGGTAAAGTTATAGAAGGTGAGGATTCTGTCATGGCTAGGTGGGCTGAGCATTTCAGTGATGTTTTAAACAATGTGGTTAGTTCTACTCCCATTGTTTGCAATAATGATAGATGCATTGGTGGCTTTAATGTTGGCCCTATAACACATTCTGAAGTTATTTTTGCTCTTTCTAAACTTAAACTTCATAAATCCCCAGGGGTAGATGAAATTACTACAGAAATGCTTAGAGCTGGGAATGTTTCGGTTACCATTTGGATGACTGAAATTTTGAATATCTTTTATGATAAAAGCATGGTTTCTAAGGATTTTACCAGAGCTATTATTATCCCTATTTTCAAAAAAGGTGATCGCAGTTCTTGTAATAACTATAGCCTACTCTCTGTTCCAGGGAAAGTTCTTTGCATAATTGTGCTTAATAGAATTAAGAATCTGGTTGACATTCAATTGCGTGATGAGCAATGTGGATTCAGAAGTGGTAGGGGATGTGTAGATCAGATATTTTCACTTACGCAGATTCTTGAGAAATGTTTAGAGTTTCAGAAACCTTTGGTTGCTAGCTTTGTTGATTTCAAAAAGGCTTTCGACTCTGTTGATCATCATAATTTGTGGTTGATTGTAAGATCATATGGTATACCAGACAAGTTAGTTAACATAATGAAAACTCTCTATAATAACACTGAGTCGTGTGTGAGAGTTGGTAAGGCTTGTAGCAATTGGTTTAGCATTACTTCTGGTGTTTGACAAGAGTGCATTTTGCCTCCTTTTCTCTCTAGTTTGGTTATTGATTATGCTATGTGAAATTCACTTCAAGGGAAAGATTTTGACCTTAAATGGGCTGGAGATATGAAAATTTCTGATTTAGATTATGCTGATGATTTAGCTCTTTTAGCAAATGATGTTGATGAGATGAACTCTTTCATTCGAGCTGTTGATGAAACTGGTAGTAGAGTAGGTTTGGTTATAAACAGAGAGAAAACTAAAGTGATGAAAATTGGTCAGGCAGGCTGTGATTCAGTTAATCTGAATGGTTGCAGTCTTGAGCAGGTATCACAGTTTAATTATCTTGGGAGCTATGTAACAGATACTGGTTATGTGTGGGATGAGATTAACAGACAAATAGGGATTACTGCCGGGACTTTTAAGAATTTATGGAGAGTGTGGAGAAATAGGCATATACACCTAAAGACTAAAATTAGACTTTATAATAGTTTGGTTCTTTCTAGGGTTAGTTATGGTAGTGAAACTTGGACACTTTGTAAACACGATAACAGGAAACTAGATGCTTACGCAGTATCTTCAACTTTGTAACTAATGATGAGATTAGGCAAAGGAGTCGGCAATCTCCTTTGAGCAGCATATTGTGCAGAGAGAGACTGGTTTGGCCATGTTGCCCATATGAATAATTATAGATTGGCGAATAGGGTTATGAACAGTGTGCCTAGGGTCCTCAGAAAGAGGGGTGGATTCGGTGGTCAGACAATGTCAAACAGGACTTCGTTAGAATCGGTGTGCAGTTGCCAGATGCAGCAGATATAATTCAGGACAGATATGCTTGGAGAACTAAACTGCACTGTCTGGTTGGCTTCATAGCCCATGGCTGCTTGAGGATGATGATGATGGTGAGACATTTGGCATTTTTGAAATAAGCTTATTTTTTAATGTCAGGATAGTTGTCCTGTAGAGGAGATAATATAATAGTATATGTAATGTACATGTCCTTCCAATTTAAATGTCATTGATAAAATGTAACCAAAATATTCTGCTGTAGGTATTTAATTTATTGAATACTACAACCACATGTAAATAAATGCTCTGTACATGCACAGATACATTTCACTTTATCTTAATGAAAAATCAACACTGTATCATTCAATGTTTGGCTAGCATTCTGTTCATTGAATGTCTTTATGTTACACAATTTATCAGAAGGTTTGAGATGAAGTGTGATTGGTTGAATTGAGCTTGGACAATAGAAGTAGAGGTCATGAGATGGCTCAATGTGAACCCATCTGTAGTCAACAGCTATGTCAACACCATCTATTGTCAACCTCAGTGTGAATATTGACAGACAAATATTTCCAAAAGACTGTCAAGGTAAGAACAGTAAATGAGGGTTGGGTTGTTTTACCTCTGAGCGGCACTTTTTTGCATGCAATGATCTAAATGACCAGGTCACAAGGACCCTGAGAGCTCATAGAAGATTGGGAAGAGGGACCTACTGGACTCGTAGAAGACAGGGAAGAGGGACCTACTGGACAGTACTGGACAGAAGAGGGACCTACTGGACAGATGATAGTCTCCTGTTAAGGCCGTCCAGCATGTTCTTTAATGTGCACTGGGTATGACTCTCCTGCACAAAGGTCATGGCATTATGTCCCATCAACAGGCAGCAGCTTTTTCAAGCCCATTGTTGTCCCCCTACTGACTGAGGATGGGGACCTTTGAAGAGATAAATTACAATGCCGGCCCAAGTGGGACTCGAACCTGGGAAATGCAGCTTACGAGCCTGGTATGGTACCAACTGAGCCACCCCCACCCCCAGTAAATGAGGACTGGAATCTTTGACTTACAGCTCGAAGACATAATTGTATAGCATTGACTTAACTGTGTTTTCATATCAATGGGGCTATTAGAACTCTTGTTTCAACTCCACTGTTAGCAGAATGTTTCATGAAGGTGACCTTTCATGAAACATTATTTTTTTATGCTTGTTGTGTTCCCCATAAACCATGCTAGATGATGTCAAAGATCAATGATGTGCAGTGCTGTTTGCTATTGAGTCTGTGCAGTGCTCTTTACTATTAAGTCCAGACTTTCCCAGTAGAGTGACCCAAGATGGCAATCTGGAGAGAGTAAACCATCATCCATCAAACACACTGATGTTTGATGAGAGACATGGAGGTGACAATGTTTGGCATTCATTTAACTAGGTGGTTGCACAGATCTTTGCATGGTTCTTATTGATATGATGATGGATCAGAAGTATAAAAATGAGCACTATGCACTTTATATAGTATTATTAATTATTGGGTACCTGTGACACCCTTTGTTTAGGTGCATAAGGGACAATCTCATATTGTAAGATGATATCTGCCTCCAGAGCTTGACTGGTTAACTACTGGTGAAAGCTGTCAGCCATATGTGGTGGTCAGCCCATTCTCCCAACTTCAGTCCCATAAAGTATGCTTGAGATGCTCTAGGAAGGCATCATGCAATGCTTGATTTTCCTCCTTGGACCCACCATCAGCTGGAAGGGGCCCTTGTGTGTGAATTGCACCTCTTACTACAATTTTCAATAATTTCACACTCCAACACGAGTCACAATTGTGTGGCTTATATTACTGAGAGGTGATCACACCTTAGCTCTCAATTTGTCTCATCTGGGATTTCACTTTTGACAATTTTGACTCAATTATGACATTTTGAGGGATAGGATGATGGAACTTTTGTTACATTTTCAACATTAATTCAACATGTCTGCAGACATATCCTCACCAACTTTTTTTCAAATTGGTCAAGCAATATTTGTTATACAACTTTCTCTGCAAATTTCCTTTAAATTGCAAGATGGTGTAATATATATGTACATTGAGTTGGCTTTGCATTAGCAACACCTGCCTAATACCTCATGGGCCTTTTGCCCATAATACATCTTGTACACATTCGGGCATAGACTCCACGAGATATTGCAGGTGTGCTTTGGTAGTCCTACCCATGAATTCCACAATGTGTATGCACCATACCAGATGGAGGGTTGGAGCATCTTTTCCAGTAGGTCCCAATCATGCTCAAATGGGTTGTGATCCAGTGAGTTGGGTGGATATGGGAAGACAAAATTCATTGTCATGTTCCTGAAACCAGTTTCCAATCTGCCAGGCCATATGATGCGGCACATTACCTTGTTGATAGACCTGGAGTAGTTTGGATACACTGTCATTATAAAGGGGTGTACTTGATCGGAGATGATGGAAAGGTAGGTGATCCCATCAAAGCTTTGATTCACTGTAATCAGTGTACCCAGGGCAATCCATGAAAAGAGTGCCAAACCATAACACCACCACCTCCAGCCTGTTGAACTGTATACTGTTGCCATACCTCCAGTTGCTTTTTCCAAATACAAACATGCCCATTAGCATGATGCAGGTGGAAACAGGATTCATCTGACCATGGCAACATATTTCTACATGTCAGTGCTGGTTCTGATGTGTACATGCAAGGTTCTGTTTCTTGTGTCTCATAGTGACAGCTGTCAACTATCATATCCCATACAAGCTAATGCCCAGTGCATTGTCCATATGAATATTGGTCTTGCCATTCCAATGTTGTACTGCTGCTGTATTATGAGACATGTTGTTCACCGCAGCCATCGCCCACATATGGCTGTCCCACATGTGACCACTGGTAGTATGTTCATCTGCTGTTGAGCCAGTCACACTAGCCTTGTGACACCACAGAATGGGAGCTGTTGTTGAGATACTGCCATCTGAATATCATGCCCCCACAGTCATACCATGTTCGAAGTCAAAAAGATCATGACATTGACCCATTCTTCTTCGAAGTAATGTGAAAACTGATTGCCACATGCACACTTTACAATCTTATATCGACCATTCCTGACCTTGAGCCCTCACTAGCACCACAGACAGGCCCATTCCTACATAAAGGATGTTGCTAATGCAAAGTCAACTCAGTGTATATATAGTAACCATCCATTCCTCCCCTGAAGCCAATGTTTAATTTACACTCCAATGAGTGGTGTGTGTGTGTGTATATATAGTGGTATTCAAAGATACATTTGAAAAATTGTACCTAATGCTCAGTATATTCACTATATTAGAAAAAGTAGCCGTACCATGGCCAAGTGGTTAGCATGCTTGGCTATTGATCTAAGGGACCGGGTTTGAGCCCAGGGTAAGGCATGGATGTGTGTGTCATTTTTCTGCTGAGGTCCTGCCATCCTCACAGATCTTCTACTATGGCATTATAAACTGACAGGCTCCTGTCAGACCTCTGTGGCAAGCAGCTGCTTGAGGGGGTATTTATTTTTTATTATTATAACTGGACACATGTGAATGGAAAGCCACATTCTAAGCTCCCATCTTTAAAAATAATTTTTTTTACAGGAAAAATGTCACTAAAGATAATTGAAGATTTCACTCAAATCTCTCTAAATCTCAATTTTTCAGCAATATTCATGTAATATTTAAAGAATTATTGAAGCTGGAACATTTAACAGCAGGCACTACTGTCACTCTTCCTTCCTAAGCATCCCCCTCATATTAATGAAAACTGAAAAAAAAAATGATGTACAAACTTCCAATAATGCTTTATATTGGTGAACAATTTGTTATAATAGTCTTGTTTTATCTTCTGAAGTAAATTTTCATGAGTAACAAAAGCTACAGTTAAATGTTTTGGCTTCCATAATTCTTTAAATATTAAGTGAATATTTCAGATAATAGATTTTTTTTACTGAGTATGTGCACACTCTTATACTGTTTTTAATCTTATAATGGAAAAGATATGGAGGAAAAATGTCTTTAGCTGGGTGGGATCTGAACCCATGACCTTCCAATAATATGTCAGCTGTTCTGACCACTGAGCTATTGGTTGCTGAACAATCATCCTCTATTAAAAAATATTCCATTTGGGTTACTCCTTTAGTGTGACCATCATGCACTTGCCTAGTTGGCTTCTTAAGGATAGTCTCTAAATGCAGTCAAAGACAGATTCTTCAGATTGAATCTATAATATAAACATCAATAATAGAGAATGATATATTATTTCTCAAACCTTGAATTATGCATTTTTATAAGATATATATATATAAGAAAATTTCCAAATGGCAATTTCCATATTTTTTAAATTGGAAGATTTTTTGTTGTACGAAAATCAGATGTGTTGAATCTTGGCACTTGGGCCTCTCATTTCAGTTTCTGTCAACATCTATATTTGATAGGGAACCTGGAAGAGTTAAAAATGAAAACATGCATTTCTAATTAGAGTAGAAAATGTACATTTTAAGGAATCATGAAAATATCTGGATTAAAAAAAAATTTAATAACCTAAAAAGTATAAATAAACCCAAAACATACCAGTGGTGCAATCAGTCACTGAATTTGCATTCACTTCAAAGGAATATAGGTTCTGATTTACCTACTGAACAAGATTGCTGGAGCCCTATCTTCCTTTGAACTGAATATGAATTCAGTGACTGATTGCACCATCGATATGTTTTAGGTTTATTTTCTACTTTTTTGGGTGCATATAGGAAATAGGTAATTTTTTAGTTTTTTAATTTACATTTTCTTTGTCATTAAAAACAAACTTTCAGAAACTTTCATTTGATATATGGCTCAAACATCGACCATATTTTTCTGCCCCCTTTGAAGTCACGTTTGAAGTAGCCCATGCATGACATTGGAGACTCATGAGCTTTAATTTGAGATATGACTTTTTAATGTCAACCCCTGTGTAATTTCCCTAAAACTTGTGAAATTCCCCTAAAATTGTTTGCCCAAAAATACTGGAAGAAATGAGCCACAAGTTCTTTTGCAATGAGTTGCGGAAAGGCCAAACCTGATGTAGAGTATATTGTTAAATAATATAACTGAGAAAATAGATTTTATAGCAAAGCTTATACAATGAACTCTCAGTTATCCATCATGTATAGGAATTGGGGTATGCCATTAGATAGAGAGCTACCTTAAATAGTATGAACAGAATCAACTTTAAGACAATAAATAACTGTAAGTAATAAAAACCATGCATATTAGCTATGTAAGTACTCACCAAATGAAGTATTTTAATATCATTACAGTACTGTTTGTTGATAACACTTAAGCTGTACAGTACTTATATCAACTTGGGCACACAACTAAAGTTGTCTGTACTTATTCTAAAATTACATCACTGTACATTTACACAACATTGTAAGCAACAAAATTTACAGTGGCACTCTTGGAGATGCATGATGGCACTGAGAATGTGCTGTTACACAATGGGTGATTTGTAATGAATGCTTAAATATTGAATAAACTCGACTTTCTTGGTATGTACTAAATAATCACCACTTCGTAAGTCGATTTAATTTTAGAGTAAAAATTGTAGGTTGAGAATGTTCATATCATCAGTTGGAGGAGATCTTGATTGGCGGCTGGTAGCTGAGTGGTCCAGAGCACCTGACATGTTATCAGGAGGTCATGGGTTCATATCCCACCCGGCTCAAGACAATTTTTCCTCTAAAATTAAATCGACTTACAAAGTGGTGATTATTTAGTATATGTAATGAATGCTTTAGAAATATGCCATTAGAATGAGCATGCTGCTAAACAAAGTGCCAGATAATTATTTGAAAGTTTACTGTACATATCGTATTGTCTTGCTTAGCAACAGAGCATTTCTCTTTGAGTTGTTTGTACAATAAATTAATCTTTAACTCAGTTATCGTAATTATCAATAATCAAAGATAATCACAACTGCTCTGTACACTGCTTGACATTGAAAGTGCCCCACTCAGAAGGACATGTCATAGAAACATGCAAATAGAAGGGTGGGTGTGCGCAGTTGAGATGTGCAAATGATGATAATCCAGAGCCAATGGTGTGTGTAGCTCAAGACATAAAAGGTGCAAGAAGGAACAGGATGGTGTGTTTATGCAGGTGTAAGTCATGCGAACATTTGAGATTAGGGGGTTCCACTTGGAAATTGTTCAGCGAAGGCTGAAAATGCCTGGTACATGCTGTGAGCAAGTTTATCACCGTTTGAATGCTTTTGAGGAGAATTATAGGCCTATGTGAAGCTTGATGAACTAAACTTCATGTCGCTGCCCATGCTCATCGGGATGCACGAATTGTTGGATGCTGTTGGCAACAGTGGCGAAGTGAAGGTTCTAGTGTGCATCGCAGAGGGAGTGGTGCCATCCAACAGACATCAGCATGGCTTGATAGGTGCATTGTTCGACATGCTCATTCGTCACCACAGAGCACTTCAGGTGAAATTCAGTGGGCTGTGTCAGCAGCCATGGACATCCCCATAACGACCTGGATGGTAAACTGAAGGTTGTATGTGGCACACCTGTGCTCTAGGCAACCGTTACATTGACTGCAAACCATCACAGTGCTCGTCTGGCTTGGTGCCGAAGTCGTGCGAACTGGGGTCATGAATGGAACACTGTTATGTTTAGTGATGAATCCTGTTTCTGTCTGGGTGCTGACTATCAGTGGGTCTATGTATGGCAACAATCTGGCGAAAGGACGGATCCAGCTTTTCTTAGCAACCGGCACACCACCCATCAGCCAGTCATAATGGTATGGGGTCTATTGGATGTGACAGCAGGTCATCTTTTGTCTGCATCACGGGAACACTGACAGCTGCAGGATACGTTATCACAGTTCTGCAGCCCATTTTGTTACCATTCCTGGGAGGCATAGAGCAGCCCATTTTCCAGCATGACAATGCCCTTGTACACACTGCTAGGTTTCTAGACAATGTTTGGAACATGCTCAAGTATTGCCATGGCCAACACAATCTCCAGATTTATTCCCAATAAAAAATCTGTGGGACTACATTGGACAACGTGTGCAATCCTCTGACTGGCTGGCGTGGAATCTCAATTTATGGGAGCAAGTCAATGCTGCTTGGTGTGCAATTCCTCAGGACTATATCCGTCGACTGTATGACTCCATGCCTCATCGTATTGCTGTCTGTATTGCCATTCACAGTGATGCAACCACCTACTGTGGCAGTCATATTGTGCTGCATTATCTCATCTTCTAACTGCTATAAGTGGTTGCAAATTAAATCACAGTATGCCAATATGTATTGCTATGTGTGTGCTACATTTCACCCCTATCTATCTCCTCACTCCTTCTGGGTGGGACAATTTCATTGTCGTGCAGCGTATATTCAGTCTTTAGCTCATTTAAAAAAACAACAACAAAGCATGAGCTAATGTTTTCACTTTATCTGTCTGCCTCTAGATATTAAACAGTTTTGTTTTTAGAGATAAAAATTATTTTTGGGTTGTATAGATATTGATGAAATATTAGGATTCAGTAAATCTGAATCCTTCAAGAGTTTTAATTGCTCCCTATAATGGTGGAAAAAGTTTAAAATTGCAAAACTTTAAATGAATATTGCAAATGATATATTTATGCTCGAAATTTGAAATCTTAGTGATGGAGTGTGAGGGTCAGTAGGTTTACACCAAATGCAGTAATCTGCCCCTCACCCAAGGGGTGGGTGGGAAAAACCAACTTTTATGTTTTAAGATATAATTGAATAATTCTGTTTCAATTGGATGGGTACTAACGAAATATTATGATTCACATATTTTGAATCCTCCAGAAGGCTCTAGTTTCCATTGCTAGAGAGCATTAAATGTTCAAAATGCCAACATTTTAAATGAATATTGCAAATAAATAATGAAATAAATTCGATGTATTCCATATCAACTAATAAATCAGCACTTTAGCATCGATTTAAATTTTAGAGGAAAAATTGTCTTGAGCTGGGTGAGATACGAACCCACGACCTCCTGATAACATGTCAGGTGCTCTGGACCACTGAGCTACCGGCTGCCGATCAAGATCTTCTCTAATTAGCGCTATGAACATTTCTTTTATGTCACATATATGCATTATTCTTGGCAGTTTAGCCACAAGTGGCCTTCAATTTGCCAATAGATGGAAGCATATGATTACAAGTATGCAGATAATAAAAAATGAACTAAACTTGACGTATTCGATATCAATAACTAAATCAGCACTTTAGCGTTGATTTAAATTTTTAGAGGAAAAATTGTCTTGAGCCGGGTGGGATACAAACCCACGACCTACTGATAACATGTCAGGTGCTCTGGACCACTGAGCTGCCGGCCGCCGATCAAGATCTTCTCTAATTAGCGCTATGAACATTTCTTTTATGTCACATATGTGCACTATTCTGGACAGTTTAGCCACAAGCTGCCTTCAATTTGCCAATAGATGTCAGCATATGATTACAAGTATGCAGATAATAAATAATGAAATAAACTCAGGATACGGATATAATAAATAATAGCCTGTACAGCTGCTCGAGATCATCTCTGGTGAGCATCCAACAATAGTCGGCCAACATTGAAGTGGACCGGTTTCCCTGATATTGTTTCTCCATCGTTGCAATGTCCTGGTGAAAACATTCACCATGCTCATCACTAACCTTGCCACAGTTGTCGGGGAAGAAATTTTAGTGTGAATGGAGAATGTGGATCTTTAAGGACATGTTGCAGCCACAAGTTTGTGATACAGAGACAACATGTCCTTAACTAGTTTCCTGTAGTTTGTCTGCCCTGACATTCCCAATGAATTTTGTTCACACCAGACGAAACTCGTCCCAATCCTTTTTCTCGTCACCCTGAAGCAGGTTATTGAGCATCTGGTCTCTCAACAGCTTGTGGATCAGATGACCCACAAAAATTCCCTCTTTAATTTTCGCTTTGCTGAGTCAAGGGAATTTGTCAGCTAAGTACTTGAAAGCTGATGCAGTCTGGTCCATGGCTTTTACAATTTTTTTACAATTTGTTTTTCATCACACTGAGTTTGATGTTTAGGGACAGTAACAGGATTTTGTGCATTTCTGTTGAAAACAGTGTTCAACATTCTTCTCTCTGACCTTCAGAGATTTCCTGTGAGGCCAGTTTCTCTTCACTTAGTGCAAAGTCTTTGCTCGACTGTCTCATTCACATAAGAAACAGCAATACTTCATATATCCCAGCTGCAGAGATGCCAGCCATACTTGCTGTATTGAAGACAGTTCAACAATTGTTTTAGGTTATCATAGGTTTCTTTCATGTAGACAGCGTGTCTGACAGGAATGGATGGAAGTCGATTTCCATTATGCAGCAACACCGCCTTGAGGGTCATGTTTGATTCCGAGGGCTTTCATCATGCCATCTACATGGAGCAGAACACAAGGTCATCTTCCTTTTTGAAGTAAGGCCCAAACTGCTCATAATGAGTTCGAAATGAAGTCACTTTGACATTTTCCTTGAGAAGATTCCATTGTTTAACTCTTGATCCAAGTTTCTCTTCCTTGGGCTGTGGACAGCTCCAGATTGCGAATTAGATCGTTCATTTGTTCTTCGGTGAGAATGTGTGGTGCAGATGTATGGATCATCATTAGACACTGAAGGCTGCAGAGAACCTGACATCGATTTGCCTCCCTCCTCATTGTCTGAATTGATGGAAAATTCTTTTGGAGGTTCGGGAACAGGAAGGCCTTCACCATGCGTAACTGGTCGGAGGGCAGATTTTATGTTCAGGTATTCTATTGTCCACTTCTTTTTCCATGTGATGTCTCCAGAAACAGGTGGAACTATGCAGAAATAGCAGTCATTTGCATGATTGCTTGGCTCTCTCCAAACCATAGGAACAGCAAATGGCATCACCACTTTTTTGCCTTTCAGCCACTTCAGAAGATTTCTTTCACCCGTACTGCAGCATATGTGTGGGGCCCAGGCCTTTTCCTGGTCCCCGATCTTGCATCCAAAATGAAACTCATATGCCACTTTCACTATGGAGTGATGGCCCTTTTCTGGCTTGCAAACGTGATTTCCCCACAATTGTAACAAAATGTATCTGCACTATTAACACAGTTACGAGGCATCATTACTGCTGGATTAAAACTGCAAAGTTCACTTGTGTTGTACTTATGACTCAGGGGTAAATGGGAGTCACTCAAAAGACTTGCTCACCCTATGAGACATCGTTTACAACTAACAATTGTATCATATTTTGTCCACGATCATAAAGCCGCAATGTCATGACTCAACTACATTACATCAGACCTTCCCAATAAAAATATATGGGTTATAATGGGGTTATATTTATAATATATTATAATTATAATTATATATATAATGGAATTGTGTGTATGGCAGGCTGATGCAATACAACGCAATATGTTGCAATCTGGAGTTTAAAATACAGCGTTGCAAAATGGTTACCTATGTACTCATTGTGGACTGAGTCGTTTATACATGACCATTTCTGTCTCTCCTAAACAAGAGCCAATCAAGTTTTATTGTCATTTTCGTCAGCACCTCGAAATTGGTAAAGATTGGCTATTTTCATTTCAAAGCCGTTTTGTGTGTTGCCCAGTGTTACTTGCATGTGTGAGCTGTACATTTGGTGGCTTGCTTACTGGGTTATTTTATTTTTATAATTAAGCCTTCATTTTAATTACATAGATTTTATTTGGGGTGGGGGTGGCTCAGTCAGTAGTGCACCAGGTTCGTAATCTGCAGTTCCCATTTTCGAACCCCAGCTGGGTCAGTATTGAGATTTATCTCTGCAAAACTCCCCGTCCTGTCTATGTTCAATAGGGGACACTGATAGGCTTGGAAAGGCTTCTGTCTGTTGGATGGGATGTTAAGCTGTGGCCCTGTGTGCAGGAGAGCCATACCCTATTCATGTTAAAGAACATGCTTGATGGGAGGCTACTATCTGTTTCCCATCAGCTGTGCCAGTGGGTCCCCTCCCCCAACTTTCTCTGAGCCTTCAGGGTCCTTGTGACCTGGTCATTTAGCCTATTGTATGCAAAAAAGTGCTGCCCAGAGGTAAAACAATCCACCCATAGATTTATTTTTATTTTATTTACCTAAATTTTCATATCATTATGGATTTTTTGGAGTTATCCTGCATCTCTAATTATGAAGATGATTATAAAGACCCCCATGAACTCCATTGCATATGCCACTGCATCATACACTTGATATGCCTGCGAGATTATCTGTATCAGGATAATTTGCATATGTCATTATGTGATTATTCAAACTGTTCGATAAAAAAAAATTTAAATGCTTTGTCTGGCTATAGAGATCCAACATATTTGTGTAATTTAGTTCCCTAAATACTTCTTTTTGAATTGCAGCATTCTGGTATTGCACACCAATTCTAATATCTCATCTGCTGATGTACTTCTCCATGTGGAATTTTATCATTTTAGATTCAAAATTTTAAAATGTACGAGTTCATCACATGAACATCATTTCCAAAAGAGCCAAGTCATCAACTTAATGTTAGTCAGATATTTTCATATCTCTAAATCTAGTCTCTTTTTCTCTCTAGCTCTCGAAAGGCTGAACTAAAGACAGAGAGAGTAAATTAGAGCTCCAATTATAATACTAAAGAAATCCCTACAGGTTTTATGAAGTCTTACATATAACTCTGTGTTATTTTACAGAGTGAGGCCTGGATATCTAGAAAAAAATAAAGGGGGGTGGGAGACTGGATTTCCATTGCAGTACATTTTCCCTTCTGTTTTCAGTGTCTTTAAAAAATATCTTGAATGATGCATGAAATATACATAGGTTTAATAATGTTTTGCCTCTATTATTACCCTTATAAGCATTCTCAAAATGTGGGTCCATGACCCCCAACCCCACCCCCAGTATCTGCCACTGTAGAGAGCCATCATTATGTTAAATTATTAGGTATTATATAGGCCCTCATGAAGAACCATAATAATAAATACCCCCTCAAGCAGCTGCTTGCCACTGAGGTCTGACAGGAGTCTATCAGTTTAATCCACTATAGTAGAGGGATCTGTGAGGATGGTGATCCTCAGCAGATTTTTTACCAACTGCACGGAGTGTTCCCAGGTGGTCACCCTCCCAGGTACTGACCATACTCAAAGCTGCTTAATTTCGCTGACCATAAATTGTAACAATCAAAAACCTTCTTGAAATCTATAAACTAGTTGCTACAGTTTTTTTGAAGCTCTAAGCATTTCTCAAGAATATGAGTGGAAAATCTTGGTCTAAAAGCCCCTATCATTTCTGAGCCTAAATTATTCATCAACCAAATTTTAAATTCCGTTAAGCACAATTATTGAAAGAACTATGCCAAAGACAGGGCAAACTTCATAATTATTTGTTGTTGCCTTTCATAACAGTAGGAACATATGAATAATTATACTACCAACAAAATTCTTATGAACAGTTCTTTCATAGAAAGTACTAAACACAGCAGAACTCATTATTCAAACCATCTATAGCCAGTATAAGAATAATATATTCCTTTCAATACAAGTAATTCAAAATATATTGCAGTTATCCATAAAACCTGTCTTTGCTCTCAACAAAGTCTTAGATTGAGGGCATAGCAGTAAGTAACGTTCAGATTTTAATACCAGTTTTCAACTTAGCTATGAGAAATCTTTGATTAATGTAATCACATATTAAAAGAGCATCACTAGCTCTGATAATCGTATCATCATCATCACAACCTGAAATGAGAAGGTTATCTGCCCACTTGGACTCTTGTGCAAGCACTGAGGGTGGGTGCTGGCTCAATCAGTAGCACACCAGGCTCATAAGCTGCAGTTCCCAGGTTCAAGTCCCAGCTGAGCCAGTGTTGAGATTTATCTCCACAAGACTCCCCACCCTGCCCTCAGTCAGTAGGGGACACTGATGGACTTGGAAAGGCCACTGTCTGTCAGATGGAACATTAAGCTGTGGCTCCATGTGCAGGAGAGTGATACCCAGTTTGCATTAAAGAACACTCTTGATGGCCTTGATGGGAGAATAACAACTGTCCAGTGGATCCTGTCCACCAAACCTTCTCTGAGCCCTCTGTCCTTGTGGTGACTTGGCCATTTATCCCATTGTGTGCAAAAAAAAAGTGTTGCTAAGAGGTAAAACAACCTAACTTGCAAGCACTGAATTATATTTATCTTGTGTGAGGACATCGAAAGAGTAAACATAGTTTAAAGTACTCACCTCACATCCCAGAAATATTTAGCTAGTTTTTAAAAACAGATAACAGATGTATGGGTAGAGCCAACAATACCAAAAGCTAACAAATCGGCACTTTAGCATCAATTTAAATATTAGAGGAAAAATTGTCTTGAGCCGGGTGGGATACGAATCCATGACCTCCTGATAACATGTCAGGTGCTCTGGACCACTGAAATCGATGCTAAAGTGCTGATTTGTTACTTGATTGAATATGTCGAGTTTATTTCATTATTTAATACCAAAAGCTTCCTAATTGCAGGTATGAGGCAAAGATTCATTCCCCCTCTGTTAACTGTATAATCTATTGTGCTGGTGGAACATCAGGCTATCAATGTGGATCCATTTGAACACCAACAAAACTAGTATTATAAAATCAGGAAAAAAAAACAATGTTTTAATCTAAAGAAAAAAACATGCAGATGTGTAGGAGGTACAATCCAAAAGTTTCGGAAATTGACTGCTTGAACACCACTTATTGAATCCAACATTAACATCATATAGGAGCAGTGGTGAGTTATGATTGACCATGATGGTCAGTTGTCCTGGGTGGTATTCCAATTCGAAGTTATCACTAAAACCAATGGGTGGGATGAGCTTGAAGCAGCTTTTTAGCAACTTTTTTAAGTTCTGCTGCAGGGGTTTTACAAACTATTCCAGAAGGTAAACAATGTGACTTTTACCAATGTACAATCCTTCTGTTGGTTCCCAAAGCAGTTTGATGAGGTTGTGTCTAAGGGCATCAGCTATGAGCCTTCACAAGCAAAGAGTTTGTGTGCAGTTTTGTGTTAAATTGGGCAAAAGACTGTCAGAAACATAAAATGCTGGTGTAAGCTTTTGGTGAGGATGCAATAAGCAAAACAAGGATTTACAAGTGGCATAAAAATAATTTATGTTGGATTGGAAAGCACTGAAGACACAATGTTTTGGTCATTCTTTAATAACAAGAACAGTGGAACACATTGTCCTCATCAGGAACCTTATTCATTCATAGGTGAATGACCATTCTTGATTTAGTAAACTGTATCTATGACAGCCTCCAAAGAATTCTGATAGAAGATTTGAACATGTGTTGCATTGCTGAAATGTTTGTCCCACATATTTTGAGTAAGGAGCAAAAGTGGAGCCAAATCAATGTCTCCCAGGAATGGATCAAACAATTCGACATTGACAGGGACATTTTATCAAAAGTCAACACTGATGATGAATCTCAGGTTTGTGGCTGCAATCCTGAGTCAAAACAACAATCATCACAGTTGAAGAGGTTGTTTTCGGTTACTGGAGAAATCTGATCAAATGAGATCCACTGTGAACAATATGGTCACATGTGTTTTTCCATCTGAGATTGTATATAGGAATTTGTGCCACAAGGACAACCAGTGGATGCGTTTTGTCAACTGTGGAGGGGACTATTTTGAAGTATATAATGCATAATATTTTGTATTTTATCTTTTGAATTGTTTATCAATAAATTCCCTAAACTCTTGGATTGCGCCTCGTATTTATGTAAAAGAGGTCTAATTTCTTTAAAATGCCCGGATGAAAATATATATATTCAAGATATACTACACATTAAAGACCAGAAATAAGCACATTCAGCAAATATTGTCTCTACGATTTGTTTAAGTATAAAATTTTGTTGTATGCTCCCAAACTAAATGTTATGTTATTCTTTTTATGCTACATGTGGAAAGATCAAACACATCAAATCAAGTCAAAACATATCTTCAAGTACTAGATAAAAACATTTTAAGGTTAATATGATTAATATTATTTTACAAATCATCACCCAATTTTTGGTGAATGTTGCATTTAAATTTTATAGTTAATTTTCCACATTCTGCTTTGGTGTTTATGTTCCCATAATTATTTTATGTATAATAATTCCCATTTATTACTTCTTTCATATACATAGGTTGAGCCATTGTCTGCCTTAATGGAAAAGTATGCAAAGATGAAGAATCTACCTTTAAATAGGTTGTGTTTCAAATTTGATGGGGAAGTGCTTTCTCCATCTGATACCCCAATTGATTTGGATATGGAAGATGACAGTTGTATAGATGTAATAATTTCTGAATAAAACATGGCAATTTGTTTCAAGACGTATTATATTTTACCTAGACTTTTCAAGCATGGAACATGCTGTAATTTGCATAACAGGTGATAAGATAAAATTCTGTTTTAACGAAATTGTATTTTTTTGAGAGCAGATGCTGCTTAGTAATATGAAAATGTTACTGTAATAATAAGAAATATGGTTTACTATTGATGAAACTGAAAATTTGTATTCCTTCGCAGATATCTGCCCAAGTTTTGGTCACTAGTATTCAGAGATTTTATTACTTTTTTTTTATAATTGACTTGTTATTATTTCATTCATATGCATTTCAATTTTTTTATCATTAAAGTTGTCATTTTGTGAATAGATAAATCTATTCACTGAAAATCAGTAAAATGTTAAATTTATTCAGTAAACTTAAAACATATATATGATCAAATGAACTTTGAAGTTATTTCCTTTTTAAGTTTTATGACATAATTTGCAATCATGTAAAGTTTTTGTATATATGCTATATTTATATGTGCATCTGTGTGTATTTTGAACTAGAGTAATGTAAGTGGCATTTTTGCTAATGCAAAAGATAAAATATTTAGACATTTCATGATATTTATATACGAAAAGAAACAATTACATTTCCAAGTATTTTGTGTTGTTTTAATTTCATGTATTTCTGTTTTAAATAGTTTGCAGTTTATTATAGCTTTGAAAATTGTTTCTTTTTGCATTGCTTTTACGAGGCATCTGAAATGAAATTTTTATATAGCAAGTACAGTGTACTCTTGATTATCTGTAATAATGAGGAGAGGTAGCACAGATGATCAAGTATCATTTAAATTTATATTTGGATTTTATTTTAGTACTTTTGAATATGGATGTATGTCTATTATGACAATTCACTTTTCTCCATAGATTGCTGGGGGTGGCCCAGTTGGTAGCATGCCTGGCTCATAATCTGCAGTTCCCAGGTTTAAGTCCCAGTTGGACCAGCGTTGGGATTATTTTATGGAGCTTGGGGGCCAAATGGCTTGAAAAGCTGCTGTCAGTCGGATGGGATGTTAAACCATGACCCCCCCCCCCCCCTGTGCAGGAGAGCCATATCCTGTGCATGTTAAAGAACACACTGAATGGTCTTGATGGGAAACTTCCACCTGTCTCTTAACAACTGCAGTGCCCCCGTCCCCAACCTTCTCTCAGCCCTCTTGTCCTTGTGACCTTGTCATTTAGCCCATTGTGTGAAAAAAAGTGCTGCTCAGAGGTAAAACATCCTAACATTTTCTTCATAATAGGCTTCGACATCGTGGACTTCTGGTTTGCAGATTTGATTATTTGAGAATGTTTTCAGGTCCTTGGCTTTTAAATCCTTGTCAGTTATGGTCCAGGATTTAGATGCTTGTCCACTACATTTAAAATGCAATTAAATGCTGTATATAGGAATTTTAGATGTTTAAATTAGTTATTTATTGCAGTGCCTGCAAAGGTTTGTAAGCTGTTACTCATTTTTTCCTCGAGATTTGTTTGGAGTGCAAAAAAAAGTATTAATAATACCATTTTTAATAAATGGAGTATCGATTTTATTGCTGAATTAAATATCAGTTTTGCGGGAAAGAAGAAACAAAAGAAAAAATGTGTGAATTTTCTGCATATTTATGAGGTTTGCAACACCAGTACTGAAAATTAAAACTAGGCCTGTCTTGCTCAAATGTATTTTTCTGCTAATATTATATTTTTTTTAAACAGAAACATAATCTCCGGATATAGAATTGCAAGACTATGTGTGTGTTGAATCTATCTCCACAAAGAATATATGTGTGATGTCTTATTTGAGGATGAACAGATTCACTTTTCCTAGTAGGGAAGAGAGGCATAACCATTTTGAAACAGATCACCAGATTTTGCTTGTGCAGTAGAGTGAGGAAAATTCTGTATATGAATGCAGTAAAAATTTCGTAGTTCTTAACATTACTCTTTCACTAATATTCTACTTTTATGTATATAGTAATGACCCACTATCTATTGGGGATGCACAAATAACATGCAAGAAAGAACAAAGCAATATCCTCAAAACTCCCCGCCTTGCCACGGTCAGTAGGGGACACCGATGGGCTTGGAAAGGTCACCGTCCATCGGATGGGACGTTAAACCGTGACACCGTGTGCGGGAGAGCCATACCCTGTGCACGTTAAAGAACACACTGGATGGCCTTGACGGGAGGCTATCATCTGTCTCCCAGCAGCTGTTCTAGTGGGTCCCCTCCCCCAAACTTCTCTGAGCTTTCGGGGTCGTGGCCTGGCCATTTAGCCCATGGTGTGCAAAAAAAGTGCCGCTCAGAGGTAAAACAAACCCAATCCAACCCAACAAAGCAATATTCTGATGAATTTGTAATATAAGGAGACTCATGCAACATGTTAGCATTTTAACTTTGGCTAAGCCAGAACAGTAATATCCCGAGATTTATATTCTCATAGTAAAATTACGTATTCTGTAATAAGGGAGCAATTAGGGGCACAGTTAGTTGTGTTGTTAATTAATATAATAAGGGCTACAGTTAATTATTAAGTAATTAAAGTGACATTTAATCCTTCCAGTGTCCAGCCAGAAAGACACGTTTCCATTCAGAGGCCAAGCTATTTTCTCCGTATGCTCAGCCAAAAAAACTTTAATTTTAAAACTTTTTTCCCAAATAACTAATAGAAGGAATTGTGGCATGTTGTATGCCAAATTAATCAGAATTTAATTCTGGATTTTCTGAAAATAAAGTAATTAACAAAAAAAGACATGTTTTATTTTAATAGGACTTTTTTTATTCATGTAGTAATAAAATGCATCTGGCAATGCAAATAAAAATTTATTTAAAATAAACTAATAGAAATGATTACAATGCACATGAATAAATGGCTATATATTTCTGAACAATAAAAAGAAAATTTTTTGGTTTTAAGTAAATATATCGCTTGTTTTGTATTTTTTTTCTCGGTACAATACTTTGAGAAAATTTCAGGCTTTTAGCCAATTGTGCTGAGTCAAATGAACAAGTCAAATTTAGATTTTTTTTAAAAAAATAACTAATCAACGGAAATAGGTCATGTTATATATCAAATTAAACAAAATTTAATTACGAACTTTATGAAAATATAAACAAATTTACAAACATATTGATTTTAATAAGTCTTTTTAAGTGCAATATGGTGAAAAAAAAGATCGCACTATACAATTAAGGCTTCGTTTTGAAACCCTGATGAATAAAAATAGTTAAATTATATATTTATCGAAAAGAGATTTTCTCCCGAATTATATTCAACTTGAAATATGATTTTAATGAATCTTTTCAGTATCGTATATTTTAAACACGGCCAGTGTTATGCAACGTGACTTGGACTTCTCACAGTTACGGGATTTTTTGAACTAGTTATGAAATAGAAAAAAGACTTCCTTGGCTGCTTTTTTTACTAAACATTATGAATTTTTTTCTATGAATGTTGGAAGTTTGGCAATCTTGGTTAAGTGCAGAAAGGTTTGTGTACCAAAGCAAAACAAAATAACCGTTATATCGTTTGTATGGCACAGCCAAAGTACTGAGAGGGGGGGGGGCTTTAAAATAATTCAATATAGACATAAAAATTCGTGATTTAAAAAAAAATTATATTTTTCTAAAGGGGAGGTGAAACTTTCTATGTGGAGGGAACGCCTTCCCGAAATTGCCCTCCCACATGACGGCTGATTTTCGTAGCAAGGAAGTCTCTTTTGCTTCTGTATCCAAGATATTCATTTTCAGAAAGTGGTAGAAGCTCAATGTTCTTTTACTCAAAAAAACAAGAAACAAAAGAAAAATTATGTATAACCTAATGGGATGTTAAATAAAATATCCATAAAAACTTTTAAGCCGGCCTCCAATGTAGCATAACTCGGAAAGATCGATAAATCAGACGACCGAAAATTGCTAACTTATTAAAATGAATCTACAGAAATGTATTTGCTTCCATATCCAAGATCTCATTTATTTTCAGAAAATGATACCAGGTCAAAGTTTTGCTGTAAAAGTAATAAAAATTAAAATATAGCCTAATACGATGTAGCATAACTATGAAAAAAATCAATACTTATCGATTGGCCAAAAGATTGCTAATTTCCAAAAATTAGTCTACATAAATTAAAACTAATGTTTAAATATTAAAAAAAAAAAAGTAAAAACTAACTTTACAAAGGATATCCAATATGCCGGACCAAAACTGTAAGAAAACACGTAGCACACAGAACGGAGATAGCATGTGTCAGCTATCTGCGTCTTGTTTGCCTCGGTGAAACAACTAATTAAATGCAGCTGCAACCAGAATTTCTAAGAAGAATGTGTTTACTTCCAATATCGATTTTAAAAGCGGGAAAGAGCATAAAATGCTGGGAAAAATGATAAAAAATAACTTGGGAATACTGAAATAGATTTATGACAGAAAAGATTGTGAAACGGATAAAGAAAATGGCGGTACGCACTTTGTAATTACTTCCAAAATCTATCGTTTTCAAAAATAGCAATTTTTAGGAGATTTTTTAATATTTGAGGAAAAAATTTTTTGTTGATAATAGCTCAACTCAAACTTGTGAGCTTAAATCATTTCTTTAGCAAAAGAAACGTTAACAAGCAAATCGGCAATAATTTTTAGTGCTTCTCAAGAAACGGATACATACGTCCTTGGCCTCTCTTCAGATTCTCCGAACGTATACAGACGATGTGGACACTGGGTTAATTAATTAAATTCACTGTGATTAGGGTCACAGTTACTCAGTAATGAAATCAAACACCATTACCATATAATTACGTACAGTGTATACACTGAAGTGCCAATAAATTAGGGATAGCAACCTAGTAATGTGTTGGACCCTCCTGGCCCTGATAACGTCCGCCACATGACGAGGCAAGACTCCACAAGCTTGCATAAATTTTCCACAGATATGGCAATCCATGCATCCTCCACAGCTGTCCACAATTCTCTCAAGGTCGTCGCTGATGGGACATGGGTCTGAACACTGCTCGATGGCATTTAAATCTGGGCTTCTTGGTGGGCAATTCATTATTTCAAATTCAGCAGAATGCTCCCGCAACCATGCAGTAGCCAAACTGGACCTGTGAAATGAACGATTGTCTTGCTGGTAGACGCCATCTCCATTGGGATGCATGATGGGTGTAAATGGTCAGCCATGAGTTCTACATACCGGGATGCATTGAGTCGGTACACATATCAAAAGTTCTACAGACGTCCAATTGAAGACATCTCGCTCCACTGAGCCACCACCAGCTTGTACTGTTCTGACCTGACATGCAGGATTCATGAGGTTGGTGCTATATCCTCAGTCTCCCAACTGCGTGATGAAGTTTAAAGCGGGATTCATCACTCCAAACTATCCACTGCCAATTTTTGATGATCCAATTTCGATGTTCTTTAGCCCAGGTAAGGTATTGAGCCCTGTGTCATGCCGTTAGAAGTGGGACTCTGGTAGGTCGGTGGCTCCCAAAGTCGAGACAAAGTGAGCGTTGCACAGTCTGTGCACTGACTTCCCTGCTGGGAACCCACGTTGAGATGGGAGGTGATTTCAGATGTTTGGCCCATACGATGTGTCAGACAGTGACGCCCATGATCATTCAAGGCTGGTTGTCCTTTGCAGTTTGTCCGGGTGCTTATTTTTTTTGCTGGATTTTTGTATTCCAGGAACACTTGAAATTGTCGTACGAGAAAATCCAAGTTCGTTTACAATTTCGGAGATTGAGTGTCCCATCTGTCAGGCACCTACGATCTGCCCCCTGTCAAATGCATCTAAATCCCGCATCCTTCCCATTATGCTTCTCGCGACGAATGCTTGGGGAAGCCAAAGCTGAAATCTATATGTGACCAAAGTTTCAGCCACGCATGCGCTCAAATGCGGGACCTACGGTACTGAATTTAGATAACGTCTCTTATCCCTAATTCAATGGCACTTCAGTGTATGTATTAATAGATATAGTAAATTCCAAAAAACAATTCTATATAACCTTTATTCTATGCCATTGTAAAAATAAGCTTAGCTGCTTTGTCATATATTTTTGGTGAAAAAAATAAAATGGTTCATAAAACTATTGGTCAGTGTAATAAATAAATAAACGTTAATAAAATCTTAACACTGTTTCTATTCTCAGCAGTTATTTGAAACAAAGAAAAATAATTCAGTATTCTACATATGGTTATTCCGTGATATAAGGTAGTTCAGTAATAATTAATCTACGTAGTGTGTGCCACTATTCTTTGTGAGACTGGGCAGTGAGTGATCGTGAAAGTTGAAGGTCAGAAATCTGGAATAATGAAAATCGGGATATAATTACTAAACAAAGGTAATAATAGATTGATGACGAACTTGAAGTTAATGGAGAGCAAAGTGAGAGAATAGGATATTATTCGGCATCTTTATTCATGGATGATGATGATGCTTCATTAGGCAAGTTGGAATAAAAAAAGACTAAAAGCTAGATATAAACTAATTGCCCTGGGCAAACATTACTCATATCAGGAATTTACATCGGCATTATAGATACTATATACAAAACATTCAATGGAAGCCTATCAGTTTAAACATATTAATTTGTGAGATAGAATGAAGAACTTTAAATCGCAGATAAGAGTATATTTATGAGCACCTAATAAAAAGAGCCATTTGCTGGAAACAGTCCTGCATGCGCTCTATTATACGCAAAGCATTAGATAAAGTGGTGTTTATCAAATACATATTGAATCTTCCATTGCAATTGATATGGTTTATTAAAATTTAATCAACTGGAAATTCTGATATTCTTTAAGCAGCATTTGGATAGGTATATCAGAAATGCATCGTTGATTGAGATTGGCAAACAATTTCCCTGTGGCTTGAAGCAAGGGGCAGTGTGTGGCTCAGTCGGTAGCGGGGTAGCGGGCCAGGCTCGTAATCTGCAGTTCCCAGGTTCAAGTCCCAGCTGCGTCAGCGTTGAGATTTATCTCCGCAAAACTCCCTGCCTTGCCCACGGTCAGTAGGGGACACCGATGGGCTTGGAAAGGCCGCCGTCCGTCGGATGGGGCGTTAAGCCGTGTGCGGGAGAGCCATACCCTGTGCACGTTAAAGAACACGCTGGATGGCCTTGACGGGAGACTACCATCTGTCATCCAACAGCTGTTCCAGTAGGTCCCCCTCCCACAACCTTCTCTGAGCCTTCGGGGTCCATGTGACCTGGCCATTTAGCCCATGGTGTATAAAAAAGTGCCGCTCAGAAGTAAAACTGCCCTGCCCACAGTCAGTAGGGGACACCGATGGGTTTGGAAAGACCGCCAACCGTCAAATGGGACATTAAGCCTTGACCCTGTGCACGTTAAAGAATACGCTTGATGGGAGCCTACCATCTGTCTCCCAACAGCGTTTCAGTGGGTCCCCTCCCCCAACTTCTGAGCCTTTGGGGTCCATGTGATCTGGCCATTTAGCCCATGGTGTGCAAAAGTGCCGCTCAGAGGCAAAACAACCCAGCTTGAAGCAATAATTTTAAAAGGATAAATTTTGTTATGGCATTGTTATCTAAAGCATTTTTTAATAACAAATTATTAAAAATTTGATGGCAATCTTAGCTTTTAAATAGTACAGTTTGATTAAGAGAATTAAAAATCGGCTAAAGCAAGATTGAATTGAAACTTAAAACTATATTATGTAGATGTTCTTTGATTATCTGCTTCATATATTAGCAAGAATACTTGACACGTTCATAAGAGGTCATAGGTTTGTATTCCACCCAGCTGAACACAGTTTTCCTCTATACTTAATGAATGTACTCAACCAACAAGTTCTTGCCTGTATTTGTTTGTTATTAAATATTAGAGTACTGCTTGTGTGTTTATAAAACATATTTACTTAAAATAGTTTAAAATGGTTATAGTGTCAATATTGCCTTTTAGCTTGAAAGTGGTGGTGGACCCGGAACTACCTTTTAATTTTTCTTTATTCCTATTCCTCTTCACTTGTGTTGTAGATGAATCCAAATCTGCGGGTTGTTCCACCCATACTTTGTGCGTCAGATATGATGTTCCTTTGGTGAAAGAAGTAAATGTCCAATATATTGTATAGAGGATGACACAATTTATTTACACTTTTTACATTTACACGTATAACTATAGGAATATGATTCTGTGGCCTTAGCTGTGCTTAACACTTTGCTCAATGAAATGGCTTAAATTGATGTGCTGTTTAGTCTCCATTCAGATATGATGTTCCTTTGGTGAAAGAAGTAAATGTCCAATATATTGTATAGAGGATGACACAATTTATTTACACTTTTTACATTTACACTTATAATTATAGGAATATGATTCTGTGGCCTTAGCTGTGCTTAACACTTTGCTGAATGAAATGGCTTAAATTGATGTGCTGTTTAGTCTCCATTCAGCTTGAATGCTGCTTTGCTTTTACAGGCATTCATTTAATGAGGTGGAAATCTACTTTCCTGTACAGAAATTACAGACCACAGAACTCGGCTAGCCTACATACCCTGCCTATCATACTCTGTTTTAACATAGAACCAAACTCTGTTCCTTTTGGGTTTCCGAGAAAGAGTTACGTCACTTTTGACCTGCTAAACAATTGTGAACTACCTAGTTCCTCAGCTGCTCTCTTTCTGCTTTGGTTATTTCTGCATCTCACAGTTGCCTCTCTTGATGAATCATATCCTAACCATTCTGGCTACAAGTGGGAGCCAAGTGACGAAGATGCCTTAAAACCATTTGCCAGCGCTCACTTTGAAGATCTGGAGAACTGCACAGCTAGGCCACAAATGACGACTAAACAAGCAATATTCCCATTTAAGATGCTTCTGAAAATACACATATAACAGATATACACAAAACAATAAATTAGAAAATTAAATAATTGGACACCACAGGGTTGGATCAGTCAGAGACCTTATAACCTGGCCATTTAGCCAATTGTGTGCAAAAAAAGTGCCACTCATAGGTAAAACAGCTTCGAAACCTCTGGACCTTTGGAGTTTTTTTATCTGGCCATTTATTTCAGTGTACAAAAAAAAATGCTTCTCAGAGGTATAACAACCCAAATAAATGTACTAAAATTATTTTCTTTGCATATGATTATAAGAGTAGGATATAAACACTGCATTCAGGGAAATTATCTTGGAGTGCTCAGGTATGATTTCATATATATATTTACTGTAATGTGTTGCAGGTTTTGCAATAAATTCACTGAAAATATTAGATGGTTCTTGAATTATTTTCTAATTAAAGTATGCTGGAACATATACATTACATCGCAATGAAACAGGATTGAATCTAAGGGGGCAGGGGGGCATGTCCCTCCCCCTCCCTTGAGAACACTGGAACCTGTAATGGAGGTGAAAAAAACGCATATTAAATGTATTTTTCATGGAATTTTGTTTGAAAAGACCACTAGAATGGGGGGGGGGGGGAGAAAATAAAATGCTGGTATTCTAGTTAATTCCTGATTAATATTTTCCCTTCACCGCCATTTATATTTTTTACCGTTTCGACATGCAATGAAAGAAACTTGAAAGGTTAGAAGAAAGTTGCCATAATTTAATTTGGATTTCATTAAAGCCTTGAAGATTCTTAGCAAAGTGTTTTCATCTGAACTCCTTGTGGAGCCTGCAAGCGATCGAGGTGTATATGAATCAGTTGGAACTGTTTATTTCAGTTTCTTGATAATGAAACTTCCAGCACAAATGTTTGTCGAGAGTGATTGCAAGGAAGGGTGAGATTTATTGCAAAGCATTTTTGTCCGTCTTGAATCTTTTTCGTGTGATAGAGAGAAGCACCTGATTTTTCAGTAGTTATGGAAAGACTTCGTTGTTTGTATTTAGATATCAAAAGATTGTTGAAGTTTGTCATGGATTTTAAAAATGTATCCAGAGAATCCAAATTGTAATATCTGCAAAAAGAGGTTTGTTGACTTTAGGTATGCACCAAACTATATCGTGAATATAAATGTTGAATAGCGTGGGGCTTAAGACAACCTTGTAGCAGGCCAACAAGGGAACAATTTTTTTGAGAAACGGTATTATTAAGTTTAACTTGGATAGATCTTGGGGTGAGAAAGTGTTTTATGAGGAAGTCTCGGTTTTTGGAGTTTCAAAAGCAAAATATTGTGGTTTACTCTATCATATGCCCCTTTAATATCGAGGAATATTCAGATGGTAGTATTAATGTATGAATCTTCGAGTTCAGATACTAGGTCCAAGAGATTGTCTTTAATTGACCGATTGGCCTGGAAAGCTGATTGATAGAGAGTTCTGTTTTTGTTGATAAAATAATTTAGTCTGTATGAAACAATTCTTTCAAAAACTTTTGATAAGCAAGATGGGAGAATAATTGGCCGGTAAGACTATATTATGGCTAGTTTTGTTTCCTTTTTTGATGGAAATAAGGAAAACTTCCAATCATTTTGAAAATTTTCTTCCCAGAATTTATTAAAAGTAACAAGTAAACTATGTAGACTTCTGGTAGAGAGATTTTTTAAGACAGCATAGGTTATGCCGTCTGGGCCACTAGATGAGTTCTTTTTGGCTGTATTGGGTGCGTAAGATACCCATAATTGAGTTTTAAATTAATTTTATTGAGTTTTAAAAATTTGAACTTTTCGTTTTGAGGAATGGGGTTTTTTGTTTAGAGAGCTGTTAACTGAACAAAATTTGTGCAAGAACTATCTTTGTTAGCCGCTTCAATGTTAGAGAAGTGATGTAGAAATTTGTTCTCTCCTGAAAGTTCATCCCATTCATTTGCCTCGAGTACACTATACCAGGGATAAGTAACTGTAGTTTTATTTATGCTCTTGATTTTTTGCCATATTTCTCGGGAAGATATATCAGTTGTTATATTGTGGTAGAAGTCGGTCCAATCTCGTTTCGGTTTATTTGATAGTTTTCTTTTGCTGTAGCTTTCCCAAATGCTATGAATTCGGAAATATGTCTTGTTCTTCTGCATTTACTTTATGCTCTTTTGAGGACTATCAGTTTGTTAATGTATGGGTTATATTTTGTTCCTTCTTTAGTGACTACTTTGTGAAAGAGGTTCTGCTTGATAAGCGAAGTAATTATATTAAGTGTCTGATCAGGGTTGGAGAGGTCATTACAATTTTTAGAGGCTAACTTGAGTTTTTCCCTGTTTATGAAGTATTTTCTTTGAAGGTTGCAGGTGGAAGAGATATTGAAGTTGATCGCTCATCCATTGGTCTGAATGCACAGATCAAGAGCTGGAAAGGAAAATTTCTAGAAGTTAGGCTTAAATCAATACCACTAGTGGAGCAAATGTTGGCAAAATTAGGGTTTCCATTGTTGTGGAGTACAAGATCGTAATGATGTAAGAGATCAACTACTATCTCTACGATTGTCGTTTTCATTACCCCAAAGTTCATTGTGGGCAACTGCTGATTCTCCTCCAGTCCATCTACCAGCAAGAAGGTTTCCATTGGCAAAACGGGAGGAGACAGAACAACTCGTAAGGGATATGGAAGCTCAAGACATAGAATCATCACAGAGTCCCTGGACATCACCAGTGGTTCTTGTAAAGAAAAAGTATGGATCTACCCGATTTTGTGTAGATTACCGCAGATTGAATGATATAAAAAAAGAAAAACTGCTTTCCTTTACCCAGGATTGTTAATTAACATAATTTAGTCTGTATGAAACCATTCAAAAACTTTTGATAACACTGGACAATTTATCTGGGTCAGAATGGTTCTCGACATTAGACTTGAAGAGCAGCTATTGGCAAGTTGGTATACATTCTGAAGACCATGAGAAAACAGCTTTCACTATAGAAAATGGACTTTGGCAGTTTAAAGTGATGCCATTTGGACTTTGCAATGCACCTGCAATATTTGAACGACTAATGGAGTCGGTGCTCAAAGGTTTGTCTTGGGAGGTCTGCCTGGTTCACTTGGACGACGTCATGGTTCTTGGAAAGACTTTTGAGAAACATTTGAGAAATCGTCAAGTATTTTGAAAAACTTAGGGCAGTTAAGTTAAAATTGGGACCGACTAAGGGTAAACTGTTCCAGCAAGAAGTTCATTACCTTGGTCATGTCATCACTATATCAGGGATTAAGACTGATCCTAGTAAGATAGAAGCTGTAAGAGACTGGCCTCCACACAAGATGTTCATCACCTTCGTAGTACGTGGACTTTGCAGCTGCTATAGAAGATTTGTCAAAGGTTTCTCCAACATCGTAAGGCGATTACATCGTCTGACAGAGGAGGGACTGCTTGTTCATGTGGACCACCTAATATCAAGTAGCCTTCTAACAGTTGAAGCAGGCTCTTTCCCCAGCACAGTGTTGGCATATCCACAAACTGGAAACAGTTCATAATAGATACTGACGATCTATTATAATAGATCCAAATCACAACGAAATTATTATGCACTCAAAAAGAACTGTTAGCAATAGTAAAAACAATAGAGCATTCACATCATTATCTCTAAAGCCAGAAATTTCTTTTACGCACTGATCATGCAGCACTCGGTTGGTTACTAAACTTTAAAAACCCTGAAGGACAAATCACTAGGTGGATACAGTGGTTACAAGAGTACAATTTCTCCTTCGAGCATCGAAGTTGTAAAATGCATAAGAATGCAGATGCCCTTTCCAGACGTCCATGTATTGACAACTATAAGCATTTATATAATGCAGAGTTAAAATTTGGTACTAAAGAGGTAATGCCGGTAAGACAAATAACATCGACATAAACAAACAGTGATACTCCTAACATCTGGAGTCCAATAGAAATTAGAAAGGCCCAACTAGATGATGAAAATATAAGGCCAATAATGGATCTGATTGAAAAATCTGATATTAAGACCTAATTGGGAGCAAATCTCGAGGTATAGCCCAACTACCAAAAGTTACTGGGCACAGTGGGACTCCTTAGAAGTAAGATGATTTATTATACAGAAGATGGGAGAATCCCACTCGACGGCTCATCCGTTGGCAGATAATTCTTCCTCCGGAGTGGAACTAGTGAAAGATATGCATGATTGGGCCACTGGAGGACACTTCGGTGTTAAAACATTAGCTAAAGCCAGGGAACGATTTCTTTGGCTGAAAAGTAGGGCAGACATTGAAAGATGGTTTAGGCAATGTGAGATCTGTGCAGCAAAGAAAGACGGAGTCGGGGTAAGCTGCAGATGTATAACATTGGTGCCCCTTTTGAGAGAATAATCATTGATGTAATGGATCCATTTTCTAGGACATGATAGAAATCGATTTTTATTAGTGGTAATGGACTATTTCACGAAGTGGCCTGAGGTCTATTCCATCCAAGACTAGGAAGCAAAAACAGTTGCAGAGATGATAGTATATAACTTGATAGTAGGTATGGAGTACCTTTGCAACTCTACTCTGACAAGAACGGAATTTTGAATCCAATGTGTTTAAAAGCATCTGCCGTCGAGTGGGATTCTCCCATCTCTGTATAATAAATCATCTTACTTCTAAGGAGTCCCACTGTGCCCAGTAACTTTTGGTAGTTGGGCTATACCTCGAGATTTGCTCCCAATTAGGTCTTAATATCAGATTTTTCAATCAGATCCAGTATTGGCCTTATATCTTCATCATCTAGTTGGGCCTTTCTAATTTCTATTGGACTCCAGATGTTAGGAGTATCACTGTTTGTTTAAAAGCATCTGCCAACTGTTAGGCATTCAGAAAACCAGAACAACTGTGGTGACTACCCCCGAGTATATTTTAGGGCGGCACACGTACTAAGGGACCGTGATTCCCTACTGCTGCCAATCTAAGACAAATTCCCGGACCAACATCAAAGTTGATACACATAAATAGAACCAAGATGAATTACACATATCAAAAGAATCAGCATTTATTTAACATATTTGTTCAAATTAAATCATACAATTGATTAACAGCACTTTTAACAAAATTCTTGGCAAGCGCCCTTGGCGTGGTCCTTTACAACTAAAGGAAACTTATGGTGCTGCAGGTCAATACCAATTTTACACTCATTTGGCCTCACAATTACTCGAGAGGCTAGCAGGGGCTAAACAGTTTTTCAGTCTCATGGGGAGCAGCATGACGGTGATAAGCAACATTGTTCGTGTGGGAACAACCAGATCAGAGTTAATTTGACCTCCTTACCTCGTCAGCTCAGGTGCACCAGAAGTGTAGGCATCATTGTTGGTCAGGCTGCTACCCATGGCTCAGGTGTTGTGGGTAGGTGAAGGCTCTCACTCTCAGCTGCGCCTTGCGACCACGCTTACGTCGTTTCTCCGCTCTTTACGCTCACAAGAAACTAAAACTGCTGCACATCTGCTGGGTCGGCGTCGAGTGTCTAAAAACCGTGCGCCCTCCTAGTTGTCCTCGCCCGTCCCTCACAGAGGTCATCCACATCTACGTGTGACTTCTGTTCATTGGGTCGAGGTGCGAATCCCGACCCATCTGGCGTGAGCTGTATACAACAGTCATGTATACAACAGTCATGTAAAATAGAAAAGATAGAATTGTAATGTTGGAGTTGTGGATATCCGAAAGGAGGCATAATTAGTTCAGTATGTACGTGATGGGTGTAAAAAGTGAAGAAACATTTGATATGATGTGTGCACGGAATGTAGTTTAGTTTATTGGTGTGGATCGTGTTGGTAAGCTAGTAAAGGAACCGAACAATTCGTCGTCTTGTGCGTGGTGATTAACTTTATTTTCTTACCTTTTTCTTCTGAAATGTTTCGGTTTGTATATCTTCGAAATGTTACGAAATTTGTGATCTGATGGGTCCTTTGAGATCAAAGGTCAAATTTATATTTACTGGTGTGCTAGAGGGTTAAAAATTGGTGCCTGGGAGTATTTCGATTCGTAGATCTCGGAAATTATAGCAAATTTTGGATGCGATAGATCTTTCGAGATGAAAGGTCAAATTTCCATTTCATTTATGTGCTAGAGAGTTAAAAATTGTTGAAAATTGACTATTTCAGGAAGTCGAACTTAGAAATAAGAGGATTTTCAGATCCGGTGGCAATCAAGGTGAAACAGGAGTCGGAGTAACTGTCTAAAAATCAAGAGATATTTCATATCATAATATATCCCACCACATAGGTCGTATTTTCTTTTTAGTCATTTAAAAGCAGTGAAGGATTACACATAATAAATGACCTTTTGCTATAAGATTAAATGAAGAATACAATTTATTTTTTCTTTCTATATGAGCTTATATTTTTGAGCCACAAGAAATAGAACTGAAAAACCGGCCCTCAGCTAGATGAAGATTGTAAAATCCTGATCTATATAAAATACTAAGGGGCTCCCCCCCCCCCGACTTCCGAACCCACAGTTGTTGGCTAATTTCGCTCTCTCCTTAGAGAGAAATGACTCATCAAACAATACACGATTTCTATATCGTTTGCATAATCATAAATACGTTGGGAAAATGAGTTCTTAACGCTCCTCTTTCTGGAGAGCATGAGCGTATCCATAGATGCCCCCCCCCCCCCCCCGACACACACACCAAAAAAACAAACAAAATCTGTTAGTGCAAATACATATAAATTTCAAGTAGATATGTGCAGTTGCTTCAAAGTAACTTGTAATATCGCAAAAGAGTAAAGGACGCCATCCACTTTTCGAATGCATGTTAAGTTAGACAAGGACAGGTTTTACTCAAGTCATTCCAGTCCAAACTTCGCGTGAATGGCAACAACAACAAGTTCGCTCAGTGCTGCTCGCCGAGAACTTAAATGATCAGAGCTTGTGTTCACGATGAAATTTGGACTGGAGTAAACTTGAGTAGAACCTGTCCTTGTTTTATTTGACATGCATACTGATAAGTGGATGGGCCCTTAACTGGACTGTGTTACAAAAGTGTTGCCAAATTAGGGGTTTTTGATATAAGCCGTGTTTTTCTTTTTTTTTGTCCTCGAGGATATCTAAAGGACATTTTATTTATGCTTTGTGCAGTTCTTCCAGCAAAGTAAAATAAGACCAGTTGTGGCGAACAACTGGACTAAGGACGAATTGTGATTCTAAAACACTATCTAGCTGCAACTGCCTTTCGATTAAATCAGATCAAAATAAAACAATTCCATCCTGAGTCATCTTGATACCATCTTGAGCGGAGAATTTTGTTTTGAGGAGTCCGAGAATTCAGTTTCGGGGAGGTTTCGAGTTTTAGCTTCGGGAGGGATGGGAGAGTCTGAGAACAAGACTTCAGTACGGTTTTCCAATTACTAAAGCATTCCACCGAACAGGAAAGATTAAATTATATTCTACACGGAATGAGATTCTATAGAAATTTAATCTATTTTTAGATTATTATAGATTATTAGGAAGGTATTTAATCTATTTTTATTGTTGAACATAAAATATGGGCCTAAAATAAAATTATACAAAATTTTCAACTGTTTTTGTTTAATTTGATTTCAATTTTTTCAACTGAACAAAATTAAGACAACTGTTTTGGATTTCAAAGCAGATAGTCAAGTTTGAGATTTAGTATAAGACGATGGGATTTTCGGGGGACCCGAAAATCAGATCAATATCAGATATATATTATTGATATTGATCTGATATATCTGATATATTATATATATCAGATATATCAGATCAAGGACTGATGGTTATCGATTCTGCCAACAAAGCCAGTGAAATATCTTTAAGGGAACCCCCAAAGTGAATTTGCCAAGATTTGGGAAAAAAGATGAATAGGAAGGAGAGAAAAAAAAAAGGAAGTGACCAGGTGGCTCTTGTAGGTCTTGAGATAGTGGTAGTCTTCTCTACAATGTGAATTTTGTTCTTTTTTTTAAATTTGTAGCAGTTCACGGTGAGGTCAGGTTTAAATTTGTAGCAGTTCACGGTGATGTAAACTAACTTAAGAAAAAAATATATTAATGCCACTAGAACTCAAAGAATACAGGGTGGCCCAAAAGTTGGCATTCAGTTCTCCTTTCACTGAATCACTGAGAAACCTTAGACCTGCTACAAATCACCTTATATTTCTAGATCGTCACTCAGGCTCCAATTTGACGTTGATTGCAACACCAGATATGAAAAATTCTTCTAATTTCTGAGCTCATTCTGAGCGCCATTAAGTGATGTCTCTTTGTGAAGAAGAGTTACGCAGTGTGCACATTAAAGAACATTTATAGAGGCCCTGATGGGAGATATCGATCTGCCTCTCTGCCTACCAGCTCTCCATTGAATCTCTTTCGTAGCTCTGAGTCCATGGAATTTTGTGACCGGGCCATGTCGCCGATTGTGTGCAAAAACTTGCCATTCAGAGGTAAAACAATCCAATACAACCCCTCATATAATAATAATACGCTATGGAAAAATCTGGAATTATAAAATACTGAGAATTATAATAATAATCTCTGTTAGTGTGTAACAGATTCCGGTTGTCAGAGGAGAAAGAAACTTTTCATTATAAGTCGTATGTATTTTACTACTTTATCAGAATATTAGTTTTCATTGAATAGCAACCGTGAACCTCACCGTGAACTGACAATATCTCGTTTGATTTATAAATTTCGTGACACTGGGTCTGTACAGGATCGAAAGAGCCCAGGCTGGCTATCACTGTTAACTGCTGAAGTTCTTGATGATGTGTCTCAGCGTTTAATTCGCTCACCCAGAAAATCTCTTAGAAAGTTATCTTCACAGGTTGGACTGTCACCAGCTACAGTTTTCAGGGCTACAAAGAAGTTGAAATTTCATGCCTACCACATTGGTATCATTCATGAACTGAAAGAACCAGACCATGAAATGGTATGGCATTATTGTTGGTGAAAATAGAATTGAGGTGTTGGACCGTGTAAATTTCAGTTTCGAGACTTGGTTTCACTTTCATGGGTATGTGAACAGTCAGAACAGTCGAATATGGAACAATGAAAATCCTCACACTTTTCACGAACGACCCTTACACGCACAGAAAATTGGTGTTTGGTGTGCAATTTCCCGTCGTCGTATAACTGTAACTGGTGAAGTTTATCGTGACCACATCCAACAGTTTATTGCACTGTTGGATGTGATTGAACGAGAGTGTTGGTTTCAACAAGATGGCGTGATCGCCCATACTGCAAATGGTCATGTTGCAGGAATTTTGATCATTTGATTTCAAAAAATTTGTGGCCCACAAGATCCCAAGATCTTACTACTCCAGATTTTTTCCTTTGGGGATATCTCAAATGTGTTGTGTTTCAAAACAATCCTCATACACTTCAAGGGTTGTTGGGTTGTTTTACCTCTGAACGGCACTTTTTTGCACACTATGGGCTAAATGGCCAGATCACATGGACCCCGAAGGCTCAGAGAAGGTTGGGGGAAGAGACCCACTGGAACAGCTGTTGGGAGACAGATGGTAGCCCCCCGTCAAGGCCATCCAGCATGTTTTTTAACGTGCACAGGGTATGGCTCTCCCACACACGGGGCCACGGCTTAACGTCCCATCCGACGGACGGCGGCCTTTCCAAGCCCATCGGTGTCCCCTACTGACCGTGGGCAGGGCGGGGAATTTTGTGGAGATAAATCTCAACGCTGACCCAGCTGGAACTCGAACCTGGGAACTACAGATTACGAGCCTGGCGCGCTACCGACTGAGCCACCCCTGCCCCCATACACTTCAAGACTTGAAGGCTAACATTGAAAGAGAGAATTTTTAAACATAAGAAAACAAACATTACGAAAGGTGGCTGCAAATGCCATGAAAAGGGTACAAACCTGCATCCAGGCTGCAGGAAATAACTTTCAACATCTGTTGTAAAGGTAGATATATGTCTAATTTGCATCTTTTGAAATTTGTGTCTTTTGTCAAGTTTAAATAGAAAAATACAATAGAGGGTTGCGTCCATTTTGAAACACCTTGTATACAGGGTGTCCCTGAATTCATGTCCCAAACGTGAGGGGATGGTAGTACACACCGAACCCACCAATATTCGTCATAGAATCTTCGACCGCAAACGCAGCTCGGTGTCAGTAGGGGGCGTAGACGAGGTGGCACGGCATAAAAGCGCTGGATCTGCCAAACCCCAGCATTCTCAGCATCGACCGGACACGAGATGGAGCAGTTTACGAACGCATACATTAGGTGCATAACGTACGGCGTAGCCGAGGGCAATGGTAAAGAGGACGTTTGAGCATTTGTTGTAATGATCTCCAATAAATGACACTCTGGAAACCTCTGTGTCAGTCCTTCATTTCCGATTCCTCACTGCGTTTGCGGCCGCATATCCTATGACGAATATTGGTGGGTTCGGTGTGTACTAGCATCCCCTCACGTTTGGTTGGGTTGTTTTACCTCTGAGCGGCACTTTTTTGCACACCATGGGCTAAATGGCCAGGTCACATGGACCCGGAAGGCTCAGAGAAGGTTGGGGGAGGGGACCCACTGGAACAGCTGTTGGGAGAGAGATGGTAGTCTCCCGTCAAGGACATCCAGCGTGATCTTTAACGTGCACAGGGTATGGCTCTCCCACACACGGGCCACGTCTTAACGTCCCATCCGACGGACGGCGGCCTTTCCAACTTCAAACTCTATAAACAAAGTAAGCCCATCGGTGTCTTCTACTGACCGTGGGCAGGGCGGGGAATTTTGCGGAGATAAATCTCAACTCTGACCCAGCTGGGACTCGAACCTGGGAACTACAGATTACGAGCCTGGCGCGCTACCGACTGAGCCCCCTCCGCCCCCCTCACGTTTGGACCATGAATTCAGGGACACCCTGTGTACCTCCTCGAACAGCTGCTTGCCGCAGAGGTCTGACAGGAGTCTCTCAGTTTATATACCATAGAGCAGGTGTGTCCAACCTGCGGCCCTGGACAGTTAGTAATGCGGCCCATAAAATCGTCAAGTTTACAACATAAGCTTTCAACATGATTATGTGATTTTCAGCGAGTTTTTAATATCCCACTAGTTTCATGTTGCCCTTTTTTTAATTTTATAATAAAAACCATAAGAAAATAAATGAAGTTTTATTATTCATATACATTAACTATATTATATATTTTATGTGCGGCCCAAAACAATACATCTTCACTCAATATGGCCCAGGGAAGTCAAAAGGTTGGATACGCATGGTATAGACATACTGTAATATGGTGCCTTTGGTACAACGGCAATATAATTATAATATTTTCGCACCCAGAACAATAAAAAAGCCTTTAGGGAGTCTGGATCAAAATACGAAATATTCCACTTTTTTTCAGAGACATGCAATAAAGGTAGCCCTCCCCCCCCCCCCACCTCTTCACAGAGAGTCTCACCATTTCCCTCCTCTGCAAATGTACTGTCAGCTTATACAACCCTCCCCTGCCCATTTCTCTTGCTATTGAACATCTTCCTTACGGAAATAATAAAGAAGAAACTGCAAAAATATATGATGAAAAAAAAGCGTTTTTCCTTTTCCTTCTTATTGGATAAATTTAATTTTTCATTTGTGCTTCTCGATTTTGGGGCACTACTCAGTGTGTGGCCCGGAAGAACAAATGACCCTATTTATTCTTCATTCTGAATGACTCGCAGTAGCCACTCCTTCTAAGGCAGGAATATTTTTTATGAATTTTAGATATCGAATTGTCCTCCCTAGTCATTTTAAAAACTGGTGGTCTGTTTCGCCATCTCCTAAACACATGAGAGTTCAAAACAGACATGTATTCAGAGTATACATACACAGAGAGTATGCACACTCCGAAAATTCTATTACTTTTTATCTCCTACCTACCTCGCTCCTCAAAAGTTTAGCTTTAGGCCTTTCAAAAAATATTTTCTGGCTCAGTCTTGTCGCCAAGATACTACAGAGAAAAACGATTTTTGTTTCAGGGCAGTTACTTTGTTTATAGAGTTTGAAGAGAAAACTTCAGATTGGGGTAATTTTCCTTTTATTATGAACAATATTCCAATGGGTTTTTGTTTGTTTGCTTGTTTGATGTCAAATAAGGTTGGGTTGTTTTACCTCTGAGCGGCACTTTTTTGCACACCATGGGCTAAATGGCCAGGTCACATGGACCCCGAAGGCTCAGAGAAGGTTGGGGGAGGGGACCCACTGGAACAGCTGTTGGGAGACAGATGGTAGCCTCCCGTCAAGGCCATCCAGCGTGTTCTTTAACGTGCACAGGGTATGGCTCTTCCGCACACGGGGCCACGGCTTAACGTCCCATCCGACGGACGGCGGCCTTTCCAAGCCCATCGGTGTCCCCTACTGACCGTGGGCAAGGCGGGGGAATTTTGCGGAGATAAATCTCAACGCTGACCCAGCTGGGACTCGAACCTGGGAACTACAGATTACGAGCCTGGCGCGCTACCGACTGAGCCACCCCCGCCCCATGTCAAATAAGAATATAAACGATTTCTAAAAATCTCTGACTCGTAATTCGTACCTGTAGTCTGAGATTTTTGACATCCGAAAAATGCCCATAATCAAGATAATTACAATGAATCCTTATATTCCATCAGTAGATTAGAGTTTCGACTTTTATAACACCTATCATTTTCATGAAATTCAATATATTTGTTAGTATTGACCTGCAGCAAGTCAACAGTGTCGTCGGTAAAAAAGAAATTTAAAATAACGGAGGATAGTTAATGATAAAGAAGCTAGTTCATGAATAAGGTCCAAAGAGGATTCAAAATAATTAACAAAAAAACTGCGTTATTGTTAACCTGCATTTGCAAAATATATTGAGTTTTAATCATCGACCTGGTGATCAAATGGTTTGCACGCTTCAAATACATGGGATCTGGGTTCAGGACTCTAGAGTTATGAGGGGCGGGGGGGGGGGGGGGGGCTCAGTCGGTAGCGCGCCAGGCTCGTAATCTGTAGTTCCCAGGTTCGAGTCCCAGCTGGGTCAGCGTTGAGATTTATCTCCGCAAAAATTCCCCGCCCTGTCCACGGTCAGTAGGGGACACCGATGGCTTGGAAAGGCCGCCGTCCGTCGGATGGGACGTTAAGCCGTGGCTCCGTGTGCGGGAGAGACATACCCTGTGCACGTTAAAGAACACGCTGGATGACCTTGACGGGAGGCTACCATCTGTCTCCCAACAGCTGTTCCAGTGGGTCCCCTCCCCCAACCTTCTCTGAGCCTTCGGGGTCCATGTGACCTGGCCATTTAACCCATGGTGTGCAAAAAAGTGCCGCTCAGAGGTAAAACAACCCAACAACCCAACCTATAGTTATGAATTTTCTTTCTCGCATTGTCTTTCTGCTGAGATCTTGTCTTCATAACTGGTCTTCTGACATCTTAAATTGACATGCTCTTATCAGACCTGTGAGAAAACAGCTTTTTATGGAGTGTAAAAAAATTAATCAACTAAGAATTTAATTCCCTAGTCCTTTTTCATTCTATACATCCCTTGGAATTTAACCTTCGGTATCACAAGTTATAATATTTGTATACTAGTCAAGCCGTTTCGGATCCCGAAATATCAGAATCATAATAATTAAATAAAAAGAAATAATGATTATCAACTTCTGATAAAGATTATTATCAACTTTTTAATTGAGTCAAATAATGATTTTCTTTTAAAAATAATGCTAAAGCGTTATTTGGGTTTTACCTTGACGAACAATGGCTGTAGAATTGAATGCAAAAGCCCAGCTGTATTGCTTTATATGCAAGCGAAGTTACTTTAAGTTGATGTTCCCTGTCTCGGAAGCTTTCATTTGTCGGAGAGGATTAAGGCTAGGGGTTGGGTTGGGTTGTTTTACCTCTGAGCGGCACTTTTTTGCACACCATGGGCTAAATGGTCAGGTCACATGGACCCCGAAGGCTCAGAGAAGGTTGGGGGAGGGGACCCACTGGAACAGCTGTTGAGAGACAGATGGTAGCCTCCCGTCAAGGCCATCCAGCGTGTCCTTTAACGTGCACAGGGTTTGGCTCTCCCGCACACGGGGCCACGGCTTAACGTCCCATCCGATGGACACCGATGGACTTTCCAAGCCCATCGGTGTCCCCTACTGACCGTGGACAGGGCGGGGAATTTTGCGGAGATAAATCTCAACGCTGACCCAGCTGGGACTCGAACCTGGGAACTACAGATTACGAGCCTGGCGCGCAACCGACTGAGCCACCCCCGCCCCTTTGGCCAACGTAATATTTAATTCTGTGGTTTTAGTACATAACGCAATATTTCTAAAAAAATTGCGTTATGTACTAAAACAATTTTAAAAGCATCTACACATTATATTTTTTCGATAAGGCTGAAATCCAAGAATAGAACGTATTTAGCAAGTATTTGCACGTATAATAGCAAGTATTTAGGTATATTAATATTTTTTCACATTAAAATTGCATAAATCGTTCTCTATTTGAGGAAAACAGAGTGAAATACAAAATACAGGAACACTGCACTTTCGCAGCCACACAGTCATTATTACCCCTGTAATATGGCTTCAGCGGAGTGTTCGCCTGCGTGTGATTTTCCACACATAGCTATACTTTGAAGCGTACCGGTAAGAATTGAAATCTACTTTCACCACTGCTTATCGTATAATTTTGTCAAAACCAGGACGATGAGAAGCGTACTTTTGAACTCATCAGATGATTCGAGGTCTCTGTTCTTTCTGGATGAAACTTCGCTGCTGTCTTTAATTTTGCTTGTCTCAACAGAAATTAGAAACTTCTCAAAGGTCAACGCCGTTCATTTGGTTAACTGCTGCAATCTTGACCCCTCCAGACTGCAGCAGATAGACGAAAAGAGAAAGTTAATGTAAATATCTATTTGCGTCATTTTGTTTGGATCTTAACTTTCAATTTTAGACAGTTCGGTTCAAATTTAGACCTTAGAGCGATGCTTTTTTTTGCACACAATGGTCTAAATGGCGATGTCACAAGGAGACTATGGCTCAGAAAGAGTTGGGGGAAAGGACAGCTATTAAAAAACAGATGGTAGCATTCGTCAAGACCATTCAGCGTGTTCTTTAACATACACAGGGTATGGCTATCCTGCACACGGGACTACGTCTTAACGTCCCATCCGACGGACAGATGGGCCTTTCCAAGGCCTATCAAGTGTACCACAGGAGTTCTCAACGTGGGGTACGTGTACCCTATGGGTGTAAGCGGAAAACGTTTTTGGGGTACGCCGTGACAGCTCAAAAGTCGCTAGATCTAGCAACTAAGTCGCTAAGTTGGCATTGTTATACTATAACTATAGTTTTATCTATCTATATAAGGGATACGTCAGTTACATACACATTTACAGGGGGTACGTGAAACATAAAAGGTTGAGAACCTCTGGTGTAGCCTACTGATTGAGGGCAGGGAGTTTTACGGATATTAGGTTAACTGCTGCAATCTTGACCCCTCCAGACTGCAGCAGACAGACGAAACGGTCTGTTTTCCACACATATCTATACTTTGAAGTATAGTTATGTGTTAAAACGGTACCGGTACGCTTCAAAGTATAGCTATGTGTGGAAAATCACACGCAGGCGAACGTGTTTACGTGATGAAATAAATCTGTACGCTGGCTCAGGTGGGACTCGAACCTGGGGACTGCAGATTACGACTCTGGCGCCCTACCTACCGACTTATCCATCACCATCCCCGACTCAATTTTAGACAGTATAGATGGCCATCTTGCTATTCTTCTTTTACTTACATTCGTATTGCTTTTAGCTTTTCGTCTATCAGTCCGCTTGTGGATTTCTCAAAATAATTCTTCCTCCACATCTCAAACCAATGTTAACAATCACTTTAGAGATAAAAAAAATCTGATTTGGAAACCAAATTTCCTTTTCATGGGATATTTTTCCAGCGGAAATTTTAAAATCACTTTTTGAATACATATTTACTCATTTGATTTAGTCCCCACTCTTTTCCCTCCCAATTATTGTATCCTAAATTTCTTCCTAAAAATTTTCATCACGGAAGGTAAAATTATGCCGATATTTTTATTGTCAAACTACGACTGCGAAATGAGAACATTCGATTGTGTGAAAATAAAAGTGCACTTTGTTACCTTGCCTTCTTGCTGGGTAATTAAATGCTGTTGTTGTTGTATCTCTGAGCGGCACTTTTTTGCACACCATGGGTTAAATGGCCAGGTCACATGGACCCGGAAGGCTCAGAGAAGGTTGGAGGGAGGGGACCCACTGGAACAGCTGTTGGAAGACAGATGGTAGCCTCCCGTCAAGGCCATCCAACGTGTTCTTTAACGTGCGCAGGGTATGACTCTCCCGCACACGTGGCCACGGCTTAACGTCCCATCCGACGGACGACGGCCTTTCCAAGCCCATCGGTGTCCCTTACTGACCGTGGGCAGGTCGGGGAATTTTGCGGAGATAAATCTCAACGCCGACCCACCTGGGACTCGAACCTGGGAACTACAGATTAAGAGCCTGGCGCGCTACCGACTGAGCCACCCCCGCCCCGGCAATCTGAGAAGACGTATTGGTGTTCTTCAGCAGTCTCCTAGAAGCCTCCTAGAGGTGCGGTCTGAGTTAATCGAAAAATGGAGTTTATTGCCATACGGCCTCATCTGTCATCTTTTCACCAATATATCACGGATCGTTGTGCAAAATGCATGGCTGTCATGTTGATCAAACTCCCTATTGATCATGAAAAAAAGAAATGCATTTCTGTTACCACTAGTAATAGATTTTTTGACACTTGAACATTATTCCTGGCCATCCGTTGCTATGCATCTTATGTTTGCATAGTTCTTTGCAATGACGAAGCGTCACATTTTTTCCATAGGGGAAGCAAATTCCAAAAACAGTGCTGCAACTAAATTGGAACACCGTTCTGGTAATCGATGTTGACAAATCAGTGAATGGTAACGCCGTTGCGTTGCTTGTCTCATGCGCATAAAAATAATTAAACATATATTTTAATATAATTTTATTTCATTTACTGGGAAGTTAGAACGAAAGTACAAATTAATATTTTAAAAAAGTTAACAAAGTTACCTTCACAAAAGTTTCGTAACAGACTCCAAATCTTAGTGATGCCTTCTCAGGTTCAATATTTCGATTTCGCTCTTTGATTTTGGCATCGACATTGTGAATCGAAAATGGGGTAAAGAAAAAATCATAAACTGTACATTCAAAATCTTTTATTAACAAACTCTCAATTAAAAGGGAGGAATAAAATATTAATTTTATAGTGATTTAAAAAGGTGCCGATACGAGGTATACCTGTGTATCCCCCCCCAAAAAAAAATAAAAGCCTTTGTATTATATATATTACTATGAATTATATCCTAATAAACGAAGGAATGTGTGTGTGTGGGGGGGGGGGGGGGCTGATAGCGAAATCTCCCCACTCAAGAAATTTTAAGAAATCATTTATTCATCAGCATCCCGTGGCCGAGTGGTTAGCTTGCTTGGCTATTGATCTTAGGAACCTGGATTCAAGTTCTGCATAAAAGACATGGATATTATGCTAACAGGCTCCTCTATGATTTATATGGCAAGCAGCTGCTTGACAAAGAATTTATTTGATTGTTCATCAACTAGCATTAATAAAAAAGTTAATAAAATTTTTGAAAACTCCACACTTCTAAATCTTTTTGCCAACCTTAGTTATGTCACTGACTGTATTTAAAAGAATAACGTATAATTCCTTAATTTCATTCTTGTTGTTTTTCATTTAATTGATATTGTGTTTGTGATTGAATAAAGGCATTAATATTATTACAAAATGCACTATATTTTCTCCTTCCAATATTGAAATCAATAGACAGACCTGTGTGGAAGGTGCGAAATTTTGTCGCCATCCGAAAAACAATCACGTGAGATTTGAATCGATTTACCTCCAAGCGGCACTTTTGTGTACACAATGGGATAAAGGTCAGGTCACAGGTTCCTTCCACAAGGTCTCAAAGTTGAGAAAGGGATTCTATTGGACAATTGTTAGGGGACGAAATCTCATGAGAATCATCTAGTGTAGGGGTTCTTAACGTGGGATACTCCGTGAGAGCTCAAAAGTCGCTAGATATATGTTATATATATATATGTGTTTGATTTTATTCCCATTGTTATACTATAACTATAGTTTTATCTTTCTATACAATGAGTACGCCAGTTACATACACATTTCCAGGGGGTACGTGAAGCATAGAAGGTTGAGACCCACTGATCTAGCGTATCCTTCAATGTATTCATAGTAGGGCACTCCTGAACATGGGGTCACGACTTTATGGCATCATCAATGGATGGCGATATTTCCGAGCCTATTTTCCCGAGAAATTTCGGGGAATTAAAAAAAAACAATAAAAACCTGCGGGATCCCGGGAAAGGAGTCCTAATACTGTAAGAAGTTCATCCTTCAATTACTTCATGTTATTTTTACATCTAAAATAACAAATTAATCGTATTAACAATAAATAGATCATATCGCCTTTATTAATAATAAATTTTGCACCTTGTTTATTTCCTTCAGTAGCGTAACTTTAAAATTTGACCCCTAGAAACCAATTCCTAGCACCCCTTAGTTCTTCCGCCCAGGCGATTCAGGACTTTGAGATGAAGTACACCTCTCTGCTTCTGCGAAATTTACGGTGACCAGATATACAAAAGTCCCCCCACGAAAATCGTGTCATCTTATTCGAAATCTTAAACTTGTCAATCTGCTTTGAAATCCCAATTTAGGATGACCAGATTTACAGAGGAAGATTCGGGGACATTTGAAAATTCAGTTTGACATCAGTTGCGAGATGTTCCGAAAGTTCTTGTTTCCAGGGGAAGTCTGGTCGCTCTAGTTTGACACCTCGCAACTAATGATTTTCGTATTAAAATTCTAACCTCAATTTTTCAGTCACCTCCATTACCGACCGAATTTTTAATAACACTGTTATTAAGGCTTAGCTGTAACCCTAGTGACACCTCGTAATTAAGGGGCGGGGTGGCTCAGTCGGTAGCTCGCCAGGCTCGTAATCTGTAGTTCCCAGGTTCGAATCCTAGCTGGGTCAGCGTTGAGATTTATCTCTACAAAATTCCCTGCCCACGGTCAGTAGGGGACACCGATAGGCTTTCAAAGGCCACCGTCCATCGGCTGGGAATTAAACCATGGCTATGTGTGCAGGAGAGCCATACCCTGTGCACGTTAAAGAACACGTTGGATGGCCTTGACGGGAGGCTACCATCTGTCTCCCAACAGCTGTTCCAGTGGGTCCCCAACCTTCTCTGAGCCTACGGGGTCCATGTGACCTGGCCATTTAGCCCATGGTGTGCAAAAAAGTGCCGCTCAGAGGTAAAACAACCCAACAACCAAACCCTCGTAATTAATGATGTTCGTCATAAAATTCTATCCTCAATTTTCAGTCACCTCCATTATCGACCGAATTTTTAATAACAGTGTTGCGAAGGCATAGCTGTCACCCAAGTGACACCTCGCAATAAATATTTTTTTTTAAAATTCTACCTTTAATTTCAGTCACCTCCATTACCGATCGACATTTTTAATAACAGTGTTGCTGAGGCATCGCTGTCACCCTAGTAACACCTCGCAATTAATGATTTTCGTTTTAGAATTCTAACCTCAATTTTCAGTCACCTCCATTCCCGACCGAATTTTCTAATAACAGTGTTTCTAAGGCATAGCTGTCACCCTAGTGACACGTCGTAATTAATGATGTTCGTTTTAAAATTATAACCTCAAATTTCAGTCACATGCATTACCGACCGAATTTTATAATAACAGAGTTTCTAAGGCATAGCTGTCACCCTGGTGACACCTCGCAATTAATGATTTTCCTTTTAAAATTCTAACTTCAATTTCAGTCACCTCCATTCCCGACCTAATTTTTTAATAAGTGTTTCTAAGGTCACCCAAGTGACACCTCGCCATTAATGATTTTCGTTTTGAAATTCTAACTTCAATTTTCAGTGACTTCCATTACCGACCGAATGTTTTAATAACAGTGTTGCTAAGGCGTAGCTGTCACCCTAGTGACACCTCGTAATTAATGATGTTAATTTTAAAATTCTAACCTCAATTTTCAGTCACCTCCATTAGCGACCGAATTTTTTTATAACACTGTTGCTAAGGCATGGCTGTTACCCTACTGACACCTCGCAATCAACGATCTTCGTTTTAAAATTCTAACATCAATTTTTAGTCACCTTCAATACCAACCGATTTTTTTTATAACAGTGTTGCTAAGGCACAACTGTTTGTGTAGTCTTTCCGCTGACCAATGGCATGCAAACTGACAGGTTCCTCTCAGACGTCTGTGGCAAGCAGCTGCTTTAGGGGATATTGATTTCATTTATTTATTTATTTATTGACACTATTATTTTATTAGTAAAAGGTCTATTCGTGCTGTACAATCGCGTAATTTAAAATAATATTTAATTATAAATTCGGGATCACTTCAGGTGCATGGGTGGCTCAGTCGGTAGCGCGCCAGGCTCGTAATCTGCAGTTCCCAGGTTCGAGTCCCAGCTGGGTCAGCGTTGAGATTTATCTCCGAAAAATTCCCCGCCCTGCCCACGGTCAGTAGGGGACACCGATGGGCTTGGAAAGGCCGCCGTCCGTCGGATGGGACGTTAAGCCGTGACCCGTGTGCGGGAGAGCCATACCCTGTGCACGTTAAAGAACATGCTGGATGGCCTTGACGGGAGGCTACCATCTGTCTCCCAACAGCTGTTCCAGTGGGTCCCCTCCCCCAACCTTCGGGGTCCATGTGACCTGGCCATTTAGCCCATGGTGTGCAAAAAAGTGCCGCTCAGAGGTAAAACAATCCAATCCTTTCGGGCAGAACTTTTCATCCTGGGACTCTTCTCGGAAAACGGGTTCGTCTGGCAGGGACGTCCCCATGACGGAGGGAGCAGGGGGTACGGACCCCTCCTCCCCTTTTCTCCTTTAACTTGTTCATGTGCTTTAAAATCGAAAACTGTTTTGTTTGCGTATTTCTATTTTTTTTAGCCCCATATTTATGTCCGACACTAAAAATAGGTTAAAAAAAAGTACTCTTTTACAGTTTTTTATTCTTCCATACAGAATATCATTTTAACCATTCCTGTTCGGTGGAATATTTTAATAATAGCGAAACCTTATTCGAGTCTTATTCTCAGACTCCACCTTTCCCCACATACACACACAAAACTTAATTCTCGAACCCCTCCCAAAATTGAATTTTTGGTCCTCTCACAAAACTAAATTCTCGGACTTCCCCACCACGAAATTAAATTTTCTGGGATTAAATCTTGAAATCTCTGGATATTAAATCTTGGATACGTGCCTAACGTCTGGTCATCGTAGCGAAATTTCGCACTTGATGACTCTCCTTGGACCGATTTGGCTCTCATTACAGATAAAATCTCACTTTCATTTCAACTACGCATATTCATCCAAAATGATGACACTTTCTTTACTTGCAGGTCATCAGATTGAAGTAACGCATGAGAGTGTTGTTTATAGAATCAGCAAATGTTTGATGTTTTTTCCCTGGGGTCACTGAAAATTTGCTTCCTCACCGAAAATGAAGTTCATCACATAATGCCTTTCAAGTGGAAAAGAGTGCATCGATTTAACATCGTTTATATTTTGGTTAAGAAATGTTTAATTTTTATTTGCTTCTGAGTGGTTGAAGAGATAGCGGTATATGCCGAAGCGAGTAATGAAACTGATCGGTGCAAATGGCCTTTGCATGCGAATATCTCGAAGCTGAAACTCGAAACTTTCAGTGTCAGTGTTCGTTAAAAAAGGAAGTCGGCAACGTGATCTCCGTTTCCCGTGTCAACGTTCGTAAGACCAACAACTCAAGCAATTAATTAGGTGTAAGTAAACTTTGCATTTAGTTAGTAAACATTTTTTTTTCTCCATAGAGTTGTGAGCAAGATTACTGCCAGAGATAAATGTCCTTTCGTTCTTGAGATAAAAGCCTAATTCAAAGTGAATTATTCATCAATTTTTCTCCATCCAAAGTAGATTGAAACTAATTTAAATTGTACAGGGTGTCCTAAAAATAATTCTGTGAGTTTCGAGAACCAATATATAGGGTTGGGTTGTTTTACCTCTGAGCGGCACTTTTTTGCACACCATGGGCTAAATAGCCAGGTCACATGGACCCCGAAGGCTCAGAGAAGGTTGGGAGAGGGGACCCACTGGAACAGCTGTTGGGAGACAGATGGTAGCCTCCCGTCAAGGCCATCCAGTGTGTTCTTTAACGTGCACAGGGTATGGCTCTCCCACACACGGGGCCACGGCTTAACGTCCCATCCGACGGACGGCGGCCTTTCCAAGCCCATCGGTGTCGCCTACTGACCGTGGGCAGGGCGGGGAATTATTGAGGAGATAAATCTTAACGCTGACCCAGCTTGGACTCGAACCTGGGAATTACAGATTTCGAGCCTGGCGCGCTACCGACTGAGCACTACCCTGCCCCAATATATAGGGAAGTAATATACATATTCAATAACCGAAAGCATACCTCTAATAATTTTCAACCTAATTAGTGAGTAGTAGCTTAAATGAAAGTTCTGACACAGTAAAAGGGTCTAGAGCAGGCATATCAAAGATACGGCACGCGGGCCACGAGCGGCCCCCGGGGCATTTAGATGCGACCCGCGACCTCAATTAATAATACTCGAATTTCATGAATAGTTTTTCTATACATTGAACACTTAGGTAGAGATTACAGAAAAGAAGCTGAAAAGATGTCAAGTATCTGGATCTTCGAAATAATGCGCTGTTTTTTAATCGCTATGACTTAATGCCATTTTAATTTTGATATATACTTTAAAGTTAAATAAAAGATTTTTTATATAAAATTCGTGTTTAATTGAATTCCAGTCCGCTGATACACTTTGAAAGAAAAATTGGCACTTTACTAGATTGAGTTTGACATCCCTGGTCTGGAGAATTCTATGAAAATCTGTGGGAAAAGTTATGGGGGAAGAGGTTGTTGGGTTGGGTTGTTTTACCTCTGAGCGGCACTTTTTTGCACACCATGGGCTAAATGGCCAGGTCACATGGACCCCGAAGGCTCAGAGAAGGTTGGGGGAGGGGACCCACTGGAACAGCTGTTGGGATACAGATGGTAGCCTCCCGTCAAGGCCATCCAGCGTGTTCTTTAACGTGCACAGGGTATGGCTCTCCCGCACACGGGACCACGGCTTAACGTCCCATCCGACGGACGGCGGCCTTTCCAAGCCCAGCAGTGTCCCCTACTGACCGTGGGCAGGGCGGGGAATTTTTGCGGAGATAAATCTCAACGCTGACCCAGCTGGGACTCGAACCCGGGAACTACAGATTACGAGCCTGGCGCGCTACCGACTGAGCCACCCCGGGGGGAAGAGGTAAAAAGTATGTTACTTGTGGTTTTTTGTGAAAATATGTGTGAAAAATTAGAAAAAACTGGGGTGTTTTTTAGCATGTGAAAAACTAATTTAAGTTTTTTTGGGGGCAGACGAGATTTAAACAAAAAAAAAAGGTGATTTGCATTTTTTTCATAGAAAGAGCTTTGCGAGGAGGAATATCTTTAGTGTCTAAGAGATTTGCACAGGCTAACAATCCTTTAGTAGAGCCATATGAGAGTAGTAAACCACAAAACTATATCATGTACTTTGATGCAAACATTTGTTATCGTAGTTTTTAACATTCACTATTCTTTTTGTAGCTTTCAAATGTTCTGGTAAATTTAAGAAAGCAGATGCTCCAACTGCATTATACTGAGACATATTCTCTAGACCCTTTTACTGGTCCAGAACTCTCATTTATGCGAAGGCTCGTAATCTGTAGTTCCCAGGTTCGAGTCCCAGCTGGGTGAGCGTTGAGATTTATCTCCGCAAAATTGCCCGCCCTGCCCACGGTCAGTAGGGGACACCGATGGGCTTGGAAAGGTCGCCGCTCGTCTGATGGGACGTTAAGCCGTGGCCCCGTGTGCGGGAGAGACATACCCTGTGCACGTTAAAGAACACGCTGGATGGCCTTGACGGGAGGCTACCATCTGTCTCCCAACAGCTGTTCCAGTGGGTCCCCTCCCCCAACCTTCTCTGAGCCTTCGGGGTCCATGTGACCTGGCCATTTAGCCCATGGTGTGCAAAAAAGTGCCGCTCAGTGGTAAAACAACCCAACCCAACCCTCATTTATGCTACTACTTTAGTGAGTTTTCAAATGTGCACCTGTGTACAATCGGGATTCCACTTCTAGACATACACTCTGCAGCAGAGCTCTTTTTACTTGCTCAGTTGCTTCATCTATTCTGGTTTTCAAATGGTTCAGGTCTCGAATTTTGCCAATGTATACATAATTCTTTACAAAGCCCCACAAGAAAAAAGTCAAAGAGTGTCAATTCAGGTTCAGATTAGAATGGAAAGTGGTGAAATTAGCCTTTTATTTGGGTAATAAAACATCGCGGTCAATTAACTACACCCGGTGTTAAATCAGTGCTCCTTGGTAGCCATATAGATTGTGAGAATGTAATGATTAGCATATCATGTCCTCTTGGGGCAGCCAGTGAAAGAGTTTGAGCTGGGGAATATACAAGTAGAGCATGCAATGTGATGACTATCGTGCATTTGAGGACAACGTTTCCCGAAATCCCCACCATTATTTTCCGGACACCCTGCATTTTAAATTACGATAAATGAGAAATTAACAGATATTTGCGATAAAGTGCACTTCTGGCAATAAAGCGCGATTTTGGCTATATTTCCACGAAAAAATATTTTTTTTAACCTGAAACAGTGTTTTTCAAACATATACAAGTGGAGAAGCACTGATCCCAGCAACACATTGTCTTACCATTTCGTTGAACATACCCAAGAGTGGTGTTGAAGGTTTTTTGGAGAAAGAAACATTCATTACTAACAAATGCTTTCTTAATTCTGCCAGTAATGGCCTAATTGTAGCAATAGCTATTTTTTCTTGAAGCCTTTTCGCTAACTTTTCGTTCTTCTTTCCTCTTCTGTCCCTTCAGATGGCGAATGAGACTGTTTTTTTGCTGATCTTTTTCCTAATTGCGATGATGGGCGCCAATGCAATCAGAGATCGCCAAAAACGCATTTTCCGCGTAATTGGATGCATGGGAGTGTACGATAGAGCTAAATATGCTCGATTAGACCGAGTGTGCGAGGAGTGCTTTCAACTTTACAGGATGTCCGATGTTCACACTCTATGCAGGTGAGTACAAAACCTTGTTCCCGTAGCTGTCAGGAAGCCTGCCGTCCAATTGTAAACGATGTTGCCTTTAGTTTTAGCATTCTGATAGAAAACTAGTAACTGAGATTTTGCTTTTGTACAACAAATCTTCTGAACAATTAAAGAAATGATAAATTGCTACTTTTCTTACCTACCTTTCGCTTTGTTTACTGTCCTTTTGTAGACATCGAACTTTTTTGTTCATAAATAAAATAAATACCCTCTCAAGCAGCTGCTTGCCACAGAGGTCTGACAGGAGCCTGTCAGTATAGGAGATCTGAGAGGATGGCAGGACCTCAGCAGAAAAACCACACACACATCCATGCCTAAATCCGGGGCTTGAACCCAGGTCCCTTAGATCAGTAGCCAAGCGTGCTAATCACTCGGACAGAAAAATAAAAATTTTTGTGTTAGATAAGTATTAATAATATATTACTATTTCCATTTTTCGAATCTCCCAAAAGTTATAATTTCGCCCTCTAACGGTGGAAAAATTTGAAATTTCTAAAATATCAAACGAATATTCCAAAAGATGTAGTTATGCTAGAAGTTTGAAATTTTGGTGTTGAAATGTGAAGGTTACGAAGTTACCATTGGCAACAATCACTTGACCCTTTAGACCCAGTGGGGGAGGTGAGTGCAACTTTTTTTGTCTTAACAGAAGAGTGTAAGTTTTTAGATATTAATCAAAAATTCTTTTTAGGTGGACAGGTATTGATGAAATATTACAATTTGCATTTTGCAAATATTTCAAAAGCTATAATTGTGCCCTCTAACAGTGGGAAAAAAATCTAAAAATCCCAAAATTTCAAACGAATATTGCAAACAATTTAATTATGCTAGAAATTTAAAATTTTGATGGTGGAAGTGACAGTTTTGAAGATTTCACTGACAACAATGAGTTGATCCTAACCTCAAAGTAGTTAAGAAACGGAACGGTTTTGTTTTAAGAGATAATTGGAAATCTCTTTTTTAGTTAGTTACTAAAGAAATGTAATTCTCATTTTAAAGGTAGTTTTAATTTATTCATTACGTATCACTAAATATTGAAACTGCAAAATTTTTAACGAATGTTTCAAGTGATCTGTTTATGGTAGAAATTCCGCTGACAGCAATGATCTGCCCACTATTTTCAGAGGAGCGAGAGAAAAGAAACTGTCAGGCTAGAGGCCTTTTGAGATATTTCTTTTTTTCTCAAGCTTTGTATATTTATTTTGGATTTCACCAACAAGGCATATGCTACGTGGGAGGCCTCTGTCCCGGCATCTGGAAAGTTAATTGAAGTAACAGTGCCCAGAGGGGACGGAGGTCAACCCACTGCTCGCGGACACCCCAGATGGTCAGGCGGAGAGAGAAAGAGAAAGGGTTGGCAACCACGAGAAGAACAGAGCCGGTCGAGTTTCGAAAGCGTGCAGACATAAAATTGAAAAGCTGGTGAGTGCCGACTGGTATTAGCGGTACGTAGGCTCTCGGGAAAACAGCTGAACGGGGATAGTAAGCTGGTTTTGTAATTCATAGTAAATGAGTGACGAGTGTGTTTTTCCTCATCAGTCAATGTAGTTTATATCAATAAAGGATAGTTATTGTTTTACCAAGGACTAAGTTGAACCAATTTATTGGGAAGGAGCCTCAGTATCGAGTCCCTTCAACTGTGATAAAATCTTTAATTTTTGATCTGAAAAACTCTTTCACCCGTCGCGTATTGCGATCGAACCGAGGGGACATTCCTAAGTGGTCCCAATAGACAAACAAACGAAGAAGCAACATCACAAAGTGGCGCAGCCGACAGTACGCAACAGAGGTGAAAGTAGCGGCGAAGGTGATGGAAGAGTTCTGACATCCATTGTGAGCTGACCAGAACAAGCTGATACTTCCAAGAGTGTCCTGCAGTGTGCTTCAGGCGATAGAATAGCTGTGAAGGTACCTGAAGAATCGTGCATCACGTTCGAACTGTGGAAAAAGCTGTGAAGGTGACGGAAAAGTTCAACATCCACTGGGAGCTGACCAGCGCAAGGCTGATACTACCAAGAGTGTTCCGACTGTGTGCTTCATGTGGCAGACTGACGAGGCGGTTCGTTCCTGTCATCACATCGGAGGTAAGTATCCTCTTACTCTAGGGGCGAGTAGTTAGATACGGCAGAGGCCTGTACGAGCTAAAATGGAGCTTAGGAGCGGTCGCGATAGGGAAAGTAGGGAAAGGGATGAGTTAAGGCGAGGCTACACAGTCACAGAGGGGGATAGTGCACAGGGTGGTTATTCAGGGAGTGACCGGGGAAGCGAGGAGGTGACAATAGACAGAGAGTCGGATGCTGCGGAAGACATGAGAGGGTTGAGGGATTATGGCAATGACAACGATGCAGATATGCTGAGGAGCGGGAACAGAAAGCAGAGAGCTAAAGAAAGGATTGGAGATGATTTTGAATTAGAGAGGATGAGGTTAGAGATGCAGCTGAGAAGGGAAGAGAGAGAGGCGGCAGAACGAGAAAGGGAAAAGGAGAGAGAGCATGAGTATAGAATGCTGGAACTGCAAATGAGGAATGCAAACGAGGAGAGTGGTGATGTGCGAACGGTGGCAGTTTCTAGTAATCCAGCAGATGCGCGGCTGGCTAATTATATAAAATTATTGGGAAATATGTTAGCTGGAAGCCCTAAAAACCCAGAAGAGGTGATAAATCTCTTTGAGACAGCGGAAAGGGGATTTAAGATATATGAAGTACCAGAGGAGTTTCAAGGCAAAGTCATCATTTCTTTTTTAGATGGTAAATATGCAAATCACGTTTTTCGAAAATTAAGTGCAGAGGACTTTGCTAATTATAAAAAAGTTAAAGAGGCTGTATTAAAAGAGTTTAAGCTCACTCCCTCTGCGTACAAGAGAAAGTTTGAAACTATCGCGAAAGAACCGAATGAGTCATATAATCAGTTAGCCTCGAGACTCAGAAATAGCTGGGATTACTACGTCCGCAGTAGGAAGGTGACAAAGTTTGAGGAGCTTATGGACCTGATAGTGTCAGATAAGTTACGTGATAGCCTTTCTCAAGACACTCATGCTTACGTAGTACAGAAAGAGGGGGAGTCATGGGCAAAAGCAGACGAAATAGCAACGTGGGCAGAAATCCATCTAGCCAGTGTAAACGGAACGGAAGAAATCCAAACTTTTAAAGAGTTAAGGCGTAGACAATATGCAGAACGTGTTGTTTCCCCCCAGCAGAGGATAGACTCAGAGAGAAATTATTCGAGCAGAAGGTATCAACCGGCAGTTAATTTAGCTGAATATAGAAATGTCCCAAAAGTAAGGAGGTGCCATAAATGTAGATCTGACGAACATTTGATGAAAGATTGCCCACTGAGAACTGGGGACCGCGAGAGCCGAAGTCAGGTATACCAAGTTAGCACCTTGGATCAGAATTCTAAAGTGTTTGTGAGGCAACAATAGGAAGGGTTACGACACATTCAAAACTAAGTCCAAGCAGACGAGTAATGGAACAGGGAAAGATGCGTATCCCAGTAGATTATAAAGAGGTTCGAATCAGAGGTGGCGACATGACAGCTAGAGCAGTCGTGGATTCGGGGGCAGACCTGACAGTAATCAGAAAGGGGATGCTGAACGAAGAAAAGCACCAGGTAAAAGACCATCTGTTGTTGCATGGGCCGTTTGGTGATGCCATAAGGGCAGAGGTAAAAGAGCTGCCTTTAAGTTTGATTGATGGTACAGACAATAGCACTGTGAGTGGCGGAGAAATTAAAGTGCTATGCGCAGTAGTAGCAAATCTGCGGAAGGAGGTACTTCTGAGTGTGGAAGCATATGGTAAGTTAATTAGAAAGAAATAGAGAAGGCCTGTAACTGGTAACCCCAGGAGGAAAATCCACGAGCCGTGGGCCAATACAGGAAGCTGCTATGAAAGAGGTAGAGAAATTCCAGTTAGAAAAAGGGAAATGTATGCTCCATGGAGACCGTCCAATCAACGCCGTCCTATCTCCCGGCCCAAACATGTGCAGCAATCTGTCAGACTCGATGTCCACGATGATCAAAATTGTGCAGGGGAGGGGGCGAACATGGCAATTGGAGGTAACAATGGGTCAGGCCGACGCCAATGTCGACGACTTTCAGCCTGTAGAGTCAGAGGGTACGTACGGGAAGGTGATTTCTAGGTAGTCACGAAAGGTGTGCATAGCCTTTCACATGGGATATCACCTGTGGACGAATGAACACCGCCAGTACGGCATACCTTCGTCAAAGACAGTTTTTAGTGAGATAATTAATTTATAAACTGTGTACTCTCGGACAACTACTTTAGTCACCAGGTTTTTTTTGTTTGAAGCAAAAAGACAATATTTAGACTCAGTGCACCGGGCTATACCTAGAAGTTCTTCTATATTTAAGTGTAGTGTACATAGATGTGTAAAAGATGTGCCAATTCGCAGAGAATTTATAGAATTCATAAGGCAACTTAGAACTCTGAATTTTGTGGCATTGAACTATAAGATTAATGCGAAAATGAACTCTGATTTTCAGCATTCAACTTGACTTTTTAGTCAGCAGTTAACAGGACTAACTACTGACTTCTGGCAGGGAGGTGTCAGGCTAGAGGCCTTTTGAGATATTTCTTTTTTTCTCAGGCTTTGTATATTTATTTTGGATTTCACCAACAAGGCATATGCTACGTGGGAGGCCCTCTGTCCCGGCATCTGGAAAGTTAATTGAAGTAACAGTGCCCAGAGGGGACGGAGGTCACCCCACAGCTCGCGGACGCCCAAGATGGTCAGGCGGAGAGAGAAAGAGAAAGGGTTGGCAACCACGAGAAGAACAGAGCCGGTCGAGTTTTGAAAGCGTGCAGACATAAAATTGAAAAGCTGGTGAGTGCCGACTGGTATTAGCGGTACGTAGGCTCTCGGGAAAACAGCTGAACGGGGATAGTAAGTTGGTTTTGTAATTCATAGTAAATGAGTGACGAGTGTGTTTTTCCTCATCAGTCAATGTAGTTTATATCAATAAAAGATAGTTATTGTTTTACCAAGGACTAAGTTGAACCAATTTATTGGGAAGGAGCCTCAGTATCGAGTCCCTTTAATTGTGATAAAATCTTTGATTTTTGATCTGAAAAACTCTTTCACCCGTCGCGTATTGCGATCGAACCGAGGGGACATTCCTAAGTGGTCCCAGTAGACAAACAAACGAAGAAGCAACATCACAGAAACTTTTTAAATTTAAGAACTAAAAGACAAATACCTTTTATGTTTTATAATTACTAATAAAATACTACTATGTGCATTTCCCACATCATACATTAAAAAATAATTAAATAACCTCTCAAGCAGCTGCTTGTACAGAGGTCTGACAGGAGCCTGTCAATTTATACGCCATAGTAGAAGGTCCATGAGAATGGCGGGACCTCAGCAGAAAACAACACGAACATCCATAATTAAAACTTTTAAGGAGTGAAAAAGTAGGCAAAGGAAAAACTTCATTCTCTTTGAAAATAAGATTCCCGTATGCGCCAAGAGGCGATATGCGTTCTTCTAGTTATTTTACACTTTCAGTACCCTCTGACAGTGTAAATTCGAAATATTGTATAATTGAGAAAATAAACTATTAATATTTTATTAATAGTAACGTGCAAAAAAAGTTTTCATTTATCTCTTAAAGCAGAAAGTTGCATTTTTCCAACGGGACAAATCATTACTATTAGGGTAAACCACTTAAGTTTCTAACAAAAATAGATCGTTTGCAAATTCATTTAAAGATTTGGTATTTTCCAGCTTTTTTCCGCCGCTAGAGGTCGCCTTTCGAGTTTTTATTTACCCCATTTAGCATTCTCTAACACTGAAAATTCCACTGATGGAATTCGAAAAATGTAAATATTAATATTTTTGTCGGAAAAAATTTTGCTGACACGCGGGATTCGAACACGCATCTCTCCACAAACATGTCATAGTATTCTAGCCTGTTGAACAAAGGCCGGATTTTTTCACAAAAATATTTATTGATTTATAGACGATTGAACGTCTACAGATAACGCTGAGATTATCAAATATTTTTTAAATCATTAATATTTTGTCAGTATTTGTAAAACATATATATAAATATATTGTTTCGTTTATCTCTTTAAAAAAGTTTCATTTTTGTACCCCCTTTTGGCTAAGACGGCAAAGCCTTATTGCCATTGTAAACCTTCTGACCATAACACTCTACTACCAAAATTTCATTTTCCACTGTAAATAATTTGCTTGTAATATTCGTTTGAAATTTTAGCATTTTCCGTCTTTTCCCATCCCTAGAGGGCGCTATTAAAGCCATTGAAAATTTCGAAATTGCGAATCGCAATATTTGTTCGACACCTATTAAACCCAAAAAGAATTTTTCAGTTATCTCTAAAAGTGAAAAAATTGATTGTCTATAGACGGACAGACAGGTGGAAAGACAGATGGACAGACAACAATTAACAGAGAGTCGGAGAGACAGACAAACAAATACTGGCATAGGCAGACGACAAAGTGAAAACATTAGCTCGTTTTTCAAACGAACCTTAAAAAAATTATTTGTTGGTTTTCAGTTAGCTCGTTTCACTTTTGCAGCCGATTGCCGTTTTCTGATGGAGTTTCTCAAAAAAAAATGTTCATTAATTTATTGCTTTGAAAATAGTGGGCAGATGATTGCTGTCAGTGGAATTTCTACCATAACAGAACTCTACACGCCGAAATTTCTACCATAAACAGATCACTTGAAACATTCGTTAAAAGTTTTGCAGTTTCGATATTTAGTGATCTCTAATGATATGAATTAAAACCACCTTTGAAAATGCGAATTACCTTTCATTAGTAACCAACTAAAAAAGAGATTTCCAATTATCTCTTAAAACAAAACCGTTCCGTTTCTTACCTACCTTGGACTTAGGGTCAACTCATTGCTGTCAATGGAATTTTCAAGACTATCACATTACACGACGAAAACTTCAAATTTCTAGCATAATTACATTGATTGGGTTGGGTTGCTTTACCTCTGAGCGGCACTCTTTTGCACACCTTGGGCTAAATGGCCAGGTCACATGGACCCCGAAGGCTCCGAGAAGGTTGGGGGAGGGGACCCACTGGAATAGCTGTTGGAAGACAGATGGTAGCCTCCCGTCAAGGCCATCCAGCGCGTTCTTTAACGTGCACAGGGTATGGCTCTCCCGCACACGGAGCCACGGCTTAACTTCCCATCCGACGGACAGCGGCCTTTCCAAGCCCATCGGTGTTTCCTACTGACCGTGGGCAGGGCGGGGAATTTTTGCGGAGATAAATCTCAACGCTCACCCAGCTGGGACTCGAACCTGGGAACTACAGATTACGAGCCTGGCGCGCTACCGACTGAGCCACCCCCGCCCCACATTGATTGCAATATTCGTTTTAAATTTTGAGATTTTTCGTTTTTTTTTCCACCGTTAGAAGGCGCAATTATAGCCTTTGAGAAATTCGCAAAATGCAAATTGCAATATTTTATCAATATCTGTTCAACCCAAAATAATTTTTAATTTATCTCTAAAAACATACACTTTTCTGTTAAAACAAAAAAAAGTTGCATTCACCTCCCCCTGGGTCTAAAGGGTCCAATGATTGTTGCCAATGGTAACTTCGTAACCTTCACATTTCAGCACCAAAAATTCAAACTTCTAACATAACTAAATCGTTTGAAATATTCGTTTGATATTTTGGAATTTGAAAATTTTTCCACCGTTAGAGGGCGCAGTTATAACTTTTGGGAGATTCGAAAAATGCATCTCGTAATGCATCATTAATACCTATCTAACACAAAAAGAATTTTTTATTTATCTGTATAAACAAAAAAAGTTCGATGTCTTGCAGCCGGACAGACAACAAATCGAAATTATATCTTTTTATGTAAAAAAAAAAAGCCCTAAAATTTACTTTTCTTTGTTTAACCGTTTTCTAAAATGCTTCAAATCATGAACATTGAAATCTGTATCCAATATTACCCTACCCTTTTCCGGAATCCATAAGTACAGTGCAATACCATTCAGCTATGCACGCTAAATAATCCGAGAGGGGGCGGGGGTGGCTCAGTCGGTAGCGCGCCAGGCTCGTAATCTGTAGTTCCCAGGTTCGAGTCCCAGCTGGGTCAGCGTTGAGATTTATCTCCGCAAAATTCCCCGCCCTGCCCACGGTCAGTAGGAAACACCGATGGGCTTGGAAAGGCCGCTGTCCGCCGGATGGAACGTTAAGCCGTGGCCCCGTGTGCGGGAGAGCCATACCCTGTGCACGTTAAAGAACACGCTGGATGGCCTTGACGGGAGGCTACCATCTGTCTCCCAACAGCTGTTCCAGTGGGTCCCCTCCCCCAACCTTCTCTGAGCCTACGTGGTCCATGTGACCTGGCCATTTAGCCCATGGTGTGCAAAAAAGTGCCGCTCAGAGGTAAAACATCCCAACCCTAATCCGAGAGACGACAAAACATGGCGTCCAATTTTGAGATGGCCAACCTCTTCCTATATAGGGCCTCTACTCGTATCAACCATAAAAAAAATTGCACTATTTGAACAAATTGAAGAAACCTATATACATCGATATGCTCCAAGGAGCACAAAACTGCAACATACATTGACTTATATATTCGCAAGATGATTAAATTTATTAATTTACATATTAATTTTAAAAATTCTGCAAAATTTCTCAAAATAAACATACAATGGCTTTTCCAGGTATCATAAAATATACTCCTGAACGGGATAAAATAATTATTGAACAACTTTAGGGTCAGCTACAACTGTACGCAAATAGCCATGGGTCAGTTAAAACTGTAAGCAATAGCCACAGTTTGAAAATCATAAAAATAAATACCCCCTCAAGCAGCTGCTTGCCACAAGAGGTCTGACAGGAGCCTGTCAGTTTATATGCCATAGTAGAAGGTCTGAGAGGATGGCAGGACCTCAGCAGAAAAACGACACACACACATCCATGGCTTACCCGGGACTCGAACTCAGATCATCATCATCCAAGCGTGCTAACCATTCGGCCACGGGACGGCTACAGTTTGAAACACTAAATAAATCACATTATATATTTCAAGAGTAAGGGAAACCATATCTACAGCGGGCTAAAATGATTGCAATGCGCATGCGCAGATCGCCCCTTACCGTTGTTTCTGTGCCTGCACACCAGTTTGCCACGTTCAGTTCTGGCAAAATTCCGGCACCACTTACGATTGTGCGAAGCTGGCCTTCTTCTCCTTAGACCTTCTTTGTCAGTGAATCGCAAAGAAGCGAGGATGGAGCTAGAATGCGAATTCTAGTACTGGGAGGCTAAGAGTATTGGACCACTCATATTGATCTAGTCCTTAACCAGGCTAGAGCAATCAAAATCAAACACTTCCCCATTCTTGGCAAATACTCTCATTTGGCTCCTAAACTCAAAATTCTCCTCTACAAACAAATTCTTCGACGAATTCTCCTTTACGCCGCGGGGCGGGGGGGGGGGGGGGGGGGCTCAGTCGGTAGCGCGCCAGGCTCGTAATCTGTAGTTCCCAGGTTCGAGTCCCAGCTGGGTCAGCGTTGAGATTTATCTCCGCAAAATTCTTCGCCCTGCCCACGGTCAGTAGGGGACACCCATGGGCTTGGAAAGGCCGCCGTCCGTCGGATGGGACGTTAAGCCGTGGCCCCGTGTGCGGGAGAGCCATACCCTGTGCACGTTAAAGAACACGCTGGATGGCCTTGACGGGGGGCTACCATCTGTCTTCCAACAGCTGTTCCAGTGGGTCCCCTCCCCCAACCTTCTCTCAGCCTTCGGGGTCCGTGTGGCCTGGCCATTTAGCCCATGGTGTGCAAAAAAGTGCCGCTCAGAGGTAAAACAATCCAATCTAATCCTTTACGCCGCCCCAGTGTGGGCTGTATGTTCCCCCACTTATCGAAAAAAAACTACAGTCCTTTCAAAATTCCACTCTACGATCAGCTGGAGCAGCTCCCTGGTTTGTCAGAAACTCCATTTGCAAATGATACAAACACAGAATCTATCACTGCAACCATCAACAAAATGGCTATAAAATTCTTTCATGATGCTGCCCATCACCCGAACGAATTAATTAGGTATTCATTGATGATGAAGTTCTTCATAATCAAAGATGCAAAGCGATCCTAAGGCTTTAACTCTCGCTTTCTTCTTTTCTCCCCTTACATTTCTCTTTTCCTTATCAATTCACCTTATTTTTCTTTCACTCCCACACCCACTTTTTCTCCTTCTATAATCCTCTTTTCCACCCTCTCGCTCTCTGCGACGTCGGGAGTATCGCTGCTTACCGGGAAGTCCGAAGTCCCCTTTTCTTTTTTCTTCATGAGGTCTTTCTTCCACCTCCATCAGTAATTGCATTCATAAAGTGCGATACCTATCGCATCGGTTTTCAACCGAAGTAGTCTTTATTACATCATTTAATTAGAGTTCATTCGTTAAAGCAGGTAAGCGTTTTCACCCGGTACTGCATTTGTCACCACGCGATCTCTGATCTCTGTCTCGTCAAGTCTGCTGTTGACATGGGGGAGAGCACCAGTCCGTACGCGGATTGCAATCCGACCCCTTCCCTGTCAGTATGAATTTTGTATACAAAGTATCAATTGGATACAATCTAGAAGTCATCTAGTGTGAAACCACCTTTGATAACTAAATTAAACAATTTCTTTTATACTTTCTTAATGCTATAAAAAAAACGGAAGGAAACAAACATTGAATTACAAGACATTCAGAATATGCTCGTTTGATTACAATGCATTAATTATTTGATATATATCGCATCTGAACATTTAGATTTATTGCAAAATGCGAATTCTAGTACTGGGAAGCTTAGAGTGGCGTCTCTGCCTCTACCTCGGCTAGTCTGTTGTTGACATGGGGGAGAGCGCCCTCTAGTGGGATAGGACCGCAAACTGACATTCAGAATATGCTCGTTTGATTACAATGCATTAATTATTTGATATATATCGTATCTGAACATTTAGATTTATTGCAAAATGCGAATTCTAGTACTGGGAAGCTTAGAGTGGCGTCTCTGCCTCTACCTCGGCTAGTCTGTTGTTGACATGGGGGAGAGCGCCCTCTAGTGGGATAGGACCGCAAACTGACATTCAGAATATGCTCGTTTGATTACAATGCATTAATTATTTGATATATATCGTATCTGAACATTTAGATTTATTGCAAAATGTGAATTCTAGTACTGGGAAGCTTAGAGTGGCGTCTCTGCCTCTACCTCGGCTAGTCTGTTGTTGACATGGGGGAGAGCGCCCTCTAGTGAGATAGGACCGCTAGCTGATGTTGTTCCAGTTGATAAAGATTGGCGTGTAAAAACTATTCCTTTTCTTAGTTTTGAACGCGCACACGCGTTCAAAACTAAGGAAAGGAATGGTGCATAACAATTTAAGCAAGGAAGACTGATATAATATCGATATATGTATAACAAAGTAATGACATTAAGGAAAATACATCAAGTACATAATCTGTTGATTGCTAACTTTTTCGTTACGTTATACATAATAGAAATAGTGAATAATTTATCATTTACTATTCTATATCGTTAACATATGGAAGAATTAGAACTTTTGACATTTTCGGAAGGAAATTTGAAGTATATGTTTAGTTAAATGTAGCTTAGAAGAAACAAATACACTATAATGATGCTACATTGTGTTAACAGATTTGATAGCAAGTTCTGCATACAGAGCAAGTATAGTGTCTAAGACCTTCTTTGTATAGAGTGTCTTATATAAAAAAGAACAAATAGGAGATAGAGGTTTATAAATTAATCATGGTAGGAAATTAAAACTTGAAAAAAGTGCTTAGATTTGAGGGTGCTGAATCTGGCATCCAAATGTTTATATCAACACTATTTTGGTGGGAGAGCGTTTTGCTTCGTATAGAGTATTAGGATATAATATGTCGCGAAAGCTGCATTTCTTGCACTCACACCTGGTTTTTTCCCACAATTGATGGGAGCGGTCTCGGATGAGCATGGAGAAAGGTTCCATCAAGACATATCCGAAATGGAAAAACGATAGAGCGGCAAATGGAACGAGAGTATGTGGGCGGACTACTGTGGCGCCCTGCAGCGAGAGGCTAGAGATAAAATATAACCGACAGAAGACAACAAATTAATTTTTTGTGTAAATATTTGCATGTATAAGGATTTATTACTATTTTTACATTATAAAAAGTTAAAGCTGATGCTTTAACTTTTTATAATGTAAATAAATATTTGGTAAAATATATTTATCTTCTCTGAGTAGTGATTTTTTATATTAAATACATATCTCTAGAAAACTACAGGTGATAGAACCAATTGGCTGTTAGATTCGGATTCAGCAACCTCGAAAACATAAAAATCTGACAAAATTTTGGATGGGAAAAAAAAAAGTTTTTTCTTCTGCAGACCAGTGTAATATAACCAAGGAGTACATGTATTTTTGGGGCGGGGGTGGCTCAGTCGGTAGCGCGCCAGGCTCGTAATCTGTAGTTCCCAGGTTCGAGTCCCAGCTGGGTCAGCGTTGAGATTTATCTCCGCAAAATTCCCTACCCTGCCCACGGTCAGTAGGGAACACCGATGGGCTTGGTAAAGGCCGCCATCCGTCGGATGGGACGTTAAGCCGTGGCCCCGTGTGCGGGAGAGCCATATCCTGTGCACGTTAAAGAACACGCTGGATGGCCTTGACGGGAGGCTACCATCTGTCTCCCAACAGTTGTTCTAGTGGGTCCCCTCCCCCAACCTTCTCTTAGCCTTCGGGGTCCATGTGACCTGGCCATTTAGCCCATGGTGTGCAAAAAAAGTGCCGCTCAGAGGTAAAACATAAAATCGCATGCTCAACCTTAGTAGGGCGCAGGGCAAGATCTAGGGGGGGGGGGGGCATGGCTATCTCATGCTCACATGTATTTTTATGGAAATACGGCGCTCGGTTAACGGTGATTCACTTAAAGCTCTGTTTTGCTACAACTAATTGACAGCGTTAAGCGATGGATTTCTGTATGTAATATAGACCTTTTAGAAAATCTTGAAATACTCAGTCCAATCTGCCTTTTCGGTATGAAATATTTCTCTTCGTTTCACTGGTATTTAAAAATTTTCTTGGAAAATGCTTGCAATATATTTTAATATTTTTCCGCCACCATTTCTGTTATTAACATTCTCAAGGGGGGGGGGGGGGGGCAAAGTCCTACCCCACCCCCCTAGATCGAGTACCGGAGAAACAAACCTCGGAGGTTATTAAGTAATCGTTATATGCTGATGAAAATTTGCTGATGCGTGTGATGATAGACCTTATGGATGCGAGCGCAGGTTGGGTTGTTTTACCTCTGAGCGGCACTTTTTTGCACACCATGGGCTAAATGGACAGGTCACATGGACCCCGAAGGCTAAGAGAAGGTTGGGGGAGGAGACCCACTGGAACAGCTGTTGGGAGACAGATGGTAGCCCCCCGTCAAGGCCATCCAGCGTGTTCTTTAACGTGCACAAGGTATGTCTCTCCCGCACACGGGGTAACGGCTTAATGTCCCATCCGACGGACGGCGGCCTTTACCAAGCCCATCGGTGTCCCCTACTGACCGTGGGCAGGGCGGGGAATTTTGCGGAGATAAATCTCAACGCTGACCCAGCTGGGACTCGAACCTGTGAACTACAGATTACGAGCCTGGCACGCTACCGACTGAGCCACCCCCGCCCCTGCGAGCGCAGGGCTCTAATCATAGTTGGTTTCGGTTTACGGCGTAAGTACCATAGCAGACAAAGGTATGTCGTGCACAACCGTAATAAGGATCGTTTCAGGGCATAACTGCTATGGGGTACAAAGGTACCTGATGCTCAATCTTAACAGGGTTCGGTTTAGGGTATAATAGTCAAGGAAAACAAAGGTGTCTCGTGCATAAAAATGTCGTTAGGTTTAGAGCGTAATTATACTGGACGGGGAAAAGGTGTTGGGCTCAACCTTAATAAGACTCGGTTAGGGTAACTACCAAGGGGGCGTGGCTATCTCATGCTCAACCTTAGTAGGGCGCAGGGCAAGATCTAGGGGGCATGGCTATCTCATGCTCAACCTTAGTAAGGCGCAGGGCAAGATCTAGGGGGGCATGGCTATCTCATGCTCAACTTTAGTAGGGCGCAGAAAAGATCTAGGGGGGGGGGGGGGGCATGGCTATCTCATGCTCAACCTTAGTAGGGCTCAGGGCAAGATCTAGGGGGGGGGCTTGGCTATCTCATGCTCAACCTTAGTAGGGCGCAGGGCAAGATCTAGGGGGCATGGCTATCTCATGCTCAACCTTAGTAGGGTGCAGGGCAAGATCTAGGGGGGGGGTATGGCTATCTCATGCTAAACTTTAGTAGGGCGCAGGGCAAGATCTAGGGGGGGGGCATGGCTATCTCATGCTCAACCTTAGTAGGGCGCAGGGCAAGATCTAGGGGGCATGGCTATCTCATGCTCAACCTTAGTAGGGCGCAGGGCAAGATCTAGGGGGCATGGCTATCTCATGCTCAACTTTAGTAGGGTGCAGGGCAAGATCTAGGGGGCATGGCTATCTCATGCTCAACCTTAGTAGGGCGCAGGGCAAGATCTAAGGGGGGGGGGCATGGCTATCTCATGCTCAACCTTAGTAGGGCGCAGGGCAAGATCTAGGGGGGCATGGCTATCTCATGCTAAACTTTAGTAGGGCGCAAGGCAAGATCTAGGGGGGCATGGCTATCTCATGCTCAACCTTAGTAGGGCGCAGGGCAAGATCTAGGGGGCATGGCTATCTCATGCTCAACCGTAGTAGGGCGCAGGGCAAGATCTAGGGGGGGCATGGCTATCTCATGCTCAACCTTTAGTTGGGCGCAGGGCAAGACCTAGGGGGGGGGCATGGCTATCTCATGCTCAAATTTAGTAGGGCGCAGGGCAAGATCTAGGGGGGCATGGCTATCTCATGCTCAACCTTAGTAGGGTGCAGGGCAAGATCTAGGGGGGCATGGCTATCTCATGCTCAAACTTAGTAGGGCGCAGGGCAAGATCTAGGGGGGGGGCATGGCTATCTCATGCTCAACTTTAGTAGGGCGCAGGGCAAGATCTAGGGGGGGCATGGCTATCTCATGCTCAACCTTAGTAGGGCGGAGGGCAAGATCTAGGGGGGGCATGGCTATCTCATGCTCAACCTTAGTAGGGCGCAGGGCAAGATCTAGGGGGGGCATGGCTATCTCATGATCAACCTTAGTAGGGCACAGGGCAAGATCTAGGGGGGCATGGCTATCTCATGCTCAACCTTAGTAGGGCGCAGGGCAAGATCTAGGGGGGGCATGGCTATCTCATGCTCAACCTTAGTAGGGCGCAGGGCAAGATATAGGAGGCATGGCTATCTCATGCTCAACCTTAGTAGGGTGCAGGGCAAGATCTAGGGGGCATGGCTATCTCATGCTCAACCTTAGTAGGGCGCAGGGCAAGATCTAGGGGGGCATGGCTATCTCATGCTCAACCTTAGTAGGGCGCAGGGCAAGATCTAGGGGGGCGCATGAATATCTCATGCTCAACTTTAGTAGGGCGCAGGGCAAGATCTAGGGGGGGCATGGCTATCTCATGCTCAACTTTAGTAGGGCGCAGGGCAAGATCTAGGGGGCATGGCTATCGCATGCTCAACCTTAGTAGGGCGCAGGGCAAGATCTAGGGGGGATGGATATCTCATGCTCAACCTTAGTAGGGCGCAGGGCAAGATCTAGGGGGGGCATGGCTATCTCATGCTCAACCTTAGTAGGGCACAGGGCAAGATCTAGGGGGGGCATGGCTATCTCATGCTCAACTTTAGTAGGGCGCAGGGCAAGATCTAGGGGGGCATGGCTATCTCATGCTCAACCTTAGTAGGGCGCAGGGCAAGATCTAGGGGGGCATGGCTATCTCATGCTCAACCTTAGTAGGGCGCAGGGCAAGATATAGGGGGGCATGGCTATCTCATGATCAACCTTAGTAGGGTGCAGGGCAAGATCTAGGGGGCATGGCTATCGCATGCTCAACCTTAGTAGGGCGCAGGGCAAGATCTAGGGGGGGCATGGTTATCTCACGCTCAACCATAGTAGGGCGCAGGGCAAGATCTAGGAGGGCATGGCTTTCTCATGCTCAACCTTAGTAGGGCGCAGGGCAAGATCTAGGGGGGGGCATGGTTATCTCATGCTCAACCTTATTAGGACGCAGGGCAAGATCTAGGGGGGGCATGGCTATCTCATGCTCAACCTTAGTAGGGCGCAGGGCAAGATCTAGGGGGGCATGGCTATCTCATGCTCAACCTTATTAGGGCGCAGGGCAAGATCTAGGGGGCATGGCTATTGCATGCTCAACCTTAGTAGGGCGCAGGGCAAGATCTAGGGTGGCATGGCTATCTCATGCTCAACCTTAGTAGGGCGCAGGGCAAGATCTAGGGGGGGGCATGGCTATCTCATGCTCAACCTTAGTAGGGCGCAGGGCAAGATCTAGGGGAGGCATGGCTATCTCATGCTCAACCTTAGTAGGGTGCAGGGCAAGATCGAGGGGGGCATGGCTTTCTCATGCTCAACTTTAGTAGGGCTCAGGGCAAGATCTAGGGGGGCATGGCTATCTCATGCTCAACCTTAGTAGGGCGCAGGGCAAGATCTAGGGGGCATGGCTATCTCATGCTCAACCTTAGTAGGGCGCAGGGCAAGATCTAGGGGGGGCATGGCTATCTCATGCTCAAATTTAGTAGGGTGCAGGGCAAGATCTAGGGGGGCATGACTATCTCATGCTCAACCTTAGTAGGGCGCAGGTCAAGATCTAGGGGGGCATGGCTATCTCATGCTCAACCTTAGTAGGGCGCAGGGCAAGATCTAGGGGGGCATAGCTATCTCATGCTCAACCTTAGTAGGGCGCAGGGCAAGATCTAGAGGGGGGCATGGCTATCTCATGCTCAACCTTAGTAGGGTGCAGGGCAAGATCTAGGGGGGGCATGGCTATCTCATGCTCAACTTTAGTAGGGCGCAGGGCAAGATCTAGGGGGCATGGCTATCTCATGCTCAACCTTAGTAGGGCGCAGGGCAAGATCTAAGGGGGGGGGCATGGCTATCTCATGCTCAACCTTAGTAGGGCGCAGGGCAAGATCTAGGGAGGGGGGGCATGGCTATCTCATGCTCAACCTTAGTAGGGCGCAGGGCAAGATCTAGGGGGGGCATGGCTATCTCATGCTCAACTTAGTAGGGCGCAGGGCAAGATCTTGGGGGGGGGCATGGCTATCTCATGCTCAACCTTAGTAGGGCGCAGGGCAAGATCTAGCGGAGGGCCATGGCTATCTCATGCTCAACCTTAGTAGGGCGCAGAGCAAGATCTAGGGGGGGGGGCATGGCTATCTCATGCTCAACCTTAGTAGGGCACAGGGCAAGATCTAGGGGGGCATGGCTATCTCATGCTCAACTTTAGTAGGGCGCAGGGCAAGATCTAGGGGGGGCATGGCCATCTCATGCTCAACCTTAGTAGGGTGCAGGGCAAGATCTAGGGGGCATGGCTATCGCATGCTCAACCTTAGTAGGGCGCAGGGCAAGATCTAGGGAAGCATGGCTATCTCATGCTCAACCTTAGTAGGGCGCAGGGCAAGATCTAGGGGGGGCATGGCTATCTCATGCTCAACCTTAGTAGGGCGCAGGGCAAGATCTAGGGGGGCATGGCTATCTCATGTTTAACCTTAGTAGGGCGCAGGGCAAGATCTAGGGGGGCATGGCTATCTCATGCTCAACCTTAGTAGGGCGCAGGGCAAGATCTAGGGGGGGCATGGCTATCTCATGCTCAACCTTAGTAGGGTGCAGGGCAAGATCTAGGGGGGGGCGTGGCTATCTCATGCTCAACCTTAGTAGGGCGCAGGGCAAGATCTAGGGGGGGCATGGCTATTTCATGCTCAACCTTAGTAGGGCGCAGGGCAAGATCTAGGGGGGCATGGCTATCTCATGCTCAACCTTAGTAGGGCACAGGGCAAGATCTAGGGGGGGCATGGCTATCTCATGCTCAACTTTAGTAGGGCGCAGGGCAAGATCTAGGGGGGCATGGCTATCTCATGCTCAACCTTAGTAGGGCGCAGGGCAAGATCTAGGGGGGCATGGCTATCTCATGCTCAACCTTAGTAGGGCGCAGGGCAAGATATAGGGGGGCATGGCTATCTCATGATCAACCTTAGTAGGGTGCAGGGCAAGATCTAGGGGGCATGGCTATCGCATGCTCAACCTTAGTAGGGCGCAGGGCAAGATCTAGGGGGGGGCATGGTTATCTCACGCTCAACCATAGTAGGGCGCAGGGCAAGATCTAGGAGGGCATGGCTTTCTCATGCTCAACCTTAGTAGGGCGCAGGGCAAGATCTAGGGGGGGGCATGGTTATCTCATGCTCAACCTTATTAGGACGCAGGGCAAGATCTAGGCGGGGCATGGCTATCTCATGCTCAACCTTAGTAGGGCGCAGGGCAAGATCTAGGGGGGCATGGCTATCTCATGCTCAACCTTATTAGGGCGCAGGGCAAGATCTAGGGGGCATGGCTATTGCATGCTCAACCTTAGTAGGGCGCAGGGCAAGATCTAGGGTGGCATGGCTATCTCATGCTCAACCTTAGTAGGGCGCAGGGCAAGATCTAGGGGAGGCATGGCTATCTCATGCTCAACCTTAGTAGGGCGCAGGGCAAGATCTAGGGGAGGCATGGCTATCTCATGCTCAACCTTAGTAGGGTGCAGGGCAAGATCGAGGGGGGCATGGCTTTCTCATGCTCAACTTTAGTAGGGCTCAGGGCAAGATCTAGGGGGGCATGGCTATCTCATGCTCAACCTTAGTAGGGCGCAGGGCAAGATCTAGGGGGCATGGCTATCTCATGCTCAACCTTAGTAGGGCGCAGGGCAAGATCTAGGGGGGGCATGGCTATCTCATGCTCAAATTTAGTAGGGTGCAGGGCAAGATCTAGGGGGGGCATGACTATCTCATGCTCAACCTTAGTAGGGCACAGGGCAAGATCTAGGGGGGGCATGGCTATTTCATGCTCAACCTTAGTAGGGCGCAGGGCAAGATCTAGGGGGCATGGCTATCTCATGCTCAACCTTAGTAGGGCACAGGGCAAGATCTAGGGGGGGCATGGCTATCTCATGCTCAACTTTACTAGGGCGCAGGGCAAGATCTAGGGGGGCATGGCTATCTCATGCTCAACCTTAGTAGGGCACAGGGCAAGATCTAGGGGGGGCATGGCTATCTCATGCTCAACTTTAGTAGGGCGCAGGGCAAGATCTAGGGGGGCATGGCTATCTCATGCTCAACCTTAGTAGGGCGCAGGGCAAGATCTAGGGGGGGCATGGTTATCTCACGCTCAACCATAGTAGGGCGCAGGGCAAGATCTAGGAGGGCATGGCTTTCTCATGCTCAACCTTAGTAGGGCGCAGGGCAAGATCTAGGGGGGGGCATGGTTATCTCATGCTCAACCTTATTAGGACGCAGGGCAAGATCTAGGGGGGGCATGGCTATCTCATGCTCAACCTTAGTAGGGCGCAGGGCAAGATCTAGGGGGGCATGGCTATCTCATGCTCAACCTTATTAGGGCGCAGGGCAAGATCTAGGGGGCATGGCTATTGCATGCTCAACCTTAGTAGGGCGCAGGGCAAGATCTAGGGTGGCATGGCTATCTCATGCTCAACCTTAGTAGGGCGCAGGGCAAGATCTAGGGGGGGGGCATGGCTATCTCATGCTCAACCTTAGTAGGGCGCAGGGCAAGATCTAGGGGAGGCATGGCTATCTCATGCTCAACCTTAGTAGGGTGCAGGGCAAGATCGAGGGGGGCATGGCTTTCTCATGCTCAACTTTAGTAGGGCTCAGGGCAAGATCTAGGGGGGCATGGCTATCTCATGCTCAACCTTAGTAGGGCGCAGGGCAAGATCTAGGGGGCATGGCTATCTCATGCTCAACCTTAGTAGGGCGCAGGGCAAGATCTAGGGGGGGCATGGCTATCTCATGCTCAAATTTAGTAGGGTGCAGGGCAAGATCTAGGGGGGCATGACTATCTCATGCTCAACCTTAGTAGGGCGCAGGTCAAGATCTAGGGGGGCATGGCTATCTCATGCTCAACCTTAGTAGGGCGCAGGGCAAGATCTAGGGGGGCATAGCTATCTCATGCTCAACCTTAGTAGGGCGCAGGGCAAGATCTAGAGGGGGGCATGGCTATCTCATGCTCAACCTTAGTAGGGTGCAGGGCAAGATCTAGGGGGGGCATGGCTATCTCATGCTCAACTTTAGTAGGGCGCAGGGCAAGATCTAGGGGGCATGGCTATCTCATGCTCAACCTTAGTAGGGCGCAGGGCAAGATCTAAGGGGGGGGGCATGGCTATCTCATGCTCAACCTTAGTAGGGCGCAGGGCAAGATCTAGGGAGGGGGGGCATGGCTATCTCATGCTCAACCTTAGTAGGGCGCAGGGCAAGATCTAGGGGGGGCATGGCTATCTCATGCTCAACTTAGTAGGGCGCAGGGCAAGATCTTGGGGGGGGGGCATGGCTATCTCATGCTCAACCTTAGTAGGGCGCAGGGCAAGATCTAGCGGAGGGCCATGGCTATCTCATGCTCAACCTTAGTAGGGCGCAGAGCAAGATCTAGGGGGGGGGCATGGCTATCTCATGCTCAACCTTAGTAGGGCACAGGGCAAGATCTAGGGGGGCATGGCTATCTCATGCTCAACTTTAGTAGGGCGCAGGGCAAGATCTAGGGGGGGCATGGCCATCTCATGCTCAACCTTAGTAGGGTGCAGGGCAAGATCTAGGGGGCATGGCTATCGCATGCTCAACCTTAGTAGGGCGCAGGGCAAGATCTAGGGAAGCATGGCTATCTCATGCTCAACCTTAGTAGGGCGCAGGGCAAGATCTAGGGGGGGCATGGCTATCTCATGCTCAACCTTAGTAGGGCGCAGGGCAAGATCTAGGGGGGCATGGCTATCTCATGTTTAACCTTAGTAGGGCGCAGGGCAAGATCTAGGGGGGCATGGCTATCTCATGCTCAACCTTAGTAGGGCGCAGGGCAAGATCTAGGGGGGGCATGGCTATCTCATGCTCAACCTTAGTAGGGTGCAGGGCAAGATCTAGGGGGGGGGCGTGGCTATCTCATGCTCAACCTTAGTAGGGCGCAGGGCAAGATCTAGGGGGGGCATGGCTATTTCATGCTCAACCTTAGTAGGGCGCAGGGCAAGATCTAGGGGGGCATGGCTATCTCATGCTCAACCTTAGTAGGGCACAGGGCAAGATCTAGGGGGGGCATGGCTATCTCATGCTCAACTTTAGTAGGGCGCAGGGCAAGATCTAGGGGGGCATGGCTATCTCATGCTCAACCTTAGTAGGGCGCAGGGCAAGATCTAGGGGGGCATGGCTATCTCATGCTCAACCTTAGTAGGGCGCAGGGCAAGATATAGGGGGGCATGGCTATCTCATGATCAACCTTAGTAGGGTGCAGGGCAAGATCTAGGGGGCATGGCTATCGCATGCTCAACCTTAGTAGGGCGCAGGGCAAGATCTAGGGGGGGGCATGGTTATCTCACGCTCAACCATAGTAGGGCGCAGGGCAAGATCTAGGAGGGCATGGCTTTCTCATGCTCAACCTTAGTAGGGCGCAGGGCAAGATCTAGGGGGGGGGGCATGGTTATCTCATGCTCAACCTTATTAGGACGCAGGGCAAGATCTAGGCGGGGCATGGCTATCTCATGCTCAACCTTAGTAGGGCGCAGGGCAAGATCTAGGGGGGCATGGCTATCTCATGCTCAACCTTATTAGGGCGCAGGGCAAGATCTAGGGGGCATGGCTATTGCATGCTCAACCTTAGTAGGGCGCAGGGCAAGATCTAGGGTGGCATGGCTATCTCATGCTCAACCTTAGTAGGGCGCAGGGCAAGATCTAGGGGGGGCATGGCTATCTCATGCTCAACCTTAGTAGGGCGCAGGGCAAGATCTAGGGGAGGCATGGCTATCTCATGCTCAACCTTAGTAGGGTGCAGGGCAAGATCGAGGGGGGCATGGCTTTCTCATGCTCAACTTTAGTAGGGCTCAGGGCAAGATCTAGGGGGGCATGGCTATCTCATGCTCAACCTTAGTAGGGCGCAGGGCAAGATCTAGGGGGCATGGCTATCTCATGCTCAACCTTAGTAGGGCGCAGGGCAAGATCTAGGGGGGGCATGGCTATCTCATGCTCAAATTTAGTAGGGTGCAGGGCAAGATCTAGGGGGGGCATGACTATCTCATGCTCAACCTTAGTAGGGCACAGGGCAAGATCTAGGGGGGGCATGGCTATTTCATGCTCAACCTTAGTAGGGCGCAGGGCAAGATCTAGGGGGCATGGCTATCTCATGCTCAACCTTAGTAGGGCACAGGGCAAGATCTAGGGGGGGCATGGCTATCTCATGCTCAACTTTACTAGGGCGCAGGGCAAGATCTAGGGGGGCATGGCTATCTCATGCTCAACCTTAGTAGGGCACAGGGCAAGATCTAGGGGGGGGCATGGCTATCTCATGCTCAACTTTAGTAGGGCGCAGGGCAAGATCTAGGGGGGCATGGCTATCTCATGCTCAACCTTAGTAGGGCGCAGGGCAAGATCTAGGGGGGCATGGCTATCTCATGCTCAACCTTAGTAGGGCGCAGGGCAAGATATAGGGGGGCATGGCTATCTCATGATCAACCTTAGTAGGGTGCAGGGCAAGATCTAGGGGGCATGGCTATCGCATGCTCAACCTTAGTAGGGCGCAGGGCAAGATCTAGGGGGGCATGGCTATTTCATGCTCAACCTTAGTAGGGCGCAGGGCAAGATCTAGGGGGGCATGGCTATCTCATGCTCAACCTTAGTAGGGCACAGGGCAAGATCTAGGGGGGGCATGGCTATCTCATGCTCAACTTTAGTAGGGCGCAGGGCAAGATCTAGGGGGGCATGGCTATCTCATGCTCAACCTTAGTAGGGCGCAGGGCAAGATCTAGGGGGGCATGGCAATCTCATGCTCAACCTTAGTAGGGCGCAGGGCAAGATATAGGGGGGCATGGCTATCTCATGATCAACCTTAGTAGGGTGCAGGGCAAGATCTAGGGGGCATGGCTATCGCATGCTCAACCTTAGTAGGGCGCAGGGCAAGATCTAGGGGGGGGCATGGTTATCTCACGCTCAACCATAGTAGGGCGCAGGGCAAGATCTAGGAGGGCATGGCTTTCTCATGCTCAACCTTAGTAGGGCGCAGGGCAAGATCTAGGGGGGGGCATGGTTATCTCATGCTCAACCTTATTAGGACGCAGGGCAAGATCTAGGCGGGGCATGGCTATCTCATGCTCAACCTTAGTAGGGCGCAGGGCAAGATCTAGGGGGGCATGGCTATCTCATGCTCAACCTTATTAGGGCGCAGGGCAAGATCTAGGGGGCATGGCTATTGCATGCTCAACCTTAGTAGGGCGCAGGGCAAGATCTAGGGTGGCATGGCTATCTCATGCTCAACCTTAGTAGGGCGCAGGGCAAGATCTAGGGGGGGGCATGGCTATCTCATGCTCAACCTTAGTAGGGCGCAGGGCAAGATCTAGGGGAGGCATGGCTATCTCATGCTCAACCTTAGTAGGGTGCAGGGGAAGATCGAGGGGGGCATGGCTTTCTCATGCTCAACTTTAGTAGGGCTCAGGCAAGATCTAGGGGGGCATGGCTATCTCATGCTCAACCTTAGTAGGGCGCAGGGCAAGATCTAGGGGGCATGGCTATCTCATGCTCAACCTTAGTAGGGCGCAGGGCAAGATCTAGGGGGGGCATGGCTATCTCATGCTCAAATTTAGTAGGGTGCAGGGCAAGATCTAGGGGGGGCATGACTATCTCATGCTCAACCTTAGTAGGGCGCAGGTCAAGATCTAGGGGGGCATGGCTATCTCATGCTCAACCTTAGTAGGGCGCAGGGCAAGATCTAGGGGGGCATAGCTATCTCATGCTCAACCTTAGTAGGGCGCAGGGCAAGATCTAGAGGGGGGCATGGCTATCTCATGCTCAACCTTAGTAGGGTGCAGGGCAAGATCTAGGGGGGGCATGGCTATCTCATGCTCAACTTTAGTAGGGCGCAGGGCAAGATCTAGGGAGCATGGCTATCTCATGCTCAACCTTAGTAGGGCGCAGGGCAAGATCTAAGGGGGGGGGCATGGCTATCTCATGCTCAACCTTAGTAGGGCGCAGGGCAAGATCTAGGGAGGGGGGGCATGGCTATCTCATGCTCAACCTTAGTAGGGCGCAGGGCAAGATCTAGGGGGGCATGGCTATCTCATGCTCAACCTTAGTAGGGCGCAGGGCAAGATCTTGGGGGGGGGCATGGCTATCTCATGCTCAACCTTAGTAGGGCGCAGGGCAAGGTCTAGCGGAGGGCCATGGCTATCTCATGCTCAACCTTAGTAGGGCGCAGAGCAAGATCTAGGGGGGGGGGCATGGCTATCTCATGCTCAACCTTAGTAGGGCACAGGGCAAGATCTAGGGGGGCATGGCTATCTCATGCTCAACTTTAGTAGGGCGCAGGGCAAGATCTAAGGGGGGCACGGCCATCTCATGCTCAACCTTAGTAGGGTGCAGGGCAAGATCTAGGGGGCATGGCTATCGCATGCTCAACCTTAGTAGGGCGCAGGGCAAGATCTAGGGAAGCATGGCTATCTCATGCTCAACCTTAGTAGGGCGCAGGGCAAGATCTAGGGGGGGCATGGCTATCTCATGCTCAACCTTAGTAGGGCGCAGGGCAAGATCTAGGGGGGCATGGCTATCTCATGTTTAACCTTAGTAGGGCGCAGGGCAAGATCTAGGGGGGCATGGCTATCTCATGCTCAACCTTAGTAGGGCGCAGGGCAAGATCTAGGGGGGGCATGGCTATCTCATGCTCAACCTTAGTAGGGTGCAGGGCAAGATCTAGGGGGGGCGTGGCTATCTCATGCTCAACCTTAGTAGGGCGCAGGGCAAGATCTAGGGGGGGCATGGCTATTTCATGCTCAACCTTAGTAGGGCGCAGGGCAAGATCTAGGGGGGCATGGCTATCTCATGCTCAACCTTAGTAGGGCGCAGGGCAAGATCTAGGGGGGCATGGCTACCTCATGCTCAACCTTAGTAGGGCGCAGGGCAAGATATAGGGGGGGGGCATATCTATCTCATGCTCAACCTTATTAGGACGCAGGGCAAGATCTAGGGGGGGCATGGCTATCTCATGCTCAACCTTAGTAGGGCGCAGGGCAAGATCCAGGGGGGCATAGCTATCTCATGCTCAACCTTAGTAGGGCGCAGGGCAAGATCTAGGGGGCATGGCTATCGCATGCTCAACCTTAGTAGGGCGCAGGGCAAGATCTAGGGGGGCATGGCTATCTCATGCTCAACCTTAGTAGGGCGCAGGGCAAGATCTAGGGGGGGGCATGGCTATCTCATGCTCAATCTTAGTAGGGTGCAGGGCAAGATCTAGGTGGGGGCATGGCTATCTCATGCTCAACCTTAGTAGGGCGCAGGGCAAGATATAGGAGGCATGGCTATCTCATGCTCAACCTTAGTAGGGTGCAGGGCAAGATCTAGGGAGCATGGCTATCTCATGCTCAACCTTAGTAGGGCGCAGGGCAAGATCTAGGGGGGCATGGCTATCTCATGCTCAACCTTAGTAGGGCGCAGGGCAAGATCTGGAGGGGCGCATGACTATCTCATGCTCAACTTTAGTAGGGCGCAGGGCAAGATCTAGGGGGGCATGGCTATCTCATGCTCAACTTTAGTAGGGCGCAGGGCAAGATCTAGGGGGCATGGCTATCGCATGCTCAACCTTAGTAGGGCGCAGGGCAAGATCTAGGGGGGATGGATATCTCATGCTCAACCTTAGTAGGGTGCAGGGCAAGATCTAGGGAGGCATGGCTATCTCATGCTCAACCTTAGTAGGGCACAGGGCAAGATCTAGGGGGGCATGGCTATCTCATGCTCAACTTTAGTAGGGCGCAGGGCAAGATCTAGGGGGGCATGGCTATCTCATGCTCAACCTTAGTAGGGCGCAGGGCAAGATCTAGGGGGGCATGGCTATCTCATGCTCAACCTTAGTAGGGCGCAGGGCAAGATATAGGGGGGCATGGCTATCTCATGATCAACCTTAGTAGGGTGCAGGGCAAGATCTAGGGGGCATGGCTATCGCATGCTCAACCTTAGTAGGGCGCAGGGCAAGATCTAGGGGGGGCATGGTTATCTCACGCTCAACCTTAGTAGGGCGCAGGGCAAGATCTAGGGGGGCATGGCTTTCTCATGCTCAACCTTAGTAGGGCGCAGGGCAAGATGTAGGGGGGCATGGCTATCTCATGCTCAACCTTAGTAGGGCGCAGGGCAAGATCTAGGGGGGGCATGGTTATCTCATGCTCAACCTTATTAGGACGCAGGGCAAGATCTAGGGGGGCATGGCTATCTCATGCTCAACCTTAGTAGGGCGCAGGGCAAGATCTAGGGGGGCATGGCTATCTCATGCTCAACCTTATTAGGGCGCAGGGCAAGATCTAGGGGGCATGGCTATCGCATGCTCAACCTTAGTAGGGCGCAGGGCAAGATCTAGGGTGGCATGGCTATCTCATGCTCAACCTTAGTAGGGCGCAGTGCAAGATCTAGGCGGGGGGGGGGCATGGCTATCTCATGCTCAACCTTAGTAGGGCGCAGGGCAAGATCTAGGGGAGGCATGGCTATCTCATGCTCAACCTTAGTAGGGTGCAGGGCAAGATCGAGGGGGGCATGGCTTTCTCATGCTCAACTTTAGTAGGGCTCAGGGCAAGATCTAGGGGGGGCATGGCTATCTCATGCTCAACCTTAGTAGGGCGCAGGGCAAGATCTAGGGGGGGGAGCATGGCTATCTCATGCTCAACCTTAGTAGGGCGCAGGGCAAGATCTAGGGGGGGCATGGCTATCTCATGCTCAAATTTAGTAGGGTGCAGGGCAAGATCTAGGGGGGGCATGACTATCTCATGCTCAACCTTAGTACGGCGCAGGTCAAGATCTAGGGGGGCATGGCTATCTCATGCTCAACCTTAGTAGGGCGCAGGGCAAGATCTAGGGGGGCATAGCTATCTCATGCTCAACCTTAGTAGAGCGCAGGGCAAGATCTAGAGGGGGGCATGGCTATCTCATGCTCAACCTTAGTAGGGCGGAGGGCAAGATCTAGGGAGGGGGGGCATGGCTATCTCATGCTCAACCTTAGTAGGGCGCAGGGCAAGATCTAGGGGGGGCATGGCTATCTCATGCTCAACCTTAGTAGGGCGCAGGGCAAGATCTAGCGGAGGGCCATGGCTATCTCATGCTCAACCTTAGTAGGGCGCAGGGCAAGATCTAGCGGAGGGCCATGGCTATCTCATGCTCAACCTTAGTAGGGCGTAGAGCAAGATCTAGGGGGGGGGCATGGCTATCTCATGCTCAACCTTAGTAGGGCACAGGGCAAGATCTAGGGGGGCATGGCTATCTCATGCTCAACTTTAGTAGGGCGCAGGGCAAGATCTAGGGGGGGCATGGCCATCTCATGCTCAACCTTAGTAGGGTGCAGGGCAAGATCTAGGGGGCATGGCTATCGCATGCTCAACCTTAGTAGGGCGCAGGGCAAGATCTAGGGAAGCATGGCTATCTCATGCTCAACCTTAGTAGGGTGCAGGGCAAGATCTAGGGGGGCATGGCTATCTCATGCTCAACCTTAGTAGGGCGCAGGGCAAGATCTAGGGGGGGCATGGCTATCTCATGCTCAACCTTAGTAGAGCGCAGGGCAAGATCTAGGGGGGCATGGCTATCTCATGTTTAACCTTAGTAGGGCGCAGGGCAAGATCTAGGGGGGCATGGCTATCTCATGCTCAACCTTAGTAGGGCGCAGAGCCAGATCTAGGGGGGGCATGGCTATCTCATGCTCAACCTTAGTAGGGCGCAGGGCAAGATCTAGGGGGGGGCGTGGCTATCTCATGCTCAACCTTAGTAGGGCGCAGGGCAAGATCTAGGGGGGCATGGCTATCTCATGCTCAACCTTAGTAGGGCGCAGGGCAAGATCTAGGGGGGCATGGCTATCTCATGCTCAACCTTAGTAGGGCGCAGGGCAAGATCTAGGGGGGCATGGCTATCTCATGCTCAACCTTAGTAGGGCGCAGGGCTAGATATAGGGGGGGCATGGCTATCTCATGCTCAACCTTATTAGGACGCAGGGCAAGATCTAGGGGAGGCATGGCTATCTCATGCTCAACCTTAGTAGGGCGCAGGGCAAGATCTAGGGGGGCATGGCTATCTCATGCTCAACCTTAGTAGGGCGCAGGGCAAGATCTAGGGGGGGCATGGCTATCTCATGCTCAACCTTAGTAGGGCGCAGGGCAAGATCTAGGGGGCATGGCTATCTCATGCTCAAACTTAGTAGGGCACAGGGCAAGATCTAGGGGGGCATGGCTATCTCATGCTCAACTTTAGTAGGGCGCAGGGCAAGATCTAGGGGGGCATGGCTATCTCATGCTCAACCTTAGTAGGGCGCAGGGCAAGATCTAGTGGGGCATGGCTATCTCATGCTCAATCTTAGTAGGGTGCAGGGCAAGATCTAGGGGGGGGGGCATGGCTATCTCATGCTCAACCATAGTAGGGCGCAGGGCAAGATCTAGGGGGGGCATGGCTATCTCATGCTCAACTTTAGTAGGGCGCAGGGCAAGATCTAGGGGGTCATGGCTATCTCATGCTCAACCTTAGTAGGGCACAGGGCAAGATCTAGGGGGAGCATGGCTATCTAATGCTCACCCTCAGTAGGGCGCAGGGCAAGATCTAGGGGGGGCATGGCTATCTCATTCTCAACCTTAGTAGGGCGCAGGGCAAGATCTAGGGGGGGGCATGGCTATCTCATGCTCCACCTTAGTAGGGCGCAGGGCAAGATCTAGGGGGCATGGCTATCGCATGCTCAACCTTAGTAGGGCGCAGGGCAAGATATAGGGGAGGGGCATGGCTATCTCATGCTCAACCTTAGTAGGGCGCAGGGCAAGATCTAGGGGGGCATGGCTATCTCATGCTCAACCTTAGTAGGGCGCAGGGCAAGATCTAGGGGGGGGCATGCCTATCTCATGCTCAACTTTAGTAGGGTGCAGGGCAAGATCTAGGGGGGGCATGGCTATCTCATTCTCAACCTTAGTAGGGCGCAGGGCAAGATCTAGGGGCGGGGGGCATGGCTATCTCATGCTCAACCTTAGTAGGGCGCAGGGCAAGATCTAGGGAGGGCATGGCTATCTCATGCTCAACTTTAGTAGGGTGCAGGGCAAGATCGAGGGGGGCATGGCTTTCTCATGCTCAACTTTAGTAGGGCTCAAGGCAAGATCTAGGGGGGCATGGCTATCTCATGCTCAACCTTAGTAGGGCGCAGGGCAAGATCTAGGGGGCATGGCTATCGCATGCTCAACCTTAGTAGGGCAGAGGGCAAGATCTAGGGGGGGCATGGCTATCTCATGCTCAACCTTAGTAGGGCGCAGGGCAAGATCTAGGGGGGGGAGCATGGCTATCTCATGCTCAACCTTAGTAGAGCGCAGGGCAAGATCTAGGGGGGCATGGCTATCTCATGTTTAACCTTAGTAGGGCGCAGGGCAAGATCTAGGGGGGCATGGCTATCTCATGCTCAACCTTAGTAGGGCGCAGAGCCAGATCTAGGGGGTCATGGCTATCTCATGCTCAACCTTAGTAGGGCGCAGGGCAAGATCTAGGGGGGGGCGTGGCTATCTCATGCTCAACCTTAGTAGGGCGCAGGGCAAGATCTAGGGGGGCATGGCTATCTCATGCTCAACCTTAGTAGGGCGCAGGGCAAGATCTAGGGGGGCATGGCTATCTCATGCTCAACCTTAGTAGGGCGCAGGGCTAGATATAGGGGGGGCATGGCTATCTCATGCTCAACCTTATTAGGACGCAGGGCAAGATCTAGGGGAGGCATGGCTATCTCATGCTCAACCTTAGTAGGGCGCAGGGCAAGATCTAGGGGGGCATGGCTATCTCATGCTCAACCTTAGTAGGGCGCAGGGCAAGATCTAGGGGGCATGGCTATCGCATGCTCAACCTTAGTAGGGCGCAGGGCAAGATCTAGGGGGGGGCATGGCTTTCTCATGCTCAACTTTAGTAGGGCTCAGGGCAAGATTTAGGGGGGCATGGCTATCTCATGCTCAACCTTAGTAGGGCGCAGGGCAAGATCTAGGGGGCATGGCTATCTCATGCTCAACCTTAGTAGGGCGCAGGGCAAGATCTAGGGGGGCATGGCTATCTCATGCTCAACTTTAGTAGGGTGCAGGGCAAGATCTAGGGGGGGCATGACTATCTCATGCTCAACCTTAGTAGGGTGCAGGTCAAGATCTAGGGGGGCATGGCTATCTCATGCTCAACCTTAGTAGGGCGCAGGGCAAGATCTAGGGGGGCATGGCTATCTCATGCTCAACCTTAGTAGGGTGCAGGGCAAGATCTAGGGGGCATGGCTATCGAGGGGGGCATGGCTTTCTCATGCTCAACTTTAGTAGGGCTCAGGGCAAGATCTAGGGGGCATGGCTATCTCATGCTCAACCTTAGTAGGGCGCAGGGCAAGATCTAGGGGGGGCATGGCTATCTCATGCTCAACTTTAGTAGGGTGCAGGGCAAGATCTAGGGGGGGCCATGACTATCTCATGCTCAACTTTAGTAGGGCGCAGGTCAAGATCTAGGGGGGCATGGCTATCTCATGCTCAACCTTAGTAGGGTGCAGGGCAAGATCTAGGGGGGGCATGGCTATCTCATGCTCAACTTTAGTAGGGTGCAGGGCAAGATCTAGGGGGGGCATGGCTACCTCATGCTCAACCTTAGTAGGGCGCAGGGCAAGATCTAGGGGCATGGCTATCTCATGCTCAACCTTAGTAGGGCGCAGGGCAAGATCTAGGGGGGCATGGCTATCTCATGCTCAACCTTAGTAGGGCGCAGGGCAAGATCTAGGGGGGGCATGGCTATCTCATGCTCAACCTTAGTAGGGCGCAGGGCAAGATCTAGGGGGGCATGGCTATCTCACGCTCAACCTTAGTAGGCGCAGGGCAAGATCTAGGGGGGCATGGCTATCTCATGCTCAACTTTAGTAGGGCGCAGGGCAAGATCTAGGGGGGCATGGCTATCTCATGCTCAACCTTAGTAGGGCGCAGGGCAAGATCTAGGGGGGCATGGCTATCTCATGCTCAACCTTAGTAGGGCGCAGGGCAAGATCTAGGGGGCATGGCTATCTCATGCTCAAACTTAGTAGGGCACAGGGCAAGATCTAGGGGGGCATGGCTATCTCATGCTCAACTTTAGTAGGGCGCAGGGCAAGATCTAGGGGGGCATGGCTATCTCATGCTCAACCTTAGTAGGGCGCAGGGCAAGATCTAGTGGGGCATGGCTATCTCATGCTCAATCTTAGTAGGGTGCAGGGCAAGATCTAGGGGGGGGGGGGGCATGGCTATCTCATGCTCAACCATAGTAGGGCGCAGGGCAAGATCTAGGGGGGCATGGCTATCTCATGCTCAACTTTAGTAGGGCGCAGGGCAAGATCTAGGGGGGCATGGCTATCTCATGCTCAACCTTAGTAGGGCACAGGGCAAGATCTAGGGGGAGCATGGCTATCTAATGCTCACCCTCAGTAGGGCGCAGGGCAAGATCTAGGGGGGGCATGGCTATCTCATTCTCAACCTTAGTAGGGCGCAGGGCAAGATCTAGGGGGGGGCATGGCTATCTCATGCTCCACCTTAGTAGGGCGCAGGGCAAGATCTAGGGGGCATGGCTATCGCATGCTCAACCTTAGTAGGGCGCAGGGCAAGATATAGGGGAGGGGCATGGCTATCTCATGCTCAACCTTAGTAGGGCGCAGGGCAAGATCTAGGGGGGCATGGCTATCTCATGCTCAACCTTAGTAGGGCGCAGGGCAAGATCTAGGGGGGGGCATGCCTATCTCATGCTCAACTTTAGTAGGGTGCAGGGCAAGATCTAGGGGGGGCATGGCTATCTCATTCTCAACCTTAGTAGGGCGCAGGGCAAGATCTAGGGGCGGGGGGCATGGCTATCTCATGCTCAACCTTAGTAGGGCGCAGGGCAAGATCTAGGGAGGGCATGGCTATCTCATGCTCAACTTTAGTAGGGTGCAGGGCAAGATCGAGGGGGGCATGGCTTTCTCATGCTCAACTTTAGTAGGGCTCAAGGCAAGATCTAGGGGGGGCATGGCTATCTCATGCTCAACCTTAGTAGGGCGCAGGGCAAGATCTAGGGGGCATGGCTATCGCATGCTCAACCTTAGTAGGGCAGAGGGCAAGATCTAGGGGGGGCATGGCTATCTCATGCTCAACCTTAGTAGGGCGCAGGGCAAGATCTAGGGGGGGGAGCATGGCTATCTCATGCTCAACCTTAGTAGGGCGCAGGGCAAGATCTAGGGGGGCATGGCTATCTCATGCTCAACCTTAGTAGGGCGCAGGGCAAGATCTAGGGGGGGCATGGCTATCTCATGCTCAACTTTAGTAGGGCGCAGGGCAAGATCTAGGGGGGCATGGCTACCTCATGCTCAACCTTAGTAGGGCGCAGAGCAAGATCTAGGGGCATGGCTATCTCATGCTCAACCTTAGTAGGGCGCAGGGCAAGATCTAGGGGGGCATGGCTATCTCATGCTCAACTTTAGTAGGGTTCAGGGCAAGATCTAGGGGGGGCATGGCTATCTCATGCTCAACCTTAGTAGGGCGCAGGGCAAGATCTAGGGAGGGCATGGCTATCTCATGCTCAACCTTAGTAGGGCGCAGGGCAAGATCTAGGGGGGGCATGGCTATCTCACGCTCAACCTTAGTAGGGCGCAGGGCAAGATCTAGGGGGGCATGGCTATCTCATGCTCAACTTTAGTAGGGCGCAGGGCAAGATCTAGGGGGGGGCATGGCTATCTCATGCTCAACCTTAGTAGGGCGCAGGGCAAGATCTAGGGGGCATGGCTATCTCATGCTCAAACTTAGTAGGGCACAGGGCAAGATCTAAGGGGGGACATGGCTATCTCATGCTCAACTTTAGTAGGGCGCAGGGCAAGATCTAGGGGGGGCATGGCTAACTCATGCTCAACCTTAGTAGGGCGCAGGGCAAGATCTAGGGGGGCATGGCTATCTCACGCTCAACCTTAGTAGGGCGCAAGGCAAGATCTAGGGGCATGGCTATCTCATGCTCAACTTCAGTAGGGCGCAGGGCAAGATCTAGGGGGCATGGCTATCTCATGCTCAACCTTAGTAGGGCGCAGGGCAAGATCTAGGGGGGGGCATGGCTATCTCATGCTCAACCTTAGTAGGGCGCAGGGCAAGATCTAGGGGGCATGGCTATCTCATTCTCAAACTTAGTAGGGCACAGGGCAAGATCTAGGGGGGGGCATGGCTATCTCATGCTCAACTTTAGTAGGGCGCAGGGCAAGATCTAGGGGGGGCATGGCTATCTCATGCTCAACCTTAGTAGGGCGCAGGGCAAGATCTAGTGGGGCATGGCTATCTCATGCTCAACCTTAGTAGGGCGCAGGGCAAGATCTAGGGGGGGGGGGCATGGCTATCTCATGCTCAACCTTAGTAGGGTGCAGGGCAAGATCTAGGGGGGGGGCATGGCTATCTCATGCTCAACTTTAGTAGGGCGCAGGGCAAGATCTAGGGGGGGCATGGCTATCTCATGCTCAACCTTAGTAGGGCACAGGGCAAGATCTAGGGGGGGCATGGCTATCTCATGCTCACCCTTAGTAGGGCGCAGGGCAAGATCTAGGGGGGGCATGGCTATCTCATTCTCAACCTTAGTAGGGCGCAGGGCAAGATCTAGGGGGGGGGGCATGGCTATCTCATGCTCCACCTTAGTAGGGCGCAGGGCAAGATCTAGGGGGCATGGCTATCGCATGCTCAATCTTAGTAGGGAGCAGGGCAAGATCTAGGGGAGCGGCATGGCTATCTCATGCTCAACTTTAGTAGGGCGCAGGGCAAGATCTAGGGGGGGCATGGCTATCTCATGCTCAACCTTAGTAGGGCGCAGGGCAAGATCTAGGGGGGAATGGCTATCTCATGCTCAACTTTAGTAGGGCACAGGGCAAGATCTAGGGGGGGCATGGCTATCTCATTCTCAACCTTAGTAGGGCGCAGGGCAAGATCTAGGGGGGGGGCATGGCTATCTCATGCTCAATCTTAGTAGGGAGCAGGGCAAGATCTAGGGGAGCGGCATGGCTATCGCATGCTCAACCTTAGTAGGGCACAGGGCAAGATCTAGGGGGGGGGGCATGGCTATCTCATGCTCAACCTTAGTAGGGCGAAGGGCAAGATCTAGGGGGGGGCATGGCTATCTCATGCTCACCCTTAGTAGGGCGCAGGGCAAGATCTAGGGGGGCATGGCTATCTAATGTTCAACTTTAGTAGGGCGCAGGGTAAGATCTAGGGGGGGCATGGCTATCTCATGCTCCACCTTAGTAGGGCGCAGGGCAAGATCTAGGGGGGGCCATGACTATCTCATGCTCAATCTTAGTAGGGAGCAGGGCAAGATCTAGGGGAGCGGCATGGCTATCTCATGCTCAACTTTAGTAGGGCGCAGGGCAAGATCTAGGGGGGGCATGGCTATCTCATGCTCAACCTTAGTAGGGCGCAGGGCAAGATCTAGGGGGGAATGGCTATCTCATGCTCAACTTTAGTAGGGCACAGGGCAAGATCTAGGGGGGGCATGGCTATCTCATTCTCAACCTTAGTAGGGCGCAGGGCAAGATCTAGGGGGGGGGGGCATGGCTATCTCATGCTCAACCTCAGTAGGGCGCAGGGCAAGATCTAGGGGGCATGGCTATCGCATGCTCAACCTTAGTAGGGCACAGGGCAAGATCTAGGGGGGGGGCATGGCTATCTCATGCTCAACCTTAGTAGGGCGAAGGGCAAGATCTAGGGGGGGGGGCATGGCTATCTCATGCTCACCCTTAGTAGGGCGCAGGGCAAGATCTAGGGGGGCATGGCTATCTAATGTTCAACTTTAGTAGGGCGCAGGGTAAGATCTAGGGGGGGCATGGCTATCTCATGCTCAACCTTAGTAGGGCGCAGTGCAAGATCTAGGGGGCGCATGGCTATCTCATGCTCAACCTTAGTAGGGCGCAGGGCAAGATCTAGGGGGGGCATGGCTATCTCATGCTCAACCTTAGTAGGGCGCAGGGCAAGATCTAGGGGGGGTCATGGCTATCTCATGCTCAACCTTAGTAGGGCGCAGGGCAAGATCTAGGGGAGGGGTATGGCTATCTCATGCTCAACCTTAGTAGGGCGCAGGGCAAGATCTAGGGGGGGGCATGGCTATCTCATGCTCAACCTTAGTAGGGCGCAGGGCAAGATCTAAGGGGGGGGGCATGGCTATCTCATGCTCAACTTTAGTAGGGCGCAGGGCAAGATCTAGGGGGGGGGCATGCCTATCTCATTCTCAACCTTAGTAGGGCGCAGGGCAAGATCTAGGGGGGGGGAGGCATGGCTATCTCATGCTCAACCTTAGTAGGGCGCAGGGCAAGATCTAGGGGGGGGCATGGCTATCTCATGCTCAACCTTAGTAGGGTGCAGGGCAAGATCTAGGGGGGGGGGCATGGCTATCTCATGCTCAACCTTAGTAGGGCGCAGGGCAAGATCTAGGGGGGGGGGCATGGCTATCTCATGCTCAACCTTAGTAGGGCGCAGGGTAAGATCTAGGGTGGCATGGCTATCTCATTCTCAACTTTAGTAGGGCGCAGGGCAAGATCTAGGGGGGGCATGTCTATCTCATGCTCAACCTTAGTAGGGCACAGGGCAAGATCTAGGGGGGGCATGGCTATCTCATGCTCAACCTTAGTAGGGCGCAGGGCAAGATCTAGGGGGGAGCATGGCTATCTCATGCTCAACTTTAGTAGGGCGCAGGGCAAGATCTAGTGGGGGCATGGCTATCTCATGCTCAACCTTAGTAGGGTGCAGGGCAAGATCTAGGGGGGGGGGCATGGCTATTTCATGCTCAACCTTAGTAGGGCGCAGGGCAAGATCTAGGGGGCATGGCTATCGCATGCTGAACCTTAGTAGGGCGCAGGGCAAAATCTAGGGGGGGGGGGCATGGCTATCTAATGCTCAACCTTAGTAGGGTGCAGGGCAAGATCTAGGGGGGGGGGCATGGCTATCTCATGCTCAACCTTAGTAGGGCGCAGGGCAAGATCTGGGGGCGGGGATGGCTATCTCATGCTCAACCTTAGTAGGGCGCAGGGCAAGATCTAGGGGAGGCAATAGAGCCATGTCCCCCCCCCGCCCCTTTCAGAATGCGAGTAATGGTAAAAGATGCAAAAAATATTAAATTTACTTTATTTGATGTATTTTTCAAGATTTAAAAAAAATAATAAAACAGAGGGATAAAGGTTATAATGCTTTGGAAATCAAGTGAAATCTCCCCCCCCCCACCTTACATTTTTTGAGCTCTATTGTGTTTTTTGAATCCCCACCCTCCTTTCGAAATTTTTCTAGATCCGGGCCTGGTGGAGTGTAACCATCACGAGGGTCGATGTATCTCGTGCTCGGCAGTTAAGTAAGCTTTAAAGTAGTGCAATCAGAATTACGCTGACAATATTGCACGTCACTTTGCTACTCAAAATCAGTTATCAATGTATGATGATTTTGATTGTTTGGAAATTTGGCATCCTTCGCTTTACCCTTAGGTTCAAAATTCATCCTTGTTGTTAAGTTTGATTTATTCTGGTGTTTACTTGCAGAAGTTTGTAATTGTTAGTTACATTTCGATGAAAGAGATATGGCTACATATATGCCCAGTGTTACACTGAAATAAAATGTCATCGCCTATCTCTCCACTAGAGTATGTCACCAAAAGTATTTGGGTTGTTTTACCTCTGAGCGGCACTTTTTTGCACACCATGGGCTAAATGGCCAGGTCACATGGACCCCGAAGGCTCAGAGAAGGTTGGGGGAGGGGACCCACTAGAACAGCTGTTGGGAGACAGGTGGTAACCTCCCGTCAAGGCCATCCAACGTGTTCTTTAACGTGCACAGGGTATGGTTCTCCTGCACACGGGGCCACGGCTTAACGTCCCATCCGACAGACGGCGGCCTTTTCAAGCCCATCGGTGTCCCCTACTGACCGTGGGCAGGGCGGGGAATTTTGCGGAGATAAATCTCAACGCTGACCCAGCTGGGACTCGAACCTGGGAACTACAGATTACGAGCCTGGCGCGCTACCGACTGAGCCACCCCCACCGAAAGTATTGCGACGTTTTTTGTTACTTGAATAAAAAGTCACAGCCAAGCTGCCAGGAGAGTTAGTTCTTAGTCCCGCATCAATCCTCACTTCTAAATTTTAAGTGAGAATTTTTCTGTGAGTATTTAGTTGTATTTTACTCATTGTTGTTCTGTTACAGACAATTTCTTTTTACAAAAATTTTCCTTATTCATCACCATCTCACATAACACAGATACAGAGAGATATTTTACATTTTTGCCGCAAAGTCAGGCCCGGATCAAAAAGCAGCGGAGGTGGATGGGGATGGCCCTCCTTTGCGAATGCTTTTAAGGGTAATGAATCAAAAATTATTAAACTCTGTATATTTTATGCATTTTTTTAGGAAATTTTTATTAAAGACTTCTAAAATAGAGGCCGTCCCGTGGCCGAGTGGTTAGCGCGCCTGGCTGTTGATCTAAGAGACCTGGGTTCGAGCCCCCGGTAAGGCATGGGTGTATCTATCGTTTTTCTGCTGAGGTCCCGCCATCCTCACAGAAATTCTACTATGGCATATAAACTTACAGGTTCCTGTCAGACCTCTGTGGCAAGCAGCTGCTTGAGTGGATATTTATTTTTTTTCAAATAGAAAGGAAAATTTTATACTGAAATGGAAATCCATTCTCTTAGTCTGTGCATTTACCTTTTTTCCCGCTAGATTAAGTTTCTTGCCTTCTTCCCTACCCATCCCTCCTTTCATTTTTTCTACATCCGGGGAAACTAATCGTTTATCTGCAAGAGCCATTAATTATACGCAAAGCTAATAGCTAATCTGCAGGAAATATAGAGGAGCATTATTTTTCATAAAGAAGGTGTTACGACAGTTGTATATACATAAAATATTATGGCAATATCTCTTATACCGAAATACAATGGGGCGGGGTGGCTCAGTCGGTCCACCATGGACCATGGACTGCAGTCGGTAGCGCGCCAGGCTCGTAATCTGTAGTTCCCAGGTTCGAGTCTCAGCTGGGTCAGCGTTGAGATTTATCTCCGCAAAATTCCCCGCCCTGCCCACGGTCAGTAGGGGACACCGATGGGCTTGGAAAGGCCGCCGTCCGTCGGATGGGACGTTAAGACGTGGCCCGTGTGTGGGAGAGCCATACCCTGTGCACGTTAAAGAACATGCTGGATGGCCTTGACGGGAGACTACCATCTGTCTCCCAACAGCTGTTCCAGTGGGTCCCCTCCCCCAACCTTCTCTGAGCCTTCGGGGTCCATGTGACCTGGCCATTTAGCCCATGGTGTGCAAAAAAGTGCCGCTCAGAGGTAAAACAACCCAACCCGAAATACAACAATTTCAGTTTTTTGATAACGAAATTGAAGAAAAAAATTATGCCGAATTTCAAATAAACATAATAACACAAGAATTATACAGATACATGCATTTTCAGAATTTCTGATTAAGAGACATTCTTTAAATAGTTTTTAACTTCTAACTTAAAGTCGCTAAAAGTGTTAAGATACAAGATTTTTCTTAGTAACAGATTACAGATCTCGAGCACTTTGTGCGACTAAAGATTTTTACTTTAACTGCTAACGAAATTCGGGATTCAGAGGGCGGGGGCGACTCAGTCGATAGCGCGCCAGGCTCGTAATATGCAGTTCCCAGGTTCGAGTCCCAGATGGGCCAGCGTAGAGATTTATCTCCGCAGAACTCCCTCAGTCAGTAGTGGACAGCGATATGCTTGGTAAAGGACGCCGTCCGTCGGATGGGCAGTTTAGTCGTGCCCCATGTGCGGTAGAACGATACCCTGTTCACGTTAAAGAACACGTTGGATGGCCTTGACGGGAGTCTACCATCTGTCTCCCAACAGCTGTCCAGTGTGTCGCCTTCCCCCAAATTTTGGAGGCCTTGTAACTGGCCATTTAACCCATTAAATGCAAACATGTGCCGCTCAGAGGTCAAATAACGGAATTCGGAAATAATAATTGTATATTTTACCAACTCTGGTGACCAAATAGTTAGCGTGCAAATCAGTTTATGAAATCTGTGGTACAAAAGAATTTGGGGTGAGAAAGATTTCCTCTGAAACTTCAATTCATAACACTCTTTCTGGCTCAGATTCTTGTGGAATGGAGGTGGCGCAGTCTGTAGTGTGCCAGGCTCATAATCTGCAGGTCCCAGCTACGAGCACCAGCTGGGCCAGCGTTGAGATTTATCTTCGCAAAACTCTCGGTCAGTAGGAGACACCAACAGGATTGGAGCCACCTGTCTCTGTTGGATGAGACATTAAGCCGTGGCACACTATATGGGAGACCATAAACTGTGCACGTTAAAGAGCATGCTGGATGGTCTTGAGGGGAGGCTACCTACTTCAATTGCTGATGCATGGTCTTGAGGGGAGGCTACCTACTTCAATTGCTGATGCATGGTCTTGAGGGGAGGCTACCTACTTCAATTGCTGATGCATGGTCTTGAGGGGAGGCTACCTACTTCAATTGCTGATGCATGGTCTTGAGGGGAGGCTACCTATTTCAATTGCTGATGCATGGTTTTGAGGGGAGGCTACCTACTTCAATTGCTGATGCATGGTCTTGAGGGGAGGCTCACCCAACAGATCCCTCCCCCAACCTTATCTGAGCCTTTGAGGTCCTTGTAACTCGGCCATTTAGCCCTGTGTGTGCAAAAAAAAAGTGCCGCTATAAGAGGTAAAACAACCCAGATTCTTGTCCTTGGGGTACAAATTCACGCAATGACTGGTCATGAAGGTTGCAGAAAGTTGGCATAAAATTATGAGCGGAGACATTGTCCATTCCGCCGAGTGGGACGCTTGTCGACACAAATTGCGTTTTGAATTTTGTCGAATTAAAATTCCTCACATTGGTTATAGTGTAATGAGCCACATCAGAAGATCCCACACCAGGAGCAGACTTTGCGGAGTTGACGTCACTTGAAGAACCAGGAAGTGAGCCGTCCTGGGAGCTGGCTGGAACGTAGGGGTGTGCAGCAAGATGACGGGCAGTTAACGAGAGCTTCGTCTGTCGAAGCGTCTTCCCCCCCCCCACCTCTGGAGAGCTGGGAGACATACACGTTTTGATGATGCAGGAACCTCAGGTCAGGAAGGTCTCTTGGTGGCATTCTCCAATCTGTCCACCATGGACTGCAGGACGTCAAACGAACGGACTACCTCGTTCCTCTCAGCATTCATCTCACTAACATGCGAAAATTCTCTGACGGTCGACATCTGTCAACGGCTGACTGAGAATAGAGAGCAAAACTAACTGACAGGTCGTAGAAAGTTTCTGACAGCAGAATGACAGCAGCTAGTGAGGCTGCAGTGTTTATATACAGCCACCGCTATCTGATACATCTTCCGACATGACCAAAGTCGGGTGGTCTTACATCTGGTGACCCGTCTCGGGAGCTAGAGTGCAACGGTGTTATTGACTTAGCTTCTATTTTAAAACCTTATCAGCGACAAATGCAAACACTGTGGAGCGCTCTGCACTCGTCCTCTTGATCCCCCAGACCGATAAGTTGTAAGATCAAATTTATATTGTGCGAATGCTGACATCGATAAGCGACTGCTGCCGAGTTGTAAATATTAAAATGCGCATTCTTATCGGCACCAAATGCAAACACTGTGACAGCGTCTGCACTCGTCCTCTTGAACCCATACTGATAAGTGATTGCACCAGAACCGTGTGTCGCATGATATGTTGAAAGTCCGATTGCATCCATCGATAAGCGACCCTGTTGCATGTTTTGAAGGAAGGTCAATTCGTACCACGCGATTGTTGACACAGATGAAAGATTAGAGACTTCGAAAATTTTTTCACTGCTGAGAGTGATCCATCAATAAAACGTGGTCTGGGGTGAGGTACCGAACGTCTGTTGAGTGTTCTAAAGCGGGTCTTATATGTCACCCCTACAGATCATATGACACCTCAATATCATTTCATAATTCATCATCATCATCATCCTCAAGCAGCCATGGGCTACGAAGGTCCAACCAGACCGCGCAGTTAAATTCTGCAAGCACATCTGTCCTGAGCTACATCTGCTGCATCCGGCCACTGCACACCAATTCTAACAAGGTCCTGTTTGACATTGTCTGCCCACCGCATCCTAGGTCTCCCCCTCCTTCTGAGGCCTCTAGGCACACTGTTCATAACCCTATTTGCCAATCTATAATTATCCATACGGGCAACATGGCCAAACCAGCGGATTCTCTCTCTGCACAATATGCTGCTTAAAGGAGGTTGCAGACTCCTTTGCCTAACCTTATCATTAGTTACAAAGTTAAACCACCTAATACCCAAGATACTGCGTAAACATCTAGAATCAAAAGCATCTAGTTTCCTGTTATCTTGTTTACAAAGTGTCCAAGTTTCACTACCATAACTAACCCTAGAAAGAACCAAACTATTATACAGTCTAATTTTAGTCTTTAGGTGTATACGCCTATTTCTCCACACTCTCCATAGGTTCTTAAAAGTCCCGGCAGCAATCCCTATTCATCTGTTAATCTCATGCCACATATCATCAGTATCTGTTACATAGCTCCCAAGATAATTAAACTGTGACACCTGCTCAAGATTGCAACCACTCAGATTAACGGAATCACATCTGCCTGACCAATTTTCATCACTTTAGTTTTCTCTCTGTTTATAACCAAACCTACTCTACTACCAGTCTCATCAACAGCTCGAATGAAAGAGTTCATCTCATCAACATCATTTGCCAAAAGGGCTAAATCATCAGCATAATCTAAATCAGAAATTTTCGTATCTCCAGCTCATTTAAGGCCAAAATCTTTCCCTCGAAGTGAATTTTGCATAACATAATCAACAACCAAACTAAAGAGAAAAGGAGACAAAATGCACCCTTGTCGAACACCAGAAGTAATGCTAAACCAATTGCTACAAGCCTTACCAACTCTCTCACACGACTCAGTGTTATTATAGAGAGCTTTCATAATGTTAACTAACTTGTCTGGTATACCATATGATCTCACAATCAACCACAAATTATGACGATCAACAAAGTCGAAAACCTTTTTGAAATCAACAAAGCTAGCAACCAAAGGTTTCTGAAATTCTAAACATTTCTCAAGAATCTGCCTAAGTGAAAATATCTGATCCACACATCCCCTACCACTTCTGAATCCACATTGCTCATCACGCAATTGCCTGTCAACCATATTCTTAATTCTATTAAGCACAATCATGGAAAGAACTTTACCAGGAACAGAGAGTAGGCTGATACCCCTATAGTTATCACAAGAATTGCGATCACCTTTTTTGAAAATAGGGATATTAATAGCTCTGGTAAAATCCTTAGGAACCATGCCTTTATCATAAAAGTTATTCAAAATTTCAGTCATCCAAGAGGTAACCGAAACATTCCCAGCTCTGAGCATTTCTGTAGTAATTTCATCTACCCCTGGGGATTTATGAAGTTTAAGTTTAGAGATAGCCAAAATAACTTCAGATTGTGTTATAGGGCCAACATTAAAGCTTCCAATGCATCTATCATCATTACAAACAATGGGAGTAGAACCAACCACATTGTTTAGAACATCATTGAAATGCTCAGCCCACCTAGCCATGACAGAATCCTCACCTTCTATAACCTTACCTTGTTTATCCTTCAATCCCTGTTTACCTGTCTGTTTTCTACCACATAAAACATTAACTATCTGGTACAGCTCTCTGCTGTTGTGCTGCCTAATTGCTTCCTCAGCTTTGTCAGCCAAACCATCAAGCCAAAGATTCTAATCAGTAGCTAACTGATCCTTTACACGTTTATTAAGCTCTCTGTAATGCTTTCTATTAGGACTAGTAGGGTACTGATTAAGGACATTCCTGCAGTTCCTTCTTTCTGAAATAAGCTCAAGTGCCTTATCATTTAAATAATTCTGCCTCCTCTGCTCCTCTTTTCTTAAAAGAGTACTGTTAGTTTCCAAAAAAGCCTGTTTAAAATGGCCCCATTCTTCCTCAACTTCAGTATTAAGCAAATCATGACTGTCATAATGACTAAGTAACCTATCACGGTAAGCTTTAGCTATAACTGGGTCTTTCAGAGCTTCAGTATTAAAAGTAAATGTTTAATTTTAGCACAACACTTTTTAAGTTTAAGTTGCAAAACACTTTTAAGAAGGTAATGATCAGATCCAATTTCAGCTCCCCTATATGACCTGGTATTCCTAACAGAACTAGCCCATTTGCTGTTAATTAATATATAATCAATCATATTCCTATGCAGCCCATCATGTGAAACCCATGTGTATTTATGTAAGTCGCGGTGTTTGTAATATGTGTTAGTTATTCTGAAACCATTGAGTTTACTTACCTGTAAGAGATGTTGCCCATTACCGTTGCAGCTACCAATACCAAAAGGGCCTATCACCCCTCCCCGAAGATTAGAGTCAGTACCAACTTTGGCATTGAAGTCACCTAGAACAAGGGTAATATCTCCTTTCTTGACAGAATTCAAAATATCCTGAAGTTGTCCGTAAAACCTATCCTTCTCATCCTCATCAGCATCCTCAGTGGGGGCATAACAGCAGATAACATTCAAGTCTTTAATGCTTGTCTGAAATTTTGCTGTAAGAAACCTTTCATTAATGCACTCATATCCTAGAAGAGCATCACTAGCATGTCTGTGGAGCAGCAGACCCACGCCTTGGTGATGCTTTCCATCCTCCCTCCCTGTAAAGAGAAATTTAAAGTTATTTTTAAATATCTCACCTTTACCTGTCGATCTGGTCTCTTGCAAGCCTAGAATATCTATGTTATAGCGCTGGAATTCCTTCATGAGGACAACAAGAGAATAATCTCTATGTAATGTCCTCACGTTCCACGTTCCTGCAGAGAGAAAATGATTAGTAGGATTTTTAAAGAAATTAGGTTTATTGAGATTGGTAGGGCCAACAATATCAAACAGCCCCCTGATCGCAGGCATGGGGCAAAGACCTGTTCCTCCTCTGCTAAAGGCTGAAGTCACCGATGTTGGTAGGAACTTCAGGCACCACCTTTTCAAGTGGATTTTTTCAAGAGCCACATGGCCTGCCTGAGACACATTACTCCAGTTTAGGCTTGACGATGCCCAACTAGCTAAGTTAGGTTCAGGTACCTGCGATGGCCTCTGATTAGGATTATTCACCAGCTGATATAAGGTATCCAATGCCTCTGTTCACTTAGAGCTGGCAACCCAGAAGCAAACAGAAAACACAGCGGCAGACTCTCCCTCAACAGAGGCCCACCAGTGCAGCAAGTCCAGGATCAATAATCAAGCTCAAATCGATAAACAAGTCCAGTCTAGTATAAATAGTCAGCACCAGGACCCTGTGAAGTTGACCACTCCTCAGCAGGGTTGAAAAAAAGGAAAAAAAGTGGCCATAAATGACCAGATCAGTAGGCCATACTGAACAGGCAGCCTTCCCCTTCCGTTCCCTTCCAAAAGAGAATATCTCTTTTGAAAGGTACTAATGGCCTGCACCACGAGAAGGCGGGGTCGGACATTAGGTGCTAGACCTGGCCGGTTCTGTGCATCATCATTAGGGATTAGTGCACAGCTCTCCTTCCAGTTTACGCCTAGCTACCATTTACAGGTCCATTTCATAATTACGAATAATTTATTTTTAAATCAGATTTTTCACCTTTTATTACATTTTTACCCAATTGTATTTTCTGTGGGACATTTTTACCCAATGGTATTTTCTGTGGGACATTCTATTAAAACAGTTACTGCGGGATAGTCCTTCTTCTAGTGAAGGTCGAACTCGCAAAATACGGGAACCTTGTTCAAGGATTGCATCAACCATCGAGCGAGGGGTTGCCACCCAAAGTTTAGTGGGACTTGGCAAATTTCAGATGAACGTGGACACCAAAGGAGTTTGGTGAAGTTTTAAAAGAGTGAACTTTTGATAAGGGGGTTTAATAAAGGGGAGGGAGTTTTTAATGAGTGTTTAATTAATAAGGAATAAAAATGGGTAATACAACTTTGGGAGTTGATTTTCTGTGAGTGACTGCTATCCAAAGTTTTGCAATTATTTAGAGATTTGCATCATCCCTTTCTGCGTGAGGTTGCCACCCATGCAATTATTCTGAGATTAAGGGGGGGGGGGGCTTAAAATATAGGTGGGTCAACCAGGGGTCTTTAATGACGGGTTGGCTGAAAAATTGGGAAATTAGAGTTAAAATAGGGGTTTTTCCGAAAATAGTATTCCTCATAGTCACCAGATGGTGCCAGGGGTTAAAAAGAGGGAGGAAGGGGTTTTTTAATAAGGGGGGAAATTTTTAATAAAGGGTTTTTAATAAGGGGGGATTAATTAATTATGGATTATTAATTATGAATGTTAATAAGGGAGCGTGGTCAGTGACGTCATTGTGGGAAGCACGGGGGTAAAATTGCCCTATAGTGCGAACTCACTACTTGCCCAATACTATTTCTAATTTCGAAACCAATTGGCCATTAAAATTTAAAATATTACCACACACAAAAAAACAAATCCAGAGATAATAATATTATTTCAATTTAACTAGATCTCATAATTCTTAATTCTAATAGCATTGGGGCCATTCGCTTTTTTCATAAATATTTTAGCCTCTCTGACCCAAACATATTTGTAACCTAATTCACGTTGTTTCTCCTTTCACTTGAATAAGAGTTGCTTATTTTCCTGTGTTAGGTGTTCATTGATATACACCCTACCATCATTATAAGATTCACCAATTTCTTTCTATAATAACTCCTTCTCTTTCCACCTCTTTATCCATATCTCTTTAGTTTTTCTAGAGCCAAACTGAACGATGATGGATTTTATTTTATTCTTGTTTATAACTGGACCCGATGAACAGCTTCCATATCCAAACATTTTGTGTCGAGATAAAAAAAACCTTGTGATTCTGAACCAGGCCGGATCCAGAAATAAAATTGAGGAGAGGGCCAAGGAACACAATTTAGCAGAAAAAAGGTAAAAGAGGAATGTAAAGACTGGATTTCCAGTGCATTATAGAATTTCTCCCTCCTTTTTGGAGGTCTTTAAAAACATTTCTTGAAAAATGCATGAAATATAAATAAGTTTAATAATTTTTTGCTTCTATTACCGTTATCAGCATTCTGATGGGCGGGGGGGGGGGGGGGGGGGGGGAATTGCACCCTCCCCCTATATCCGGCCCTCCTCTGTACCACGGTCTGTTCCTTTTGAGAAATTGCGTACGTTCCAGAATATAATTTTTGTTTCAGAAATTTACCTTCCCAACGTTTCCTTATTTTTGTCCTATTATTTCATCTACGCAGCCACCACTACAGATCACTCACTTCATACATCAGTAAAAGAATGAAGTATTGATTAACTAAAACATTGATTTACAATTTACCTAAAGGAGGCAGCAGACGTCGAAGACAAATCGAATTGCAGAAAACGTTTAATTGCTTCAGTGTGCGGAGTGGTCTGTAAGCAATAAGGTTTGCAACAATCATAATACTACAATCGCATTGTGATTGCTTTCGAATTGCAGTCACATTGCTGTTGTAAAAAACTTGATAAGTTACAGCAACATTGCAGAACAAAAGATGAAGAAATCTCAAACTTGAAGATGCAGCTAAATAATTTAGAACCGTACGGGCGCAACTATAACAAAGAAATTCACAATATGCCAAAGAACCCTATAGAAAGCAGACAACCTTCATTAATGTAACTAATTCGATAGCCGAAAAATTAGAAATCACAATATCACAGAGAAGAAAATATCGACTTTAGACATAGATTGCCACAGAAAAAGGGGCGGGGGTGGCTCAGTCGGTAGCGCGCCAGACTCGTAATCTGTAGTTCCCAGGTTCGAGTCCTAGCTGGGTCAGCGTTGAGATTTATCTCCGCAAAATTACCCGCCCTGCCCACTGTCAGTAGGGGACACCGATGGGCTTGGAAAGGCCGCCGTCCATCGGATGGGACGTTAAGTCGTGGCCCCGTGTGCGGGAGAGAGCCATACCCTGTGCACGTTAAAGAACACGCTGGATAGCCTTGACGGGAGGCTACCATCTGTCTCCCAACAGCTGTTCCAGTGGGTCCCCTCCCCCAACCTTCTCTGAGCCTTCGGGGTCCATGTGATCTGGCCATTTAGCCCATGGTGTGCAAAAAAGTGCCGCTCAGAGGTAAAACAATCCAATCCAACTTAAACAAATCGTCAGATATAAATGATTACGCCCTCTTACGTTGGTGCCCCTAGGCAAATGCTTAACGTTCCTTATAGGAAATCCGACCCTGCTTGGCTACTACAGAGCCATTCAAAATTCGCGCAGCCATTATTAGAAAATTTTATTTATTCTCAATTTACGTTTATAAATTGTTAACAAAAGGTTAAAATAGAGGTTGAAAATGAATGAGGAAACTGTTCATTGAAATCATCTTAAAGAGTTAAAAATGATTTGGTTGTTAAATAACGTTCGGCCTGAGAAAATTTCATTATGGGCAAGTAGTACAATACAAGTTACTAACAAAGATGGCTATGGCTCGATCCCTGGGCTGCTTTTGCAGAAAAGATTCTTTTGGCAAACTTTCCCAGTTGTTATTTTAGTACCATGAGTTATAGAGTTATAGGAAAGAAAAAGACTAGTTGAGGAAAGGTGGGGAAAGAAAAGTATACAATTCGTTTCATATTTATTTTTTCAGCAGTGAATGTCGTGAAGAAAACAACACTTTAACTTGAATTCGTCATGTCGGCGTAGTGCAGAAAAGTTGGCTTACAGTGTTGGAATGCTTGGCTGGATTGAATTTCAGAATATTTTTATATCTTCTGGATTCTTCTGCTTAGTTGTAGTGTAATGCTACTATTATTGTGGTTATTTGAATACCCTGCTGCATAATTGTAGGATATTAATTAGTGAACTATGATAATTTGCTTCTGTTTTTTTCTTTTTCATAAGTTTGCTGATTTTGTTATGATATTGAGGAGTATACAGGATATTGAAGTTTCCTGTCTTCAGACACCTTTAGGCAACATTCTGTTAGAGTATGTTAAAGCGAAATTATATCAATTATCTCTCTTTTCTTGTTGAAATATTTATTAGACTGTTTTCATTTTATATAATTGTTTTCCTAGATTCATTATAAAGCTCTGGGGGTTTTCTTTTAGGGTTTAACATTTTTTTGTTCATTGGATTTATGGCAGAGTTTGTTAAGCAGTGTGGTCTCTTTAGTGTGTTATGTTTTTTATGTCCGTTTTCTTGGAGCTCTGAAGGGTAGTTAGTCTTGTCTATACCTTTTGTTATTGTAAAGCTTCACATCCTGTTCTTCCTATTATTGAGCTTGTCTTATTATGAGCTGATCTTAGTATATATGTTACCGCTAAAGTGCAGAAATCAGTTATTCTACAGATTATCTAGGTATTGTGCAGATTAACTAGGGTGATCCGTTAACGTGCGGAAAATTGTTTCATTTCTCAAATTACCTGGATAATCTGCACATTACCTACTAGGCACTCGTTAAAGTGAAAATAAGATCTTTGCTGGAACAACAGGAACGTTTCTGTACGCTTAAATTAACATAATGTTATTTATCTAGTGTCCGAGAGTAAAGTTGAAACCAGGGTCATCCCTCTGTCAACATGAATCAGTCGTCCGAATTATAAAAAACGCCCCCAAAATGAGCAGGCCAAGTGAGAACGAATCATTTTAGTGATTCGTTATCAAGAATGAATCACTTTACCGATTCGTTCTCACTTGGCCTCCGCTCATCCGGGGCGTTTTTTATAATGCGGACGAGTGAATCAAGTGACACGAAGATTCATATTCAAGAGATTCACCACTATGAGAGAAACAAACTTTTGAACTTTAACGATACGGAAGCCGTTAATGTGCACATTACCTAGGTAAAATGCGGAAAACTCTTGATTCCGCACGTTAACGGAGCAAATCAGTTAATCTGCAGATTAGCTAGGTAATGTGCACATTAACGGCTTTCGAGCTTTAGCGGTAACATATATATATCATACACTCCATTGAAGCTCAATGGCCATTTTATGTTTTAATCTTTATTACATTTCTGTTTTGTGAGTTCATGTGCTTGACGTGGTTTTTGTGTATGTTTCTTGTCTGGCTGTTGGGCTTATCTAATTGTATATATTAATTTCTTTGGATAACCAGTGGGTGTTTTTGTTTTTCTGGATATAAAGTCATCTTTTTTTAGTTCTACTTTGTTTAATGTTTTTTTTTCTTTCTTCTTCTGTAGTTTCTGCTGGTATAAAGTTCGATTTTCTAAGGATGCACATCTGTTTACTTTGAATGGGTTGCCGCTGTTATATTCGGTTACATCGGCCTGTGAATTTCAGAAAGGATAAAATGGCTTTATAGATGTTTTCTTTAGTTTTCAAGTTGGGGATCACCAATAAAGAATTGACAACATGAGAATTAAACTAAAAAGTGTTGCATATGTAGTGACTGCAGGGTTGCCAATGCTAGAATTGGTATTTAATTCTTTTCAGGTGGCGTGAAATAATAAGTATTTATATTTCGGGTTGAGCGAATTTTGAATGATTCTCACTAAATATATTTAAATACATCCGACCTGGGTTCGAGCCCCGGGTAAGGCATGGATGTTCGTGTTATTTTTCTGCTGAGGTCCTGCCATCCTCTCAGACTTTCTACTACGGCATATAAACTGACAGGCTCCTGTCAGACCTCTGTGGCAAGCAGCTGCTTGAGGGGGTATTTATATATTTTTTTATTTACATAATAAAAGATGTCTGTCTATCTGTCTGTGGAAGCCATAACTCATCGGGAAATCAACGTACACGCTCCAGATTTTCAGAGAACATTTCAGGCTGTGGTCGGGATTGCAATGCCAAATCTCAGGTCGAAATCCAAAAGGGGGATTGCTAGAAGCAAACATATTTTCTATGCTTTTACTGCGGGGAACGCGAATCGCTGTCAAATCTATTGTTGCCATTTACTGTTCCCTAACTCTGAAAGTAAAAAGTTAAAATAGCATTTAAATCTCCTGCCGTTGCCAGATTCCTCACATTCCAATGGCATTATTGAGGCGTTCCATTGCAGTTAGGGACCAGATTTCCTACCAAACATGGGGTCGGGTAGGAGGAACCCGCCTACGAAATTTGGGATCTTTCAGTGAAGTACGTTGGGATTACAGAATGCCAAAATCTGACGAAATAAATATCTCGATAGCTATGTCCACACTTGTGCGCTTTCATCTTCAATTTCACTTTCAACTTTCAATTCCGCTTTTCGACAACGAGTAGTCTAGCGCATAGATTCCCAACGGGGGCGAAACCGCCCCCCAGTGGCCGCTAGAACCTTCCATGGGGGCAGTAGCGGATCCAGAGGGAAATGGGGGGCGTTGAGGCAGTCAAGAGGGTCGGTCAAATAAATAAATAAATTTAATGGAATTTTCTGTGACAACCTTTTTATCTCTTCTATTCTGTGGTGTCTTCCTGGTGATTCTGGTCATCCACTACCTCATCCGTCATGTACAGCTTTTCAACTGCAGCTTGGACAATAAGTTCCCTGCTACCGCCTACTAGCGTACTGGTAGGTCTGAAGTCGACTGAGATGCTCTCAAAAGTTCTCTTCAAGATCACAGATTGGATATAAGCTTCAATATGTTTTCCCACTCCAAGTCGCTTTGCGTATGCTTTATGGTACGTAGTTACAATACCATCCCACGTCAGAACATAAGGTATAATATTAACATTACTTGTGAATTAGGCTCAACTCATTAGCCAGCAGATCATACTTTCTCTTTTTTTCAACCTCTACTGTCTGCAGGTTATCCTGAGATGTTATTCCTACTTCAATAATTGTAATCTCATTCAATACCTTAGCATGCACTACTATATCAGACTTATTATGTTGGACATGTGTGTCCGTCCTGATAGGCAAATCAACCTTGATGCAATAATAATATAATAATAATAAATTTATTATATTTAATATTTTTTTATAATTTTTTAATATAATAAAATACTTTGAAAATACCTGTTTTCATGAATAAATATTTTATCTAGCTATGTAAATTATCTTATTGTTATCGCGTTAATAAGCATTTTTAAATTAGCATTAGGTATACCTATACCTAATTTGTTTTAGTTTAGAATAGATTGACGGTGACAAGTCCTTGCAAGTTGGTAGGCAAACACGCGGTTCATGCAATTTAACATGTTTCGACAAGAATATGGGAGCTTGAAATGACTTGTTTACGGAGCAAGTGCGCCGGCATCGCAAACATACAAGTTAATGCGTGCACAAAATCAAATCTATAAAAGCGATAGCTCTAGGAATGTTTTATTATTTTTATGTGCTTCGCCGTGATAAATAGTCGTGAGTGATAAGTGTTAGAAGTCATTATAAACATTATTTTTATAACTATTTATAAATCTGTTGGGAAGTTAATTTGTATTTGAAAATGTCTGAATCTACATCTAAAAAGAAATGCTGGCAGTACAGTATTGAGTATTTGAAATATGGATTTACGTACTCTCCTACAAACCAATCATTACCTATGTGTTTAATTTGCCGAAAAGTTTTTTCAAATGAAGCTATGAAACCTTCTAGGCTACAAGAGCATTTAAATAAAATGCATGCTGATAAGAAGAACAAAGATTTATCCTATTTTCAAGAACTGGAAAAGCAATATTTAAAACAGCCAACTATGTCAAACCTTTTTGCGTCGTCTTCTAAACAAGATGATGATGGACTACGAGCCTCATATAACGTTTCATTGTTAATCGCAAAAGCAGGAAAACCACACACAATTGGTGAGGAATTAATTTTGCCGGCAGTCAAAGAGATATTAAAAACTGTTCTTCATCATAAGGCACCGTCAGATATCATCAAAAAAATTCCTCTCAGTAAAAATTCAGTGCAAAGAATAGATGAAATGGCAAAAGACGTTGAAATATCATTATGTGATTACATAAAGACTTGCAAATTTTCCATTCAACTCGATGAATCAACTCTACCAAATAACTAAGCTCTACTCTTATCATACGTACGATTTATAAAAGAAGAAAAAAATTCATGAAGAGTTATTATTTGCTAAAAATTTGGAATCTGATACAAAGGGAGAATCTATATTTAATACCATGCAAAAGTTTTTTCAAGAGAAGGAAATTCCTATTTGCAATATTTTGTCTGCTGCTACTGATGGTGCTCCAGCAATGACAGGACGTCATAAGGGTTTCATAGCGCATTTGAAACAAGCAGTACCAAATGTACTCGCTGTATATTGTATTATTCATCGTCAGCATTTGGTTGCAAAAAATTTGAATGAACGTCTGCATACGTCGCTCCATTACGTTATTAAAGCAATCAATAAGATTAGAAGCAATTCATTGAATGACAGATTATTTGGTAAGCTTTGTAATGAAAATGATGAAGATTACAATCGCTTGCTGCTGCACACAGAAGTACGTTGGCTCTCTAAAGGTGTTTGTCTGAATCGTTTTTTCAATCTATTTGACTCAGTACTGGACTTTCTTGAAGACAGAGACGAAAAATTGCGCGAAAACCTGATTATGTCAAAAAATGACATCGCTTATTTGACAGACCTGTTTAAAATATTTAAGCAAGTTAATTTACAATTGCAAGGTGATGAGTTGAATTTAATTAAAACAAAAAACGTCATGGCTGTTTTTGCGGAAAACTTCTTCTATTCAAACGAAATCTAGGTAGAGGTGAATACAACCACTTTCCCACATTATCAGCAGCTCTGCAAAACCGGAAGATTTACTTACTTACTGCCAACACTTGGAAGTTCTTCATGTTGATTTTACGGAGCGTTTCCAAGATATTTTAAACATGAATATACCGAGTTGGGTTTTAGATCCTTTCGCAAACACAGATACTGAAGAATCATCAAATTTGGAAGAGGAACTCTTAGAACTCACGACTAACGAAGCACTCAAAGTAAAATTCAAACATGGATACCAAGAGTTCTGGCTTCAAAAATCAATACCAGTTCTCTACCCTGGATTGTGGGAAATAGTACAGAAGTTTTTAATCGCATTTCCTTCGTCCTATATGGCTGAGCGTGGATTCAGTTCAGTAGCTGATTTGCTGTCAAAGAAGAGGAACAGACTACACATCACTGAACGTGGCGATCTGCGATTGATGTTAAAGAAATTGGAACCCGACATTAACAAATTATTAACACTCCACCAGCCTCAAAACCATCTCATTAATTTTTTTTTATTTATTATTAATTTTGTTTTTATCTCATTATTTTTTATTTCTTATTGATTCTGTGTTTATTTTTATAAACAATTTTATTGTACATTTGGTTGTCGTTTTATTAATTTCTGCTTTATGATTTTTAATAAATAAATAAACAGATAAATTAGGTACAGATAATATGCAACAATATTTTAATATTTCATATAAAATTAACTATTATGGACTAGGGGGGCGTTGAAATTTTTGTTCTCTTCTAAAGGGGACGATGGTCCAGAAAAGGTTGGGAATCACTGGTTCTAGCGCATGCCTTAGATCAGGTGTGTCCAACCTTTTGACTTCCCTGGGCCATATTGAGTGAAGATGAAGTGTTTTGGGCAGCACATAAAATATATAATATAGTTAATATATATGAATAATAATACTTCATTTATTTTCTTATGTTTTTTATTATAAAATTAAAAAAGGCAACATAAAACTAGTGGGATATCAAAAGCTTGCTGAAAATCACATAATTGTATTGAAAGCTTATGTCGTAAACTTTACGATTTTATGGGCCGCATTACTAGCTGTCCAGTGCCGCGGGTTGGACACGCCTGCCTTAGATGGAATGCGTTGGACGCATGCCTTCAACTCTCTACACCTGTGCGTCAAATAGTTTTCATTTTTTCACCAATGTAGACGTGAAGTTGCAATGGACGTAACTGATGCTGCTATGTTAGCGGATATAAGAATGAATGAACAAGAATTACTTTATGTCGACTGAAGGTTCCATATCACGTCAAAACAAGTTGGGTTGGGTTGTTTTACCTCTGAGCGGCACTTTTTTGCACACCATGGGCTAAATGGCCAGGTCACTTGGACCCCGAAGGCTCAGAGAAGGTTGGGGGAGAGGATCCACTGGAATAGCTGTTGGGAGACAGATGGTAGCCTCCCGTCAAGGCCATCCAGCGTGTTCTTTAACGTGCACAGAGTATGGCTCTCCCGCACACGGGGTCAAGGCTTAACGTCCCATCCGACGGACGGCGGCCTTTCCAAGCCCATCGGTGTCCCCTACTGACAGTGGGCAGGGCGGGGAATTTTGCGGAGGTCAAAACTAGTACTTGTAGAGTTATATGACATCAGTAGAATACATAGTGAAACATTTAGTGAAAATATTATAAATGAATTTTTTATTTTTATTTTTTGTAATAATAATATTATTTATTTAATAATAATTTTATAACGAATATTTTATTTTGTTTTATGACGAATATATTTAATAATAGTAATTTATAAAGGCCAATGTTTGTTCTGACGACATGGTGAACAAAAAACACAAGCTCAATAATTACAAAAGCAACAGAACGAAATCTTCCAGACAAACTACGAAGTTGCACGGAATGTTGAACAAAAATCCACTACTGGTGGAAGCATGTGTGCTACTGCGTGCGTCACCGAACACAGCGCCGTTCAACAGGTTTGAAGCATACCTTTGGGCATGCGCTAGACCAGGCATGGCCAACTGTTTTTTCCCCCGGGCCGGATTGGAAAAAAAAATATTTTCACGGGCCGGACGAAATATTAAAATTGAAAAATGTTAAGCAAAACACTTATTTCTTTAAGTAAACAAAATTTTATTATGAAATTTGTTTATGAATAATTGTAAGTAAATCAATACAACAAATTAACATAATAACTAATGCGACGTGTTGAGGCGGTTTGCATCGCTTATTATTTTTTTAATATCTGGTTCTATACTTGTAGTAGCTATTCTTAACACAGCCTCTAAATGTAAATCATTCAATCTTGATCTTGTTGTACTTTTATTTAGATTCATTAAAGAAAAGGTTTGTTCACAAATATAAGTTGAGCTAAAGATTACTAAATACGTCTTGGCAAGTTTTTTTAAATTTCCATATTTTTCATTATTCAATTGCTTATAAAAATTACACAAATTTTCTTGCTCTTCTCGATATTTCTCATGTAATAATTCATCACATTGTAAATTAATTATTTCTAATTGTATATCAACAGGAACGTCATCACTTGTACAGAAAATGGATTTCGGATAATAGATAAAATTTTATCAATTTTTTTGAAGCAATCGAATCTCTGCTCGAAATCTGTCATTAGTTCAAGGATGTTTTTATTAAATGTTTTAACCTTTTCTTTTAAAATATTTAAAGATATGGTCTGTAACGTTGGAAAATGATCAAATTTACATTCAGCCAGAATTGTAGAAAAAAGGCTAAGCTTCATTTTAAAAGCTCTTAATTTCTGTATTAAATCATGAGCAAATAAATTTTTTCCTTGTATACATGTGTTAAATTCGTTCAAATGTGTGAGAATATCCAAAGAAAATGCTAAATCACAAATCCAATTTGGATCTAATAATTCAGGAAAATCCTCATTTTCTTTAAGCATTAAAAATATTTTTATTTCCTCTTGAAGGTCCCACACACGTCTTAAAACTTTTCCCAAACTTAACCAACGGATTTTATTGTGATATAGTACATCTAAATGACTGGTATTTAGTTCTTCAAGGAGATCAATAAATTGCCTGTGATTTAATCCTTTTGATCGTAGGAAATTCACTAATTTCACAACTACTGGCAACGTCGCTTGCCAGTAGTCGGGCAACGTCGCTTGAACATCGAGTGCAGATGAGTATAAAAGTTTTAATTCTTTATAACGGAATCTTTTTTAAAAAATATAGAAGTATCGAGAATTCATTCGATTAATTACTAGAAGTTAAATGTTAATATTGAAAAATTGTTCGCGGGCCACATAAATTCATTACGCGGGCCGGATCCGGCCCGCGGGCTGTATGTTGGCCATGCCTGCGCTAGACGCTTGCGCCGCAGCGCATTTGTCTAGCCAAAGCCGTCTGAAGAGAAGGCCTGATGTCACGTGACTAATGACGTCAAAAGCGGGGGCCGTGCATTTAAAACATTGCATTGTAAATGGTATTATACGAACGTGGAATTTTAAAGCATAACTTTATTGATTTTTTAAAAAATTTTGTGAAAATGTTTTGAAACGAAATATATGAGCTACATTTGCAAACATATTGGAAGAGATAAATATCTATTCTCAGGTTAGCAAAATATATACATACTGACTTCAGATAGGGCTTTAAAATTCCACTTTCGTATAATACCATTTACAATTAAATATAATTAATAAAAAATATGTGTAACTATTTTCAGATAATATGTTTATTGAATATTTTTGCCGTTGAGAAATGAGGGTGTTTTAATGTCTATGAAAATAAAATATTTCCTACAAGAATGAAATTCTTCGCCACATTTATGATAATTTGCTTTATAATTGATATTTGATTCAATTCAGTATAGGAAATGAAATCATTTAAATAACACACACATCTAATTAGAAATGACCTTTGCAATGACCTTTGCAACACCGGGAAATTCTTCGTGTTTCCGGTATTGCCTTTAGTTTTCTTCGTGTTCCCCGTGTTCCCTTTAGTGCAGGAAACAACAGAATATCCAGATTAAAAGTGAGACATAAGCTGTCACAATTTGCATAGAAACGAAGTCACGGGCCAAGTTAGAACCTGATTTTTAAACCAATCACCGGGCAACACGGAGGACGCTGTGCAGCAAATTTGAACCGCGCGGACGAATATCACGGGAGCCATAGGGCGGCAAAATCTGTGGTAACGGAAATAAAATCTCGATAGAAAGATATTAAAAAAATATTAAATATTAAATCTTACGCAGAAACTAAGCCACGGGCTATGAGGAGTGCTCGCTGACATCAACAACGATCCGGGCAAATTTCTTCCTGTTGAAAATCTGTGCTAAAATGTCAGACTTAAAATATTTATCTTTAATGCAGTGAAAATAAGAATATACAATTAAATGTGACACCCGGGCAGCGCCGGATTACGTTCATTGAGTATCTAATAAACGACAAGGGCACGCCACTGCCGATCACTGTGCCGTGTCGGCCGAACGATCGCCCGCCCTACGCTTAACAGAAATTGATTTTTTTTTTTCTTTAACGCAAGAGGTGAGCCAGAGGCTCTACCCAATTCAAGACGCATTCGACATTCTGGGTATACAGGAAACCAAATGGTGCCGTTGCGCTTCACGCTATAAATTGTTAATTTTAAGAAATAAAAGGTTGTTAGTTAAAATCTTGTTGATTTCCAATAATAACTTTTGTAACGTTATTTTCATCAATATTAATTCAAATAACTTATTGATGATTTAATTAATTTAAGAGAGGAAGCAATTCAAAGAATAGGAAACCCGTAATATAGCATCCTTATGTTTATCGACTTTCTGGAGTAAAATGACTCCTCAGTTTTTTTATTATTGAAATTCTCTATAGCATAGAGAAAATCTTTGAAGAAGAGAAGAAACCTCACAATAAATAAGATCAGCTGTGCAGAGTGGTGGCAATTGGGAGGATTATGGAATCTCATGGATCATACGTGAATGGCCTTCTATTGCATTGCTTCTATTGCACCTTTGAATGGTACTTTTTGTCAGGGGCGGTCATAAGTTTCGAGCCTGGAGGGGGCCATTTAGGGACGTATGGAAGATTTTGTATTTCAGAAATGACACTCTTTAATTCTACTGGTAGATTATTGATCAATCGATTCACTTTTTAACAGCTTTTCATTTTATCTCTGAGGGTAGAAAGGGTTTTTTTCCTAGGAAAGAAAATGGCGACCAAACCTTGCATCCTTAATTCCGTCAGTAATGAAAAATGTAAAAATAATAAGACGTCATAATAAAAAACGTAAAAAATATAAATTAATAAACAACACTCGCTACTGTCTTAATAAGGGGGTCATGACCTCCCTGCCCCCCCCCCCCCCCCCCCCCTTATGATCGCCACTGCTTTTGTAGACAGTGGAATGAATGACCAGGTCACAAGGACCCCAAGGGATCAGAGAAGGTTGGGGGAACAAGAGAAAAGGATTATGCTACAAGAGAAATGGAAATCTCCCGTCAAGGCCATCCAGCGTGTTCTTTAACGTTCTTTTATTTTTTTGATAACTTTGCCATGGTAGTGAGGAGTATAGAGTATATTGAAGTTTCCTGTCCTCAGATTTTACGCTTGTTTTGTTTATATCTTTGGACAGCATTCTGGTAGATAATATGGCCTGTTTAAAGTGAAATTATATCAATTTCCTCCTTTGTTTTTGGAACATTTATAGGTAGATTGGTTTCATTTTATACAATTATTCTTATAAATTCATTATAAAGTTCTGCTATAAAACTGTTCTGCTTGTGTACAGTATCCATTTGTGGCAGTATCCTGGTATTTGTGTACAGTATGCATTTGTGGCAGTGTCCTGGTATTTGTGTACAGTATCCATTTGTGGCAGTATCCTGGTATTTGTGTACAGTATCCTGGTATTTGTGTACAGTATCCATTTGTGGCAGTATCCTGGTATTTGTGTACAGTATCCATTTGTGGCAGTATCCTGGTATTTGTGTACAGTATCCATTTGTGGCAGTATCCTGGTATTTGTGTACAGTATGCATTTGTGGCAGTGTCCTGGTATTTGTGTACAGTATCCATTTGTGGCAGTATCCTGGTATTTGTGTACAGTATCCATTTGTGGCAGTATCCTGGTATTTGTGTACAGTATCCATTTGTGGCAGTATCCTGGTATTTGTGTACAGTATCCTGGTATTTGTGTACAGTATCCATTTGTGGCAGTATCCTGGTATTTGTGTGCAGTATCCATTTGTGGCAGTATCCTGGTATTTGTGTGCAGTATCCATTTGTGGCGGTATCCTGGTATTTGTGTACAATATCCATTTGTGGCAGTATCCTGGTTTTTGTGTGCAGTATCCATTTGTGGCATTGTCCTGGCCTGTTTAGTGTGTTATGCTGTTTTTTTTATTCCCTTTTACGCGGGAGATCCGGAGGGTAGGCAGTCCTGTCTATGTAATTTTTTTATTGTAAAGATTCACATCCTGTTCGTTTTATTACTGAGCTTATTCATATTATAAGCTGATCTTAGTATATAGTATACTTTCTGTGGGAGTTTAATTTTCCTTTTATGTTTTGATCCTTATTAAATTTCTGTTCTATGAGTTGATGTGTCTGACTTTTTTTCTTTTTCTTTTTTATGTGAGTATATTTCTTGTCGTCTGTGCTGTTGGGCTTCTCTAGTTCTATATGTTAATTTCTTTGGATAGTTAGTTGGCTTTTTATGTTTTGCTGATTAAAAAAATTGTCTTTTTAGGGTTCTCCTACTGTTAATTTTTTTAAGTTGTTTTCTATCCTCTTGAAGTTTCTGCTGTTATAAAAAGTAAAATTTTTTAAGGATGTATATTTTTGAGTTGGTTAGTGTTGTTATCCATCGGTTACATAGGCCTGTGGATTTCAGAAATAAAAAAAAATGACTCTAAAGGTTTTTTTTTTCTCTAGTTTTAAAGTTGGGGAAATTCAATAGTGATCGCAGAGTATATTCCAGAGTGCCATTATCAATAAGAATTTTGAATAGATGTTCTCTTGGAGTCTTGAAGACTTCGATAATCTTTCGTAAACAATGAGAAATAATTTATTCTTGCTTTCCATATCACAAAAAGCCGTCCCGTGGCCGAGTGGTTAGCACGCTTGGCTACTGATCTTCGGGACCTGGGTTCGATCCCCGGATTAAGGCAGGCATGTATGTGTCGTTTTTCTGCTGAGGTCCTGCCATCCTCTCAGATCCTTCTACTATGGCATATAAACTGACAGGCTCCTATCAGACCTCTGTGGCAAGCAGCTGCTTGAGGGGGTATTTATTCTATTTTTTATTATATCACAAAAGTTAAAAAAAAAAATCCCCTTTTTTTTTTCTTCTTAGTTTTACGTTGCTTTAACAGAAACAACGAGACAGTTGAGAGACTTGAAATACATTTCTTAAAGTAATCAATCCAGTTATCTGCTTTTGCACCTACGGAAGCTAGATTATTGCAGGTAAAATTTAAAATTGAATTTTGATGACCTTTTTCGCGTTATCAACCATTGGGCAATGGACTAAATGGAAAGGTCGCGAAGCCAGTTCCAAGAACTATTAGGAAATAGATCGATGATTCCCGTCAAGGCCATCCAGTGTATTATTTAAGGTGGGTGCACATTGTATAGACCTCTTGAACATGGTGAAGCCAAGGAGTGTCTTGGCTAATTTCTTCCGCCTTTTTAATACATACATTGAATTTTATTTTAAGATTAGGGTTCTGATCTGCAGGAGAGTTACTTTTGCATCCCATTCAGACACTATGACATTCAGTAAAGTGATGTTATCTGTATATACGAACCAGTAGGTTAGGAAAGAAAGGTGAGGCAGCCGAGGTACCGGCCTCGGAAGCTGGAAGAGAAACACCAGCTTTGGCATTATTTTTCTATAAAAGATTTTTCAAAAAATCTTGCTTAAAAATTATTTCATTAAACTTTTCAATATATTTGTACTATAAGTAACTCACATTTATTCCCAATTAAAATATATTCAGAATCTATATAAAAAAATTATCTTAATAATTGTTATTATTTGGGATTTCTATTCATAATATAGTTAATTGTTATTTTATTTACACATGCAACATACATACATAGGAGAAAATACATAAAAAATAAATCAGCAAAAATTAATAAAAATAGAAACAAATAAAAACACAAAAGAAATAATAATTGCTTTCTAGTCTTGAGACCAAATGGCAGACTATCTTCTTGTCTAAAAATCAAATTATTCTACTACTGAAAACTTTCTAGTGACAGTGGCAACACAGTATTATGACTTAAAACTAGGAAGAAACCGATAAATGCTAACTAGCATTTTATGTAATCTTCCAAATTCCGAATATTAGAAACATATTCCTTTAGAACTTTTTTTTAAACAATGAGAGATTTTTTCCATCCTTAAATTATAATCAAGTAAATTAAAATTTTTTGGTGCAACACAAAAACACTATGCTTCATAATGGAAAAAGCGCAACACACATTAATTCAACTCTTCTTCAGCTTTTGCGGGAAGTGTACTTATCATTGTGCAATTCAATTGGTTTATGTATCCATAACGATTGGCTGGAGCAGGGGGAGTCATAATTGAGACTTTTTTGCCTCGGGCGCGAGAATATCTAATTCCGACACTGACGTGAACAGAAACAGCTACACCAACTCTCATTATGTTTCCATTACTATGTGCGCAATTTGTATTTTTTTTGGATTCATTAATTTAATTTCGTCGATGTTTAAAAGATTTTTTCCTCCTTTTGTAGTTAAAAACAAAGTTTAAAAAGAAAAAGAAAAGAATAAGCTTTTAAAAACTTAATTTTTAAATTATATGAAAATTGGAATTATCAGGGACTTTAAGTATTTCAAACGATATTTGCCTCGTTGCAGGCCGAAATTTTAGAAACTTCTATTCTTTTCTGTTGCAGATCGAGCTGTTTCAAGAACGATTTTTTCTCTCAGTGCATGGAGACATTGCTGGTGAGCAATGCTGAGCAAAAACGAATCCTTTTCATAGTGAAGGAGCTTCACGGAAATTGCTGAAACATTATGCATTCACCATTGCTGTTTTAAAGATTACACATTGGAACTAAAAAACTAAGAAAATGAACATAGCTGCAATGAATCCTTTCATTACAAACACCGATCCTAATATGCATATTGTAGACAATAGGATAAAAAGCATTAAATTCCGATCAGATGTTCTCCTATACCAAATAGCAGTTTAAGTAGTTTAGAATTATTAAGGTTTATAGTAAGGACTGTAATCGATAAACAAACCCATTACAATGTGCTTATAAATTGCTGTACACGCTTCAGTTCTTTGTGAAGCCATTTCTGTTGTTAGAAATATATTGGTTAACTTCTTTTTTCCTGAATTAATTTGGTAAGCAATGTTTGGAGCACAACATTATTATAATTATCTGGGTCTAAAAATATTTTTTTTGTTGCCAAGAAAAAAATATGCAAACAATGAAAATGAAAATAATAATATTTGAAAAGTAACTAAAAATACCAAATAAAAGGGGCGGGGATTGTCGTAATCTGCAGTTCCCAGGTTTGAGTCCCACCAGTTTCCGTGTTGAAATTTATCTCCGCTAAACCCCGACCCTGCCTCGGTCAGATGGGCGGGGGTGGCTCAGTCGGTAGCGTGCCAGGCTCGTAATCTGTAGTTCCCAGGTTCGAGTCCCAGCTGGGTCAGCGTTGAGATTTATCTCCGAAAAATTCCCCGCCCTGCCCACGGTCAGTAGGGGACACCGATGGGTTTGAAAAGGCCGCCGTCCTTCGGATGGGACGTTAAGCCGTGGCTCCGTGTGCGGGAGAGCCATACCCTGTGCACGTTAAAGAACACGCTGGATGGCCTTGACGGGAGGCTGCCATCTGTCTCCCAACAGCTGTTCCAGTGGGTCCCCTCCCCCAACCTTCTCTGAGCCTTCGGGGTCCATGTGACCTGGCCATTTAGCCCATGGTGTGCAAAAAAGTGCCGCTCAGAATAAAAGAGCCATACCTACATATCAGGTAAAAAGAGCCATACCCTGTGCACGTTAAAGAACACGCTGGATGGCCTTGACGGGAGGCTGCCATCTGTCTCCCAACAGCTGTTCCAGTGGGTCCCCTCTCCCAACCTTCTCTGAGCCTTCGGGGTCCATGTGACCTGGCCATTTAGCCCATGGTGTGCAAAAAAGTGCCGCTCAGAGGTAAAACAACCCAACCCTCGGTCAGAAAGGGAATTCCGGTGGGTTTGGAAAGGCCGCCGTCTATCACATGGGATGCAAAGTCTTGGCCTGTTTGCTGTAGAGCCAGACTTCCATCCGTCTCCTAACAGCTGCCCAGTGGGTTCCTTTCCCTCAACCTTCTCAGAGTGTGTGACCTGGCCATTTAGTCCATTGTGTGCAAAAAAAGTGTCACTAAAAAGTTAATCAACCCTAAACAAAACTGAAAAAATTGCCTAGTTACTTGACAATAAATTGTATGTTCTCATATGGTACACAATTTTTTAAAATCTACTTTATTTAACAGATTAATATTGATCCAAAATAGTTTTGCAGTTAGTGTTCCTTTATGAACACGTGGAGCCTGAAAGGGTTATTGAATATGGGCTTCGACAGAGGGTAACAGGTGCAGTTCATCCCCCTCCGGAAAACATTAATAGGAAAATTATTGTAGTTTGAATAATCAGTGTATCACAAATCAATGTGTTTGTCTTTCTATTCTTTAATGCAGTGTCTCGCAAACTTAAAACTCTGCGGCATACTGAATCTAATTTTTTTCCGCGGCACACTGAATCTAATTTTTTTTCCGCGGCACACCTAAAAAAGAATTTTTGATGGTTACCTAAAAAGAGGAAAATTGAAGTTTCGTTAAATGCATTTTATTTAAAATAAATATAATAATAAATATAATTAATCATAACTCGGTGTTTGTTTTAAATATTTGTCCATTCTATGGCTTGAAATAATCAAAAATTAATACCAAAATTTGGAAAAAGCTTGATAAATACTTACAAGATCCAAGTTGATAAAATCTGAATGATTTTTATTAAAGCACGTCGAACAGAGAAAAAACTTTTAATACACAAAATCGATAACACAAGTCAAGTCAAAATGAAATCTTTGGAATATCTAGTGTCAATTTGAAAATCTCTCGCGGCACACTTGGAATCTCTCGAGGCACACAGTTTGCGAGACACTGCTTTAATGGTTAGGTTCCATAAGTTTCTTTAAGTTTATTTTTGTTTACAGAAGTATGTCATGTTTATTTTTACAAAAACACTTTTTCACGTGCATTTCAATAATAAGTTTGCCTTTTTACTCTTCTGTTTACAGTCATTTTTAGTCGTATTATAGCGATGTGTGAATGATTGCTCTATGCATTATTGCGTTCAGTAATTAAAAGCTTGGCCAAAATATTTTTATCTTGAAACATTGATTTGCCTCCCCCCCCATAGAAAATTCCTTCCAACGCCCATCATTATAACGCCAGAAAATTTGGAATGTTCATAACTCTGAGCTGCTGAAATCACCTCTGCTCTAAGAATATCTGTTTCCATATTAGACATGATTTCGAGCTCAAATTTTCGAGTTCTTTATTATTAATTAATCTCTAAATATGTTTTAGCTGCAGATTCATTCCTTTAATTTACAGTTAATCATAGGACATCTTACAAACAAATGTTGTTGCAGGAGCAAATTCGCCATCCTGGAGAAATGGAAAGTCTCATTTTAAACTGGTTGAAACATGGTAAAATAAGGTACAGTCCAAACACATTAATGAAATGTAGTCGGTTCAAAGTAATCATGTCAATAATATTGCTCTTTTTGTGATAATACCGGATTACTGATTTTAAGCTCGAGTTAGTGTTCGTTTATGCATATAATATTGTACATAAATTGGTTTTGTGCTAAATGGCTAGTTGAAATGAACTTTATTAATTTAAAATTACTTGTACGAACTCGAAAGATTTATTCGGTGCACGTAGTAATATTGCCAAATATAATATCTGTGATATGATCAGCCTAAGAAATTAACAATATGATGTTTCAGGAATGAAAGTGTTGTACATTTTTGCATTCCATTATAGAGTTTGCAAAATAAAACTATAAATGGATCGTTATATTTGTTCGTATTCAAATTTCTGAAAAGTATTTCGTTATTCATTTATTTAATCAAATTTGAAGGCAATATATTTTTTTCTACGAAATATTATTTGTTGGATATAGCTAATGGCTGTCATATCTGCAAAGTGCGAAACGAGATTTTTAAACCTAAGATATGATAACTAAAGAAAAATAATTTTTACGGCTTATTTAATTGTCGTAGCGAATGCAGTGCAAATTCTGCATTAAAATATAATTTTTTTTTTAACTTTCAGGGGACACCTTTATTACCATAGTTTTTGGGGGCGTCCTTTCATCCCCTACATGAAATCAAAAATAGAGCCAGAAAACATTTTAGGAAAAAAAAATGGATCCTAACTCTCTCCCTGATTACTTGAAAAACTATATTAAAGACAAGAATCAGACACTGAAAACATGGCTAAAAACCAGAGACCACAACACCGAAAATGCATCTTCTATCGACTCAAATACTAAGTCAGAAATGAAATATAAAGCTACAGAAATAAGATTTGAGAGGATAAAAATCTCTGGCAACAATGAACAACTTCATATGGCAAATGACTCGAATACTCAATAGGGGCTATAACAATCATCCTCTCGTTGATAGGAAAAATGAAATCTTCTTCAGAAACAGTGAGAAAGCAGAGACATTTTTTGGTTAACTTGAAATCCAAGTCATTGAAAACAATAACCCAGATTGATGCCGAGACAATGGGCATGGTGGAAAGCACACTAAATGACTTCCCACAAGCAGATCGATTATATTTTAATTAAGAGCCAATGGGCTAGTTCGGCTAGAAATACCATATCAAACAGGGGAGTGGAAATTGGGTCTGATCATTACCCGTCAAAAGTCTCTTGCAAAATGAAGCTCAAGAAATGTTGTGCTAAAGTTAAGATAATTACCTTTAACACTGAAGATCTGAAAGATCCAGATATAGGCAAAGCATACCATGACAGGCTAATTAATCATTATGACAATCGTGGTTTCCTTACTGCTGAAATTAAGAAAGAATATGCAACTGTGGGAGTTGATTTTCTAAGTTTATCCCTATTTACCTTATTTAGCTCTAATTTCCCGATTTTTGACTCCCCCTTTATTAAAAAACCATCCCCTCCTTTTAACCCGTGGCGCCATCTGGCGACTATGAGGAGTACTATTTTCGGAAAAACCCCTATTTTAGCTCTATTTTCCCGTTTTTTGACTCCCCCTTTATTAACCCCCCCCCCCTTTAACCCCTGGCGCCATCTAGTGCCTATAAGGAGTACTATTCTTACAAAAAACCTCTATTTTAGTCGTAATTATTTCCAGACTCCCTCCTCATTAAAACCCCCTTATCAAAAGTTCCACTCCCTTTATTAAAATTCCCTCCCCTTATCAAAAGTCCCCTTTATTAAACTTCACAAACTCCCATGGTATCCACGTTCGATTTCCAAGTCCAACTAAACTTTGGGATGGCAACGATCGGATGATGCAAGCCTCCAAATAATTGCAAGGGTGGCAACCTCGCGCAGAAAGGGATGATGCAATCCTCATAAATAATTACAAAACTTTCGATAGCAGTCACTCACAGAAAATCAACTCCCAAAGTTGTATAATCCCTGTATTTATTCCTTATTAATTAAACACTCATTAAAATTCCTCTCCACTTTATTAAACTCCCTTATCAAAAGTTCACTCTATTAAAACTTTACTGATCACAAACTCCCATCCTTTACAAGTCCACTAAACTTAGAAAATCAACTCCCAAAGTTGTATATTCCCCGTATTACCAATTTTTATTCCTTATTAATTAAACACTCAATAAAATTCCCCTTTACTAAACCCCCTTATCAAAAGTTCACTCTATTAGAACTTCACTGATCGCAAACTCCCATCCATTTTCATGTCCACTAAACTTAGAAAATCAACTCCCAAATTTGTACATTCCCTGTATTACCCATTTTTATACCTTAGTAATTAAACACTTATCAAAAACTCTGTTCCTCATCATTAAAAACCCCTGGTCGAAATAAAACGTGGTAAATCAGTTTCCTCTAGGTGCATTTAATTGGTGTCATCCAACGTCCTGTATTTAAAAAAAAATCCTTCCCGACGCAGTGATTTGAACCCGCTACCTTAGTGTCTACATTCATCTGAAATTTGCCAAGTCCACTAAACTTTGGAACGGCAACACTCGGAATGTCTGATGCATTTTTGGAATTCGACCTCAATGGAGTCATGCATGTAGCAACAAGCAAGTCAGCTTATGTGCCCAGGTCTCTTCTTATCGGGGGGTGAGGGGCCAAGAGGAATGTCACCACATGCTGTTTGCACCACAGTATTTGCATCTGTTTCTGATTAATATCTACAAGCATTATCTACACTTGAGCGAGTGACAGCTCTTATCACTACACCGTCAAAGAGTGTATGCCGATGGGTGGTTATCTGTTTACATCTGCTACTGATAAACGGAAATATTTCGGATGACACTTTAGCTCACGTGTTTACCCCGAACGTGTCTCGCGAAGGTTGGCCTTGATCGTGTCGAAAGACGTATCAAAGGTTGCTTCTCAGATAGCGATTGACAGTATATAAGCTCGCACCCCACTTGCGACATCACTCCTTTGCTGCTAGTCAGAAGTTTTACTGTTAGTCACAAGTTCTGCTTTTAGTTTTGAAGTCTGTCTTTGGTCTCTATGGAGAAAACCACCCTGTCGTGCAGTGAAGTTTTTCACTCTATACTCGTGACTGTTGGTATCCCATCATACCAAAAAACTATATCGTATGAAGAATGCCTGCAGATTATGATGAATATATTGACTGAAAAAAATCTTACGAGCTCTGAGCATCGTGTGTGATGGTGAGACAATCAGCATAAAACTGGACAAAGTGGCTCGCGAATATTTTTGCAGGGTGTGTTTTGCCGAAGAAGCGGCATTAAAACACGCTGAAAACATGGACTATGGGGCTGTGGTGGAGGATGCTATGACCTCAATAGAGATAGTTAACATCGTTGAAGTTGTAGCATAACAAGAGAAAAGGTTCTTTTCAGAACCGCTTCATTTGTGTCGAAAGGATTACTGATCGTACAATTTCTGTTTACAACTCTTACTTCTCTATCTACACGTTTCTTCTATATCTCTACATTCAATTCACTTTCTCCCCGGTTAACAGCGTAAATTTTATAGGGCGTTTAACCTTCAGTTAAAATGATAATTTTACACACTATGTTAGGATTAACAACTCTTATAGCATATAAGTAGTTTTTGTTGCTAGGATCCCTCTCCACTTTTAAAATTTAGATCTTACACATTCTTGCAAACCTGACAGTCTTTTCATATTAATATACGTATTTTTATAACCGTCGTATTTTAAGTGCGTTTTAATCAACACTTATTTCTTTTAACCCCGCGACTATTGGTTGTCGCATTTTTACTAGAAGAAGGACTCCTCCGCAGTAACTGTTTTAAAGAAATTTGTCCCGCAGAAAATAAAAAATACTATAGGGTAAAAATAAAAAATTAATAAAAGGAAAAAAATCTTTTTTAATTGAAAAAATTTATTCATAATTATGAAAAATATTGAGGGGTAATATTGACCTGTATGTGCGACATAAAAGACCCGTGTTCTTATCCTCACCCCGGACCACGTTTTACTGCCGGGTAGTTAAGTCCTACGAAATTAAAAAATTCCAAACAGGGAATCACAAGGGTTTTATTGACGGATGAATCTTGGATCTGTGCTGCTTCCCTGGCTTCCATATCGGGTCTTACAACATGAAAACCCACTTGCACCCTTGACTTCTGTTTTAGGACTCGATATATTTACAAGTCCAGAGGCGGTTCTCCGCATTCCCAATTCTACCCTTTATGATAGGTCAACGTTTGAATGTACCCAATGTAGACTTTTGAAATTATGCGCCCTAAACCTCCAAGATTTGATGCCGTCAGATATCTGTGTTCCCGTGTCAGGACTTGTCTTGGAAAGTGGTTTTATGTTTGTCTCAATTACTCTCTGTCGTTATGCGACATGGTTTAAAAATACTTATTACCGCTGTATCCTCAGTACGGGGAAGTAACGCTATAAATAAATAAATACCCCCTCAAGCAGCTGCTTGCCACAGAGGTCTGACAGGAGCCTGTCAGTTTATATGCCACAGTAGAAGATCTGAGAGGATGGCAGGACCTCAGCAGAAAAACAATACGAACATCCATGCCTTATCTGGGGCTCGAACCCAGGTCCCTTAGATCAGCAGCCAAGCGTGCTAACTACTCGGCCACGGGACGGTACTCGAAGAAAAATCAGCTATGGGAGTAATCATTAATCTACAAGCACTCATACAGTTTTCAAAAATCGTCTCTTCCACCGTTTATCGGCGAACGTGAGGACGGTGATGAAATTCACGTCGCGGCGTCAGTTGTTTTCATTGGGTAAAGACTACGCGGCAGAATGCTAAAAGTAGAATTCACACGTTTCCGTAAAAAACGCACACGAATGCGTGTTAATAGAGGACAATAGTTTTAACAATAACCTACTATAAAAAATAATAAGTCTCACGCGAACGTACCCTTCTCAACATACTTGGACTAATCCACTGAAATGAGAAAGCTTAGGATTAGTCCAAGTATGTTGAGAAGGGTACGTTCGCGTGAGACTTACTATTTTGTTTACCCTTGTGATTCCCCGTTTGGAATTTTTTAATTTCGTAGGACTTAACTACCCGACGGTAAAACGTGGTCCGGGGTGAGGATCCGAACACGGGTCTTTTATGTCGCACATACAGGCCAATATTACCCCTCAATATTTTTCATAATTATGAATAAAATCAGATTTTTTTTCTTTTATTAATTTTTTATTTTTACCCTATAGTATTTTTTATTTTCTGAGGGACAAATTTCTTTAAAACAGTTACTGCGGAGGAGTCCTTCTTCTAGTAAAAATGCGACAACCAATAGTTGCGGGGTTAAAAGAAATAAGTGTTGATTAAAACGCACTTAAAATACGACGGTTATAAAAATACGTGTATTAATGTGAAAAGAGTGTCAGGTTTGCAAGAATGTGTAAGATCTAAATTTTAAAAGTGGAGAGGGATCCTAGCAACAAAAACTACTTATATGCTATAAGAGTTGTTAATCCTAACATAGTGTGTAAAATTATCATTTTAACTGAAGGTTAAACGCCCTATAAAATTTACTCTGTTAACCGGGGAGATAGTGAATTGAATGTAGAGATATAGAAGAAACGTGTAGATAGAGAAGTAAGAGTTGTAAACAGAAATTGTACGATCGGTAATCCTTTCGACACAAATGAAGCGGTTCTGAAAAGAACCTTTTCTTTTTTTTCTCATGTTATGCTACAACTTCAACGATGTTAACTATCTCTATTGAAGTCATAGCATCCTCCACCACAGCCCCATAGTCCATGTTTTCAGCGTGTTTTAATGCCGCTTCTTCGGCAAAACACACCCTGCAAAAATATTCGCGAGCCACTTTGTCCAGTTCTATGCTGATTGTCTCACCATCACACACGATGCTCAGAGCTCGTAAGATTTTTTCAGTCAATATATTCATCACAATCTGCAGGCATTCTTCATACGATATAGTTTTTTGGTATGATGGGATACCAAAAGTCACGAGTATAGAGCGAACAACTTCACTGCAGGACAGGGTGGTTTTCTCCATAGAGACCAAAGACAGACTTCAAAACTAAGAGCAGAACTTGTGACTAACAGTAAAATTTCTGACTAGCAGCAAAGGAGTGATGTCGCAAGCAGGGTGCGAGCTTATATATTGTCAATCACTATCTGATAAGCAACCTTTGATACGTCTTTCAACACGATCAAGGCCAACCTTCGCGAGACACGTTCGGGGTAAACACATGAGCTAAAGTGTCGTCCGAAATATTTCCGTTTATCAGTAGCAGATGTAAACAGATAACCATCCATCGGTATACACTCTTTGACGGTGTAGCGATAAGAGCCGTCACTCGCTCAAGCGTAGATAAAGCTTGTATATATTAATCAGAAACAGATGCAAATACTGTGGTGCAGACAGCATGTGGTGACATTCCTCTTGGCCCCTCACCCCTGATAAGAAGAGACCTGGGCACATAAGCTGACTTGCTTGTTGCTACATGTATGACTAGATTGAGGTGGAATTCCAAAAATGGATCAGCCATTCCGAGTGTTGCCATTCCAAAGTTTAGTGGACTTGGCAAATTTCAGATGAATGTAGACACTAAGGTAGCGGGTTCAAATCACTGCGTCGGGAAGGATTTTTTTTTAAATACAGGACGTTGCATGACACCGATTAAATGCGCCTAGAGAAAACTGATTTACCACGTTTTATTTCGACCAGGGGTTTTTAATGATGAGGAACAGAGTTTTTGATAAGTGTTTAATTACTAAGGAATAAAAATGGGTAATACAGGGAATATACAACTTTGGGAGTTGATTTTCTAAGTTTAGTGGACACGTAAATGGATGGGAGTTTGCGATCATTGAAGTTTTAATAGAGTGAACTTTTGATAAGGGAGTTTAATAAAGGAGAGGGGAATTTTAATGAGTGTTTAATTAATAAGGAATAAATACAGGGAATATACAACTTTGGGAATTGATTTTCTGTGATTGACTGCTATCGAAAGTTTTGTAATTATTTATGAGGATTGCATCATCCCTTTCTGCGCGAGGTTGCCACCTTTGCAATTATTCGGAGGCTTGCATCATCCGATCATTGCCATCCCAACGTTTAGTTGGACTTGGAAAACTAATGTAGATACCTTGGGAGTTTGTGAAGTTTAATAAAGGGGACTTTTGATAAGGGGAGGAAATTTTAATAAAGGTGGTGTTTAATAAAGGGGGTAGAACTTTTGATAAGGGGTTTTAATTAGGAGGGAGTCTGGAAATAATTACGACTAAAATAGAGGGTTTTTCTAAGAATATTACTCCTCATAGTCACTAGATGGCGCCAGGGGTAAAGGGGGAATTGTTTTTAATAAAGAGGGAGTCAAAAATCGGGAAATTAGAGCTAAAATATGGGTTTTTCTAAGAATAGTACTCCTCATAGTCGCCAGATGGCGCCATGGGTTAAAAGGGGAAGGAATTATTAATAAATGGGGGGTTTTAAATAAAGGGGGATGAATGAATTTTTAATTAAATATTATTTAATTATTGGCACTTTATTGGTTATTAATTATGTAATAATTGATTATTAATCAGTTATTAATTGTTTATTAATTGTTATTAATTAGTTATTAATTGGGGCGTTGCCGGAAGTGGGCGTGGACGGTGACGTCGTAGGGGGAAAGTACATGGTGTGGGGAATCGCCAAAGTGCCACTAAACTACTCCCGTGACTTTCGAAGCACAATCGAATCATTGGCGTCTGCTGATCAAAATTCTCACTTGGCAGAAATGCCGTCCCAACTGAGCCACTTTAATTCTTACCACAGACAGGTTGAGTTGGGTTGTTTTACCTCTCAGCGGCACTTTTCTGCACACCATTGGCTAAATCGCCAGGTCGCATGGACCCCGTAGGCTCAGAGAAGGTTGGGGGAGGGGACCCACTGGAACAGCTGTTGGGAGACAGATGGTAGCCTCCCGTCAAGGCCATCCAGTGTGTTCTTTAACGTGCAGAGGGTATGACCCTCCCGCACATGGGGCCACGGCTTAACGTCCCATCCGACTGACGGCGGCCTTTCCAAGCCCATCGGTGTCCCCTACTGACCGTGAGCAGGGCGGGGAATTTTGCGGAGATAAATCTCAACGCTGACCCAGCTGCGACTCGAACCTGGGAAATATCTTGTAAATATTTTCTATTCCTTCCCAATCATTTACCAACACCTAGTTCATCACAAATATGCTTTATTGGATCACCTTTGTCAATACGGTCTAACGCTTTTAATTTCCATTCTGCACCACATAATAATTATTAGATCCCAACACACTCTCCTGTATACTCACGGTACATTGTACACTGCATTATTCACAAAGAGAAGCTGAAGTAAATATGTACTGTACTTATAAACAAAATCCGCGGCCACTGCTTTCGCTTCTTGGAACTGATGCAAAAAAAAACAAAACAAGCGGCGACTTGCTTCCGCTTCTTGGAACGACCGGTTAAACCAGAGGCCGGTTGAGCCGAGACCGGATAAGAGCGAGTCTACTGTATGATTTTTATTAAAAATATCTATAATTGTATAAAATATTATTGTATTAAACATGTTATCGTGCAGCGAAGGTAGGGCGCGGAGTTTTGCAGAAATAAGTCTCCACACTGTCCCAGAGGAACTCACACTGGGAACTGCAGACTACGAGACAGGCGCATTACCGACTGAATCACACCTGCCCTCGGCTCTAACCCGGACTCGGGATTGAGTGGTGCCAACGTAAATCTACTGCAACAGTATATTCTTCCTCCAATCGATTGATCATGCAACTTTCACGACAGCATTGGCGAAATAAGCATGGAAATATTGAGATACTTTTAAAATCAGTGATATTGAAAAGATGTTTTTCGTTCTAAATCGTAGATTTGCGATAAATATAACAAAGCAATGAAAATTTATTATATTTTCACGTGAAATAGATTTAAAATTTGTCTTGATATTAATTTGCGCCCTCTTTTGGCGAAATTGATAAATAAATGGGAATAATTGTAACCGGAGAATTTTTTGGTTAAATTAACCATACATTCTAGAAAGTTTTCAAAAACCTTTGAGTTTAAAATATACTCATTGTTCCGTTATTCATTTTGGCAACACTATTAAAAAAATCTATCGATAGTGCAATCGATTGGTTTTTTTTTCCTTGTCTGGAGACTTTGAAACCTCCTTACTCTTTGGCTAGCAATTCTTCTTTTTTTGTTTTCAAGTGTCAGCCTCCGAAAAGGCTTCCAAAAATTGCCTCTGCCGACGGTATTTCACGTCGCCATGGCGGGGTATTGGGAAAAGTTTTCAACTAGCAATAGTCACGCCTCGGTAGAACCTCATTGGCTATGACACTGCCTCTGCGCAAAGCTAACGATATCAGAAAAATTATTTCTTCTCTAATTTATGAAAATACTTTTCAAGTGGTAGTTGCTACAGAAACTCTTTTCCACGTACTGTGTTTCCTATTTTAAATGATATTGCTTTATAATATTTTACGATTATCATTATCAGTTAAATATCTGAATTATTTTTAAGCAACGATTATATAAAGCAATTAGCCGTCATTGCCACGTGTTTCGTTGGAAGAACTTGAAGAGGTATTTAAGGATATGGTTGTAAGATTAATAGCCTACACTAAACAAATTCAAAACTTGTAGCAGAATACGAATCAAGAATTACAATGCAATACAAATATTGGACTTATAATACAAGTGCAGGATCTACAATATCTTCTGAAATATATGTTTTAGTTTCTAAATATAGCCCCATCTAATAATGGAAATGGATAATTAGAAAATTGCAAATTGTATTGGATTGTTTTACCTCTGAGCGGCACTTTTTTGCACACCATGGGCTAAATGGCCAGGCCACAAGGACCCCGAAGGCTCAGAGAAGGCTGGGGGAAGGGACCCACTGGAACAGCTGTTGGGAGACAGATGGTAACCTCCCGTCAAGGCCATCCAACGTGTTCTTTAACGTGCACACAGGGTATGGCTCTCCCGCACACGGGGCCACGGCTTAACGTCCCATCCGACGGACGGCGGCCTTTTTCAAGCCCATCGGTGTCCCCTACTAACCGTGGGCAGGGCGGTGAAATTTTGCGGAGATAAATCTCAACGCTGACCCAGCTGGGACTCGAACCTGGGAACTACAGATTACGAGCCTGGCGCGCTACCGACTGAGCCACCCCCGCCCCAAAAAATGCAAAATATTAATAATTTATTAGTACTTATACAACAGCACAAAAAGATTATTTCCTTTATATCTTAAAATTAAAATTTGCGTTTCACCAAAGAGACCCCCCCCCCCAAAGAGGTAAGTGGCCAAATCGTTGCTATCAATATATCCTTTGGCCACCACATTCCACTATCAGAATTTCTTATTTCTAACGTAAAGGGATATAAATAATAAAATAATAAATAATAAAATAGTAACTTTATTATATCATAATTGGGACGAGTGTTGGTGATTGCCTTTCCATCTTTGATTCTTTAAATCTCTATCTCTCTTCCTTTTGTGATAAATATTATGAATGTTTTATCTTACGGAAAAATGTGTGAAAAGCGACAAACTAACGTACGTTTTATACGTTACGTTCACAAGACGTATGAGTTACGATGAAATTAGATCAATTCCTTGCCGATCAGAGTTGGGGGGACGCTCCCCCCCAAAACCGAAAGGCATTTCATTGCTTCGTTATGGAATCACTGAAATGGAGCCTTCTTCCATAGACTGCGAAGTTTCAGGTTTAAAATTCCAAACACGAGAGCGCTGTTAAAACTATTGGGAGAATCGAAAAATGGGAATCTTAATATTTCTTTACTACCTATCCAATACAAAAAGAATTTTAAAATTGTCTTTAAAATAAAAAAAAATGTTGTCTACAGTCAGACACATAACGTAAAAAAATACCAGCTGATTTTGAAACCGAGCCAAAGAAAAATGCAATAGATAAGGGAAGCCCCTGCAATGTGAGGTATTCATTTCAATGATGAGACATTTTGCAACAGAAAGCTCTATTTACGCTTCACAAGAACAACATTCTTGTAGTTTTCCGGATTCGATGTCATTGCAGCTGCAGGGCTTGCAGAGCGATCTCTGACAGCTTAATGTTAGAATGGATCTCTGTTTTCATATCTATTATATCGATATCAAAACTATTTGTCCTCTACAATTTGATGAATGTGAAGTTTGATGAAGGAGAATATGAATATTCACATGTTCCGGACGACAAGAATAGATGTCTTTAGCTCGCCGGTGTTGTGGGGCGGGGGTGGCTCAGTCGGTAGCGCGCCAGGCTCGTAATCTGTAGTTCCCAGGTTCGAGTCCCAGCTGGGTAAGCGTTGAGATTTATCTCCGAAAAATTTCCCCGCCCTGTCCACGGTCAGTAGTGGACACCGATGGGCTTGAAAAGGCCGCCGTCCGTCGGATGGGACGTTAAGCCGTGGCCCCGTGTGCGGGAGAGCCATACCCTGTGCACGTTAAAGAACACGCTGGATGGCCTTGACGGGAGGCTACCATCTGTCTCCCAACAGCTGTTCCAGTGGGTCCCCTCCCCCAACCTTCTCTGAGCCTTCGGGGTCCATGTGACCTGGCCATTTAGCCCATGGTGTGCAAAAAAGTGCCGCTCAAAGGTAAAACAACCCAACCCAAACAACTCGCCGGTGTTGCATATTGTTCATAATCTATATTTCTACTCAATAGATGGCGCGACATAATGCTAATAATACGTAAACCACCGTGCTTTCAGTTAAGATTGCTAATCACTTATGGTGTCATGTGTGTTTTTTTTTTCAGCTATCCATTTAAGATCGAGAAGAATCGTAGAAGCTATTTCTTGCTTTTATATGCCTTTTCATAAAGGGCCTGTAAGGGGGCGGTCTGGCATGCACAGTGCAATCGTTTTAACCCCTCTGTGGCTATGGTTTGATATTTTCCTTGAAATATTTTAAATGATTTAATTAGTGTTTCAAACTGTCTAATACCCATGGCTATTTGCGTACAGTGGTAGCTGGTCCTAAAGTTATTCAATGAGTATTTTATCCCGTTCAGGAGTGCATTTTACAATACCTGGAGGAGACGTATGTTTTCTTTTGGCAATTTTGCAGAATTTTTTAAATTAATATGTAAATTAATACATTTAATCATCTTAGGAACATGTTAGACAATATATGTTGCAGTTCCTAGAGAAGGGGTTCTCAACGTGGGGTATGCGGTAAATTTTTTGGGATACGCCTGAGAGCTCAAAGATCGCTAGATCTAGGGGTCGAAAGCCGCTAAGTTGTCATATTATACTATAACTATTGTTTATCTATCTATATAAGGGGTACGCCAGTTACATACACATTACCAGGGGGTACGGAAGCATAAAAGGTTGAGAACCACTTCCCTAGAGCATATCGATATACGATATAGGTGTCTGCACTTTGTTCTAAAAGTACCATTCTGTTCTTATGTTTGATACGAGAAGTGCATGCTGCCATCTGTTGACAATATATACAAGTAAGATTTTCGATATTATTTTTATCGAAAACATCTATAATTGTAAAAAAATATTATTGTATAAAACATGTTATCGTGATCTCAATTTACTATAATATACTAAATATTGTAGTGTAACATCTGGCGTTTCTCAACTCAATACTCTGGGAGTTATTGAAGATACATTTGGGAAAGGCTGCATGAAAGCCTCCCAAGCCTGGAATGCCCAGCATTTATATGTCACTATGGCCACCATGGAACTTATGGCTAAGATTATGACTTATGGCTCAGCCCTTGGTGAACTTACAGTGGACAATAAAAAAGTCAATGTGGATAGAACAGGTACAAATGTGGCCACCGTAACAGTTCATAGAGTATTTTATGAAATTGCTAATGAAGTGGTGGTGGCTGCCTTAATGCCATATGGAAAAGTTCTTTCCATCACTTTCGAGCAGAAGAAAGACGGCCGTTTTAAAGGCATGTTCACTGGCCCAAGAATTGTTGTAATGGACATGGCAAGGACAGTGCCAAACACCATGTCAATTGCTCGATGTGCGGCCATTCTTGTATTGGGTTGGGTTGTTTTACCTCTGAGCAGGCACTTTTTTGCACACCATGGGCTAAATGGCCAGGTCACATGGACCCCGAAGGCTCAGAGAAGGTTGGGGGAGGGGACCCACTGGAACAGCTGTGGGAGACAGATGGTAGCCTCCCGTCAAGGCCATCCAGCGTGTTCTTTAACGTGCACAGGGTATGTCTCTCCCGCACACGGGGCCACGGCTTAACGTCCCATCCGACGGACGGCGGCCTTTCCAAGCCCATCGGTGTCCCCTACTGACCGTGGGCAGGGCGGGGGGTTTTGCGGAGATAAATCTCAACGCCGATCCAGCTGGGACTCGAACCTGGGAACTACAGATTACGAGCCTGGCGCGATACCAACTGACCCACCCCCGCCCCCCATTCTTATGTATGAGAATCTTGTGTATGTTGTATCTTTTTCAAAAATTGCAGAGCGAATACTTACTTAGAAAAGGATTGCGTAATAGTCTGCAAAAAATGTAGCACTTATGGTCAAACTTTCAGTGACTGTCTCATGAGATCGTTTGCCGATGCCTTAGTCGAAAAAAAGCCTAATGTGCCGCCAAAGCCGTTTGCTACGCCAACTACTGCCGCGGCCGAACCTGTGATTTCGCCTAATATCGCGGAAATACCAACAAAACCTGTGTCTATACCGCCTATGGTTCCCATACAAGTGGACAGAAAAGCTGCTTCTACGGCAGTAAAACGTGTCGGCGCGATTAATAAAGTCACGCCGGCGCCTAGCAAAAAGACGAAAACTACAGAAACATCGTCTGAATCTAAACCTGACTCTCAGACTGTTAAAATAGAGGCAGAGAAGCCTCCTCCTAAGTCCACTTCCGGTGAAGAATTCAACATTCAAAACACTGAAATGAACTGTGATAATTTTTCTGCAACTTCCTTGCTGGAGGTCATTATTAAGTCGTCTAGCGAGGTGCTGCCGTCCGACTCGAACAGCAACGCTCAGAGTTTCTAATGAAACTCTTTTGTTGTTGTTTTTGGGCGCTTAGCCCAATGTATTAATTTTATTTTGTATTTTTGTGTAGTTACATTCTTTTTTTCACTCGACATTGGGAGTAGAAGATCAAAGATAAAAAATGACGATGTGGAGTCCCAGATACTAGTCTATACCTCCATAACGAAATTATGCCAAAGGCAAATGAAAAAATAAAAGAATGAAGCGGCGAAGCCGCGGCAGAAACTGCCTATAGAGAAGAAGGATAGTGTGGGAAAGGAGAAGGAGGATAGTGTGGGAAAAGAAGAAGGATAGTGTGGAAAAGGAAGAAGGATAGTGTGGAAAAAGGAAAATTGTATAGAAATTTTGAGGTAAAAGAGACAAAGGCCGAAAAATGGGCAAAAACAAGGAAAGAACGCTCACTGAGACATCGGACCTCGCAAAGCCGACACTTCAGTGAACGGTTGTAAGGAAAGTAAGGGAGATATGAAAAAGAGAAGTGAAGAGAGGGAGAGGAAAGTAAAAAAAACAAAAGAGAGAAAATACCTCCAAAGCGTCCAAAAAGTAGTCAGATAGATTAGTCCTCATAAATCTCTTTTTCTACCTCTTCCCCGCCACCTTCTTCAAAGATCGGTAACAGTTCCGCACATTGTTCCAATATGTAACTAGGTGGGTTTGTTAAACAGGCATTGGTAACTGTGCAAAAAGATTCACGATATTTCTTCTGGATATTTCGATCTGACGTTACGGTTCTTCTTAATGTTAGAACTTTCTTCGGTTTATCCACAAGAGCTTTGATTTCGTTATCAGCGAGGTGTGCCATGAATTTTGTTATTGAGGCGCTGGGGTCATACACTGGTTTTGCATCTGGGTCGTAGAAATTAATTGGAGAGACAATCTTTCATTTTCCACTTGTTTTTTTGTGTTTGTGGATGGTTATCCTTTTTCGTAGAAGCGGAAGGCAAGGTTGTTAACTTCGGTGTTGAGTTTGCCTCGGAGGAAGTGTGGGATGAGATTGTAGCATTATTAAAATCTGAGTTTCCTTCAGCGGTTGGTTTTGCAGGTTTTTCAACGTTGTTAGGATTATTTTCTTCGTTTCCTTGAAGTTTCGAAACTTGAATTTCTCGTAGAGTTGTCAAATTGTCAGTCTTGGTTGGGAGAATCTCATGTGCGACTGAACAGAGATCAGTTTTTGTTATTGTATTCGGTAAAGTTTCCGTAGTTATGGGGGCGGGGGTGGCTCAGTCGGTAGCGCGCCAGGCTCGTAATCTGTAGTTCCCAGGTTCGAGTCCCAGCTGGGTCAGCGTTGAGATTTATCTCCGCAAAATTTCCCCGCCCTGCCCACGGTCAGTAGGGGACACCGATGGGCTTGAAAAGGACGCCGTCCATCGGATGGGACGTTAAGCCGTGGCCCCGTGTGCGGGAGAGCCATACCCTGTGTGCACGTTAAAGAACACGCTGGATGGCCTTGACGGGAGCCTACCATCTGTCTCCCAATAGCTGCTCCAGTGGGTCCCCTCCCCCAACCTTCTCTGAGCCTTTGGGGTCCTTGTGGCCTGGCCATTTAGCCCATGGTGTGCAAAAAAGTGCCGCTCAGAGGTAAAACAATCCAATCCAATTCCGCAGTTATGGCGACCACTTGGACAAATGATTTTTTCTTTATATACTCGAACGTACAGCTCTCCGCCAGGTGGCCTGGTTGTTTACATTTGCGGCATAGTCGAGTTATTCCAGGATATGAGATCGCAGCTGTGAATCCTGAAATTTGCAGAAAATTAGGAATTTCTTTCTCAAGTTCATTTATTATTTATTATTTCATTTCATTTATTTATTCATTCGACTGCCAGTTAGGATATTTTGAAAATTTTCTTCTTTGTATTTTTTACTAGTAATATCAAGTACATTTCCGTAGGTTGCTAGTTAAGTAGAAATTTCTTCGTTAGACACAAAGAACGGGAGTTTTGATATATACTGTCGTTTAACGGTAGAGCCAAGATAAATAAATTCAATTAAATTTTCGTTCACAGCTATCGATTTTAAAGCAATAAGTTTTTCAGTACATTGTTTCGAAGCCATCGTTATTATGGAAACATTTCTGTTGATCTCTTGGGCCATTTCTATGCAGTCATTGTCTTCCAGTTGTAGATGAATTTCATCCAGCAGATCTCGAATTGGAACATCATGATGAAAGAAGCGAAATGATCTACTTAATCTGGGGTATTTGATCTTGAACATGATGCAGAAAGATCGAAGAATAGTTGAAGTCTTGATAATGACTGTGTAAGATCGAAGAACAATGGCAGAAGAACGTAAATTAGCAAAAACGTGGAGCACACAAAGACGACCGCTCTTTACCATAGTTTTCCTCGTAGCAATGCCGTCGCGGGAAGCGATGACTGCCGCGACTCAACAATCGGATCACGGTCGCTGGAGCCGAAGTTTTGCGACTGCTCGTACCGCTCTTTACCGAACTACGTATTGCCTCTTTAAATATTTGTGGTGCCGCATCTGCAAAGAAACAGATATCAGAGATCATTAATGACGCTAAGGAGTACCTGTAAATGATCCCATACCTCCTTCATCAGGAGTTACCTGTCTGTGGGGGGCGGGGGTGGCTCAGTCGGTAGCGCGCCAGGCTCGTAATCTGTAGTTCCCAGGTTCGAGTCCCAGCTGGGTCAGCGTTGAGATTTATCTCCGCAAAATTCCCTCCCCCCTGCCCACGGTCAGTAGGGGCACTGATGGGCTTGAAAAGGCCGCCGTCCGTCGGATGGGACGTTAAGCCGTGGCCCGTGTGCGGGAGAGCCATACCCTGTGCACGTTAAAGAACACGCTGGAGGCCTTGACGGGAGGCTACCACCTGTCTCCCAACAGCTGTTCCAGTGGGTCCCCTCCCCCAACCTTCTCTGAGCCTTCGGGGTCCTTGTGGCCTGGCCACTTAGCCCATGGTGTGCAAAAAAGTGCCGCTCAGAGGTAAAACAATCCAATACAATTTGGCATTTTCTAATTATCCATTTCCATTATTAGATGGGGCTATATTTAGAAACTAAAACATATATTTCAGAAGATATTGTAGATCCTATACTTGTATTATAAGTCCAATATTTGTATTGCATTGTAATTCTTGAATTCGTATTCTGCTACAAGTTTTGAATTTGTTTAGTGTAGGCTATTAATCTTACAGCCGTCCCGTGGCCGAGTGGTTAGCACGCTTGGCTACTGATCTAAAGGACCTGGGTTCGAGCCCCGGAATTAGGCATGGATGGATGTGTGTGTGTCGTTTTTCTGCTGAGGTCCTGCCATCCTCTCAGATCTTCTACTGTGGCATATAAACTGACAGGCTCCTGTCAGACCTCTGTGGCAAGCAGCTGCTTGAGGGGGTATTTATTTATTTTTTATTAATCTTACAACCATATCCTTAAATACCTCTTCAAGTTCTTCCAACGAAACACGTGGCAATGACGGCTAATTGCTTTATATAATCGTTGCTTAAAAATAATTCAGATATTTAACTGATAACGATAATCGTAAAATATTATAAAGCAATATCATTTAAAATAGGAAACACAATACGTGAAAAAGAGTTTCTGTAGAAACTACCACTTGAAAAGTATTTGCATAAATTAGAGAAGAAATAATTTTCTGATATCGTTAGCTTTGCGCAGAGGCAGTGTCATAGCCAATGAGGTCTTACCGAGGCGTGACTATTGCTAGTTGAAAACTTTTCCCAATACCCCGCCATGGCGACGTGAAATACCGTCGGCAGAGGCAATTTTTGGAAGCCTTTTCGGAGGCTGATATTGAAAACAAAAAAGAGTTGCTAGCCAAAGAGTAAGGAGATTACAGAGTCTCCACACAAGGGAAAAAAAAAGCAATCGATTGCACTATCGATAGTTTTTTTTAATAGTGTTGCCAAAATGAATAACGGAACAATGAGTATATTTTAAACTCAAAGGTTTTTGAAAACTTTCTAGAATGTATGGTTAATTTAACCAAATATCAGTTGCAAAAAATTCTCCGGTTACAATTATTCCCATTTATTTATCAATTTCGCCAAAAGAGGGCGCAAATTAATATCAAGACAAATTTTAAATCTATTTCACGTGAAAATATAATAAATTTTCATTGCTTTGTTATATTTATCGCAAATCTACGATTTAGAACGAAAAACATCTTTTCAATATCACTGATTTTAAAAGTATCTCAATATTTCCATGCTTATTTCGCCAATGCTGTCGTGAAAGTTGCATGATCAATCGATTGGAGGAAGAATATACTGTTGCAGTAGATTTACGTTGGCACCACTCAATCCCGAGTCCGGGTTAGAGCCGAGGGCAGGTGTGATTCAGTCGGTAATGCGCCTGTCTCGTAGTCTGCAGTTCCCAGTGTGAGTTCCTCTGGGACAGTGTGGAGACTTATTTCTGCAAAACTCCGCGCCCTACCTTCGCTGCACGATAACATGTTTAATACAATAATATTTTATACAATTATAGATATTTTTAATAAAAATCATACAGTAGACTCGCTCTTATCCGGTCTCGGCTCAACCGGCCTCTGGTTTAACCGGTCGTTCCAAGAAGCGGAAGCAAGTCGCCGCTTGTTTTTTTTGCATCAGTTCCAAGAAGCGAAAGCAGTGGCCGCGGATTTTGTTTATAAGTACAGTACATATTTACTTCAGCTTCTCTTTGTGAATAATGCAGTGTACAATGTACCGTGGGTATACAGGAGAGTGTGTTGGGATCTAATAATTATTATGTGGTGCAGAATGGAAATTAAAAGCGTTAGACCGTATTGACAAAGGTGATCCAATAAAGCATATTTGTGATGAACTAGGTGTTGGTAAATGATTGGGAAGGAATAGAAAATATTTACAAGATTTTTGCACTCAAGTCGAGTCTGAAAAACGCTTTCTTCTCAGTGCACTCTTAAAAAGCCGAAAAATGAAATTGCCGACGATGCACTTTGGTTATGGTTCATGCCAGAGCGTCGAAAAGGAACGCTAATCAGTGGGCGCATTAATCCCTCATTCTGAAATTGATAATGGAGATTTTTCAGCAAGTGACGGATGGCTTTCTCGCTGAAAAAAACAGGATGCTGTTCATTACCTTGGTGATTGTGTTGAAAATTGTCAGCTGATCCTTTTGCAGCAATGGAATTTTCAGAAGAACTTTTAGTGCTTATTGAAGAAGAAGGCCTATGCGCAAAACAAATCTAACTATATCTCTAGCTATACAAATGTATATGAGACTAGGTTAAATTTTAAACTTCTCCCAACGAAAACGTTTGTGACAGCTCAAGAAACCTCAGAATCAGGATTTAAAACAAACAAAGAATCACAGTGGCTGTATGTACAAATGCTGCAGGTACGCACAAACTTCCTCTTTTTGTAATTGGGAAATCAGCAAAACCCCGAGCATTCAAGCATTTAAATTTAGCTGCTCTGCCAATTTATTACGAAGTTCAAAATCTGCTTGGACAGACTCGTATTTGTTTAAAGAGTGGTCCTTTACAGAATTTGTTCCAAAAGTAAAAAACCACTTGACAAGTTTTAAAATGTCCGTAAAGGCTCATTCTCGACAATGTCCCAACACATCCAAGAGAACTCATTTCTGACAATATAAAAGCCATGTTTTGCCACCTAATGTAACTTCTTTAGTGCAACCAATGGATCAAGGCATGCTTATAAGTTTATAAAGGCGATGCAGGAGAAAGCTTTTTTCAGAAATTCTACAGTGAGCCGATAATGACGAAATATGACTTTTAAATGCTTTGAAAACAATAAATATCAAGGATGTGATCTATATGTTGGCAAGAGCTTTTGAAGAAATGCCTCGTACAACGTTTGTGAAGCTGTGGAGAAAACTTTTGCCCGAAGTTGAAAACTATGTAGAAAGTACCAAAGACGGCAACACGAAAGTATCAAATGAGCCTGCGCCTGCCGAAGATATGACGGATAATGACAATATTTCGCTGCTTAATGACTTTAAGTTGCTGCCTGAATGTGACATACTTGAAGATGATATTGAAAAATGGTTAAAAGGTGATGAACAATTGGAAACTGAAACACTGAATGATGACGAAATTATCAATGCAGTCAGCCAATAAGGGAACGAAGAAGAAGCGGAGAATGAAGAAGAAGAGGAAGAAGGGAAAGTTAGCTATACTGAAGGAAACGTTGCAGTATGATACATTGAACAACAACAGGTCTCATCTGCGATTGAATGTGATGTTTATTAAAAAATGTCGAGACTTTGCAGGTGGAAAAAGCGTCAAGTTTAAAGAAACAGAAGAAAATCACGGACTTTTTCAAGTGATTATTAATTAAAATATAGTACAGTTAGTATTTTTGTCATTTGCCGTTTTTATTTATTTTCTGACACAATTTTCGGATTAACCGGCTTTTCGTTCATCCGGCATATTCATATCGTCCGTAATGGCCAGATAAGAAGGAGTCTACTGTGTCGAGTTTCTTACTTGTATATACTGTCAACAGACACTTCTCGTATTAACCATAACAAAAAGTACACTATTAAAACGATGTGCAGAAAAGTATACATTCATTCATATGCTCCAGGGAACACCACATTGCCACGTACATTGACTTATATATTTGCAAGATGATTAAATGTCTTAGGTTACATATAATTAATTTTAAAAATTATGCAAAATTACTCATAATAAACTTATTATGGTTTTGCAGTTATCGTAAAATGTACTCCTTAACGGGATAAAATACGCATTGAAAAACTTTAGGCTCAGCTACATACTGTATTAATTTGCCATGGGCGTTAGACGGTTTGAAACACTAATTACATCACATTAAATATTTGAAGAGTAAGACAAACGGGAGGCGGGCTTTAGCCCGCTGCCCGTTTGTCTTACTCTTCAAATATAAGTCCTTTACATACACCGATGGGCTTGGAAAGGCAGCCGTCCGTCGGATGGGACGTTAAGCCGTGGCCCCGTGTTTGAGGGATAGCCATACCCTGTGCACGTTAAAGAACACTCTGGATGGCCTTGACGGGAGGCTACCATCTGTCTCCCAACAGCTGCTCCAGTGGGTCCCCTCCCCCCAACCTTCTCTGAGCCTTCGGGGTCCTTGTGACCTGGCCATTTATCCCATGGTGTGCAAAAAAGTGCCGCTCAGAGGTAAAACAACCCACAACCGATGGGCTTGCAAAGGCAGCCGTCCGTCGGATGGGACGTTAAGTAGTGTCCCCGTGTTTGCGGGATAGCCATACCCTGTGCACGTTAAAGAACACTCTGGATGGCCTTGACGGGAGGCTACCATCTGTCTCCCAACAGCTGCTCCAGTGGGTCCCCTCCCCCCAACCTTCTCTGAGCCTTCGGGGTCCTTGTGACCTGGCCATTTATCCCATGGTGTGCAAAAAAGTGCCGCTCAGAGGTAAAACAACCCACAACCGATGGGCTTGCAAAGGCAGCCGTCCGTCGGATGGGACGTTAAGTAGTGTCTCCGTGTTTGCGGAATAGCCATACCCTGTGCACGTCAAAGAACACTCTGGATGGCCTTGACGGGAGGCTACCATCTGTCTCCCAACAGCTGTTCTAGTGGGTCCCCTCCCACAACCTTCTCTGAGCCTTCGGGGTCCTTGTGACCTGGCCATTTAGCCCATGGTGTGCAGAAAAAGTTTCGTCCTGTAAGGGATGACCTACCATGTGCAGATCGTCCCTTACAGTTGTTTTTGTGGATGCACAACAATTGGCCACGTTCAGTTTCGACACAATTCCGCAGAGTGGCGCAACTTACCCTTGTGCCAAGCTGGCCTCCTTAGATCTCTTTGTTCCTACCTCCATGACAGTTGTTTTTGTGTGATGAAGACATATCGTAATCAAATTTAATTATATCAAAGATGGCCATGATTATATTTCGATTTTCAACGATATTCTTTTAGTACTTAAAATGTTATGAAAGATAAAAAATTTCAAAACAGTAAAATGTCTCAAGAATTTACCCAGAAAAAAATATCACATTTTGAACCATTTAATAAAATAAACACATTTCAGAGGCTTGTCCAATGATTATCTGAATTTTAATAAGTTAATTTATTGTTAAATATTCCAGTTTCCATAACTCTCTAAACACAGAACGGATATTGTTGAAAATAGATATTTCAATAGATTTGAATTTCATCTTTATCTTCAATCACATTTTTTTCCATTAAATGCATATTTTGACAATTAATGGAACTCCCAAATTAGTTCCCATTGATAAAATATGGAGATTTTCTAACCATTTGGTTAGACACTCTTTCGTGTATGTTGCTTTCAAATTTAGCAACCAGTAACTAATTAATTTTCTTTATTCCTAATATTAATTTATAAGGCACCTTACCAAAAAATACAGTAAAATTTTGCAATTTTAAAAATATCGTGCAAAATTTTCTGCTCTTGCAGGAAATGATTTCTAATGAATAAAAGTACCTCACAAGTATTTCGAGCTCTCAATAGTTATGAAATCCATAAGTGTTTCGAGCTTTCAATAATTATGAAACCATTATCAACAAATTCTTGCATGTTTTTGGGATAATAGAATAATAACTACGTTTTAAAATTAAAGGGTTTTAAAAATTTTCTTGAACATGTGGTTAATTTAACCGAAATTCAGTTGCAAAAAATTCTCCGCTTACAACTATTTCCATTTAATTATCAATTTCGACAAAAGATAAGACAAATTCTTAGCTTCTAAGGGCCCATCCACGGGTGGTTTACTTGTTATATGTTTTTACTTATGCCAACTGGGCATATTCTCAGATGAAATGTTTTACCTGGAACATCGCATATCCTTACACGATCTACGATGGGATTTCATTCTATTTCACTAGTTCAATTTCACAATATCTACTGCCTATAAATCACCCTTTTCAGTTTCTAACGTTTATGTAGTAGGGTTTAGGTCATTACAGCCTTAATAGCTAAAAAAGGTATAAAACTAAGCCTATCTATAGTCTCAAACCTATTGGTGAAAAATATTGTAACACAAAAGACTTGCGAATAAAATTCTTCAAAAGTTTATACGTCAAAATTTAAGAATGTATTTTAAGACTGCCTTTTTATATTATGTATTTGAAGAACATCGATCGGCTTCTGTAAGGAATAATAGTAACTCTTTAATTAAAATTAACATTAAGAAAAATTTTAAGTTGATAATACAAAGGTTAGTTGATCTCGCCATTTATTGCTCATGATCGTAGCTATAAATTTTTATCGTCGTATTTCTCGCAAAATCTACGATTTATAACGAGAAAAATGTTTTTCAATGCCACTTTTTTAAAAGTATCGTGCTCAGGGCAAACGTGTTATTCAGCAAATAAAGGCAGTCAAATTTAAAACAAAGTCGTTAATGCAGTGACCGAGTTATTTCAAAAACGTATATATTTAATCTACGTAAAATGAGAGCCGACTACATATAATATATTCACAAAAAAAAAAATGTAGGAACGTCGAGAAAAAACTGAGATGTAAAAACTGAGATTTACGGACAACATTTATTTCTCTATCATATAATAAAAAGATTACTTCATGGATTTTAAATTTTAGAAAGCTAACATACTTCAACAACACAAGTTTTTTTTCCTTTCCTGCCTGAGATAAAGAAAATGCGTTTTCCCGCCGATAGTACTAGCGATAGTATTTTCGACTATCGATTGCAGTCGATAGTAAAAAAAAACTATAGATGTTCTTTTTTGCAATCGATAGTCATCAATGTTTTTGAAAAACGATTGTACTATCGATAGTTTATTTTTAGTGTTGCCAAATTATAAAAAGAATCCTTTTTGTTGGTAGTAATAAAACTTTTGTAGTTTTTTTGTTTGGTATCAATTTAATGCAAACATTAAATTGGTAGGAACTTTAACCAAAGAACTACAGCAACGACTATGCAATGCAGACCGCTATGTGGAAAGAGAACTTCAAGGTGGCTAGCCGAAAGGCAGCCATTTATCTTTCTTGTTCCCCAGAGACTCCAGCGCGGAAGTGCCAATCGAGATAACTTCACTTCTTTTCTCTTCTTTAAGATCTTTTCCTTGCATAAAACTTATTTTTCCTCTAATTATGCTTATGTTTCATCTTCATCATCATCATCAAGCAGCCATGGGCTAGGGAGGTCCAACCAGACAGTGCAATTTAGTTCTCCAAGCAAGTCTGTCCTGAGCAACATCTACTGCATCTGGCCACTGCACACCAATTCTAATAAGGTCCTGTTTGACATTGTCTTCCCACCGCATTCTAGGTCTCCCCCTCTTTCTCATGCCTTTAGGCACACTGTTCATAACCCTATTCGACAATCTATAATCATTCATACGAGCAACATGGCCAAACCAACGGAGTCTCTCTCTGCACAATATGCTGCTTAAAGGAGGTTGCTGACTGCTTTGCCTAACATCATCATTAGTTACAAAGTTGAACCACCTAATGCGCAAGATACTGCGTAAGCATCTGGAATCAAAAGCATCAAGTTTCCTGTTATCTTGTTTACAAAGTGTCCAAGTTTCACTACCATAACTAACCCTAGAAAGAACCAAACTATTCTACAGTCTAATTTTAGTCTTTAGGTGTATACGCCTATTTCTCCACACTCTCCATAGATTCTTAAAAGTCCCGGCAGCAATCCCTATTCGTCTGTTAATCTCATGCCGCACATCACCATTATCTGTTACATAGCTCCCAAGGTAATTAAACTGTGACACTGCTCAAGATTGCAACCATTTAGATTAAATGAATCAGAGCCTGCCTGACCAATTTTCATCACTTTAGTTTTCTCTCTGTTTATAATCAAACCTACTCTACTACCAGTTTCATCAACAGCTCGAATGAAAGAGTTCATCTCATCACATCATTTCCCAAAAGGGCTAAATCATCAGCATAATCTAAGTCAGAAATTTTCGTATCTCCAGACCATTTAAGGCCAAAATCTTTCCCTTGAAGTGAATTTCGCATAACATAATCAATAACCAAGCTAAAGCGAAAAGGAGACAAAATGCACCCTTGTCGAACCCCAGAGTAATGCTAAACCAATTGCTACAAGCCTTACCAACTCTCACACACGAATCAGTGTTAGTATAGAGAGCTTTCATTATGTTAACTAACTTGTCTGGTATACCATATGATCTCTCAATCAACCACAATTTATGACGATCAACAGAGTCGAAAGCCATTTTGAAATCAACAAAGCTAGCAACCAAAGGTTTCTGAAACTCTAAACATTTCTCAAGAATCTGCCTAAGTGAAAATATCTGATCCACACATCCCCTACCACTTCTGAATCCACATTGCTCATGACGCAATTGACTGTCAACCAGATTCTTAATTCTATTAAGCACAGTCATGGAAAGAACTTTACCTGGAACAGAGAGTAGGCTGATACCCCTATAGTTATCACACGAACTGCGATCACCTTTTTTGAAAATAGGGATAACAATAATAAAAATAAATACCCCCTCAAGCAGCTGCTTGCCACAGAGGTCTAACAGGAGCCTGTCAGTTTATATGCCATAGTAGAAGATCTGAGAGGATGGCAGGACCTCAGCAGAAAAACAACACGAACATCCATGCCTTACCGGGGCTCGAACCCAGGTCCCGTAGATCAGAAACCAAGCGCGCTAACCACTCGGCCACGGGACGGCTAGGGATAACAATAGCTCTGGTAAAATACTTAGGAACCATGCCTTTATCATAAGAGATATTAAAAATTTCAGTCATCCAAGTGGTAACCGAAACATTCCCAGCTCTAAGCATTTCCATAGTAATTTCATCTACCCCTGGGGATTTATGAAGTTTAAGTTTAGAAACAGCCAAAATAACTTCAGATCGTGTTATACGGCCAACATTAAAGCCACCAATACACTTATCATCATTGCAAACAATGGGAGTAGAACTAACAACATTGTTTAGAATATCACTGAAATGCTCAGCCCACCTAGCCATGACAGAATCCTCACCTTCTATAACCATTACCTTGCAACCATGACAGAATCCTCACCTTCTATAACCTTATCCTTCAATCCCTGTATACCTGTCCGTTTTCTACCATACAAAACATTAACTATCTGGTACAGCTCTCAGCTGTTGTGCTGTCTAATTGCTTCCTCGGCTTTGTGTTTATGTTGTTAAAAAAAAAATCTATTGTTTCATTTTGAATGGGAATCGAGGATTTAACAGACCTAAACTTTCCTTAATAAACGCAGATTTAACTAACTAACTATATATTGACTAATAAATTATCTTTTTCAATTCGTTAGGTTAGTGTTAATTAGGGTTTAGCTCATTATCTCCTTAATTGCTCTTAAAGGTATAAAAATAAGCCTAGCTATAGTCTTAAAGTATTTGGTGAAAGATTTGTCTCCGCAAAATTCTCCGCCCTGCCCACGGTCAGTAGGGGACACCGATGGGCTTGAAAAGGCCGCCGTCCGTCGGATGGGACGTTAAGCCGTGGCTCCGTGTTCGGGATAGTCATACCCTGTGCACGTTAAAGAACATACTGGATGGCCTTGCCGGGAGGCTACAATCTGTCTCCCAACAGCTCTTCCAGTGGGTCTCCTCCCCCTACCTTCTCTGAGCCTTCGAGGTCCTTGTGAACTGGCCATTTAGCCCATGGTGTGCAAAAAAGTGCCTCTCAGAGGTAAAACAACCCAACCCAAAAGTATTTGAAGAATATTATAATCAAAAAGATTTGCCAGGCAAATTTTAAGAATGTGTTTAAGATTGTCTTTGTATATTAACATCGATCGCCATCTGTAAGGAATAACAGTAATTCTTTAATTATAAATTAACATTAAAATAATTTTAAGACAAATTTTAAGTGAATAATATATTAAGGTTAGTTGATCCCGCCATCTATTGCTCGTGATTGTAATTATAACTTTTCGCCTTTTTTTTTTCCCCTCTTCGGCAAATCTATAATTTATAACGTAAAAATTTTTTTCAATGTTACTGATTTTAAAAATATTTCGATATTTCTCCGCTTATTTCGCTAATCCCGTGGTAAAAGATGCATGATCAATCGATTGGACGAAGTAATTCTTTATTACTGAAGAATATTCTGTTAGAGTGGTTTTAGTTAACACCACTAAATTCCGAGTTTGGGTTAGAGTCGGAAGCAGATGTGTTTCAGTCGGTAGTGCACCTGTCTTGTAATGTGCAGTTTCCAGGTACGAGTCCCATTTGGGACAGTGTTGAGATTTATCTCTGCAAAATTCCCCGTCCTGCCCTCGGTCATCAGGGGACACTGATGTGCTTGGAAAGGTAATAAATATCCTTTGGATGGATTATTAAGCGCGCTCGTGAATAATCTTACCATTTTCCAATTTATCGCTTTCCAAAATTTGAGATTGCTTTCCCCCTCTGAATATGCCCTTGATGTTACCACACACCTTGTTCTGAGCTCTTGTCTCAGGGAGATGGAAATGCCTAGAATTACAGATACCGCATCTGATTCAAAAAGAGTTGTCGTGAAAAAAATTAAATAAGTATCCCCTCAAGCAGCTGCTTGCCACAGAGCACAGGAGAAGGTCTGATCGGATGGCAGGCCCTCAGCAGAAAAACGACACAAACAGCCATGCGTTACCCGGGGCTCCAACCCAGGTCCCTTAGATCAGTAGCCAATCGCGCTAAACACTCAGCCAATTATATTTTATTTCCTCTGTCGTTATTGAAGCTAATTTTTCAGTTTGATAGGTTACTTAACTTTCAAAAAAAAAATTCTTTATAGTTATTTACTGCATGCAAAAACGTTAAGCAGCCATAGACTGCATAGCTCCAACCTGTTCGTGATTCTTAGATCTCCAAGCACGTTAATCCTGACGTTAATTTTCACAGATGTCTCCATGCACGTTAATTTTCACAGATGTCCTGTAGGCATGGGACTCATGAAATAGATAGTCAGGTTTGTTGGAATTTTTTTACTAGGTTTTTGAGATGATGACTTCCTTTAGTTTTCGTATAATATTTTGAGTTGAAGTAAAAATTAGAGTTCTGGCTGTGGGGAAAATTTTTTGCAAGGTATTGTAGAGCAACAGGTTACTTTCATCAGTTTCTCTATAGTAGGCATAGATATATGAGTGCATCTGATTCAAAATAGTTTTTAATTTCAATGTAATGTGCCATTAATATTATACAACAGGTTTATGAATATGTAAATGCTGATCTTATATCTTCATAATAGTGCATATAGACAGGTACTACACATCAGTGTAAAGCATTGTGTGTTTATGATTAGTCAGATACGTGTTCTGATAATTCATATGGGAATTGCTGCTTGGTCACTGGTTAAAATTGGTTTGGTTTATCCTTCCTTGAGCTCAAGTGCTAGTAGTCATTTACAGTGTTTACTTGATGGAGGAATTTTAAGTAGAAAATAATAGATTCCTGCAATACATCTGGAGAAAATACATGCTTGAGAATAATCCATTAGTGTGTGTATTTTTTTAGATTAGTCATTTATGGTAAGGGGAATTGCCTTTAGTTTTGATGACATGAGTTTGAATAGCTCTGACTGGAAAAAAAAAATATTTTTGCAAGGTATTGTAGAGCAAGAGGTTTACTTTCATCAGTTCCTCTATGGTAGTCATTGATATATAAGAGTGCATTTAATTGCTTCTGATTCAAAATAGTTTTTCATTTCAATATAATGTGCCTTTGATATTATAAAAGAGGTATGCAGCAGATGTAAATGCTGACCTATAATCTTCATAATAGCAGTCTAAAAAAAAATGTGTTTATGATTTGTGTTGAAGATGTGTATCCAATATCAAGTTTAATTTTATGACAATAAGCCTTTTATATAATCCAGTGAATGATGGTATATCCTATGTTGGGTAGGAAATCAGTCAGTTCTAAAAATTGTATTTTCTTGTAATAATCATGTGAGTAGTATTCATAAGTGATATCATGTGTCAAGAGGATAAAATGTGCTTTTTGAATTATATCGGTTTTTGTACATACGTTTTAATGTGGTGAAAAGTTATTTATAGAAATTAGAATTGTTTTTTCTATTTGAAATGGTAACATTTAGAAGTGGTGATAACTTAAAAAGATCAGAAAATATTTAAAGTGATAAAATCTGTTAATAGTAGCATAATATTTAAATTTTATTTGTGATCAAAATTGGTTTTCCCAATAGACGAAAATTTTATCATGTAGGCAATTTAAGAAAAGTGCTGAAATCGGTTATATGCTAATTGTTCAGCAAGAAATTTTCGGAGAACAATGCAATCATTAAGTAATCATCAAGTACAATAATAAAAAATATTAAATTAAACCTCGCGTTTTATGGTTTAAAAAAAATCCGGTAAGAGTTACTATCATACTGTTAACAAGCGAAGTGCTCAGGACGAGGCAAACGTGGGTTTAACTAGCGTGACGTCATAGAGTCTGTTGGATGGCTTTCTCTTGTAGGAGGTGTTGGCTTAGCGCGGACACCTGATCAACATAGAACCAGGACTCCCAACCTGAAACCAAACAAGCCAAGGCACCAGCCCCACACTCCAAGTAGCTGGATTATAGAAGCAAGACAGGAGCACGCCACAACACCCAGCTATTCGTTTCGATCAAAGAAACGGCATATAAACCTTCCTTAGCAAAATTATTGATTCTAAAAATTCTAATGGTTATTACCAGGTCGCTAATGGACAATATCTGAATTTCAGAATTAATCAGAATCATATCGACACAATTTTCATTTTTAATGACAAAAATATAACTTATTTTCCAAGGCGAATTTCAGATTTACGTGTCGCGCCATCTACAAATGGATGTGGAAACTATGTATTGATCCAATTGAATTAATACACGACATTGGAGATGCTCTTTTTCCAATATTTTCTGCTATTTTATTTTTTGTTGTCACACTATAATTTAAAATGCTTATAACTTTTCGAATTCATATAACAATTTTTATTATAAATTTCAATAAAGTAGCCATAATTATTCACTCTGTTTTTGTACTTTGTTTTCGATGTTGTTTGTTTATAATGAACGACAAAGAACGCTAAAATTTGCGCATCCTGCGGTCCTACTACTATGATCCCAACATCCTGCATCCTACTACTATGATTCCAATAAAATGCTGTCGTCGTATGCAGTCATTTCTCTTAATTTATCTATTTAAATTTTCTATAGATCTATTTAAATTTTCTATTTCACATTTACTCCAGTGACCTTCGACTGTGGCGTATAAATTGAGAGTGTGGTGGTAAGTGTCTGTGGTAAGCAGCTGCTTGAAGAGATATTTTTTAATTACCATCCATATCGAGCCAGGCAACTTTCCACGAGTCACAGTATGCATCTTAACGCCTCCGTGGCGCAATCGGTTAGCGCGTTCGGCTGTTAACCGAAAGGTTGGTGGTTCGAGTCCACCCGGGGGCGAAAAGGTTTTTTTTTTTTCTTTTGAGGTATTAAGAGATTGAAATAGGCAGGAAGGTTATTTGACGTGGTCCGAAGTTTAGACACAAGTTAGTGTTTTGATATTATATAAATAATATACACAACAGTAAAAGCAAAAGATACTTTTAGTCCAGGAACCTTTTTTTTTGTTGTTAGCTTTCTGGTGAGATTTTTTACCCTCTTTAGTACACAGATAGATAGATATTTTAATTACAACTCGCCGAGTGGTTAGCGCTTCTGATCTACGGGACCTGGGTTCGAGCCCCGGGTAAGGCATGGATATTTGTGTTGTTTTTCTGCTATCCTCTCAGACCTTCTTACTATGGCATATAAACTGACAGGCTCCTGTCAGACCTCTGTGGCAAGCAGCTGCTTGAGGGGGTATTTATTTTATTTAATACCACTGCCGAGTGGTTAGCGCGCTTGGCTACTGATCTAAGGGACCTGGGTTCGAACCCCGGGTAAGGCATGGATGTATGTGTCGTTTTTCTGCTGAGGGCCTGCCATCCTCTCTGATCTTCTACTGTGGCATATAAACGGACAGGCTCCTGTCAGACCTCTGTGGCAAGCAGCTGCTTGAGGGGGTATTTATTTATTATTTTATTATATAACTCAATACAACTGAAGTAAGGAACATTGTTTTTACACAAAATTCTTTTCGTCAAGAGTTTACACCAAGCTCATTAGCATAAATTATAAAATATATCTGAAATCCAAACATTAAAGTTATATAATAAACTGTTGAAAATGTGTGTACAAAACTTCCAAAAGGGAACAACGTGAAAGCAGTTAAATGAGTTCTCCACTTGAGTCAAAGCTCGTATGTGGAGGAGTTCAAGAGTAGATGCAAAATTAATTACAACACTACTAAAAAAAATTAACATTTAAACTGTAGTTTTCTTTTCATAGATATTTTTCTACTTCATCAGAATCCATTAACCAATCTCATATTAACCTTTGAAAGCGTAAATGTTTCCTTCATTTTTAATGATCGTTGGCGGAACATTAAAAGTTTTGGTGTAGTGATGCGAACAATCGATGTTTTTTTTTTTGGGGGGGGGGGGGGTTATCAATTGTGCTATCGATATTTTTATAGTGTTGCCAACTTATAAAAACAAACTTTTTTGTTAACTTTAACCTTGGCGAACAATGATAGAGTATAGGCCTGTCAAATTCGAGTTTTCTCGAGGCACTCTCATGCCAAAAAAATCCGCCAGGGTGCGTGCAAACACTTGACAAACAAATTATGCTGTTTGCTTAGGTTTTCATTGAGTGCTTTCTGTGTTCGGATTTAAAACTGCGATCTTTTCAAAACTTACCGTATTTTAATGCACAGTTTTTCAAATTTTCTCTATTTTCAGATGTGTCGGGTTCAGAACAGGTACGTATGATATAAAAACAAAGGGACAAGAGTTGAAGATCCCGGGAATAGAAGGCTCGGCAGGCCTAAACCTTCCTCTATCTTGCTGTTTTATCTATCTTTAGTTGAAGATCAAAAGTCACAAGAGCTATGTATCTCGTGTTCAAAAGATGTGTAGACTTCAAATGGATGGGAACTCTCCCCCCCACTACCACCACCACGTTAGACAACTGACTGCTAATTTATTGCTTTATCAAAAAGCATCTGAAATATAGATTCCGAAAACTACAAGTTTCAACCTCCATTTTATTTTTTGGCCGGAACTCAACTTGTCTTGAAAGACAAATATAACAGCAGAAAAGTATTTAAAAAATGCAAAGAAGTATAATTAAATATGTACACTTTTCCTTATAGTAATATACAAAGTATATCACATTGTTAACAAAGATTTAAACAACAAAGGAGATAGGCAACTTATCGGATAGGCACAGCCGACAGCAACTTTTGAAGGATATTTTCACACACACTTGATTATCACTTGAACTATTCTTGAAATATCGTTTCAAATATTAATTAGAAACGGATAATACAAATTTCGCACTGGAAGGAGAAAATCATTTCAATCAAAACTAACACCAGGAGAACACGAGGACATCTACTCGGCTACTCTAACTCAAACGCTTCGCTTCGTTACAACTGTTGCAACCACAAATTTCGAACCAAATTCTAAGACCCAGTTGGTCACGTGACATTTTCGCGCCGCGGTCTGTCTCTTTCACTGGCCATGGGTCAAAGGTTAATTTAACGCTAAAGTGCCGGACCTACAACTAACGCCAGACATCAGCGAGATCAAATCTGTTAGCTAGTCTTGAGAGCTGTAATCTGCTGCTATCAGACTGGTTCTCAAATCCGCCCACCATATCTAGCCCCTCGTCCACGACTGAATTAAAATCTCCAGCCAGTAATGAATAATTATATTAGTCAATAAGAAAATATATTAGTCAAATAAGAAAATTTAACACTCTCTAAAAATCCTTCCTTTCAGATCATAAATCGGGACAATAAATATTTACAATATTCCAAATAAAGCCTTCCATATCGAGACAACTTTTATGACTCTGATATCAACGACTTGACAATTTTAATATTACGGCGTCGGCCAAAAATAATGCACGTTGTTCCAAAAGAGAAAAAGGATCGTTGTCTATCCTTTCAGCGAAACATGCCCTCATGGCCAAACAGGCGTTTGTCCATGAGGGCATGTTTGAGCGTCTTGAAACGCCCTCATGGCCAAACAGGCATTTGTCCATGAGGGCATGTTTGGCTGAGGGCATGTTTGAGCATCTTGAAACGCCCTCATGGCCAAACACGCGTTTGGCCATGAGGGCATGTTTGGCTGAGGGCATGTTTGAGCATCTTGAAACGCCCTCGTGGCCAAACAGGCGTTTGGCCATGAGGGCGTTTCAAGATGCGTTTCTTGCAGCAAAACGAAATCAAAATCATTCTCCTCAATGAAGCCCATCAACCAATCCTGTTTGGTTATAGAACGGGCACCTTGAAGTTATGACAAGCAAAATTGAGTTATGTAGACATAATGGATATTAATGGAAGGTACATCACAAAAAAATAAAACCTACTAAAAGGGAAAACCCAGTACTACAATGACGCAAGCGATAGCGCTCTCAAACGCTCGCTTGTGATTCACTATCGCTATCCGAAAGCATTACGCTTTCTGTTGTCCCTTGTAATAGTTCTACTAAATGCTCTGTAGCAATAGTCGAATCAGTGTCCATCCCATCAGGTAAAATCCTAGTTTCCTTGCTAAGAGTGGCCAAGGCTGATGAACACTCACTGTCCTTTGTTTGATCCTGGGAAGCAGAAGGTGGATAAGTTTGATTTGTTTTCGATTTTTTATTAGGGGCCGTAACTGCCTTGTTACCTGTCCCTATCTTTTTAGCAGTCTGAGTGGCTGTTTTGCGTTTCACTTGTGGGGTAGCAGTGTGAAAAACACCTGTTTATGTCTTTTATATACTGGAAACTTAAACTTCCTTTCCTCTTATGAATGTTTCGCCTGCTCTAAAACCTGACATGTCCAAAAAATTGGCAATCAATGCTTGTGCATTTAAAAAGAAAAGGTAGATTTTTCTTCCTTTAATTTTGGGCCCTTAGATTTTCTTCCTTTAATTTTGGGCCCTCTTAAGCTCTAGGCCCGGTGCAGCTGCACCACTTGATGAGATGCCTCTGTCTCGAAGGGAAACCATTCTGAAAAACTGCCCAATGGATTCCCATTCCTAACCTATCCTGAGCAGTGGTATCCTTGTGACTTGGCATTCAGTCAATTGGGTTAAGAAAAATGTGGTCGTTCAGAGGTCTAATAATCCAACCTTGAAGCAAAGTAGAATTTAAAAACAGCCGAAAAGTGAATAGAAATTTGAACAAAAAGCGATTTTTTATGGAAGAAATTCTTGCGATTTCAATACCCATTTAATAATCACGTTTGCAACAAATCTTTATCGAAATTCATTTGTTTGCTATTCATTCTCTTAGGAGAGGTGGGATGCTACCAAATGTTAAAAGGTCGGGGAGTGCTGCAAAATCGCAAAATGTTTAATAACCGGATCGCCCTGATAAAAATAAAATCTGAATGATGTAAAAAACAACAATATTAGAAATAGTGCATATTTTTATTATTAATTTTTAATTGAAAATGTACAAGTAATTATGAATATATCACAACGTAATAATTTTATTAAAAATTACGTATAGCTTATTTATTAATAGATACATCTCGTCTAGCGAGTCCAGTGGTTACAATAACCTGGCTACTAAGCCAGCGGGAGTGCCCTTCTATAAGTGGTTGTATGAGAAACCAAGACAAACCAATAGAGCTTCTAGGTGTTCTCCATCCTTTGCGTAGGATAGTCCATTTTTAAAATATATATATCTCTGCTCCTTGGCAATCCCTAGTTTCTGTTCCACTGACTCGTTTACATAATTTTAAGAACCGTTCGAGGTTCAAGCAAAAATTTTAACAGCGATCCCCAGCCACGTGCCAAAAGAACGTTTATGACTATTTTCAAAGAAACTGAATTTCCCCTTTTTCTTTGTCAGCAACGTAGCCACTCCCTTTTCATTCCCCCCCCCCCCCGATAGGGGACCACCTTGGCGTGGTGGTGGTGGCGGGGGGGGGATGTGCATGCACAAAAACAACTGTAAGGGGCGATCTGCGCATGCGCAGTGCAATCATTTTTAGTCCACTGCAGCTGTGGTTTGTCTTACTCTTGGTATATTTATAGCGATTTAATCAGTGTTTCAACCTGTCTAACACCCATGATTGTTTGGCATAGTAATAGCTGACCCTAAAGTTATTCAGTGAGTATTTTATCCCGTTCAGGAGTATATTTTACGATACCTGGAAAAGCCGTTGTATGTTTATTTTGAGTAATTTTGCAGAATTTTTAAAATTAATATGTAAATTAATACATTTAATCATCTTGCGAACATGTAAGTCAATGTATGTTGCAGTTTGGTGTTCCCTGTAGCATATCGACATATATAGGTGTCTGCAGTTTGTTCTAATAGTAAATTTTTTTATGGTTGATACGAGAAGTGCCTGCTGCCATCTATTGAGAGTTTATACAAGTAAGAAACTCGATGTGACTTTAATTGAAAATATCCTAAATTCTATAAAATATAATTAAACAAAACATGTTGTCTCGCATTAGCCATAAATTTCAATTTATTATAATATATTAAATATAGTAGAATGTTCAAAATATTAAAATTTCTATGTTGAGTATAGCTACCTCTTGTTTTACAAAATGAGATTTTATTAAAGAAAATAATTTTAACTAATCCTTGTGAAAAGAAAATCACGATGGTAAAATTTAAGAAATGGACACTTTGAACAAAGTGTATGTAAAATTAGTCACGTGGTGTAAGCTATTGAAAACCTTGCTGGGCGGTGGAAAAATAACGCAAGGAACTGGCTCCTCTCCCTGGCTAGGTGGCTTCACTGCAATACACGAATTTGCCATGTTTAGAGGGCGCTGCAATCGAAAAGTTTACATTACGTCTATGGAAGCTAGCTCTCTTCTCCCTTAGACACTCCTTGTTCAAGGGCTCTACCGAACGGTCTGAACCCGCCTAGTAGGCATGAGTCCTTTCAAAAGTCTGGGCCTTACTAAGAGTCACCACCCCGGGTGCCGAGCGAACTTGGATCTACATATCCTTGTTCATGGCTAATCGGGGAACAGATTAAATTTAAGGTTTCTACCGGTTATACATATTTGCTTGAACCTCGAACGGTTCATAAAATTATGCTTTCCTTCTATAGGACTGCTGCCATGTGAGGTCGGGGTTGAGGTGCGTCTATATGGCGCATTCTTGCCCCCGGCTCTAGATAGTCATGGCTTTTCATAACTTGGTAGTGTCGTGAGACGGAACCGGGAATTGCCGTGGTTGCATAACATCGCAACAAATAGTACTCCCTTTTCATTGGCGACTGCTTTGTCCAGAGTTAAGCGAAAACATAATCCGTCCTCTAGTTGCTTTCACGAGTTTCATAAACAGGCTCCTCTTCCGATTCCTACCCAGAACACCTCATTTCAATTAATGACTTGATCCTTCTCTTATTTCTCTCACTTCAGTTGCTCAATAGCACGAATCAGATGAAGCAGGTATGGGCCCTGGCCCGATACTGCGTTGTGTCAGAATGATTTGGATTTGGTTCCCCTCAACGTTGCTTGCTGTGATCTGCCAGCATGAGGTCTTCACCTTCCTTGTCAACTCCTCCTTCTCTCACGTGATTATTTCACTCGCGCTAATGTAATCGCGATTGTAACCGACCCATAGATGTACGACACTCCTTGGTACTAGCTCTTAAGTTCGACATTAATGTCACTTCGAGTACAGAGAAGAATTTAGATAATTGTTCCTCTGGTTTATTAAAACAGTTATGTCCACCAGATGGCGCGCACTTGGTGACAAATATCAGTAGCAAAAAACAGTGTTTTTTAGTAATATTTTTAAATTCATAAGAGAACAGAAAATGAAATAAGTATTAAATGAAGAAAAAAGCCGTAATTAACAAATTTGTTTCAAACATTTCTATACACACAATTGAATTTTAATAATTTAGGTTTGTATTCAAAGCAACCCGTTGTTTAATAATTTAAATTGCTTGATTACAAATCGAAACAGAATTTATGGTATCGCTTCTCGGCCTCCTATGGCTAAGATCAAAGTGTAGATGAAGTGCCACCACCGGTGCCCAATGGACCGCCCACATCGAAGCCTACCACCCCTGCTGCTACCATTTTGCCTACGGTTTGGCTAAAGAACACGGTATCCTCTCATGTTGTGCCTACGGGCTGAAGAGCGCTGTAACCTTTGCTTTTGTTGTGCCTCCGGGCTGAAGATAGCTGTATTTCTACATTTATTGTTGTGCCCACGGGCTGAAGACTCCTGTATGATATTCACCGATTCTCAAATCACTCATATCTATCGACTATTGGCTTAATAAAGAGTTTTTAAATCTGTTCTCGCCAGCTTAATATCTGACGCGTCCTCTATATGGGGTCGTGATATTAAACGTATTTTTGGAACTGGATGGAAGGCATTGAGCTTGCTCAACTTCTGTCACGGGTTGGCTCGGTATTGCACAACCACCGAGATCGGCTCACATTTATCAAAGAAAGAATAGATAATGATGGACAAAGCGCTCTATTTTCGATCGGTAAAGAGTCCATTCAAAAAGACCCGTTTGACTCATTCTTGCTCAGACAATGCCAACATCAAGGTCACTTCGCGTCCAAGTGTCCACTAGCAGAGAAATACAGGAAATGATAGAAGCCATGAAAGAAGCGAACGAATAAATACCGAAATCTCCAACTATTACTAACGACGACGAATAGAAAGAAGATGAGCAAGCAAATATGACTGAAATAACGTTTAACCCTTGCTCTGCAAAAAATAGTCCCAAATGACAACAACGAAACGGAAGAACTATGGATGGAAGCCTTTAAATCTAAACCACTCCAAAGAATAGCACCGATCTAGACATAGATAAAGAGCATAGAGAAAGTGAATCTGAACAATCAGAAACCGATCTAGACATAGAAAAAGATATATTAGAAATAAATAAATCTTAACAGTCAAAAACCGATCTAGACATAGAAAAAGATATATGAAGATAAAATAGAGAAAAAAAATCAGAAATCTTTAAAAAAAAATCAGAGAAAGAGTAATACACTACAAAAACAGCAATCTGTCGTAAATTTCACCACAATTCACAATGTCCACTATTTTAAATATACCAAGTTACACAAACACAAATTTTGAATAGTTGTCTTTCCAGGCGTAAATGTTTCTCCACGATAAGTCTAGTGATTGTTTATTTCCTGCAGTTTAAAAATTAATTTTCGTCTTGTATATATCTTGTAGCCGTCCCGTGGCCGAGTGGTTAGCACGCTTGGCTACTGATCTAAGGGACCTGGGTTCGAGCCCCGGGTAAGACATGGATGTGTGTGTGTCGTTTTTCTGCTGAGGTTCTAGTTCCTAGTTCCATTAAGTGACAGTCGCAGCACCGGGTGCGAGACCCATATCTGCCTTAACGAATATTGGGGATGGGGTGAGTGGAACCACATAAAAGACTACTTCGGTTTAGAATAACCGACGCGAAAGGTTTCGCTCTGAGTAGTAGGGTTGAGATAATGATTGACGGTGAAAAGGGGTGGAGATAAAATTTTGAGTCAGGATAAGTTTAAGAGAATGACCGACGCGAGAGGTTTCGCTCGGAGTGGTCGGATAAATTTAAAAGAAAAAGTCGGAAAATAAAGGGAAGACACAGAGCCAAAAAACAGAGGTAGATGGGAAGGCGCGAGGCCAAAAAACGTAAAAAGTGGGAAGGCGCGAAGCCGAGTAACAGAAAAAATTTTGTAGGGGGAACGGAAAAGCAGAGCAAAAAAGCAGGATGTGAATGGACGGAGAAGTAAACAGAATTACTCAACATCTTTGTAAACATCTTCAGTATTTTGTTGAGTCGGGTAAGTCCTTTGATTTCAAAGTCAACAAGATAAAGGGAGCAATATTCTACCGAGCGCAAAACAAGAGAGGCGAGGGTAGTCCGCCTACAATAAGGTAAGACACTCTAACAAGTAGTTCGGCTGGATCTAGTAGACATCTTCATAGTAAGCTTCTATAGCGGAATGTAGCCGGCGTGGCTGGTAAAAGTACAGCACATTGTTCAATAACATAAGTTGGCGGATGAGTTGCAAAGCGTTCTACTATAGTTGCGTAAAACTTACGGTACTTTGGCAAGATTTGGCAGTTCTTGTCTAAAGTGCATCTAAGGCCGGAAAAATCTTTCGGAATATATTCTATTTCTTGGGCGGCATTTAGACCGAGGAGCTTAGCAACTTTATGAACATCAGATATCAGTAACGGTGGTTGAGAATGATCTATATTTAGAGTACACAAAATTGTCGAAGGCGAGGGAGAGGCATTTGGAGTATTATCATTGAGTATAGGTAGTGAAGGAGTTTTTGCTGAGGAATCAGCATTAGCTTCTGAAGCAACTGCAGGGGTAGAATTTTTAATACCTTTAACGGGAGTTTCAATAGGTGGTTGATTTTCAGCGACTACAGAGGCAAAAGATTTTTCAGGAGTTTTAGAAGTAGATGCAGGTGTAGGGAGCTCAGGACAAGAAGCAGCAAGATGTCCAGGAGATTTGCATTTCCTGCAGAGCTTGGTGATTCCAGGGTAATAAATAGTAGCAGTATAGCCAGCAATTTGGATAAAATTTGGAATATGGGTTTCGAGATCGATGTTTAGGATACGATTGCCAGTCTTAATGGATTTAAATTTTTCTTCAGAGTAAAGTTCATCATAGATTTTCTTAATCTGACCAAAAGATGAGAGCTCCTGAGCAATTTCAGCATTAGAAATAAAAAAGGGTAACTTGGAAATAATAACTTTTTTAAGCGAAGAACCAAGGAAATGGAAGAGAATTTCTTTGCCGTTAACAATTAAATTAGAAAGCAGATTTAGTTTAGCACTTGCCTCAGTAGAAGAAAGGGTAATGATGGCCACGGAGTTTGAGATTTCCTGTGCAACAGAGATAAAGGAGTCATCTTGAAACTGAGATTGGAGTTCACTTAGATCCTGCCATCCTCTCAGATCTCCTACTGTGGCATATAAACTGACAGGTTCCTATCAGACCTCTGTGGCAAGCAGCTGCTTGAGGGGGTACTTATTATTTATTTTTTATTATACATCTTATCACGAGATTTTTTCCCTTATAGCTCTCAAGGGAGATGGAGTGTTTAGAAGTTTAAAATCTGAAACTTCGCAGTCTACAAGAGCAAGCTCCATTTCGGTGATTCCAAAGTGAATGCAATGGAATGCCTTTCGGCCGTGGTGGTGGTGGTGGGGGGGTCACCCATTTCCGATCGGCATTGCATTACTTTGTATTCGTCAAAACGCATACATGCTTCGAATGTAACGCAAGGTGCGTACGTCAACCAGACAATTTTCACTCATCAGATTTTCAAAGAAAAGCATTCATAAACAGTACTACAATAAAGAGCAGAAAGAGTGAGAAAGAAAAGTAATTGACAGATCAAAATGCGTGAAAAGGCAATCAAATAATCCACTCGGACTGTACCAGTAACAGTCAGTTTTACTAATGAGCTAAATAGCCAGGTCACAAGGACTCCAAGGGATTACAGAAAATAGGGAGATGAAAACCCATTGGACAACAATTAGTAGACGGAAGCCTCCCGACAAGGTTATTCGGCGAGTTCCTTAAGGTACACAAGGTATGATTTTGCTGCAAAAGGCCCTTCTCCCCTGAAAATAAAGAGATGGGTGAATTTTGCAAGGAATCTTTTACACTTCAGCTGTCACATTTAACTTTTTTTCTACCCCAATGTTATAGTTGGACCAGGGTCATTCGTAGAGTTGACTGCATCAACGAAATGGCGGGTTACAATCGACTGCCTGACGTTCAAGTTTGTTTACATTGTCTACATTGCAACTTGTTTTAGAGATTTTTTTTACCTTAATTTTAGAGATTTACTTACCTTGGCATAGTGGTTAGGAAGCTAGCAACTGTTCCATCAAGGCAAACTTTGTGTTAGCTCTAACTGAGGAAGTGGTCAGCAGTGACCACGGTGTCAATAGGGCATACCGTCTCTAAAAGCTAGAAGTTTCTAGGATTGTTTTCTGTCCTATGTGTTGCAAAAAAAAATTTTACCGAGTTTATGATTTTAATTGACGGGGTACTTATATTGTTTGCTTGCACATGGCAAACTTCTTCAATGTAGTGAAGCCACTTAATCTGAAAAAGGGTGAAATCGCTTCGTTTTCTTTTCCTTTGAAAAAAAAAAGCAAAAAAAAAAACCCGAATTATTTCGCCCTTTTTCCTTTGTTGTCTTTTTAGAAAATAACGAGATTTCTGATTTGGAAAAAAAAAAATATCACAGTTTGTAAAGTAAATATCAGTTATATTCAAAAAGAAAATTTGAAGTTTTGAAAATTCTACAATACTTATTGAAACGTTTCATATTAATAAATGGTATATACTACTGCATTTTATCAAACAATTTCACATCCTCTTGATTAGTTTGATACACTGTCAAAAGATGGCAGGACATACTTTTCAAGTCAAAATGCATGATTGCTTTATTACGGCGAGAATGCAAAAACTCTTATTACTCTAGCAATGTTTCAGTGAGTTCTGTACTATAAAACACGAATTTGACATATGTACTCGCAAAAGCACGCATTCGTTACCGATGTGCAGCGAACTGTACATGGCAAACTTTTATTTGACTATTAATTGACCGATTAATTTGCCTGACTATTAATGAATAAATATTCTTTTCTCGGTTTCGTATGCATATCCCCAAGATTTTGCCAACTCGCCATAATTTTACAGTAATAAATTGCACTTTTTACATCTCACCTTAGTTTTGTACAGTCACTCCGAATTTTGCCAACTTCCCTAGATTTGACCAAGTTATCTCAACTTTGCCAACTCGCCATAATATGGAAAAAAAAATCCCAATTTTTACATCTCACCTGAATTTTGCCAAATCCCAAAGATTTTGCCAAACTGTTCCGATTTAGCCAACTCACCTAGATTTTGCAAAGTCGTTTCGAATTTTGCCAACTCCGATTTACTCTGGGGGGATTTTTCTAGATTACTCTAGGGGGATTTTTTCAGGGTGTAGCTATCCGCCATAGCTACACCCCTGATCCTTCTTTTAAAAATGCCTTCCATCTAATACGTCATTAAAAACATTTCTTTGACTTAGTAAGTCGTGCATTTTATTTTTATTTTAACCATGAATAAAAGACATTACGACAACGATGTCACAGAGGTGATTGAAGATGAAACGCCGGGAAGTGTATACATTCAGAGTGGAAGTGACGTGTCTACAGTAGATATTAACAAACGTATGCAGAAAATTTCTAAAGATGTGTGTCAAGCAGGAATATCTCGTCTTCTAAAAAACTGTAAAAATATTTCTCCGGAAAAATCATTGGAAAAGCCCCTTACAATGTGCAAAATATAAATGTGAAATCTAATATTGTGAAGAATTATTACCGTTAAACGGGATGAGAATGGTTACCAGGGTGAGTATGGCCGGGATGCAAGGAAAATTCAAATTTAATGTTAAAACGGTTTAAGCAATTTTTTTCTTCACTTTGTTGGTGATTTTATGTTATCTTAGTTTATTGTCATGACTTCTGCGTAGTTTTAATAATTATATTAAAAAAAAAAAATTATAACAACTGGTACAATATTTTGCAATTTTGGTTATGTTGGCCATTCTCACCCCGTTTGAGGGTATCAATAATTGTAGGGGAGAAAAGAAGACAGGCAGAAAAACAACAACGAAAGCTAAAAACAAAAACGGATACATCTGAATGGGCCTTAGCTCATAGTACTGACAAAGAATTTGAATACTCCTTGTTATTTTCTCTCTTAAGAGAAAAGAATATAGTAATGGGTGCCTCTTGAAGGAGACATTTTGGAAATAACATTTTTCAGAGTCAAAATGTATATAAAATTAGTCACGTGGTGTAAGCAATGGAAATCTCAACTTATTATACTGTACTAAATATTGTAGAGTGTTCAAAATATTAAAATTTCCTTATTGAGCACAGATACTACCTATTTTGCAAAATAGGATTTTATTAAGAAAGATAATTTTCATTGTTTTTTGTTATTTTGTCTCTGAACTAAAAAAAAATTATAATGGTTCTTCATGGAGGAGACATTTTGGAAATGAACATTTTTCAGAGAAAAGTGTACGTAAAATTAGTCACGTGGTGTAAGCAATGAAAATCTTGCTCGGCAGTGAAAAAATAACGCAGCGAACTAGCTTCTTTCCCTGGTTAGGTGACTTCACTGCAACGCACGAATTTGCCATGTTTAGAGGACGCTGCAATTGAAAGGTTTTCATTATGCCTAGGAAGCTTGCTCTCTTCTCCCTTAGGTAGATGATTCGTTCAAAACGAACGAATCGGGTAAGTGAGCAATTCATTCGTGACTCCTTTCTAAAAAGAATTGATTCTTTTGATCTCACCATATATTACTTTATACTTTTTCGGTGTAATGCTTGTAAGTCGCTTTTATGGTACAGTGCCTGCCCTAAGCACAAAGGATTTAAAGAGACCTCCAACTGTCCGGAGTGGGTAGGTGTGTTGGTCATTCTACAATAAAAAATTGTCACCTAGGAATGAGAAAAATGCATACAGTTGGTTAAATAAGTGAATTGCAGATATGCATACACAGAAAATATAATATCTAGGGCATAAATTTGTACATACCGAAAAATAAACGAAAACTTAATTATAAAATTACGAGCAAAATAAGTACCTATTCATTTTAGTGCATTTAACGAAAATCGCATCCTATTAAGAAGAACAACCATGCAATTTTACGTAAAAAGGAAATTGTACTGACTGTGAAATCTCTTACTCAGTAAGATGTTCGCAAAAAATCTAAATTTGACTGTTTGGAAGCTCCCATGAGGGTCCGAGGCTCCAGGCGTGCGCCTCATCCGCCTGCGGGGAAGTACGCCACTGATAATACGACTTGAATCTCTTTTGTTGCGATCTTATGCAACCACAGCAATTCCCGGTTCCGCTTGTACAGCACTACCTGGTTATGAAAAGCCATGCTTATCTAGAGCTGGGGGCAAGGAATACGCCCTATAGGCGCACCTCAACCCCAGCCTCACATGGCAGCAGTCCTATAGAAGGAAAGCTGACCATCGGAAGAAACCTTACTTTAATCTATTCCCCGGTTAGCCATGAACGAGGATATATAGATTCAAGTTCGATCGGCGTCCGGGGTGGAGACTCTTAGTAAGACCCAGACTTTTTGGACAGCTCGTGCCTACAGGCGGGTTCAGACCTTTCGGCAGAGCCATCGAACAGACCACACAGGTCTCCTGAGAGGTGAGGTCTCCAACGCCGTCACCATCCGACCGGCAATCAAGCCGGCCAGCAGCGTCTTCAACCTCTGTTGGCTTCAGCAATGCTCCAGCCGGGGACCACCCCAACCGGCAAAACCTTGGCAATGCTCCAGCTGTTGCCCACTACAGCCGGCAAAGCCTTTGGCCTGCTCCAGCTGGGGATCATCCCGACCGGCAAAGCCTCAGCCGGGTTGCTGGGCCCTAGGCCCCCCCACCACGACAAGGTGGTCCCCTATTGGGGGGGGGGGTGATAATACGACTTATTATCTATCAGCCTGTAAATGGCAGCTAGGCATAAACTGGAAGGAGAGCTGTGTACCAATCCGTAGTGATGATGCACAGAACCGGCCAGGTCTAGCACCTAATGTCCGACCCCGCCTTCTCGTGGTGCAGGCCGTTAGTACCTTTCAAAAGAGAATATCTCTTTTGGAAGGGAACAAAAGGGGAGGGCTGCCAGTTCAGTATGGCCTACTGATCTGGTCACCTATGGCCACTTTTTTTCTTTTTTTTGAACCCTGCTGAGGAGTGGTCAACTTCACAGGGTCCTGGTGCTGACCATTTATACCTACTAGACTGGACTTGTTTATGGATTTGAGCTTGATTATTGATCCTGGACTTGCTGCACTGGTGGGTCTCTGTTGAGGAAGAATCTGCCGCTATGTTTACTGTTTGCTTCTGGGTTGCCAGCTCTAAGTGAACAGAGGCATGGGATACCTTATATCAGCTGGTGAATAATCCTAATCAGAGGCCATCGCAGGTACCTGAACCTTACTTAGCTAGTTGGGCATCGTCAAGCCTAAACTGGAGTAATGTGTCTCAGGCAGGCCATATGGTTCTTGAAAAAGTCCACTTGAAAAGGTGGTGTCTGAAGTTCCTACCAGCATCGGTGACTTCAGCCTTTAGCGGAGGAGGAACAGGTCTTTGCCCCATGCCTGCGATCAGGGGTAGGTTTGATATTGTTGGCCATACCAATCTCAATAAACCTAATTTCTTTAAAAATCCTACAAATCATTTTCTCTCAGCAGGAACGTGGAACGTGAGGACATTACATAGAGATTATTCTCTTGATGTCCTCATGCAGGAATTCCAGCACTATAACCTAGATATAGAATAGACCAGATGAACAAGAGACCAGATGGACAGGTAAAGGTGAGATACTTAAAAATAACTTTAAATTTCTCTTTGCAGGGAGGGAGGATGGAAAGCATCACCAAGGCGTGGGTCTGCTGCTCAACAGACATGCTAGTGATGCTCTTCTAGGATATGAGTGCATTAATGAAAGGTTTCTTACAGCAAAATTTCGGACAATCATTAAAGACTTGAATGTTATCTGCTGTTATGCCCCCACTGAGGATGCCGATGAGAAGGATAGGTTTTACGGACAACTTCAGGATATTTTGAATTCTGTGAAGAAAGGAGATATTACCCTTGTTCTAGGTGACTTCAGTGCCAAAGTTGGTACTGATTCTGACCTTTGGGGAGGAGTAATAGGCCCTTTTGGTATTGGTAGCTGCAATGGCAATGGCAACGTCTCCTACAGGTAAGTAAACTCAATGGTTTCAGAATAACTAACACATATTACAAACACCGCGACATACATAAATACACATGGGTTTCACCTGATGGGCTGCATAGGAATATGACTGATTATATATTAATTAACAGCAAATGGGCTAGCTCTGTTAGGAATACAAGGGATTATAGGGGAGCTGATATTGGATCTGACCATTACCTTGTTAAAAGTGTCTTGCAACTTAAACTTAAAAAGTGTTGTGCTAAAGTTAAAAAATTTACTTTCAATACTGAAGCTCTGAAAGACCCTGTTATAGCTAAAGCTTGCCATGATAGGTTACTTAGTCACTATGACAGTCATGGTTTGCTTACTACTGAAGTTGAGGAAGAATGGGATCATTTTAAACAGGCTTTTTTGGAAACCAACAGTACTCTTTTTGGAAAAAAGGAGCAGAGGAGGCAGAATTATCTGAATGATAAGGCACTTGAGTGTATTTCAGAAAGAAAGAACTGCAGGAATGTCCTTAATCAATACCTTACTAGTCCTAATAGAAAGCATTACAGAGAACTTAATAAAAGTGTAAAAGATCAGTTAGCTGCTGATAAGAATCTTTGGCCTGATGATTTGGCTGACAAAGCCGAGGAAGCAGTTAGACAGCACAACAGCAGAGAGCTGTACCAGATAGTTAATGTTTTGTGTGGTAGAAAACGGACAGGCATACAAGGATTGCAAGATAAACAAGGTAAGGTTATAGAAGGGGAGAATTCTGTCATGGTAGGTGGGCTGAGCATTTCAGTGATGTTCTAAACAATGTTGTTAGTTCTACTCTCATTGTTTGCAATGATCATAGATGCATTGGTGGCTTTAATGTTGGTCCTATAACACAGTCTGAAATTATTTGGGCTATTTCTAAACTTAAACTTCATAAATCCCCAGGGGTAGATGAAATTACTACTGAAATGCTTAGAGCTGGGAATGTTTCTGTTACCACTTGGATGACTGAAATTTTTTATATTTTTATGATAAAGGCATGATTTCTAAGGATTTTACCACAGCTATTATTATCCCTATTTTCAAAAAAGGTGATAGCAGTTCTTGTGATAACTATAGGGGTATCAGCCTACTCTCTGTTCCAGGGAAAGTTCTTTGCATGATTGTGCCTAATAGAATGAAGAATCTGGTTGGCAGTCAATTGCGTGATAATCAATGTGGATTCAGAAGTGGTATGGGATGTGTGGATCAGATATTTTCACTTAGGCAGATTCTTGAGAAATGTTTAGAGTTTCAGAAACCTTTAAAAAATAATTTTTAATAACTTCACCATATTTGGATAGCTCAGAAGAAATTTCTTTATTTGAGACGAAAAACGCAAGTTTGGAGATCACTACTTTCTTTATGGGGGAATCATGAAAGTAAAACGGAATTTCAAGCTCATTAATCGGGAGATATTTATGTTGAAGTAGACTTGCTGTTGCTTCAGAAGTAGACAAAGTAATAATGGCCGATGCTTTGCTGATTTCCTGGACTACCTCAATTACATTATCAGATTGAAGTAGCAATTGAAGGGCATCTAATATTTCTCTAATATATAAGCCTTATAGAAGGAAACGAAAAGATCGGCTGAGACGAGGGTCGTTGAGCTCAAACAACATAAACAATGAAGACTAGTCTCGTAAAGACTGTTATCTGAGTTGATGACAAAGAATCGGAACAACAGGAACACTACCGCTCTTTACCGTAGCTCTAAGTCGGAAGTCGATTATTTGTACTAAAAATCACAATCCTGAAAATGCCTCTGACTAGCAACTTATTTTCGTAATCTGACATTATATATATGATAATAAAAATATATTGTGTTTATTAAATTTTCAGATTTTGCATAGAATATCAATCTCAAAAATATAACTTAAGAGAATTTCGCTTATTTGTTACTTAACAGAACACAAAATTGCAATGAATTGATCTCACAGACCCAGCTTGCCATTGATGTAACTATTGGAACACAGAACCGTTATCTGTGCCCAAATGAACCCCCAAAAATTAAAAAAAAAAATTAAAAAACTCTCGTCCTATACGAAATCTAAAAACTCGTCTACCTGCTTTAAAATCCAGAACTGTTGTATTTATATAATTCTGTTTGAAGCCCATATTTTATGTCTGATACAAAAAATAGACTTGACCCCCTCCCCCCCAGGTCATGTATTAGAGCCATGATGAGAGGAAGCATGACATTGGCGTCTGAGAGGTGCCACGAAAAAATTTTTTAGGGACGTCCAATGTCCCTTTGTTTGTTTTGTGAATATATGTAATCGGATCTATTTACGTGGATTAAATTAGCACGTTTCTGAAATAACTCCGTCACTGTATTTACATACCTTCTTTTAATTTGAGTTTTTTTTTTGTCCAATAACAGTTTTCCTTGAGCTCGAAACAGCTGATGAATGCTGACGACATAGTTGAGTGTTGTCGGGGAGGTACGAAGTTTACCTCAAACACCGAACGTAAAGGTTTCTAAATAGCTATGCCACGAGAAAAGTCACATCTGTCCAACATGCTCAGAGCAACAATAAAAGTCACATCTTTGTGAGTCATAAGCTTATTATAAATCTAAGCTATAAATCTAAGAATGAGAGAATTATTGTCTCTCCCACCTCTTGCGAAGTTGTTAGCCATGCATATAATAATAATAATATAATAAATAATAAATACCCCCTCAAGCAGCTGCTTGCCACAGAGGTCTGACAGGAGCCTGTCAGTTTATATGCCATAGTAGAAGGTCTGAGAGGATGGCAGGACCTCAGCAGAAAAATGACACATACATCCATGCCTTAATCCGGGGCTCGAACCCAGGTCCCGTAGATCAGTAGCCAAGCGTGCTAACTACAGGTAGGTTTATCACATTTTCATACAACCAAACCGGAACATTTAGGAAAAGTTGAAAATGAAGGTTACAAGTATGTTTTGAGCAATATGAAGATGGAACAAACAAATTATTTAAATTCATTGCACACTACAGGAAAAGTTTATTAATTTTCGAAATAAAAAATGATTTGTGTGTGTTGTTTTTCTGCTGAGGTCTTGCCATCCTCTCAGATCTCCTACTATGGCATATAAACTGACAGGCTCCTGTCAGACCTCTGTGGCAAGCAGCTGCTTGAGGGGGTATTTATTTTTTTTTATTTATTTATTTTTCACTAGAAACTAATTTTTTTAATAGTTCTTTATTTTTTCATAAAATTCCAGACATGCTAAGCCAATATTCACTCTGCAAAAGTCAATGTTTGAACAATATACTGACACCAGACTCCGGATCTGAAAGCAAACGTTTTTCACAATCGTTCAATAATAGCTGATTATCCAGGTAAAGAAAAAATAAATTCAATTCAATAACATGAAAAATTATCTTCAGTAACGACAACGAAAAAAATATAATTTCGAATCAGATATAGTAATTCGTTTTCAGATAATTCGTTTCAGATACGGGCTCTTTGTAATTCTAGCTATTTCCATCTCTTTCCCAAACTATGTACAAATCCTGCGAATAGGCTTCCAGCTGGGACTCGAACCTGGGAACTGCAGATTACGAGACAGGCGCACTACCGATAATCGCAACAGCCTCGACTCGAACATGACGCGGGATTTAGTGGTATTAACGGACAACAACTGCAATATAATATTCTTCCTATAATCGATTCATCATGTAACTTTTACGACAGGATTGGCGATATAAGTGTCCAAATATTGAGATACTTTCAAAATAGTGGCATTGAAAAAAAGTCTTTTCTCGTTATAAAACGTTGATTTTTCGAGAAATATAAAAAGAGGAGAAAAATTATAGTTACCGTGAGAATAGGGAGGTTTAACAGACCTGAACTTTACTAACTGACGCAGATTTAAGTAACTATAGTTACGATCACAAACAATAGATGGCACGATCAACCTACCTTGACAATTTAGTAGTTCAAAATGTTTTAATATTAATTTTAAGAAAAAGAGTTGCTATTATTCCTTACAGGAGGCGATTGCTATTACTCATATATATAATATGCAAAACAATATTAAAACAGAGTCTTAAATTTTGTTTCACAAACTTTTTGTAGAATTTCGTTCGTAAAACTTATGTGTTATGATATATTCATTAATAGGTTTGACACTCCACCTAGGTAAGTTTTTTTACGTTTATTAGCAATTAAAGCTGTAATAAACTAATATTTAACAATAACATAAGAAATTGAAAAAGATGATTTAAAAGTCAATAGTTAGATACTGCGAAAACTGAACAAAAGAAATGCAATATGATAGGTGGATTGAAATAGGTTGCGCCATCTTTTGGCGAAATCGATTATTAAATGGGAATAATTGTAAGCAGCGAAATTTTGATTTTTGCAACTGAATTTCGTTGATAATACAGTTTTTTGTTGATAATACATATAATTTGGGCTAAAGTTTAGCCGAACTGAATCGATAATTATTGAGTTCGAAACACAAGTTTGTTGGTTGTTTGGTGTGCCCAGCCCAAAATGCCAAGCCTATCTAAAGTCAGGAATAAAAAAAATATTGTGTTTTATTTCTCTTATTGCAGCACCATTTAGAATATTTATTACACCCTACCAACTAGGGAAAAAGCAAGTGGCAGCTGTCAATGTAAACTTCTTAACAGCCACACTTTACCACTTGAATAGGAAGTTTCTTATTTTTATAAGTTGGCAACATTAAAAAAAACTATCGATAGTCTAATGATGTATCGATTGTTTTTCGATGACTATCGATGGCAAAAAAAAAACATCGATAGTTCGCGTCACTACCACCAAAGCATGGGCCTCGCACCAAAGAAGGTCTAAGGAGACAGGTTCCTTAGACACTCCTTGTCATAAGGTCAGTTGGCAGCCTGCCTGGCCCAGGAAGAGCTTCCATTGGAGTAACCAACACCCGGTGCTAAATAGGGATGAGAATTACAAATGCGCATTCGCAATGCAATCACTTTTACCACCTAGGTTCTTGGCTGGACTAATGGTTGTTTTAGTCATCATACATTTAATACGATTTAATTAGCGTTTCAACCTGTTTAACAAACCATGGTATAGAAGTAGCGTAGCCTATGCTATTCAATGAGTTTTTTTTTTTCGCGTTCAGGAGTGCATTTTCTGAAAAGCCGTAGTATGGTTAGAACAACTTTGCAGATTTTTTTTAAATTTAATAATATGTACATTTACTCATTTTATGAGTGCATAAGTCAGTATATATTCCAGTTTTGTATTCACTGGAAGATGTCAATGAAAATAAGATTCTCAACGTCGTTATAATCTTGGTTATAATAGCGCTATGACGTTGTTTTCTGTGTTTCGAAATTTAAAATATGAAATAATATCTGCTGAAATGCTGTCTATAAAAGAACAGCATTACCCCAATATTTCCATTAGTATGTACTAATTCCGTCTCGATTCTGAAGGAAAGGGCTCCCAAAATCGATCGGTTAGACAACACTTTGCATTCTCAAACATCAACCGACTTCCGGACCTAGTGCATACAGCGATAGGCCTTCGGTTGGTTATTTCATACTTCAAAAATACTAAAAGAATTCAATAATCACATTTCAATAGAAAGAAAGATTGAAAAGGAAACGAGAAGTGATGGAAAAGCGATAGTAAAGCATCCTAACACACTCTCACATTAAATTACAATAAACGAGAAAGAAAAAATTAATCGTAACGTAACGCAAGCATTCGTCAGAGACAGCATTCACCTCTAAACAGCACCAATACACACTCCGGGTCAGCCCGATAGAGGGCCCCTGTGTATCGGCGCTGTGCCGGCATCAAAGGCAGCAAGGAGATACGTCGATCATACAGGAGGGGGCGGTGCTCGGAGCAGATCCAAGCCCGATCAGTGGCTTAGCGCTCCAAGCGCCGGCCCCTCCCTCCGGCCTCATGTAGACGGCTGTTGCGAGGCCCACGGGTTAGCGCCTGTGACGTCAGCCGCCACCACTCGCGAGTGACGAAAGCTGGACTTAAAAGAAATCGTTCTCGTCCGAGCCAACGGGCGAGAACGACTCCACCAAGCCGATTTTCACATTTTATATACAGAAAATCAATGATCATAAAAATATACAAAAAACAAAATAAAATACTCTGTGGTCCAAAGAAGGACGCAAAATTAAAAATCCGGCCTCGCAGGCCGCGGAAAACCTAAAAATTAGCTCTGGAATTGAAGTCTCGCCACTGTTTCCAGAACAGTGGATTCTTTTTGAAACTTCGATCAATTCCTCTCCTAATATTTATACATTTAACGATTACTTTAAAGGTAGTACTGGGGCTCCAATGCGAAGTATTAAAAAGCCTGTAACATCGCCCTTTCCAGAGCAGGGCTTTTGTAGTTGTGAGAATCAAACTATAAACATATTTATATCTGCCAGGAACATTCTCGTGAAAAAGTACCTCACGTGATGTGAAACTCTGGATTTTCATCCATTTACATATCTCCTTCCAAAGTAAAACATAATATGGCCAATGTCTTCGATACTGCCACACAAATCGCATTTATCAGAGACATTGGTCATTCTGCGATGTAGAATCGTACGGGTCGGAAGGACATTGTGACCACGTGATGTTTTCGTATCAACAAGGACGTTGATATGAAGAATAAGTACCCAGTGGCTTCTGTTGACAGTTCATACAAGTGTAAATTCCATGTACTGTTGTTTTTTTTGAAAATATCTTCTATTGTGTAATACTTAATAATATAAAACTTCTATTCGTGCATTAAAACATGAAGTTCAATTTGTTATAATATAATAATTATATAGATGAGCATAGCGTGTACAGAAAAATTAATGTTTTCTTGTTTAACACAGCTTTTACCGATTTTACAAATTAGGATTTTGTTAAGAATAAAGAAAAATTATTTAAAACTGACCTTTATGTGTTTTTTTTTTCAAAAAGAAATGAAAAATATCGTGGAAACATTCAACTCGCTCATCTTGGTCAGATAGTAAATTTTTAGTTTCGGTGTAATGCTGTGAGTCACTTGTATAGTACTTAGAGTGCCGGTAACTTAAAAACATCTCTCTTCGTGGCTTGGACTTCACTACAAATTTGTCACGTGTAGAGGAAGCTGAAATCGCAAAGTTTATAAACGTTTAACTTACGCCTTTGGAAACTTGCTCTTTACTCCCTTAAAAACTCGTTGTCTCTACTATATAATATAAATATACAGGATCATTTGTTACTTATGAACACTATCAACAGATGGCAGCACTTACTCGTCACGAAAATCCGTATTCGATTGGACATGATCCTTTGACTCTACCCACTGAAAAGCATTAGAAGCGTTTTAAGTACAGAATCTTTCACAAACTTATTTCTCAACACATAAAAATCTCAATGAGTGTTGAGCCGACACCTCTAGTTGAACACTCTCAGAAATTTTAATCCTTTACTGTAAAAATTTTTTAATAATAATATATTTAATTTTATTAAATAACACTTAGCCAGGATAATCCAAAGTAGTGCAAGTATTGTTCCGAAATACCAATGAATGCAGATAATATTTTCCATGATTGTGAAGGATCAGGGATTGTCTCCCTTCTTTGGTCTCAGTTGGAAACGGGCCTGACTACTCCTAATATGCATACCGAGGTTCGAATCCCGAATGTACCAACATTAAGAGATATCTCTTCTAAATCTCCTTCCTGACCTCGGTCAGAAAGGGAATACCTTTGTGCTTCGAAAAATAGCCTTACGTCGGATGGGAGGTTAAGCTGTGTCCTCGTGCTACGTTAAAGAACACGCTGGATTGCCTTGACGGGAGTCTTCTATCCGTCTCCTAATAGATGTCCAGTATATCCTCTTCAACCAATATTCTCTGAAACTTTGAGACCTGGATATGTAGCCCATTGTGTTCAAAAACGTTCAACTCCTTAGATAAAACAACGCCATCCTCATTGAAAAAAATCTATTTCTAGAGTTTCTTACTGTTAGAGCAAAATCGTAAGAAAACTCAAGACTGGGTTCGTTTTTCAGGAAATTTTTTATTTAAAAACTATCATTTTAATATTTTTAACTCCTTATTCGGTATAATACATTCATGTTCTGGTCCTGCCGTAGCGCAGCGATGGTTCGAGGTATTATGTTGTCTCGCGGTGACCACCTAAAGAAGGTGGTCGCCAAAGACGTGACACTGCGACTGCAGGGCCTTGTGCAAAGGGCCCAGGCTTGTTGAGGATTGTACCTCAGTTTTAAAAAAATGTTGAATTATCGGTATTGTAAAAAAAATCTATGTTCCAATTCCAATCATCATACCTTCAAATTACCAAAAAGAAAATATTCCGTTATCCTACATTGGTTATCCAAAGAAAGGTAGGTAAGGTCACAGCTTTCCGAGATACAAAGCTTTATAGGCCTAAATGTCGGCAATGAATCGATAAAAATAAAATAGTAAAACAAAATAGTAATAGTTATGACCAAGGAGTTAAAATAATTGTACTGTCATTGATTGAGAAAGGAGGTGACGTAACTGATATTTGCAATCATTTCTTGTGAATTTATATAATATGGAGTTGAAGTACCAAATAGTATCAAATCCCTCTAACATTGGTGAAACTCAAATGAATCTCATTTTAATTAATTAATTGAGCAATCGTAAGATCACTCCGTCCACGATTCGCATTTAATTCTGGATATTCGAAAATAAAATGTCAAGCTGTTGTTGTAAAAAAATAACTATTTATTTGCTTTAAAAATAAAGTGGTGATATCTTAAGTAGTTGTTAATATTGCATATTTAGACAAGATTTGCGATAATGCAACATTAAAGCAATAGGGTAAATTGTAGGTTCACATTTAATTCTGGATATTTGAAAATAAAATGACAAACTCTTACAATAAACATATAAATATTTATTTGCTTTAAAAATAAAGTAGTTACTCTGACGAATTTGTTAATGTATATTACACAAGATTTGCGATAATGCAACATTAGAGCAATAGGGTAATTTACAGGTATATACCTGCATTGGTGAGATACATGGTTATAAATACCTTTAGATATTGTTTTGAATTATTGCCAAAATCCAGTTCTTCAGAGCTGGGTTCTTCCCGGATGTGGAATTGGAGGCAGATGTCCAAGGGATGTTGAAAGTTCCTTGTTTTCAGTGTCCTTTTCCAGGTTTATTTTAGTGCTTTCAATCACGTGTATTATAAGATTACTGTTTCACAGATAGGCTGCTTGCGTGATAGACTTTTCCGTTTTTATTATTTGCTATTAAAACCAATTAAGCATTTTTAAAAAAAAAAACTGCAACACCGTGCAGTGTTTTTTAAATACACAGCAGTTCTTTACATCTACTATTAAGGCTTTAGTAGTTAAATCTGGGTTTAATAGGAAAAGTTTAGGTCTGTTAAACCCTCTATTCCCATATAAAATGAAACGATAGATTTTTGATTTGAACATCATAAATTTTAAAATAATTAGGGATAAAATAAGTTTTAGGCAAGGAAAAGGAAGGGAAAGATTTAGGAGACGCTAAAAGAAGTGAAGTTGACCGATTGACACTTCCGGGCTGGAGTCCTTGGGGAACAAGAAAAATGCCTGCCTTTCGGCTAGCCAGCTTGAAGTTCTCCTTCCACATATCAGTCTACATTGCTTAGTTGTAGTTAAAGTTCTTAGCAATTTTATATTTGCATTAGATATAGGGAAACTCATGCTAGGAGACTTCATCTATAAACAGTCAAAGATATTTTTTGTACAATTCCCGTTTATGAAGAGAAGATTGCATTTATCTTATGGTAGAATTATCAATTTCACATATTAAAGATTCCATCACTTAGGGTAGGACAATGTTTGTTTGTACTACCCCTTTTTTTGTTGTTGTAAATATAGAATGTAGCTTTTTTTTAATCTATTTCATAATTTGCTTCAAATTTAAACCTTTGGGAAACAAATGTTGTTGTTTTTTTTATTTTTTTTTCTGTTTCCTTGATGTTTAGCCAATTTGGAATTGTAGTTTTCCTTTTAGTAGTGTCTGTGGCCGAGTGGTTAGCGCGCTTGGTTTCTGATCTACGGGACCTGGGTTCGAGCCCCGGGTAAGGCATGGATGTTCGTGTTGTTTTTCTGCTGAGGTCCTGCCATCCTCTCAGATCTTCTACTATGGCATATAAACTGACAGGCTCCTGTCAGACCTTTGTGGCAAGCAGCTGCTTGAGGGGGTATTTATTTTTTTATTTTATTACTTTTTTTGATAATATCTTTTATGTTTAAATATAAATTTCGCCGATGGGCTTTATTATTGTTATTACTATAAGATGTAGGTACATATTCATTTGCTTGAGAAATTAAATAATATGTTCCAAATCACTAATTTCTTCTTCCATAGTGGATAATTGAGTACGTTTACTATGCTAAATTCTGTGATTCCTAATATATCTATTTTTGCTATGAATTCAGCCCTTTCAGTTTGGTATTTTTTGCATTAAATAATTATGTATTCTATATTTTATATTACATTGCATTCTTCGCAGAGAGGTGAGTTAATTTCTTTAATAGTGAAGAGGAATTTCTTTGTTATAGTATAGCCTGTAGTTATTCTTGATATTTTCGTTTGTTTGTCTTTGGGTAGCATGTTTGTATCCTCATCTCTTTCCTGAAGAGGACCGTAGATTTTTCTTCTAAATTTTTCTGTCGTCGAAGTGGCTTTATCATAGTAAGGTGCGAATTCTGCTTTTCTATATTGATCATTTTCTACTTGAAAGGATAAGGGGGTATCTCGTAGTTGAGTCGAAATTCCTGTATGTAGAGCTTCTTTGGCAAGCTTATCAGCGATTTCGTTTTCACGGATGCCAATGTGTGCCGAGGTTCTGTGCAAAACGATTTTGTTTGAATTTTCTTTTGTTTATCGATGAATTTCTTCTAAAATTTGGGTAGCTGACTTAATACGTATTTTTGGTTCTAATATCTATTTAAGAAGATCTCAAGCGATTTCAAGTCACTTTGACTTTCCCCTCCGGTATAAAGTCCCAATCTAAGGTAAGTACGATTTAAATAAATTTAATTGTAAAGCTGGAATGGTAATTATTACGTAGACTTTAGTTAGATAAAAGTTTTATTATTCTTATAGAAAATTATTACTTGAACTTTGATTAGATAAAAGTTTTAATATTCTTCTATGACAAGAAATTTATTCAGTTTTGGTTTTTAAATTTCGGTTGAGTATTTAAGAAAGGTCTCAAGCGATTCGAAGTCAGTTTGAATTCCCCCTTCGGTATAGAGTCGTAATCTAAGGTAAGTACGATTTAAATACATTTAATTGTAAAGCTGGAAAACGGGAATTATTACGTGGACTTTAGTTAGATAAAGTTTTAATATTCTTGTAGCAAAATTATTACTTGAACATTGATTACATTAAAATTTTAATATTCTTCTATGTTAAATTATCATACACTTCAAAAAGTTTCGGTTTGATAACAGAATTATCACTTTGGACTTTTATTAGATAAATGTTTTAATATTATTGTAGCAAAATTATTACTTGAACATTGCTTAGATAAAAGTTTTTAATATTCTTGTAGCAAAATAATTACTTTGGACTTTGATTAAAAATTTTAATTTTTTTTTTCTATGATAAGAAATTTATTCACTTTTGGATAAAACTTTTAATATTCTTCTTTGATAACAGAATTAATACTTTGGACTTTGCTTAGAAAGTTTTGATTCTGCTGTATCCAGTGAAGTGTACGATAACTCAACAAAACACATCATTTTTCATCTCATATACACAACCTTCATTTCAACCTAATTCATTTAAACCAATTCTCAAATTAGTTTAAACCTCAACTTTAAAAAAAAAAACTTAAATTAGTTTTTCACATGCTAAAAAACTCCCCGGTTTTTTTCTAATTTTCACACATATTTTCACAAAAACCACAAGAAGCATACTTTTTCCCTCATCCCCCATAACTTTTCCCATGGATTTTCATAGAATTCTCGAGTCCCTTTTACTGTGCCAGAACTCTCATTTATGCTACTACTGACCACCCCTTGGTGTACATTTAGGGCGGTACAAACACTTAGGCCGTGATGCATTACTTTCTGCCAAATCCAAGGCAAATTCCCGGAACCACAACCAAATTAACTGACATTTGCAATAATGAAAACTGAGATAATTTCACAGTTAACAAAAACACTACATTTATTAACAAAATTTGCTATTAGATATTTCACACATGTAGGTCCACTTTTGGGGACAATTTCATCAGGCGCCCTCAGCGCAACACTTCTCGATTTACGGGCTTACCCCAGCGATTACGCAGCACAGTTTATGAGTCATTCAAGTTCATTTTCAAAAGGTGAGCCAACGACACCATGTATTAGTTCCATACAGGCCGCGTGATGGCGGTGGTAATGCAATTGAGCGGGAAAAGTTAAAACCAGAAAAATTGAATTCGACCCTACCTCCTCGTTCACTGCAGGCTGATACCAGGGGACGACATTGCAAGTTTGTCTAGTCGCTTTCCATGTACACAGGCATCTCTCATCGGTCACTCGCTGTCTCACAGGATGCTAACGACAATTCTCCTCGTTTCCATCTTTCCAGCGGCAGCAGCACAAGACTTCCTTCCTTTCAGAGCGACGAAGAACAACTCAACTTTTTCCCTTCTTTTTTGAGGCACACTGCCCGGTTCCCCTGGCAGAGGTCACCTATACTCATGTGTGGCTGTACGTGATTGGCCAGAGTAGCCGAGGTGCGAATCTCAGCTATCCAGAGTAGCCGAGGTGCGAATCTCAGCTCACCTCCGACCAACGTTGTTTACCAGGCATGTCACGTAGACCCTCTGCCATCTGGGGTTTCAGGCTCAATCTGGAAAGTTCTGAGCCTGCGGCCGAGTTCCTCTTCGTGGAACTGGACACAAAAATGGAGACAAAATGGAAAGGCACTATCGGAATGAGGATAAAGGTGACCATGACCTTCCTTGCCAAAGGTCGTGTCCACATGATAACACAAATGTGGGCATGACAATATTGAAAATCTCACTGAAATGACTGATAACGAACATCAAATTTTGAATGAATCTGAAAATGCAAAAACAAGTAATAAGAAAAAAAGAGACTCTTCGTCCTATTATCTTGAGGAAAAAAAGAAGGATGGCTAAACCTTCATAAGGTCCTTATCTCGTTAGCTGTTGAAGACTTTTCATCTAAAATCTCTGGCGAGACGATCCGCATACAAACCCGTTGTACAAGTGATTATAGATGGTTTGTGAAATAATTTGAACAATCTAAATATTCTTTTCACACGCGAACGACTCATCACTAATACAAATACCCTGTACTCTACAATGTCATTTTTAGATCTCAGAAGAAAACGACTGCCAACGGCACTACACCTTCAGGCGAGGCTGTTCTTTCATCTCCATCCGGATTAACGTTTTACATGTCTGTATCATCCTAAAATATTTTATAGCTTACTTTGTGGAAATAAAAATGTGATGATTATGATCGCTGATCAGGGTATCCCCTTAATCCACTGTTGGGACAAAACTCCAGACTTTCGACTGAGAACAAACTGCTGCTGTACAAAGCCATGGGTTGGGTTGTTTTACCTCTGAGCGGCACTTTTTTGCACACCATGGGCTAAATGGCCAGGTCACATGGACCCCGAGGGCTCAGAGAAGGTTGGGGAAGGGGATCCACTGGAACAGCTGTTGGGAGACAGATGGTAGCCTCCCGTCAAGGCCATCCAGCGTGTTCTTTAACGTGCACAGGGTATGGCTCTCCCGCACATGGAGCCACGGCTTAACGTCCCATCCGACGGACTGCAGCCTTTCCAAGCCCATTGGTGTCCCCTACTGACCATGGATAGGGCGGGGAGTTTTGCGGAGATAAACTCCCCTCAGCGCTGACCCAGCTGGGACTCGAACCTGGGAACTACAGATTACGAGCCTGGCACGCTACCCACTGAGCCACCCCTGCCCCATACAAAGCCATGATTAGACCAACTATTTTATATGCTTATCCTATTTGGGGATATACCACTAAGACCAACATTAACCAGATACAGATTTTGCAAAATATAATTCTCCGTTCTGCAGTCAACGCACCATGGTTTGTTTCGAAGAGACGCATCCATAACATCTGGACGTAGATCACATCTACACCCATATCAAGAAGCTTTCTATTAAATTTTATGATACGCTTGAAATCAACCCTCATGATACCATCAACAAACTTCCCGACTACCATCACACTTTGAAATACAAGATCAAGAGCCCCAAGACTGTCATTGTTCCCGAACATCCCGCCATCTTTTAAATGAAGAGGTATTCATGATTCTGAAAATTTCACTTCCAGAAAATGATATGTCCAACACAGCACCCGCCTATGAGCGGTTTAATCCATTCGATGTTCGCATCCCATGCCATTTCTGGCTTACCTTGGAAATCAATCGTCTTCCTCGGATCTGGCTTACCTTGGAAATCAATCGTCTTCCTCGGATCTGGCTTACCTTGGAAATCAATCGTCTTCCTCGGATCTGGCTTACCTTTCGATGAAGGAGGTTAAGGGCCATTAGCCTGGCACTCTCTTAGTCTACTGCGTTTCTCATGAAACAAGGCATCACTAATTACACAGATAAAGTATAATCTGTGCACTAGTTATTAGTTAACACTTTTTACCGCAACCACTCTTCACTGCTATTGCGTTACTGACCACCAAGTCCAAGTCTGGAAGCCACTTTTATCCATTGAAATTTTTTCATGATAAAATCAATGATATTTCCACAGAATCAGTTTTCCGATAAAAGAGGTGAAGGTGAACTCACCCTGTACTCTGTAAATAGTATGTATCATCTCAGGTCGCTTCCAACCTGGGATATACTCAATCACATTTACCATAATCTGTGATACTCAATATGATTGTGCGCATGAGTAGCAAGAAGAATTTGACAGTATCGAAAATGATTGAAGGCTGTAAAAAAATTATTTCTTAAGTTTAAAGAATAATATCTAAATCTTTTTCCATGATTGTTTAGATTTATCATTTCCTATTGCGTAAAAAATGAAAATATCTAAAAACTTTTAGCCACCTGTACTAAAATAATTATTTTAAATATATTAATTTTACAATGCTTACGTCGGTATCACTAGCGCTTCTGCTGAGAAGCAAACTACAAATCTCGTATGGGTGAACTAATTTGTTCGCCTATTACTATAAAAAAAGATAAGATTATCAGTCATGGAAGACCTGCTTGTTTCCAAATCTACACCTCTCCTTTCCTGTCAAACAAGAAGTCCAGGCAGAGGCAAGGAATGTCTAAGGGTGAAGAAAAAACCAGCTTCCTAGGTGGGGTGGCTCAGTCGATAGCGCGCCAGGCAAGGAGTGTCTAAGGGAGAAGAGAGCCAGCTTCCATAGGCGTAATGTAAACTTTCGATTGCGGCGTCCTCTAAACATGTGAAATTCGTGCATTGCACTGAAGCCACCTAGCCAGGGAAAGGAGCGAGATCCCTGCATTATTTTTCTACTGCCCAGTAAGGTTTTCAATTGCTTATACCACGTGACTAATTTTACATACAATTTGACTCTGAAAAATGTTTATTCGTTCATGAGTTACAATCATAATTTGCTTTTCGTTAGGAAAGAAACAACGTTTGTTTAAAAATTATTTTCATTAAAAAAACCCAATTTTCTAAAACAGGTAGTAGTTATAATGAAGAATAAAATCTTAATATTTCGTATACTCTACAATATTTAATATATTATAATAAATTGAGATTTATAAGTCAATGCACGATAACATATTCTGTATTTTATATTTTACAAAATTGTAGATATTTTTATATAAATATCATATGGAGGTTTTTTATTTGTATAAACGTTCAACAGATGGCAGTAGGCACTTCCCGTATCAACCATAAAAAAAGAATTACCCGATTAGAGCAAAATGCAGAAACCTATATACATCGATGTGCTCCAGGGAACACAAATCTGCAACCTACATTGACTTCGCAAGATGATTAAATGTATGAATTTACATATTAATTTTAAAAGTTCTGCAAATTACTCAAAATAAACATACAACGGCTTTTCCTGGTATCGTGAAATGTACTCCTGAACGGGATAAAACACGCATTGAATAACCTTAGGGTCAGCTATCGCTGTGCCAAACAGCCATGGGTGTGAGACAGGTTGAAACACTGATTAAATTGCAATAAATATACCAAGAGTAAGACAAACCATAGCTGCAGTGGGCTAAAATGATAGCAATGCGCATGTGCATATTACCCCTTACAGTTGTTTTTGTGCCTGTACATCAACTTGTCACGTTTAGCCTTCTTCTCTTTAGACCTTCTTTGGCCAAGGTTCGAGTTCCAGCTGGGTCAGCTATGAGATTTATCTTCTCAAAACTCCTGCCCACGGTCAATAGGAGACACCGATGGATTTAGAAAGGCGACCGTCCGTCGGATTGGACGTTTAGCCGTGGCCCCGTGTGCGGGAGAGCCATACCATGTGTACGTTAAAAAACACGCTAGATGGCCTTGACGGAAGGTTACCATCTCTCTCCCAACAGCTGTTCCAGTGGGTCCCCTCCTCCAACCTTCTCTGAGTTTTCGGGGTCCATGTGACCTGGCCATTTAGCCCATGGTGTGCAAAAAAGTGCCGCTCAGAGGTAAAACAACCCAACCCAAGCCAGCTTCTATAGGTGTAATGTAAACTTTTCGATTGCAGCGCCCTCTAAACATGGCAAATTCGTGCGTTGTAGTGAAGCGACCTAGCCAGGGAGCGGAGTGAGTTCCCTGCGTTATTATTCACTGCCGAGCAAGGTTTTCATTGCTTACACCACGTGACTAATTTTACGTACACTTTTCTCTGAAAAAATGTTCATTTCGAAAATGTCTCCTTCATGAAGAACCATTATAATTTTTTTTTTTAGTTTAGAGACAAAATAACAAAAACCAATTAAAATTATCTATCTTAATAAGATCCTATTTTGCAAAATAGGTAGTATCTGTGCTCAATAAGAAAATTTTAATATTTTGAACACTCTACAATACAAAATATTTTGAACACTCTACAGTACAGTATAATAAATTGAGATTTCCATACCAATGTACGACAGCAAGTATTTCATAATTATATATAATATATACCTGAATAAATTGTCAACAGATGGCAGCAGCCACTTTCTCTATCAAACAAAAAAATAGAGTACACTATTAGAACGAAGTGCAGAAACCTATATTCATCGATATGCTCCAGGGAGCACAAACTGTAACAAACATTAATTTGTATATTCGAAAGATGATTAAATGTATCAATTTACATATTATTAATTTTTGAAAATTCTGTAAAATTACTCAAAATGCACCTACTACGGCTTTTCCAGCTATTATAAAATGCACTCCTGAACGGGATAAAATACTGGGAATTCAGCCGTTTGTGGCTTTTCGGGGAAGTCAGGAAGAAGTTACGGTAAAGAGCGGTCACCGATCATCGGCTTCGTCGACGGTAATCTGTTCTTTGAGCTGCGGCACGCGTCGATTCCCGAGACGGCATCGACACGAAGCTTTCTCCGTCAACAATCGATCTCCTTTGTGTGCGCCACGTTTTTTTTTTTGTGCATTTCCGACTTTGGGCGCATATTTTCGCACCCAATCCTTTTATTTTAACAGTCTTTTCGAGACTACTTCCTTCAGCATGTCTACAATCAAGGATATTCGTCTGCAAAACTCCTTCAGATTTAATATTCAGGATATTAACATCAGAGACGTTATCAGGAAACTTCAAGATCTCTTTCAAGATGTGAATTTCATTCAAGTTGCACAAGAAATAACTCGTTCTGTGGCGATCTTCACTTTGTCTTCCTCCGAGGCCAGCGATAAATTAATCCAGCTCTCTTCATTTACAGTAAATGGCAAAGAAATTTCATTCCAATATCTGGGTTCATCTATCAAACGTGTTGTTATCTCAAAACTACCCTTCTTCATCACCAATGAAGATATTTCACAGGAAATTTCCAAATTTGGCATAATCAAGGACTTATCCTATGAATTCTACTCAGAAGATAACTTCCAAAATATCAAAACTGGTAACAGGATTATGAAAATTGAATTGAATGATCACATCCCAAACTTCATCTCCATCGCAGGGTTCAACGCCACTATTTCTTATCCTGGCATCACCAAATTATGCAGGAGATGCAAATCTCCAGGCCACCTTGCAGTCTCCTGCACTGCATTTAACCATCCAACTTTGGCTTCTCGGATCACGAACTCTTCTCCAAATTCTAACACTCAAATTTCTACCTATGCTGCTCCTAAAATGGACTCTCCAACCTCCTCTAATGTATCTGAAAGAGAGATTCAAAAATCATTTGCCTCAATAGTTGCAAACCAACAACCTTCAGCATCCGAAATTGAAATTCAAGAAGTCCACGCAACTGAGCCAACTACCCCACCTTCTGAAAAGAATCCGATAAATAAAAAATTACTGATTTCCCCCGTTGACTTTAGTAAAAATCGAAAACCCACTCCTCCCTCACAACACGTGTAGTGTCTTGAGACGGAGCACGTGCTTTCCCCATGGGGAGTGGGTCCTTCGGGACCCACTCCCCACCCCGTATTAACCAGAGGTGTCCTCCCTCACAAATGAAGTCGGATATGGAAAAATTCCTTAACTTCCTGTACGATACTCAAGAAGGCGATATAGAAGGAGTCCCTCTGAATATCTGGTGGCTCAAAAAAACCATGGACAGCAACAAACAATTCCTACCGAAGTTCACTCCCTTCTACGCAACTATGCTAAAATTCTTTGCGGGAAACCAGCCAAACTATGTGTTAGAACAATGCTCTACTTATGTGCTCTACTTCGATCAAGGTGGATTACCCGAGCTTCACAAACTTCTGCGTTCGGATTTCATGTATGATGATGCTTAGTTCATTTCCGTTCAATCCTTCATGTGAGTTTTTCTGCTTTTACCTTTCCTGCTTTTTTCACATTGCTTTTCCTACCCATCCTCCTGTTTTGGCATTTCGCCCACAAATTCCTCTTCCCCATTACCTTAGACTTGTCGGCTTTTGCCCACCCAAATTTCCTTTTATTTTCTAAATTCATTTATTTCAGTTATTTGGCCTCGTGCCTCCCTTTTGCTCTTTCGACCTTTTGTTTTCAAAATTTATCTCCATTTTAACTTTACTACTTTCGAGCGAAATCTTTCGCGTCGGTTATTCTTAACCGAAGTAGTCTCTCAAGTGGTTTTATTCACCCCATCCCCCAATTATTAGTTAAGGCAGATATGGGTCCCGCACCCGGTGCTGCAACTGTCACGTAATGGAACTAGGAACTAGGATAAAATACTCATTGAATAACTTTAGGCTCAGCTGGGCTTCGGTCTAGGATGATGAGAGGATTTTGATCTACAGCGTTTTGTTTCCTTCGAGGTTGGTTCTCTGGGAGCGACGGTTGATATTCTACGCTGGTGCTGATATTTTTTTTTTCTACTCTTCGGTAGTGAGTGTACTACGTGACGGAGCGTCATTTCTTCACCCTAGGTGTGGGTATATTTCGGAGCTTTTCAGGTCTGTGTTTATTTTTATTTTTTCCGTCGGTGTCTATAGACTTTTTGACAGACTTTGGTGTGGAAGTTCTGCACTACGCGCAGCAGTTTCTGCGTGTACTTTAATTTTGTATTTTCAAAATGGATGATCCCTCTGGAGGGTCAAAACGTTTACGTAGTGACAACTCTGCAATGCAGCAACAGTTTCAGTCTCTATATTCCAAAACTTTTCTGAATAACTCTGATCTGTTATCTTATGCTAAATCAAATGGATGCGCATCTTTCTCCATTAGGATAAAAGGTATTTCGAAGCCCATATCCACGGCTAAACCTAATTTCTTGAAGCAGCAGCTGACAGCTCAACTTTCAAACCCAGAAGATATTTTACTCGTCAAACGCACTAAGACGAACGACTTGATAATCACAACAACTTCCGTCGAATGCACCCTTGAGTTACTAAATATCACACAGATATTAAATACTCCAGTTGAGCATGAAATCTTGATAGAATCATTAACAACTAAATTTTTACTTCGCAACATTGATACTGAAATCTCCATCGATGACTTATTTACGGAACTATCAATTCACGGTCATCATATTTATTCGATTCGTCGTTTTTTCAAACGTGATGGAAACACAATGTCTCCCTTATCAAGTGCATTAATAACAATTGTTGATCTACAAATGCCCCACGAAATAATTCTATGGAGGGAAATACATCATCCCACCCTTTTCGTAGATAGACCACGACAGTGCGATAACTGTTGCAGATTTGGACACGGAAAGAAAACATGTCGAAGCAAACCTCGATGTTCCCGATGTGGTGAGGAACATCACGCTTCCTCTTGTACATCTTCTGAACTACATTGTTGTTTATGTGGCGATTCGCATGAAGCCACCTCCCTTCAGTGTCCGAAGCGCCAACTTGAAACCACTATTCACTGTTCTCAACTATAAATGTACCAGACGTACTACATATGTTGTAGCTCGAGCGGCCATATTACCTTCAAGACAGACATATGCATCTACAACTCGGAAAAATCTAATGCCTCCATCGGATGTTACTACAACTCAAGAAATGTACAATGGGATGTCACATCTTATCACATCGTTAATAGAAAAGGCTCTGTCTGAATTTGAGAAGCGTTTATCAGTCATGTTCTCCTCTTTCATGCCGGAATTATCAAGACAGACTGACTCAACTACCCAAAGCAGAATTGAGATTGCACCTATTTCTAAACCACTTAATCCTCAAGACATATCTTCTGCACAAATTGCCATGGATAAAAATGCTTCTCTGAAAACGTCCTCAAGATTGAGTATTCCGGAACAGAGTGCGACAATGAATATGACTATTCCTTTACTCCGACCTGCACAATTACATTTTGCACAACCTTCTACTTCTACTATGGACATCAATGTTCCACAGGACCCTGATGATCCCATCAATAATTTTTCGGCTATGGATTTTCTTGACAGTCCTTACATTCCTCATAAAGTAAAACAAAAGTCTAAGGGGAAGAAATAATTCGTTCCCTCCTCCGTTTCTCTTTTTTCTTTTTATGTGTCTTCTTTTTCTTCAATGGAATGCCAGAAGCCTTCGTGCTAACTCCTCCTTCCTGTTGCTTGGAATTTCTTCCTTTTCCCCGGATATCATTTTGTTACAGGAAACTTGGCTTGATTCTACTTCTCATTTTATTATCCCTAATTATATTATTTATCGGAAAGATCGTGTTACTGGACGTGGTGGCCTTATGATTGCTGTCAAAGCTTCTCTTTCCAGTCGTATCCTCGACATTCCAGATAATCCATCTTGTTGCACCGGAGAATTCATGGCGATTGAAGTATTTTTCCAACACAAATCGTTCATAATTGTTAATGTATATATCCCGGATGCCATTTATGGTCCTAATATCCTTAATTATCTGGAAACTACACTACCTCCGATTTCACTGATTGGCGGCGATTTCAATGCTCATCATCCACTATGGGGTTCTTCTTTTTCCTCCACTCCCGGACTCCAAATTGCCTCTTGGCTTCAAAATTCTTCTATGTGTTTACTGAATTCTGGCACAACCACCAGACGAAGCTTCTTGACCTCATCATGTATCGACTTAACCTTCTGTTCCGAAAATATCTTTTTAGATAGTTCCTGGCGCGTCATCCCATCAACTTGGGGTAGTGATCACCATCCCATTATAATACAGATTTTTCATCATAATTCTTCTTCGTTACAGCATGTAGATTCCTTCCTTTTAAACAAACAAATTGATTATAGTTCCTTTCAAAGATTCTTAGAGAACACCGACCCATCTGAAATTACTTGTTATGACGATTTTGAAAAGCATATTCTTTTAGCTGCGGAAACTGCCATTATCACTCGCAGACATTATCGAAAATCTTTGACTCCATGGTGGAATACAAAATGCCAAAAAGCATTGGCAATAAAACGTAATTTTTTCATTGCACGCTCATCTTTGCTAAAGTCTGATTGGATGAATTATAAACACAGTGTAGCTAAACTTAAAGTTACCATTTCACGTGCAAAACAGAGATATTGGAATCACATATCCAACATTATTCGTTCATCTACCAACATCTTCTCACACTATCGTCGACTTCAACATTTTTTAGGATCTCCATCTTCATCATCCACGAATCTCCTCATTCATAATTCCACCATTTGTGTCCAAGCTCAGGAACAAGCCAATTTGTTTGCCACTCAATGGGCGACTACTGCTCCTGTATTACAGCATCCAGAAATCTCTCCTTCTGGATTTGATTTCTCCTCAATCCTGGATTTGCCTTTTAATATAGCAGAATTAAAACTGGCTATACAACGACAACGGAAAACATCTCCAGGTCTAGACAACATCTCGGCAACCATGATTAAGAATATTCCTGACAACCATTTGGGACAATTACTGATTACTTTTAATCAAATATGGTCAGTTGGCATTATTCCTCAATCCTGGACGATGTCCACTCTTATTCCCATCAAAAAACCAGGTAAAGATGGAACTGACATTAAATCGTACAGACCCATCGCATTAACGTCAATCATGGTCAAAATCTTTGAACGTATAATTTGGTCACGCCTATCATGGATTCTAATTAACACATCATTTCTACCAACTGTGATTCATGGCTCAGTTCCTTTTAAAGGTACAGGGCATGCATTATCTCCTTTAATCCTCAATATTAATGAAACTCTCCAACGTAAGCATGTTGCAATTATTTTGCATTTAGATATTCAACGAGCATATGATTCTGTGTCCATTCCTGCTCTTCTTTATAAACTTCTTCAAATTGGAATTAAAGGCAATTGTCACAAATGGTTTACGAATTACCTCATGAATCGCAGATTTCGGACGCGTTGGCGTGGACACTTTTCGGATATACAGTATCCAACTATTGGCATTCCTCAAGGTAGCGTACTCTCACCTTTCTTGTTTAATGTTTTTTTATCTGATCTACCGAGCCGAATATCCAATAATTTCACCATATCCATTTATGCTGATGACATCATCCTCTTTGGCTCGGGTGCCAATTTTCATTCTCTTTTCAAAAAATGTCAGGAAAATCTTTCACTTATTGATGAGTGGTCTGAATCTTGGGGTTTGTCCTTTTCCGCTCTAAAGAGTTCGGCCATGCTTGTAACCCGGAGAAAGAAGACAATAAAACTTCCTCTGTACCTACATAATTTACCCATCCCATGGGTGAATACAATAAAAATCCTAGGAATTCATCTTCAGAAAACAGGCTCTTTGAAGAATCATTTTTTACATCTCCGTGAATCTGGCCAAAAAATTCTCAATGTCATACGAGGTATTGCTGCTAAGAAACATAACATACCTAGTGCCACGCTCCTTACAATCGCAAACGCCACTTTACGTACAAAGTTTTTATACTGTGGTCATTTTTTATCTTCTGTTCCACGATCAAATTGGAACATCATTAATCCCAATTTATCACGCTGCCTTAAGAGCAGCCACTGGACTTCCCCGAGCTACACCTCTCCCAATTCTCTATGCACTGACATCAACTATACCTTTGAATATAGCTGCTCGCCTGATGGCAACCAAAATATATTTGAAAGAACGTTGCTCTCCGTATGCCTCATCGTTTCGCAATGCATGTCAAGCGCCGCATTATCTCCAATATTATAAATGGAAAACCTCACAAAGACCATTCTTGCTTATAGCTAATGACCTAATGATGACCTCACAGATTCCTGACGAAAAGCCCTCTTCCAGAAAGTTAAATCACTCTCCCTGGTCTACTCCTCAGATACAGATCACAATAAATAAGTTTCCGTTTCAACATTCTTTTGATAATCATCATTGTGATATTCTGCATGATTTCAACCTAATCCGACATAATCAATGGACTAAAAAAATAATTATTGGAACAGACGCATCAAAATCCCGTAATGGCGTTGGATTGGGCATCATATGTCCACAATTACAAGTGTATGTGGCTCTCAGTCGCCATCATATTTTTTCCACTTTCAGCGCGGAAGCTGAAGCTATTAGAATTGCTTTACAACAATACACTACTGAGGCTAAAGACTACATCATTTTAACTGACAGCAAAGCGGTTCTCTCCGGTCTACTCAACATCTCCTCTCAATCTCATTCTGCAATCCTAGCTCTCCATAATCAAATTATGGAATCATCTAGGATTGTTTCTAGTATGCAATTTATCTGGGTTCCTGGACATCATGGTATCGACATCAATGAAGAGGCTGACAGACATGCTAAGGTTGGAGCTTCTTTTCCTCAAGCAACCAGTCCCTCCCTCTTCTATTTAGAAGATGCTTTAGCTACTGCTTCCAAATCTATTCGCCAAATTCTAGACTTTGAGTGGAATTCTTCGTATTATGGCACAAGATTACCATATCTTCCGAGATTTCAACCAAAACGGACGTTCATGTATACCTCACGTTCTTCAGAAATTCTCATTTGCCGCCTTCGAGGTGAGGTTGCACCTCTCAATGCTTTCCTTTTCAAGTGTAAACTTTCTGAATCACCTCTTTGTCCTTTCTGCCCAGAAGTTGAATCAATATTTCACTACATTATTCAATGCAAACATTATGAGCTGGAACGACAGAATATGTACCTTTCCTATAGAAAAAATCACAATTTTTCTCTTGCTCCCTGGTCTCTTTGTGATATTCTTGCTCTTCAAAATCAGGCTCTGATTCTTGCCCTGGAAACTTTCGTTTTTGCATCTGGTCGCTTTTCTTTTGGTTTTCGTCATTAAATATCTTTCAAAATTATCTTAGGGATAAAAGGCTTCTAGGCCAAAAATCCCATTATTTGGTAGGCCTCCTGTGGACACACACTCACTCACTCACTCTTTAGGCTCAGCTACCACGGTACGGTGCGCAAGCCATGGGGTAGACAGGTTGAAACACCAATTAAATCGTATTAAATATTTGAGGAGTAAAGCAAACCACAGCTGCAGCGGGTTAAAATGATTACACTGAGCATGCGCGGATAGCCCCTTACAGTTGTTTCTGTGGCTACACACCGATTTGCGACGTTTGGCTCCGGCAAAATTCCGCAGAGCGACGTCACTTAAGCTTGTGCACAGCTGGCCTTCTTCTCCTTGACCTTCTCCTTTGTAATTAGGAAAAACTCTCGAAAGCAAATTATATCTAAAATCAGTTTCACTTGAGTTTTTCTTAATCCCTTGTGCCGTCGAACTAAGATTCAGACACTCAGCTGTCGGGCATAAGGTTAAACTAATTTAATGTGATCAGCGAGACAGCCTCAGCAAAACATAATGTTCTCTGCCAGCTGTCCCTCAAAAACACACATCTTTCAAACAACTTTCACTCTTTCACACAGCATTCACTGCCCCACACGCGTTTGGGATGGGATGTGCTTGCTAGGAAATATTCCCAAGTCTTATTAGACGGCGTCCTTCCCCCTTCCTAGCATGCACAATTGAGATGTGTGTGGGGCTTCAAGAGAAAGATAAATACAAACCTTTCGCCATAACCAAAGAAAAAACAAACATTTAACACCCTTGAGGGGAGAGGGGTCCAAATCCGGGTTCCTGCCATTGCGCAGGAAATTAAGTTTCGGCCGCATAAAATAAAAAAGGCTCCTGCCCCCCCCCCCTCCTTTGTAATTAGGAAAAACTCTCGAAAGCAAATTATATCTAAAATCAGTTTCACTTGAGTTTTTCTTAATCCCTTTTGCCGTCGAACTAAGATTCAGACACTCAGCTGTCGGGCATAAGGTTAAACTAATTTAATGTGATCAGCGAGACAGCCTCAGCAAAACATAATGTTCTCTGCCAGCTGTCCCTCAAAAACACACATCTTTCAAACAACTTTCACTCTTTCACACAGCATTCACTGCCCCACACGCGTTTGGGATGGGATGTGCTTGCTAGGAAATATTCCCAAGTCTTATTAGACGGCGTCCTTTCCCCTTCCTAGCATGCACAATTGAGATGTGTGTGGGGCTTCAAGAGAAAGATAAATACAAACCTTTCGCCATAACCAAAGAAAAAACATAAAACATTTAACACCCTTGAGGGGAGAGGGGTCCAAATCCGGGTTCCTGCCATTGCGCAGGAAATTAAGTTTCGGCCGCATAAAATAAAAAAGGCTCCCGCCCCCCTTTCCCTTCCCGAAAACCCGGACAAGGACCCCGTTCAGTTCAAGTCACACTGGGTCTTATGACCACAGATATTCTTGAAAAATAATTGTAGGGTGATTTCGGAGATCCATAAAAAGATGAGCATGAGATATCGGATGATAATTAAATTGAAGGAAAAGGATTTATTTCCTGTGTGAGGAAGGAATCAGAGTCAAAGAAAGTGGAAGAAAGAAAGGAGGAAGGATAAAAAAGAAAAGGGAAAAGATAAGGTGAGAAGGGGGAGTCAGTAGCAGCAACAGCGCTCGTCTCGGCTCTGCGTGCCAAAGGTGATATCCTAAGGTCAGTTGGCAGCCTGCCTCGCCCAGGAATGCTGAGCCTAAGGGTGGGTCCGGCTGAAGGTTACGGTAACGTGGCTTTCTATGGCGAGATTTGACCTTCTGCTTGTAAGTGCTGACCATAGCATAAAAGACTAGGAATTGGGGGGGGGGGGTTGAAGAGAAAGGGAGAAGGGAAAGAAGAACTGAAGGCTGGAAATGAAACACTGCATACATTCAAATACAAAGTACAATTGCAACTAGGTTAATATATTCTAACATTAAATATTTACACATTTATATCTGATTTTAGTTTCATATAACATTGTATTGAAATAACTAGTATCTGAACAGTTAATTTTTAGCAGTAGTTCGGAAAAATACATTTAAAGATTATTTATTCGTTTTACTTTAGTATTTACCTTAATGGTAGTATTGATTAAAAAAAACATTCTTTCATTAAATGTTAAAAATAAGTTTCAATAATTTTAAAATAACCTGTTAAGAATTAAACTTTTGATTTGAACAACAATGAATTGAATATGATTAGGGAATTGCCACATAATTACTAAAATTTTATAAATAAGATTCCTTCCTTAGTCACTCCAACAAATTTAGCCCATGGTCGCCACAAGTACATGGCATGCTTTGCTGTTAATCTCTTCTTATCCAGCTGCAACCGATCGCGAAGTTCACATTTTGTTTTCCATAGCAATTTTTCTGTGTTCTCTGTTTTGCTTCTCCAAAATTTCCTTTGCCTGGCCCTCCAGAGTTGGTGTTTAATCTCGGTCAGGCAGATATCCAAAACATATTTTTTTTGTTTGCTGATTGCCAGCGGATGATGGAATAATACAGTGTCCGCTGACATTGCTGGCAATCCTGACCACCTTTGAAATTTTAGCCATAATTCTTGCGCCAATTTGCAGTCATAGAATAAATGTTTCGTGGTTTCGATACACGCGCAAAACGCACATCTGTCAGATCTTGACGTTCCCCTTGCCCACGCCTTATCTCGTGTGAAAAGTACTTTTGCATTATTTTAAATTTCCAACTTTTGAAGGCGAAATTTTTGGAAGTCAGAGCAAATTTAAACTTAATGGTTGTTACGGCGTTTCCACTGATAGCTTCCACTTGCTTCTTTCCGATTTAATGAACTTTCTAAACTGTCTTACAGTAAGGAAAATAAAACACTTTAATTTTTTTCCATTCGTGAACTTGGATAGGCTGGTCATATAAAGCATCCAACAAACCTACAAATATTTCGAACTCAATGAATTTCAGATTGGTTCTTCAGAACTTGAGCCCGAATTATCTCTGTTATGAACAAAAATTTTAACTGGCTATTGCTTTTTTGGGATAAAAGAACATTGACAGTGTTCATAACTTCTGGTTTTCGAAAATTTGGGGAATTATCATTTAATTATTAATGTCACCAAAAGATGGCGCTATCTACTTCAATCGACGTAATTAGCTAGTTATCACAGCGTTAACTTCTATCGACTATTAAATGATCTTTTTCAATTCCTTGTGTTCGTATTAAATACGGTTTAGCTCATTACAACCTTAATAGCTCTTAAAGGTATACAACTTAGTCCATCTATAGCCTCAAATCTACTGGTGAAATATATCATTAAACAAAAGATTTGTGAATAAAACTCTATAAAAATTTGTTAGGCGAAATTTAAGAATAAATTTTAAGATTGACTTTGTATATTATATATTTTGAGTAACATCGATCGCCTTCTGTAAGGAATAATAGTGACTCTCTAATTAATATAACACATATTTAAGTTGGATATATATATATATCTAGGGAAGTTGGCCCCGCCATCTATTGCTCATGATAATAACTATACCTATTGTCACGAAATCTACAGCTTTTTCAATATCACTGATTTTAAAAGTATCTCAATACTTCCACTCTTATTTTATTAATCCTGTCGTAAACGTTGCATAATCAATCGATTGGAGGAACAATATTGTGTTGCAGTGGTTTCACGTTGACACCACTAAATGCCGTGGTCCGTATTCGAGTCGGGTTCAGGGGTGACTCAATCGATAGCGCGCCTGTCTCGTAATCTGCAGGTATCCAATTTCTGCAAACTCCCTGCCGTCCTTCGGTCAGTAGAGGACACTGATGTGCTTGGAAGGATGGCAGTTTTGGATGGGACGTTAAGTTGTGGTTCCATGTGTGGAAGAGCCATACCTGTAATCAATAAAACCCAAGGTGGCTACGAGCAGGGGCGGGAGTGGTCAGTCGGTAGCGCGCCAGACTCGTAATCTGCAGTTCCCAGGTTCGAGTCCCAGCTGGGTCCGCGTTGAGATTTATCTCCGTAAAATTCCCCGCCCTGCCCACGGTCAGTAGGGGACACCGATGGGCTTGGAAAGGCCGCCGTCCGTCGGATGGGACGTTAAGCCGTGGCCCAGTGTGCGTGAGAGACATAATACCCTGTGCACGTTAAAGAACACGCTGGATGGCCTTGACGGGGGCTACCATATGTCTCCCAACAGCTGTTCCAGTGGGTCCCCTCCCCCAACCTTCTCTGAGCCTTCGGGGTCCATGTGACCTGGCCATTTAGCCCATGGTGTGCAAAAAAGTGCCGCTCAGAGGTGAAACAACCCAACTTAGGAGCAGGCGTCCCACAACGCTCATTGTTGTGACCTACTCTATTCAATACTACATTAGTGACATGCTTGAGCTTGACAAAGTCTGCAAGGCACTCTGTGCAGATGACACTGTGCTTTTAGCTCCATCCTCTGTCCTAAAATTGCAGCAAAACGGATACAAGAGAACAATATCTTGAATATCTTAGATATAGAGACTTGGTTCATGAAATGACGAATTCGTATTAATGCTACAAAGAGCTCTGCTATAATGTTTACACATAGGAGAAAATATGATATCCCGAGAATATTAATATTTTTACATGGAGAATTTCTGCAGTCTCTCTGGGGAACTGGATTTCTCACATTAAAAAAATAAATAAAAAATAAATACCCCCTCAAGCAGCTGCTTGCCACAGAGGTCTGACAGGAGCCTGTCAGTTTATATGCCACAGTAGGAGATCTGAGAGGATGGCAGGACCTCAGCAGAAAAACGACACACACATCCATGCCTAATCCGGGGCTCGAACCCAGGTCAGTAGCCAAGCGTGCTAACCACTCGGCCACGGGACGGCTAGTTATCAATAAAACCTACGGTGCAAAGAATAGTCTTATTGCACTGCTGAGTAAACAATCAAAGCTTTAGATGAAAAATAAACTATTACTTTTCAGAATAGTGTTCAGACCTAGCTACTCCTATGCATGCCCAATCTAGGGTTGTACAAAGGACAACATCATTGTAATACTGCAGACCTGTCATAACAAGCTCATAAGGATGGTAACATCAGCACCACGGTTTGTTAGTAATAAAAACATCCACAATGATCTAGAAGTGGACTGGAAGTGTGTCTTTTAATACATTAAAAGGGTAACCACTCCCTTTTTTGAGAATTTGTGCACAAACCCAAGTGTGATGATTTGAAACCTTTTGAACTATGACTACCAATGCAGCCAAAGAAAGACAGTAGTGAGCCCAAATCGATTCTCCCTACTGAACACTCTTGAAGGATGGAAATTTTTCTCTTAGTCTCGCTACCCTGGTGGTCCAAGTTTCGGTTTATTTCAATTTTACTTGTACGTATTTTTATGTTGCCAGTGACAATTGGCCTACTTAACCCGATTGGCCTACTTAACCCGACGAAGGAGATATGGGCCAATCCTGGCCCGGTGCTGCATCAAAGTCACAAACGATCTCTGATAAACCTCTCCCTAGGATAAAATAAAGCATTCAACCCTTTTCGGGGAATTTTGGTTTTATAAGCGCATAATTAGATTTTTTTCTGCAATTTCAAAATTGTGAAAGACAGGCTAAAAACGCAAAAATGATATTTACTTTAGTTAGAGTATAGCGCAAAATTTTGCAGTGGAATTTTTAAATTTTTCATTTAATTTCTCTTATTCAGATTAAAGTCCGAAAATAATTGCTTTCAGATATTTTTTTTTTTCCAATTCAGGACGATGTTTTACTCAGAAAGAATTGAATCACTGAATTTAACTAAAACAATATCAGTGGACGAACAGAGTTAGCAAAATATTAGAAAACTGGTGTTTGGTTTGTACTCTACCTGATACATCAAGGGGCAAAAATCCGAACAGGCCTATAGCAATAAAGGTTTTAGGGAAGAGAAAATAAAATAATTGACGAAGGAAGTGAAAAATACAGGGGCAATTATTTTATTTGATTCTAATATATATACACACCAAAATTCGTTAAATCTTATTTTTAGACATCCAGATTAAGAAGAACTCAAACAAAGAAAAAACGAACTCGAAAAGTAGAGTTTGATCTGGTCAGAATATATGGCCAATGTATGTGTTTTGTCAATTCTGGATTTTCAACCTATATGGTGCAAGAAAGGTTTTTTATTTAAAAAATGTATATATATTTCCAACGTTGATTTACCAAAGAATGCTAAGGGAAAAAAATCAAAACAATATAAAATGCTTTAGAGTTTATCAAAAATCTCGTGAAATTTCAATAAATGACCCAATATAAAAAAATTATAGTCACCGATATAGTTCTTCATCCAGAATTAGAGATTGTTACAAAAAAAAGGGGGGGGGGAAACCAAAAATAAAGAGCGCAAAATATCTTACGCTATAACATAAATTCCGATAACAGTTTTGCGAAAAGAACACAAAAATAAATCTATTGAAAGAAATAAGAAAAGTCCCTGTATTTACATTTAAGCTGTTTGTACTTCTCTTGTCTGGTTGCATGATGATTTCTCTTGTATAAAATTCACTGACTGTCAAGTCACTATATAGAGGAAATGACAAACGAAAAAGATAGATAAATGAAATAAACCGTAACTGAAAGTGTTTTTATCCTATTTCACATGTGTCTTAGGGAATGAGCAACCTCCATGCCATCTCCCACATCACTCCCAGCTTACCTTTCATACGCCATAAATAATCATTCACTGAAAGTTCTCCGTCATCATTTCTGTCTTCCTGCTAGTTGTTGAGAAAACGTACCCTTCAAGGAAACAATTTCTGGAAATTTGAAGTCTACCGTTGGTGAAATCGACTTGCCATTCAAGATTAAAGGAACCACTATCGAAAACCAAGTGACAAAGTCTGCTGTGGACACCTTCTGGCAACGATCAATGTTCTTTAGACAACATTGTGGCTATATCCTATTATAAGGCCTAACAGGGTATAGTGACCAACACTTGTAGTTTGTCGACTCCTGGGCAAAATAAGGTTTCCGCAAAATTCCCCGCCCTGCCCACGGTCAGCAGGGGACACCGATGGGCTTGAAAAGGCCGCCGTCCTTCGGATGGGACGTTAAGCCGTGGCCCCGTGTGTGGGGAGCCATACCCTGTGCACGTTAAAGAACACGCTGAATGGCCTTGACGGGAGGCTACCATCTGTCTCCCAATAGCTGTTCCGGTGGATCCCCTACCCCAACCTTCTCTGAGCCTTCGGGGTCCATGTGACCTGGCCATTTAGCCCATGGTGTGCAAAAAAGTGCTGCTCAGAGGTAAAACAACCGAACCCAATCCTATTATAAACATTGTGGCTATTAATCCTATTATAAACATTGTGGCTATTATATACTAAGTCCATTCTCCATGTATCCAATCCTTCGCATGTTTAAATGACTCCCGAGGACTATTTTAAAACATCTCGGATTGTAAATCCGTTACAGTTAACAGCTCAGTTCCCTCGTTTGCAATATATTAAGGCTACCGTATTTGTTTTGGTGAAGTGATTATCGCGTTTTTTCGCTTATTTTCTCTACTTCGCAACAGCTTTATGGCAATCAAGTCTTCATATCCCTGAACTTTAATTACTAAGAGGACGATTTCTGAATGGTACAAGGAGCATTGCTGTACCATTCAGACGTCTGCTCTCGGCTGCATTGCTTGTTGTTGAAATAAAACTTAAAATATGCATATATTTTATCGAAATGAAAATAGAAATGGATATACTGACGTACTAATAAGCAAAAACTTACGAGGAGCTTTTTATATGCCGGAAAGTCAAGCTGCACAAATGTGATCGGCCCACCATGATACTGCCTGGTGTCCCAGCGTCCCAATCCACCCCTGGTGCAATCAATAATCGTTCAGAATCTAAACTGGAACTTTTAGTCCTTAACTTCCTAAACAAGATTCGTTCAATATGACATATACTGCTCACCTTATCTGCCTAAGAAATCGATTTTATCAAGTCTCAACATGTTCCTTACTTAAAAATATGGCTTTTGGACTTGTTTTCATGTATGCAGCCTTACTATGGGAGTATTGCAATTAGACTTGAGTTTAGTATTTAGTGTCTCAAAGCAAGATATTGAAATCAGTTGTAGAAGCGCCCTGGTTTGTCTGAAACAGAATCATTATGGACAAGAATTTTGTTCGGTAATTCGAAATCCAGTTATGATCTCTGATCTCTGAGCAATGGAGCTTAGAAACGCACGTCTTAACGCTCGTCGGCCGAAACTTATTGTGTGTTTACCGGCGAAAACCGCTACTAAGACGACTGAGAATCCTCCTCAGACGACCAGCAATACTGCCAAAAGTAATAAAAGTGTCGATCCACCGAAGGGAGAGCCAATGGTGCGATCCAAGTGAAGCGAAAATCCGCCACAGCGGAAGTAAAACGTACCAGCGCTACAAACCAAGCAACTCCGGCACCTAACAAGAAAACTAAGACTGCGATAACATTTACAGAGTCAATTTCTGATTCTCCTATCGTAGCTAAAGAGGAAGAAAAACCTACTTCTGCAACTACTTCGGAAGAAGATGTTAAAATTCCCATTGTAGAAATGGGTTGGGTTGGGTTGTTTTACCTCTGAGCGGCACTTTTTTGCACAACATGGGCTAAATGGCCAGATCACATGAACCCCGAAGGCTCAGAGAAGGTTGGGGGAGGGGACCCACTGGAACAGCTGTTGGGAGACAGATGGTATCCTCCCGTCAAGGCCATCCAGTTTCCAAGCCCATCGGTGTCCCCTACTGACCGTGGGTAGGGCGGGGAATTTTGCGGAGATAAATCTCAACGCTGACCCAGCTGGGACTCGAACTTGGGAACTACAGATTACGAGCCTGGCGCGCTTGTAGAAATGGACTGTGAGACTTTTTCGGCCTCTGATTTATTAGAAGGCAATTTGTTAGAGGTCTTATTTGGGACATCTGGTGAAGTATTACTGTCCGATTCGGACAGTAATGCTCAGAGCTTCTAATGAAGCTCTTTTGGTTTTTGTTTGGTAGTACTGGGCGCCTTTTGCCCTTTGTTTCCTTTCTCTCCGCGATGGCTGTACAACTACGCATGGCCACGCTCAACGTTCATGATGCTTTGTCTCCGAAGAAACAAAATTGGAATTTAGGTTTCATAGAATTAAACCAGCTTGATTTCTTGCTTCTACAAGAGACTCACCTGGAATCTGCCCGTTGTGCAAAAAGATCTGCTCCGACGAGATAAGCATAAGTCCTACTTCTCGTTCGGCACCTCCACTGCAAGAGGAGTGGCCATTATTAGCGGCCGAAGGAATGTCTATCGCATAGTGAAGTTCGACAACGACATCAATGGGAGATTAGTGAAGGTCGTGGCCGAACGAGAAGGATTTCGCTCCTGTATCATTAATGTGTACTGTCCTAACAGATGGGGCGGGGGTGGCTCAGTCGGTAGCGCGCCAGGCTCGTAATCTGTAGTTCCCAGGTTCGAGTCCCAGCTGGGTCGGCGTTGAGATTTATCTCCGCAAAATTCTCCGCCCTGCCCACGGTCAGTAGGGGACACCGATGGGCTTGGAAAGGCCGCCGTCCGTCGGATGGGACATTAAGCCGTGGCCCCGTGTGCGGGAGAGCCATACCCTGTGCACGTTAAAGAACACTCTGGATGGCCTTGACGGGAGACTATCATCTGTCTCCTAACAGCTGTTCCAGTGGGTCCCCTCCCCCAACCTTCTCTGAGCCTTCGGGGTCCATGTGACCTGGCCAGTTAGCCCATGGTGTGCAAAAAAGTGCCGCTCAGAGGTAAAACAACCGAACCAACCCAATGTCCTAACAGACCATCTGAGAGAGTTGAATTTTATGAAACTTGAACTACTTTTTAAATGATTCTTCTGATTGTCTGGTATTGGCGGGAGACTTTAATTCAGTCGTTGATGTTGATCTAGACGCCTTCGGTGGATCCACTTTTCGGAGTGACAGTAGCAGATTTAAACTGTCTCCTCTGAGAAGTAGATTCGACCTAATGGACGTCTGGAGATACAAAAACGATGATCAAATTCGCTGCTACGTGGCGATCGCTAGATGGCCAGATTCAGCGGCGACTTGATCGATTTTATGTCTCCATCCAATACCTTGATATGTGTACTGATTTTGTAATTACTGACGTTAATAGCCAGGAGTTTTTCGTCAGGGACCATGGGGTCACTTCAGGAAACAACTATTCCCAGGGTGGATGGTAGGGGCAAGTCCTTGTGGAAAATGAACATTTCCCATTTGGAAAATGAAAATTTGAAGCAAGACTTGATTGATATTTTAGATTCAGATATCGCGCTAGCCGAAACTTGGACCGCCTCATGGTGGGAGGGGCTCAACGGAAAGCTACGCGTTTGTTTACAAAAAAAAGGGAAGGCAACTTGCTCGCGAGAAACGAGAACGGTTAAGTTTCCTGAAGCGAATGGCTTTGAATCTCAACAGAGGGAGATGTCAAAGTGACACTCATATCCTTCTAGTGTAATTTATTCATAATGAAATCAATGAAATTTATAGATCTACTGGTTTGAAAGCAAAACAGTCTTCGGTAGAAAAGAAAATTGAGATGGAGGAAAATTTCACCTCTGTTCGTACTTGCTTCGGCAGTATATATACTAAAATTGGAAGGATACAGAGAAGATTAGCATGGCCCCTGCGCAAGGATGACCACGTGAAGCGTTCCACATTTTTTTAGCCATCCCGTGGCCGAGTAGTTAGCGCGCTTGGCTACTGATCTAAGGGACCAGGGTTCAAGCCCCGATGCACAAGGAACCTTGATTTGTGTGACCAGGCAATCTTTTTTCAGTCCTCAATGATCCAGTGTCGAGCACTGGACAATTAAGTAACTTTCATCCAAAGCAAACCCATGCGCATTAAAGTATATGCAAAATGCCGTTGATGGGAGGTTTTCATTTGTCTCCATTCCCCGCCCTGCCCACGGTCAGTAGATGACAACGATGGGCTTGGAAAGGCCGCCGTCCGTCGGATGGGACGTTAAGCCGTGGCCCCGTGTGCGGGAGAGCTATATCCTGTGCACGTTAAAGAACACGCTGGATGGACTTGATGGGAGGCTACCCACAGCTGTTACAGTGGGTCCCCTCCCCCAACCTTCTCTGAGACTTCGGGGTCCATGTGACCTGGCCATTTAGCCCATGGTGTGCAAAAAAGTGCCGCTCAGAGGTAAAACAACCCAACCGAATCCATTTGTCTCCTAACAGCTGTCTATTGATTCTCCTTCCCCAGTTTTCTCTGAACCCTTGGGGTCCGTGAGGTCTGGCCATTTAGCTCATTGTGTGCAAAAAAAAAAAAAAAAAATTGCCGCATGGCAGAGTGGTTAGCGCGCTTGGCTACTGATCTAAGGGACCTGGGTTCGAGCCAAAGGTAAGGCATGGATGTATGTGTCGTTTTCTGCTGAGGTCCTGCCAGCCTCACAGACCTTCTACTATGGCATATAAACTGACAGGCTCCTGTCAGACCTCTGTGGCAAGCAGCTGCTTGAGGGGGTATTTATTTTATTTATATACAGGAAAACGCAATCAAATCTTGTTGTGTTCATCCATGTTTTCTAGAGCGCAGATTCAGAGCAAACATACGGAATTACTGTACGTTTTTACGAAATTAGAGATCTTCAGCAATAATTGCATAAAGCCTTAACTGGTATAGTGGTTAGGCAGCCTGCGATTATTCCAGCAAAGCGAACTTTGCGTGTTGTGTTAAGGGTACGCACTTACTGGTCAGCAACGGAGGCACGCAGGCATGCATTAAAATATTCTCTCCTGCATTCTCTATGAGACAGCGCTCACTGGCAAGCAACGAAGACATCGGCCCTGGCAATGTCGTCCACGGATTGAAGAGGGAGAATCCCAAACGTCATTTCCCCTGCCTGCTAATGACGTTAAACCCTTAATCACTATTGTTTCGGACTTCGCCACCCTTCTTGCTTTGTTTAGGGGTTTGACCACCGCTTTTGAGGGGCGGGGGTGGCTCAGTCGGTAGCGCGCCAGGCTCGTAATCTGTAGTTCCCAGGTTCGATTCCCAGCTGGGTCAGCGTTGAGATTTATCTCCGTAAAATTCCCTGCCCTGCCCACGGTCAGTAGGGGACACTGATGGGCTTGGAAAGGCCGCCGTCCGTCGGACGGGACGTTAAGCCGTGGCCCCGTGTGCGGGAGAGCCATACCCTGTGCAGGTTAAAGAACACGCTGGATGGCCTTGACCGGAGGTAACCATCTGTCTCCTAACAGCTGTTCCAGTGGGTCCCCTCCCCCAACCTTCTCTGAGCCTTCGGGGTCCATGTGACCTGGCCAGTTAGCCCATGGTGTGCAAAAAAGTGCCGCTCAGAGGTAAAACAACCCAACAGCTTTTGATGCGCGCGCAAAGCTAGCTGAATCATAAAATTCCGCGGGAAAATCTTTGCAAGTGGAATTCCTAGTGACAATGCCGTGCCTCCGTTGCTGACCAGTGAGTGGCTACATTAACTCAAACTGAAGCAGTGACTTTGGTCTTAGTTGGGCATATCCTTTTATGATAAGGATTGTAAAAGCTAGAAATAGCTTCCAAGAATCTTTTCTGTCTTATATAGCCAACTGAAAAAAAAAGAACACATGACAGTATAAGTGATTAGCAATCTTAACTAAAAGCACGGTTGTTATGCGTATTTTAGCGTTATGTCGCGCCATCTATTGAGTAGAAATATAGATAATGAACAATATGCAACACCGGCGAGCTAAAGACATCTACATATTCTCGTCGTCCGGAACATGTGAATACTCACATTCCTCTTCATCAAACTTAACATTCATCAAATTGTAGAGGACAAATAGTTTTGATATCGATATAATAGATGTGAAAACAGTGATCCACTTTAACGTTAAGCTGTCAGAGATCGCTCTGCAAGCCCTGGAGCTGCAATGACATCGAATCCGGAAAACTACAAGAATGTTGTTCTTTGTGAAGCCTAAATAGAGCTTTCTGTTGCAAAATGTCTTATCATTGAAATGAATACCTCACATTGCAGGGGCTTCCCTAATCTATTGCATTTTTCTTTGGCTCGGTTTCAAAATGAGCTGTTATGTGACGGACTGTAAACATTATTTTTTTTTAAGACAATTTTAAAATTCTTTGTGTTATAGGTAATAAAGAAATATTAAGATTCCCCCAATAGTTTAACAGTGCTCTCTAACTGTGGAATTCTTTGGAAAACTGGCACAAGTTTAAAAGGAATGTTGCAAAAGAGTAGAAATAAGAAATTTTAAGTAATGGAATGTAATTTTAAGTAATGGAATGTAGTGGTCAATGGATTTATATTGACAGCAACGATTTGGCTACTTACCTCTTGGAGGTGCAGAAACTCTACTTTTAATTTTAAGAAATAAAGGAAATATTCTTTTTGTGCTATTGTATAAGTACTAATACATTATTAGTATTTGCATTTTTCTAATTATCCATTTCCATTGTTAGATGAGGCTATATTTGGAAACTAAAACATGTATTTCAGAAGATATATATTGCTCTTCTAGTTATAATTGGTTCGTTATCTGTAACAGAAATATTTCATTCTTGTTTAGCACGCTTGGCTACTGATCTAAGGGACCTGGGTTCGAGCCCCGGGTAAGGCATGGATGTATGTGTCATTTTTCTGCTGAGGTCCTGCCATCCTCTCAGACCTTCTAATTTGGCATATAAACTGACAGACTCCTGTCAGACCTCTGTGGCAAGCAGCTGCTTGAGGGGGTATTTATTTATTTATTTTTCACTGTAAGTCTTGTATTTTTATTATATCTTGTATTCGTACTGTAACTGCTGAATTTGTATTATAACTACTGTATTTGCATTATATTATAAATCCTGTACTTGTATTATAAGTCCAATATTTGTATTGCATTGTAATTCTTGAATTCGTTTTCTGCTACAAGTTTTGAATTTGTTTAGTGTAGGCTATTAATCTTACAACCATATCCTTAAATACCTCTTCAAGTTCTTCCAACGAAACACGTGGCAATGACGGCTAATTGTTTTATAAATCGTTGCTTAAAAATAATTCAGATATTTAACTGATAATGATAATCGTAAAATATTATAAAGCAATATCATTTAGAATAGGAAACACAGTACGTGGAAAAAGAGTTTCTGTAGAAACTACCACTTGAAAAGTATTTGTATAAATTAGAGAAGAAATAATTTTCTGAATTCGTTAGCTTTGCGCAGAGGCAGTGTCATAGCCAATGAGGTTCTACCGAGGCGTGACTATTGCTAGTTGAAAACTTTTCCCAATACCCCGCCATGGCGACGTGAAATACCGTCGGCAGAGGCAATTTTTGGAAGCCTTTTCGGAGGCTGACACTTGAAAACAAAAGAAGAATTTAGCAATTAATTAATTGCCAGCCAACGACGTAGACTAAGGAGATACAAAGTCTCTAGAAAAGGGATGCCGAAATATCGATAGTAGTCGATATTTTTGAAGAGTAAAAAGCAATCGATACGTATTTTAATGTTTAATGGCGTTGCGAAAATCTAGCACTTTTTTGGGAATAACACAACGAGTGTATTTTAAACTTAAGGTTTTTGAAATTTTTCTACAATATGTGGTTAATTTAACCAAATTTCAGTTGCAAAAAATTCTCTGCTTAGAATTATTCTCATTTAATTATCAATTTCGCTAAAAGATGGCGAAACCTATTTCATCCATACCTTATAATGTATTTCATTAGTTCACTTTTCATAATATATGTCTAGTGCCTATTAAATCATCTATTTCAATTCCTTACGTTAATGTTAAGTAGGGTTTAGCTCATTACAGACTAAATTCTTTGCTGAAGGGGGACAACACAAAATGAAAGTATTGGTTTGGTTAGAGAAGAATATAACCACAATTTGTTTTCCAGAGAATCTTGGCATCGCTTTAGTATTCACTGTTCTTATAAGCTATAGTCAAAATCTTTGAAGAAGGGCAATTGGTTTAAAAATTTATCTGTATTTTTCAAAATAAATAACAGTTTTTTTTTTTTCATTTCTACAGTAGACAAACGATTGTCCAGAATTAATTGTTGCTTGTCATGAGGATTCCAGAATAAATTTATTTAGAAAAGAAAAATTTCATCCTTAAGTTTTTTAAAAATGTGTTTTAAAATAACAAGTAAAATATGAACGAATTTTTAAATTAGAAATAATGGTTTGCTTTTTTAAACCAAATACCGAATACTAATGTTGCCTTTCCTTTCAGGAGTCAGCAGCGGTGTCCGTGGCGCGGTGGATTGCGTAGCGGGCATCGCTGCGACCGAGATGCCTATCGAACTTGTGGTAGCTATACTCCTGTTCATGGCTTCTGGGTCAGAAAGTAAACTTTTTGTTTCGGTGTAATGCTGTGAATTACTTTTATAGTTTATTCCAGTACATCTCCTCTGAAGTAGCTGCCTGCAGTCTGGCAGGAGTCTTTGGTCAGCACTTACAAGCAGAAGGTCAGATCTCGCCATAGAAACCTTCCGGCGGCCCACCCTTAGGCTGAACATTCCTGGGCGAGGCAGGCTGCCAACTGACCTTAGGTATGACCTTTGGCACGCAGAGTCGAGACGAGCGCTGTTGCTGCTACTGATTCCCCCTTCTTCTCTCGTCTTTTTCCTTTTTTTATCCTTCCTCTTTTCTTTGCCTCTGATTTCTTCCTCACACAGGAAATAAATCCCTTTCCTTTAATTTACATGACTACATCAGCTACTATTCCCCATTTCTCTCCTTTACAAAGACTTTTCTTAAAATTTCCACCTTTTCCCTCTCAGAAATATATCCAAAAGCTTTGTCCCAACCGCGAGGCTATCAGTGCATTCGAATGATGATGACTGTTGCGAATCCCTGAAAGCTAGCTAACCCTGTTTACAGATCTCCGAGATCACCCAACTATTATTATTGAAAAACGACAATTGTGGTCACAAGATCCAGTGTGACTTGATCTGAACGGGGTCCTTGTCCGGGATTTCAGAAAGAGAAAGGGGGAGGGAGCCTTTTTATTTTATGCGGCCGAAACTTAGTTTTCTACGCAAGGGCAGGAACCCGGATTTGGACCCCTCTCCCCTCAAGGGTGTTAAATGTTTTATATTTTTCTTTGGTTATGGCGAAAGGTTTGTATTTGTGTTTCTCTTGAAGCCCCACACACATCTCAATTGTGCATGCTTGGAAGGGGGATGGACGCCGTCTAATAAGACTTGGGAATATTTCCTAGCAAGCACACCCCATCCCAAACGCGTGTGGGGCAGTGAATGCTGTGTGAAAGAATGAAAGTTGATTGAAAGATGTGTGTTTTTGAGGGACAGCTGGCAGAGAACATTATGTTTTGCTGAGGCTGTCTCGCTGATCACATTAAATTAGTTTAATCTTATGCCCGACAGCTGAGTGTCTGAATCTTAGTTCGACGGCACAAGGGATTAAGATAAACTCAAGTGAAACTGATTTTAGATATAATTTGCTTTCGAGAGTTTTTCCTAATTACAAAGGAGGAGAATGGGGGACTTCAACAGAAAAATAATACAACATCGGTGTCTTTACCCGGGGCTCCAAACTGAGGTCCCTTACATCAGTATCCAAGATCGCTAGTTTCGATGGAGGAGAAAACAATAATTTCGTTACATCGAGATCTAAATTAGAACATTAAACCTAATGTCCATTGGAACCGATAGTAATGCTTTTCTTTTCAAGCATAATCCCCATACTTACTGGACAAAGGCAATTCCTATTATAATAATTTTACTGCCATTGCTGGCAGGGTCTTCGCTAAATCTTAGTTCCGAGCATTTAGAAGATAATCGACGTGGGGGGAGGAACAATCGAGCAGAAAAAATGTGAAAGTGATTTCCAATGCAGCATTTCCTCTCCCTTTTACAGTTCTTAAAAAAATAATTATTGAAAAAATTCGTAAAATATAAATGCGTTTAATATTTTTTTGCCTTTATTACCCTTAGTAGTCTTCTGAAGGGTATCCAAGATCCGATCCTGCTGCTGAGTATGGGAATATTTTGATTGTTTTCCAAAAACAAGCTGATATTTTTACTTTGTTTCCCGTCTAACTATTTCTCTTTTCATAGAGAAATGAGATATTTTTGTTTACAAACAGTAACAAAATAACAGAATCATTAATTTCTTCGAATTTCCACCATTAGAAGATGCAGAGAAAATGGCAAATTCATTTCCTCTGAAAACCAGTTTCCCATATTCGCCAGAAGCAATATCTTGTCACATCTGTAATTGGAAACATTCAATTCCTGAAATTATTCATCTAGCATAGGATATTCAGCATGAAACAATGGCCTTATATAACACCAAAAGCAGTTGCAGTTCCTGGGGGAGAGGAATGTGTGCCCCCTTCAACAATAACGGGAAACACATTATTTATGAGTCTATTGATTGCATCACTACTCGTCATGTGATTTTTTTCTAAATACACCAGTGATCAAGAGCGCTTTCATTACCCTAGTTAAATAGAGTATTAGTAGTAGTAATTATTTTTGCAGCTGTTTCCCCACTAATTTTTAATACAAACTAATGTTTCTCAACCAGTATAGTATTTACCCTTCAGAGTATGCTGGATGCTTTTTGGAGTGAAGAGACAACACAACTGAAATGTCTTAATATTTATTTTAGGTTTTATAGTAGCTTGTAATTTATATACATTTTACACTAATCATCCAGTTAGCATAAAATTGTTTGAATAAAACTATAAAATTGAGGTAAGGATGTTTTTGAAAATGTTGTAAAAATGTTTGTTATACATACTAATGGTGAGTGCGGTACTGATGAGCTAATGGTACCCATGGTGAGTCGTGGACACTGATGAGCTTGGAAAGCCACCGTCCATTGGATTCAATGTTAAGGCCGTGTCCCTGTCTTCGGGTGAGCCATATCCTGTGCACATTAATGAACACTGGATGGTCTTGACAGGAAGCTACCATTTGTCTCCTAACAGCTGTTGCATACCCCACCCTTCTCTGAGCCCTAAGGGTCCTTGTGACCTGGCCATTTAGCCCATTGGGTGCTGAAAAGTGCAACTCAGAGTTGAAATAACCCAACCTGATATCATCAGTTTGCTATATATTGCTAAGTTGTTATTGCATGTTTGCTATTTATTGCTTAGTTGATATTACATGTTTGTTATACATTGCTAAGTTGATATTACATGTTTGCTTTTTTTTTTTTGTTGAAGTAAACACATGCTATACATATTGTTCATTCTTTCTTTTAGGATTATGCAGTATGGAGCAACCAAGTATAAGTGATATGTCAACTGCCATCTCAAGGAAGCTCCATCAGGCTGAACAGTGTGATCTGATCCTGTAAAAGTAAATGTTGCTGCTTATGTAGCAGGATATATTGCAAAATGAACATGTGCTATGTTTAATTGCAATACATGTCATTAATTACTATTTGGTGACAAAACTTTAACTGAGAAAGAGTTTGATGATGTAAAAGTAGGGTTAACATATTCTTTAGAAACATTAGCAAGGGCAAATTGCATCTTGGGTGAGAAATTTCTTTTACTGTTTCCAACTAATGTTCACGTGAAGACTAAATAACTCAAGGAAACAGAACATGAAAACTTTTCTTGTGGTTCGTGTGAACTTGAGATATGGGCAAGGACTGTCTAAGTGTGAGATTACATAGTGTCACCTTATGTGCAGTTAATGCTCTGTTAAAAACTAAAGAAATATCAAAAGGTATAAAAAATCGAAAGAGGGCTAACAAGAAAATATACAACTCAACTGATTTTCTATACCTTTTAATTGCTTTTCAGTTTTATAATTACATATCTTAAATTGTGATATTACTATTTCAAATAATATGATATATGTGTTTCTACTTAATTCAAACTGCAATTGGCATCTTATAAACTGCACTCGAAATATATGCAACATAGTCGTATTCTGAGATTGATCCTATTTTTCACACTGAGTTTCATACAATTAGAGTTTAAGGTCTATTGAATGTAACTTAATATTTAAAGTTACTATGAATTAAAATATAGGCATCAGAGTTATTAGATATATGGTAACTGCAAAGTGGCATGTTCAACTATTGCATGTAGCGTTACATATTTGGTTCTTATGAATTTTAGTGTAGGCATGAAGATCATACACTATGTTGCATTTTATAATAATCAGTAGTACTTTTACGTGAGGACAACATTTTTTCTGCTGTATTTTTCATGTAGTCCACATTTGGTTACTACGAATTTTATTATGGGCATATGAGGATCATATACTATTTTGCATTTTATAATATCAGTCAGTAGTACTTGTATGTGAGGACAATATTTTTCCAGATTTTGGCATTGTGTTAAAAACTTTTATGGTAAGAATAGTAGATTTTGGATGGAAATTTATGACAATTACTAAATGATACATGACTATAATATTAAATTTTTTACCTTTTACCCAGTCATGTGATATAGAAAATTAATGAAAGTGCAAGTGTCATGTGATATATGAAATTAATGAAAATGTAATGAAGTAATAGTGTTAGAAAGTGTAAATCAGTATGTGGATTAATTTGTTTTGCTTTTAAGATATATCGTTTGCTACACATATTTGATGTTGGTTCAATCATGCTCTCAAACAGAAAATAATTTGCCAAATTTAGAATATTCTGTAAGATACAGACATTGAGAGAGAGATTTTGTGGTTTGTATTTTGGTACAGAACTTAAATAAATATGTTTTTTAAAATATTGATATTTGTTTGTTCTTGTTTATTATTTCAAAAAAGAATTTTAAAAAATTGAACCGAAAAAGGAACTGAAATATGAAAAATTATTTATAAACTGAAACTAATTTAAAATAAAAATTAAAGAAAATAATTTTCCTGCTTTTCATGATTTTTTAAAAGTAAAAGGCATTTTAATATCAACCTAAAACAAGATTTTTTTTTGTTTTTCATATTGGGTTATGCATTGCAGCGAAATAAAAAATATTGCAATAATTCTGGTAAAGCTAGTACGAAGAAAAACACATTGATTTCCATTAACTTCACTAAATATAATATTTCATCTTTGAAATTGCTTAATGTTTAATTGCTCCCAGTCTGATTTCATCTTGCTAGCTAAGCCGATTTTGCAAGGGATGTAAAGAGGGGAAAAAAAGTACAATTCAACAAGGTGAATGGCACAGGCATCATGCCCCTATCGGTTTCGAAGGAGGCTTCACTGCGATGCACCAATTTGCCATGTTTAGAGGGCGCTCCAGTCGCACAATTTACATTACGCCTATGGAAGCTAGCTCTCTTCTCCCTTAGACACTCCTTGACCTAACGTGAGCCCCGAATTGCTCATTTCTCTCAGCTCTCGCCTTGCTAAGATCGTCATTAATCGGTCTCGTTTCGTAACTCTCAACAGAAGAACGAAAGATATGTTGATATATCGTAAAATATGAGGAAAGAAAAAAAAGTTTTAAACTAGTTACTTCACGAATATGTAAAAATGAATATGCAAATCACACTCTTAATATTCTAGGAAAAATACAGAAAAGGTACTCAGTGGTGAAGTGCAGTCAAGTGTTGAAGTAGCGAAAACATCTTACCAAACTAGTTTGTCTATTTTTGTACACTCGCTCATACAATCTGAGTCTCCCTATAACATAAAAACAAACTGAATTATGAATATACAATAGTATATTCGGGATTTAGTTTACAGTGAAACAGGGGTGGCTCAGTCGGTAGCGCGCCAGGCTCGTAATCTGCAGTTCCCAGGTTCGAGTCCCAGCTGGGTCAGCGTTGAGATTTATCTCCGCATAACTCCCCGCCCTGCCCACGGTCAGTAGGGGACACCGATGGGCTTGGAAAGGCGCCGTCCGTCGGATGGGACGTTAAGCCGTGTGCGGGAGACCATACCCTGTGCACGTTAAAGAACACGCTGGATGGCCTTGACGGGAGACTACCATCTGTCTCCCAACAGCTGTTACAGTGGGTCCCCTCCCCCAACCTTCTCTGAGCCTTCGGGGTCCATGTGACCTGGCCATTTAGCCCATGGTGTGCAAAAAAGTGCCGCTCAGAGGTAAAACAACCCAATTACAGTAAAACCACAAATACTGTACTTGAAAAAAAAAAATTTGGCATCAATCCTAGGTGTCGCACAACATCGCTAGACTGGCGACACAGAGGTCCTCGGTTCGAAACCTGCTGTGGGTAGCGGTTTTTTTTTTTCGTGGTAGTCTCTTTGGAGCTTCCGGGCCTTGTTGTTAGAGGCGCTGCGAACGCTTTTTATAACCATGTGGTCTATGGGAGTTACCTATCTGTACTCTCCTTCATCCCTTTGTAATTATGAGAAACTCACGGAAAGCCGATTATATCTTGAATCGGTACCAAGAAAGCTTCTCTTAATCCCATGTGTCGGCGAACCAAACTAAAAAAAGCCAGGCTGAGGGACACACAGTTGAATTAATGTGTATGGTGAGGGTACCATAGCAGGACAAACTGTCCCCTGTCAGCCCCCCCCCCCAGTTTCACACATCATTTATTCATCTCCATCACATTCGTTACTTCACATGTCACGGGTGAAGGATGTACTCGCTTCACCCGTGACATGTGTAGTATATATCCCAAAACGCCCTCCCCTTCTAGCGTGCACAAGAGAAAGGCATGTGAGGTGTCCAAAGAGCAATAGACAGTAGAAATATACATCACAAGGCACAAGGAACATACACAATCACACAACTACCATCATCTTATATTCAAAAGAGGGAGTGAAACCCCATCCTTGGGTTCGTGCCACTGGGCATCAGATATTCCTAAACTTGATCCAGTTGAAAAAGACATCACCATGTCTGTGACCAATGAAAATTCGCCACGTTAGCTAATTTTCACGAGTCTCTGACAGTGTTGCTGAGGGTTGACATGGCAACTGGGAAATAAAATGGAAGAATTATAGATGACGGTTTATTTGGGTAATTTGTAAAATGAAAGTGCCTTAAAATGTGGATAATTTCTGTATATCAATTTTATCACGGAAAATAGTTCTGAACGGGCGTTATTTATTCATTTTCTCTTGTCCTGGTGAAATATCAGTCAGTCTTTAACATTACGAACGGCCATTGCGTCACCGATCTCATAGCCAATGAGAATTCGCCAAAATGCGAATTATCATTGACTGCCAACCGCATTGTGGGTCGGGCTGAGGAAGGATCAGTTTTCGCTCGCTCCTAAGATTGTTCGCTTTTGCAGAATCGAATTAATAATAATTTAAGAGAATAATAAGCAAATACCATGCAGAAAGCTGGAATTACTCCGATACTAAAATTGCCTGTTTGCAATACTAAATCGCCCTCTGTATTCCTGAGTTGCAAACTGTGGGCAAGGCTTAGTGGCCGACAAAGTGCTAACTTTTTGCCTAGTCAAAGCCGGTGAAAGAACTGGAAATTTTTTGGCATCCTTCTTTTTTTCATCACTCTGAGTTTTTTTCTTCTTAACGTTGGGGCTAATGACGGCTGTGGAAGCCAAGGATGAGTTTGGAATGGTGGGATTGCTTCAACAATCTCTCCATCTTCTAAAGCGTTACATCCTGGTGAAATTGGGAGACTCATGGGGCTAAAATTCCCTTCTGGGCAACTGACTTGTTCTAAGATGGCCCAGAGTTCTTCACTCCCTGTAGTGAAATCCAAGGGACGGTTCGTTAGGGCAGTAGATTTTTGGGAGGAGGGGAAGCTCTTATCCTTCCGTGGACAGTTTTGCAGGATCTCATTTGCCTGTTGGATGGTAGGGAAGTTGGGATGGCAAACAGATTGAGAGGCCTCCGTAGGCTGCAGCTCAGCAGGTTGCATGTGGGTGGTTGGATTAGCCGGTTCAAGAGGAACGTAAACATCAGGAAGTTGGGGAGACGGGTTGTGTCTTGCTGGTTCTGGGTGGACACGCCCCTTCATGTTTCTTTTGGCCACAGAGGTCACATTTATTTGGGCATCTGCGGTGTGGCATGCTCTTTTTCATCTGCATACACAGCAAGTTATATCTGCGCAATTACTCATTACGTGGCCCTTGTTGCCACACAAGTTGCAGCACCTGACTTGTCCTGGGTGCCAACCACAGCAGTGAATCTGCCAACCTTAACAAGGGTAGGAATATTCTTTTTCAGGATCATTCTCAGAATACGAGTCCCAGTTTTCACTGGGGACTGGTGGCACTTAGTCGGCCACATTTCTGCAATGATGTCTTTAATCAGACCAAAGGAGTTGAAGCAGGATATGATTATTTCATCTGTAGTGGCTGTCGGTAGTTTCCGGACATAAACATCCACTATTTGGTCTCCAATCGGCTCTAGGGTTATAGTGGTGTCCCCCACTTTGATATCTGCTTCCAGCGCCGCACACATTAAAGTACTGTCTTTAAATGTGATTCTACTAAGGCTACTGTTGACGATTTGCAATGTGTCGATACAGTCAACTTTGCCAACTGCTAGCCATAGCCAACTGCTAGCACAACGGCATAGAGCCAGTCGATGCCATTGATGCTAATCAATGGCATCGACTGGCTCTATGCCGTTGTGCATTGCTTTGACTGTTTTCTTCAGAAGTTGTCGATCGTTAGAAATTTTTAAAAAAATTTAGGGCACTTGTAACTACTAGGATAAAGTATACTCTTAATACTTTTGTTCTACTTTAAAGGATGGCACAGTCATCAAAAACTCTCTGTTGTAGACTAATTAAATTTCTTTCTGCAAAATTTTTATGTACTATTCATAGGTGTCCTGGTAAGAGACACTAATTTCTAGGAAAGTTTTTAAAAATTACTCGAGTCTGTTAGATTGAAAACACAAATTATTCAGAATCTTAGAATGTCATATAGTCACTCTATCTAGTCCTGGGTGCTGCAACTTGTGTGGCACCCAGGCAAACACCAAATCTGGATGGCCAGGCAAAAAACACCAAATCTGGAGGGCCAGGCAAAGGAAATTTTGGAGAAGCAAAACAGAGACCACAGAAAAATTGCTATGGAAAACAAAATGTGAACTTCGCGATCGGTTGCAGCTGGATAAGAAGAGATTAACAGCAAAGCATGTCATGTACTTGTGGCGACCATGGGCTAAATTTGTTGGAGTGACTAAGGAGGGAATCTTATTTGTAAAATTTTAGTAATTATTTGGCAATTCCCTAATCATCATTAGATTCAATTCATTGTTCAAATCAAAAGTTTAATTCTTAACAGGTTATTTTAAAATCATTGAAACTTACTTTTAACATTTAATGAAAGAATGTTTGTTTTTAATCAATACTACCATTAAGGTAAATACTAAAGTAAATTCGAATAAATAATCCTTAAATGTATTTTTCCGAACTATTGCTAAAATTTAACTGTTCAGATATTAGTTATTTCAATACAATGTTATATAAAACTAAAATTAGATATAAATGTGTAAATATTTAATGTTAGAGTATATTAACCTAGTTGCAGTTGTACTTTGTATTGGTGGTTTTTCTCTATGAAAGCGATGCAAACGTTCAGTTTTCCAATGAGACGCATTTGAGCAGCTCCGTTGACGGCATTTGGATCTCCCGAACTGCGGTACCCGTCGCTTCCCGTGACGGCATCGACTCACGGAAGTCGCCGGTAAATCTCGATCATCGTTGCGTGTGCCACGTGCTTGTGATATCTCCGTTAAGTGCCTACTTTCCTTTGTGCGTTCATTGTGTTTTTTCTTCCTGATTTTCATCTGGATTCTACTTCTATCATCATGTTAGCTCTCAAAGATATCAGACTTGAAAATTCTTTCCGTTGCTACCATCTGGAAGTTCCAATCAAGGATATAATCGCCGAACTGCAGAATCAACTTCAAGATGTGAATGCTATATCAGTTGCTCAGCAAATATCCAACTCTGTGGCCATTTTCACTCTCTCTTCCCACGAGGCAAGTAATAATTTAATTCTTCTCCCTCTCCTAACCATTAATGGAAAGGAAATCCGTTTTCAATATCTAGGCTCCTCTCTTAAAAAAGTTCTCATTTCTAAATTACCATTTTTCATAACAAACGAGGAAATTTCTCAAGAATTGTCTGTTTTTGGCAAAATTATCGAAATCATGGACGAATATTACCTTGAAGAACAATTCAAATTTATCGAAACTGGAAATCGAATTCTAAAAATTGAATTAGAGGATCATATTCCTAATTTTATTCAAATTGCAGGATTTACGGCCACAATCTATTACCCAGGAATTACTAAGCTGTGCAGGAGATGTAAATCTCCTGGACACTTTGCTGACTCCTGTAATGCCATTTCTTCTTCTTCCTCTGCCTTCCGAACTTCCCTTAGATCTCCACCTTCTTTTGCCTCTGTTGTAGGAAATCAGCTCTCCTCCTCTGATGCTAATATTCAAGATAATTTTGTTTCTCCCACGTTCACTCCTACCTCTGATTCCAAATTGGTTAATTCTGAGACTCCATCTGCTCAACTCTCAATTATGGCAACCACTTCCTCCTCACTTCCTGGCGATGCTTCTATTAATTATACTTCCATCTCTGATCCTACTGAATCCTTCCCTTCTTCGAGACCTCCGGCCATGGACACGCCAATTGCTCCACCTAATTTTGATGAAGCCAAAACTACCTTCGATCCTGCCCAATCTGCTGACGCAATTATGAACTTTCTTCGGAACATTGCCAATTTTAACTCCAACCAATCATTGTCCATTCCATCTAAATTACTGACTCTGAAACAAACTATGAAGTCAAATAAAAAATTAAAGCCAGGATACTGTGAATTTTATGAAACTGTTGCTGAAAAATTTCATAACTATCAACCTTACGACATCTTGGACAAATGTGCCGATTACCTTCTACATTTTCAGACCTATGGTATTGATTCACTTTGTCTTCGAATTGATCAAGATCTTGCTTCTGCCACCTGATGACCTTGTTTTTCTGCGACTGTTTGTTTTCGGTTTTTGTTGGATGTTTTTGTTTTTTCTTCCGCTCCTCTGTATTTTTCCGCTTTTGCACTTCCTGCTTTTTCCACTCCTTTCCCTGCCCTACCTCCTTTTTGGCCCCATGCTCAAAAATTATTTATCTCATTACTCAATTTATTTTAAAATTTTTATTTCCTCTTATTTTATTACAAATTAATTAATTTTCCCTATTTTTAAAACTATTTGTTATTTTATTCTAAATTTTATTCATTATCCTTTACCCTAGCCATGCGCATCTCATTCAGTTACATCTACTCGTGCGCGCGAAATCTTTCGCGACGGTCCTCTGCGACCGAGGTAGTTCCTAATGTGGCTTGTCACCCCTAGCCCCTATTCTCTTGACAAGGCAGATATGGGTCCTTGCACCCGGCGCTGCACAGCCATTCTTAGACCTGAGAAAAAAAGGAGTACTTTGTATTTGAATGTATGCAGTGTTTCTTTTCCAGCTTTCAGTTCTTCTTTCCCTTCTCTCTTTCTCTTCAATCCCTCCCCTCCCAATTCCTAGTCTTTTATGCTATGGTCAGCACTTACAAGCAGAAGGTCAAATCTCGCCATTGAAAGCCACGTTACCGTAATCTTCAGCCGGACCCACCCTTAGGCTTAGCATTCCTGGGCGAGGCAGGCTGCCAACTGACCTTAAGATTTCACCTTTGGCACGCAGAGCCGATACGAGCGCTGTTGCTGCTACTGACTCCCCCTTCTCCCCTCGTCTTTTCCTTTTTTTTTCCTCCTTTCTTTCTTCCACTTTCTTTGACTCTGATTCCTTCTTCACACAAGAAATAAATCCCTTTCCTTTAATTTATTTATCATCCGATGTCTCATGCTCATCTCTTTTTACCGATCTCCGAGATCACCCTACAGTTATTTTTCAAGAATAACTGTGGTCACCAGACCCAGTGTGACTTGAACTGAACGGGGTCCTTGTCCGGTTTTTCGTGAAGGGAAAGGGGGGCGGGAGCCTTTTTTATTTTATGCAGCCGAAACTTTATTTCCTGCGCAATGGCAGGAACCCGGATTTGAATCCCTCTCCTCTTAAGGGTGCTAAATGTTTTATGTTTTTTCTTTGGTAATGGCGAAAGGTTTGTATTTGTCTTTCTCTTGAAGCCCCACACGCATCTCAATTGTGCATGCTAGGAAGGGGGATGGACGCCGTCTAATAAGACTTCGGAATATTTCCTAGCAAGCACATCCCATCCCAAACGCGTGTGGGGCAGTGAATGCTGTGTGAAAGAGTGAAAGGTTTGAAAGATGTGTTTTTGAGGGACAGCTGGCAGAGAACATTATGTTTTGCTGAGGCTGTCTCGCTGATCACATTAAATTAGTTTAACCTTATGCCCGACAGCTGAGTGTCTGAATCTTAGTTCGACGGCACAAGGGATTAAGAAAAACTCAAGTGAAACTGATTTTAGATATAATTTGCTTTCGAGAGTTTTTCCTAATTACAAAGGAGGGGAGGAGTCTCCCCCCCACTCTCCCCCATGGCTACGCCCCTGGTTAGGGAGCTAGCGACTATTCTATCAAGGCAAACTTTGTGTGTTGTGTTAGCTCTATCTGAGGCAGGGGTCAGCAGTGACTTCGGTGTGCGTAGGGCATGTCCTTGTATAAGAAGGCCTGTAAAAGCTTGGAATAGTTTCCAGGATTCTTCTCTGGCCTATAAGTTTGAAATGAAAAAAAATCATCTGGCTACCAAAGCCTCATCGACTATGAGACATCCCGTATCTAACAAATATATTGTAATTTCAAAGAATTCGTGATTAGATATTGAATATTTGAGATTTTAGTAATCCAAATTACAATTAAACTTTTCACTCGTAAATTTACAATTGTTTATATATTGTTGAATTTCTACTTTATCTACCTGCCCTAAAAATACGATTTGGTGATTTAATTATATTTAGAAATCTTCACCTGTTAAACTCTACGAAACGGGCTCCATCTGATAAAACAGGATCCCTTACTGATATTTTCTAAACTTTTTCTCAAACATACTTCAAGCAAAATTTGAAACAGAAAAAAATTTATAGGTTATTTTGTTTTATATTTAGCTACCAGTTTATAATTAGATTCGTATATTTAATATAATAATTTCTACTTGGTTTTTGGATGCATATTTTATTAAGATACGATAAATATCTTCGTGCAATATTTTCTGCGCAAGCGGAAAATGCGTTATTGAACTCAAAGATAGCAAACTTCCAACTGCTCTTATAAATGGGGAAGGGCGAAGGAAATTGCAAATGTGAGGCGCCATTGCGCATTTGCAATGCAATGCTGTCATTTTTACCACCTGGGTTCTTGGCTGGACTTTGGTTGTCTTTTGTTTTAGTCATCATACATTTAATATGATTTAATTAGCGTTTCAACCTGTGTAACAAACCATGGTATAGAAGTAGCGTAGCCTATGCTATTCAATGAGTTTTTTTTTTCGCGTTCAGGAGTGCATTTTCTGAAAAGCCGTAGCATGGTTAGAGCAACTTTGCGGATTTTTTTAAAATTTAATAATATGTACATTTACTCATTTTACGAGTGCATATAAAAAAAATAAATACCTCTCAAGCACTGCTTGCCACTGGAAGTCTGACAGGAGGCTGTCAGTTTATATGCCACATTAGAAGGATCTGAGAGGATGGCAGGACCTCAGCAGAAAAACGACACACACATCCATGCCTTACCGGGGCTCGAACCCAGGTCCTTTAGATCAGTAGCCAAGAGTGCTAACCACTCGGCAGCATATTCTATTTTGTGTTCACTCGAAGATGTCAATGAAAATAAGATTCTGAACGTTGTTATAATAGCGATATGACGTTGTTTTCATATCAACAAGGACGTTGATATGAAAAGTAAGTACCTAGAGCCATCTGTTAACAGTTCATACAAGTGCAAATTCCTATGTGGTTGTTGATTTTTTGAAAATATGTTCCATTGTATAATACTTAATAATATAAAACTTCTAATCGTACATTAAAACATGAAGTTCAATTTGTTATAATGTAATAATGGTATCGATGAGCATAACGTGTTCAGAAAAATTAACTTTTTCTTGTTTAGCACTGCTTTTACCGATTTTACAAGTTGGGATTTTGTTAAGAAAAAAATTCCACGTTTAGAGGTCGCCATTTTTACAGATCTCCGAGATCACTCAGCAATTATATTTCGAAAACGACAACTGTGGTCACAAGACCCAGTGTGACTTGAACTGAATGGGGTCCTTGTCCGGGTTTTCGGAAAGGGGTGGGGGGGTGGGGAGCGTTTTTATTTCATGCGGCCGAAACTTAATTTCCCGCACAATGGCAGGAACCCGGATTTGGACCCCTCTCCTCTCAAGGGGGTTAAATGTTTTATGTTTTTCTTTGGTTAAGTCGAAAGATTAGTATTTGTGTTTCTCTTGAAGCCCCACACGCATCTGAATTGTGCATGCTAGGAAGGGGGAAAGACGTCATCTAATAAGCCTTGGGAATTTTTCCTAGCAACCACATCCCATCTCAAACGCGTGTGGGGCAATGAATGCTATGTGAAAGAATGAGAGTTGTTTGAAAGATGTATGATTTTGAGGGACAGCTGGCAGAGAATATTACGTTTTGCTGTGTCTTTCTCGCTGATCGCATCAAATGCTGATCACATCAAATTAGTTTAACCTTATGCCCGACAGCTGAGTCACTCCTTGGCTGAGTGTCTGAATCTTAGTTCGACGGCACAAGGGATTAAGAACAACTCAAGTGGAACTGATTTTAGATATAATTTGCCTTCAAGAGTTTTTCCTAATTACATAGGGGAGAGGAAGCTGCAATCGCAAAGTTTATAAAAGTTTATTACATTACGCCTTTGGAAACTTGCTTTTTCTCCCTTAGAAACTCGTTGTCTCTACTATGTATTATAAATATACAGGATCCTTTTGTAGCTTATGATCACTATCAACAGATGGCAGCACTTACTCGTCACCTCTGGTTGAACACTCTCAGAAATTTTACTCCTAAACCGTACAAAATTATTTCATAATAATATATTTATTTTATTAAATATATACTTATTGGCCAGGATAATCCAAAGGAGTGCAAGTATTGTTCCGAAAAGCCAATGAATGCAGATAATATTTTCCATGATTGTGAAGGATCAGGGATTATCTCCCTTCTTTGGTCTCAGTTGGAAACAGGCCTGGCTCTTATAGTGTGGATACCGAGGTTCGAATCCGAATGTACCAACATTAAGAGATATCTCTGCTAAATCTTCTCCCTGCCCTCGGTCAGAAAGGGGATACCTTTGTGCTTCGAAAAATAGCCTTACGTCGGATGGGAGGTTAAGCTGTGTATTCGTGCGCATGTTAAAGAACACGCTGGATTGCCTTGACGGGAGGCTTGGTTAGCACGCTTGGCTACTGATCTAAGGGACCTGGGTTCGAGCCCCGGAATTAGGCATGGATGTGTGTGTCGTTTTTCTGCTGAGGTCTTGCCATCCTCTCAGATCTCCTACTGCGGCATATAAACTGACAGGTTCCTGTCAGACCTCTGTGGCAAGCAGCTGCTTGAGGGGGTATTTATTTTTATTTATATCCTCTTCAACCAATATTCTCTGAAACTTTGAGACCTGGATATGTAGCCCATTGTGTTCAAAAACGTTCAACTCCTTAAATAAAACAACGCCATCCTCATTGAAAAAGATTTATTTCTAGAGCAAAACTGTTAGAGCAAAATCGTAAGAAAACTCAAGACTGGGTTCGTTTTTCAGAAAATTTTGTATTTAAAAAATATGATTTGAATATTTTTAACCCCTTATTTGGTATAATACATTCATGTTCTGGTCCTTCCGCAGCGCACACTCCTTAGCGCAGCGATGGTTCAGAGGTATCATGTTGTCTCGCGGGTCACCACAGAGGTGACACTGCGACTGCAGGGCCTTATGCAAAAGGCTCGGGCTTGTACCAAGGAGTGTCGATTTTGTACCTCAGTTTTAAAACAATGTTGAATTATCGGTATTGTAAAAAAAATCTATGTTCCAATTCCAATCATCATCCTTCAAATTACCAAAAAGAAAATATTCCGTTATACTACATTGGTTATCCAAAGAAAGGTAGGTAAGGTCACAGCTTTCCGAGATACAAAGCTTTATAGGCCTAAATGTCGGCAATGAATCGATAAAAATAAAATAGTAAAACAAAATAGTAATAGTTATGACCAAGGAGTTAAAATAATTGTACTATCATTGATTGGGAAAGGAGGTGACATAACTGATATTTGCGATCATTCCTTGTGAATCTATATAATATGGAGTTGAAATACCAAATAGTATCAAATCCCTCTAACATTGGTGAACTCATATGAATCTCATTTTAATTAATTAATTGAGCAATCGTAAGATCACTCCGTCCACGATTCGCATTTAATTCTGGATATTCGAAAATAAAATGTCAAGCTGTTGTTGTAAAAAAATAACTATTTATTTGCTTTAAAAATAAAGTGGTGATATCTTAAGTAGTTGTTAATATTGCATATTTAGACAAGATTTGCGATAATGCAACATTAAAGCAATAGAGTAAATTACAGGTATGTACCTGCATTGATTAGATGTATAGTTATAAATATTTGTAGATAATGTTTTGGAATTTTGCCAAAACCCAGTTCTTCAGAGTTGGGTTGTTCCCGGATATGGAGTTGGAGGCAATGAGGAAGTACTAAGAAGATTTAAACGTGTCGTGCTTTGTCCATTTGTCTTCCTTTCTTCTGTGTTGCTAGTCTGAAATCACCAGATCATTACTGGAAAAACCAATTATACTTCCATACAGGGGCGTAGCCCCCAAAATAACTCGGAGTTGGCAAAATTCGAAACAACTTCGCAAAATTTAGGTGAGTTGTGAAAAATCTGAAATTTTTCTTTTTGGAAAATTAAGCGGAATTATCAAAATCGAGACAACTTGGCAAATCTGTGGCAGTTTGGAAAATGGAGAGACGTCAAAATTTAGAGCAGTTGGCAAAATCGGGACAACTTGGCAAAATCTTCGGGAGTTGGCAAAAACCGGAGTGAATTGGTAAAATCTTGGGGAGTTGACAAAATTCGGAGTGACTTGACAAAATCTTGGGGAGTTGGCAAAATTCAGGTGAGATGGAAAATTTAGGATTTTTTTTCTGTTAAATTATGGCGAGTTGGCAAAACTTAGGGAGTTGATAAAATTCGCAGTGACTTGACAAAATCTTGGGAAGTTGACAATATTCGGAGTGACTTGGCAAAATCGTGGGGAGTTGGCAAAATTCTGGTGAGATGTGAAAATTTGGATTTTTTTTCTGTATAATTATGGCGAGTTGGCAAAATTCGGAGTGACTTGGCAAAATTCGGAGTGACTTGGCAAAATCGTGGAGAGTTCATCAAATTCAGGTGAGATGTAAAAATTTCAATTTTTTTTCTGTAAAATTATGCCATGTTGGCAAAATCGAGGCAACTTCGCAATATCTAGGAGAGTTGGCAAATCTTGGGGAGTTGACAAAATGCAGAGTGGCTTTGCAAAAATCAGGTGTAATGTAAAATTGGGATTTTTTTTTCTGTAAAATTGTGGCGAGATGGCAAAATCTAGGGCAATTGGTAAAATTCGAATCCATTTGATAAAATACGGGCGATTTATGAAAATTGGGATTGTTTTTGTGAAATTAAGGAGAGTTGACAAAATCGAGAAAACTTTGCAAAATCTATGGAAATTGGCAAAACTGGAAACCACTTGGTAAAGTACAGGTGAGTTGTAAAAATTGGGATTGGTTTTGTGAAATTAAGGAGAGTTGGAATAACCATGAACTCTTGGCAAAATCAAGGGGAGTTGGCAAAATTTGAAGCACTTGGTAAAATACAGGAGAGTTGTGAAAATTGTGCCTTTCTTGTGCAATTAAGGAGAGTTGATAAAATTCGAAGTGACTTGGCAAATTCAGGGAAGATGCAAAAATTGCGATTTTTTCTGTAAAATTACGTCGAGTTTGCAAAATCTAGAGTAGTTGGCAAAATTCGAATCCACTTGGTAAAATATAGATGAGTTGAAAAAATTGAGATTTGTTTTGTGAAATTCAGGAGTGTTGGTCAAATTATTGAGGAAAGTTAACAAAATGTAGGGCAAAAAATTCGAATCCACTTGGAAAATTCGGGCGAGTTGTGATAATTGGGATTGGGTCAAGATGGTTGACTAAAATTGAGAAAACTAGGCGAAATCTAGGGGAGTTTGAAAAGTTTGAAGTGGTTTGGCAAATTTAAGATAGATATAAAGATTGGGATTATTTTCGTGAAATTAAGGAGAGTTGGCGAAATCAAGGGAAAATTCACACTGACTTGCGACAATTCAGACGAGATGTAAATATTGGAATTATTTCAATGAAAATATGGCTAGTTGGCAAAATTGGAAGTTAAATGGCAAATTACGGTTAGCTGGTAAAATTGGAAGTGAAATGGCAAAATGCAGGAGAGTTATTAACCCCCCCCCCCCCCTTTCTCATTCTTACGGTAAAGAGCAATAACAGCAGACGCTAAACTTCGACTCCTTCGACGGTGTATGGATTACTGAGCTGCGGCACGCGTCGATTCCCGCGACGGCATCGATTAGCGGAAATATACGGTAAAGTGCTATCTCCTTTGTTTTGCGCCACGTTTTGTGATTTTTCCGATTTGAGGATTCAAAGCTTTTGTTTCCTCTCTAATATAACAGTCTTTAAGAGACTACTTCTATCTCATCATGTCAGTGGTTTTGGATTCCCGACTTCAGAACTCTTTTAGATTTTTTCTTCAAGACACCAACATTCGTGATATTCTTTGCAAACTTCAGGCTTATTTCAACGATGAAAATATTATCCAAGTGGCGCAGGAAATATCACGCTCTGTAGCGATTATAACCCTTTCTTCACTTGAGGCAAGTGTTCAACTATCTCAGATTTCTTCTCTCTCTATTAACGGCAAAGATATTTCTTTCCACTATCTTGGCTCCTCTACTAAACGAGTAATAATATCCAAATTGCCCTTCTTCATTACTAATGAAGAAATTACCGACGAACTTTCAAAATTTGGCCTTGTTAAAAATATTTCTTACGAATTCTACCCGGAAGAAAACTTTAAATCCATCAAAACATGTCAGGATCCTGACGATCGAATTGGATAAGCATATCTATTGCCGGATTTAATGCCACGATTTTTTATCCTGGCATCACAAAATTGTGTCGCCGATGCAAATCTCCTGGACACTTTGCAAATTCCTGCCCAATCTTCAAACCTACCTCTGTCAATAGTAACCCCAAACTAATCGATGAAAACATCACTCCAATTCCTTCACCTTCCAGCGGAAACCTTTTGGTCAAGTCAAATGCCTCTACTAAACTGGACCCTACAGATGCGATAACTTCTACCCACACTTTAGATGACAACTCTTCTTTCTGCGACAATAATTCTGATTTCGCTAACCAAATTCCTTCTCCAATTCCATTAATTGTGGACTTGGCCCAGAATGAGCCCGATACTTCTCCCAATGATGATCAATGTATCGCTTCGACTAATTCTCAACCTTTGTGCAAATATAGAAATGTCCAGAATATCTGTACCGCTATCTTTGGGAAAGACAGAGTAACCTACAAACATGAGGAAACTCAGGGCGTTATTATAAAATTCTTGGAATACATCGCAACTCATGAAGTAAACCAACTCAGAGACACTCCCAGTAATGTCCTGTCTCTAAAATCCACCATGAGACCAGATAAGAAGCTATTACCCGGATACAGTGCATTCTATGAGCTAGTAGCTGACAAATTTTGGCAATCCCAACCACGCATCATTTTACTTAAATGTGCCCTATACCTTCGTGTTTTCCAAAGACAAGGTCTTGAAAAGCTTCGCGAAAAAATAGACAAAGATATTTACGAACTTTCACAACCGTAATTGTTCTTCTGCTTCCAAGATATTTCTTTCCTTTGTTTTGTGTTCCTGCTCTACAAAATGTTTTTCTACCTTCGAAATTCTGTAACTGATGAGTTCCCTTGCTGCTTGTAATATGGTCTAACTTCTGATGAAGATAAGTAACCTTTTTATCTTTCTCTCTTTCTTTCTCCTTAATTCTATCTGCCTTCTTTCCTTTTCCCACTCTGATCGCTCACCGGGACATCCAGCATTGCGAGGTCTGATGTCTCGTTGAGCGCTCTCCTTTCCCATTTTCGATTTTTGCACTCTGCATACTGTCCAACTTCCTATTTTTCCTCATTATTCCGGCAAAATTAATAATTATTATCAATCAGCCGTATAGGCTTCGGCATTGCGCCGTATTATTTTAAAATTTTTGTCATTGTTCATCTCCGTTGAAAGAGATATGGGTCTCGACCCGGTGCTCTGTATTGTCCTCTATGATCTTTGATCTTGTGTATCTACTTTAGGGGCAGAAAGCAAATAGTTGATCTCAGTTTTCGGATTTTAACACAGTTGGTTTTCATAATTTCGAGTTTAACTGCAGTGCTGGGTGAGTTGTAGAAATTTATAATTTTCTACAGTAAGGTTGTATTTAGTTAATACGACTAGGACACTGTTTACCGTACCTTTGAGAACTGTTTTCGCAGCGCTCGTTGTTTACATCTGACACGCATTTTTGCAAAATGTCATCACTGACTGTGCTTACTGTGCTCTTGACAACTACTGGAGTGTCTCAACTCAGTACCCTCGGAGTTATCGCCGATTTGTATGGTGACAAGGCATTGAAGGCCATCCAAGCTTGGAATGGCCATAAGCTGTACGTCACCATGCAGACGATGGAGCAGATGGCGCAACTTTTAGCGTTAGGCGAATTAGACGTTGGCGGCAAAAAAGTAAATATTGAGAGGGCAGGGTCGAACATTGTAACTGTGATGGTGCACAGAGTTTTATTCGAGGTGGCAAATGAAGTCATATCAGCTGCACTTGCCCCGTATGGGAAGGTCATATCGATAGAATATGAAAAGAAAAAAGACGGCAGATTTAAAGGGGACTTCACTGGGTCTCGCATAGTAATTATGGATATGGCGCGGGCAGTGCCCATTGCCATGACAATTGCTCGATGTCAGGCCATTATGGTGTATGCGGGTGTTGTTATCACTTGTAAAAAATGTTCACTTCAAGGACATTTCGCAGCACAATGTAATTGCGATTGTGTGCAAAAATTGCAAGGTTAGTACACATCTGGAAAAAGATTGTGTTCTTCCTTGCAAAAAATGCAACACGGCAGGCCATTCCTTCAGTTCCTGCCATGTTCGCACTTTTGCAGACGCCCTGGCAAGTACAAAAGTGACCCAAATTGCTGCCAAGCCCGTCCAACAGGCGCCAGCCGCTACGGCCGAAGTTGCGGCCGAAACTGTATCTTCCTCGGCTAGCAACGAAGAAAGTGCAAAAAGCGCTCCAAAACCCCCTGCTGCAGGAACCCAAACTCCTTCAGCTTCAAACAAGTCAGCAAAAAACGCTGAATCTAATAAGGCTTCGCCTCTAGTGCCTTTTCAGTTGAGAGAAAATCTGCTGTTGCAGCCACTAAACGTGTTATAGCTACCGGGAAGCCCACACCAGCTCCAGCTAAGACAAAAACAAATAAAAACAGTGTGGAACTTTCTTCCGCCTCTCAGAGATCGGATTTTTTGAAAGATCCTGTTCAAGAAGAGCCAATTATAGGCTCTGAAACAGCGGCAATGGAGTGTGAAATCAGTGCCGCGACTGCTCTGCTTGAAGGTATTTTAAAAACATTCGGCGGAGTGTCTCTCTCTCTCAGATTCAGACGCAGAACTTTCGAACGTCTGAGAGCGCTGTTAGTTTGTTTTAGTTTTGGTAGTACTGGGCAGTTTCTGCCCTTGTGTTTTTTGTTGTTTTTTTTTCTTGTTTTTTCTTTTTGTGCTCTTTCTCTCTTGTCGATGGGCCCTTTTCTTCGACTTGCCACACTCAATGTTCAAGGTGCTAGGGCACCGAAAAAACAAAATTGGATCCGAGGGTACATCGAAGCTAATAACATCGATTTCTTCTTCTTGCAAGAGATTCATCTGGACTCTGACAGATATAGATCGTACTTTTCCTTTGGGTCCACCCAGTCACTGTGTGGAGTTGCTATCATTCAAGGCCGAAGAAACTTTTTTAAAATTTGCAAGTTTGAAGGCGATGTTGATGGTCGAATAATGAAGCTTGTGGTGGCAATCGACAATTTTCGAATATGCTTGGTCAATGTCTATTGCCCAAATAGATCGAAAGAGAGAACAGAGTTTTATAACAATTTAGAATATTTTTTACGTGATTCTTATGATTGTTTGGTATTGGCTGGGGACTTCAATTCAGTCGTTGATACAAATCTGGATGTCTCTGGAGGATCAGTTCATCAGTCTGATAGCAGCAGATTACAGCCATCGAGACTGATGAGCGGATACCATCTGGAAGACGTCTGGAGATGTCAAAACGATGATGAATTCGCCGCTACCTGGCAGACTTCGGACGGCCAGATCAAGCGACGAATTGATCGAATTTATGTCTCAAGCCATTGCCTCTCTAATTGTGCTAATTTTAACATCGCTGACGTAAATTGCCAGAATTTCTACGTCAGCGACCATCGGATTGTCTCAGGAGATATAATTATTCCCAGGGCGGATAGGAGGGGCAAGGGTTTGTGGAAAATGAACATTTCTCATTTGGGAAATGCAAATTTGAAACAATCCTTGACTGATATTTTAGAATCAGACATCGCGCTAGCCGAGTCATTTACAGACTCATGGTGGGAGGGGCTAAAGGGAAGGTTACGCGTTTGTTTACAAACAGAGGGAAGGCAACTCGCCGAAAAGAAAAGGGAAAGATTACGTTTCCTGAGAAGCATTGCATTGAACCTACGCAGAGGGGGGTGTCAAAGTGATGCTAATAACCTATTAGTGCAATCAGTCAACAATGAAATTAGTGAATTGTATATGTCAACTGGCCTTCAGGCAAAACAGGTATCGGTAGCAAAAAAAATCGAAATGGAGGAAAATTTTACCTCTGTCTATGAACATGCGGCTCCAAAAAATATGGAAGTTTCCTCCATTACTTCCATTCGCGATGATAATGGGGGGGGGGGGGGGAGTTTTTGGCACCGAAAACATAAAAAAAGTTTTTGTAAATTTTTTCGAAAACCTGTTTTGTGAAGACCAGCTTCAAGAAGAAGATATGACGAACTGGCTTCTAGATTGTCCACAAATTTCTCAAGATGACAAGAACATGCTTGAAGAGCCCATTACTGGGCAGGAAATTGAGAGAGCGATAAAAAATATCGGGAAGCGCCGCCGGCACTGGCGGCTTCCCGATTGAATTCTACAAAGCATTTTGTGGGCTTCTTCGAGTCCCCCCACTTGCACGGCTTTTTAACAACCTTATTGCCGCTGGTGAAATGTCTGAAAACATGAGGAAAGCTAAAATTGCACTTTTAGGCAAGCGATCCGATGGCAAAAATTGTTCAGTTAATGATTGGAGACCAATTTCTGTTCTTAAGAGTGATTATAAGATTTTTGCAAAAATTATTATGATCAGATTGAGTAAAGTTCTTTCGACCCTTATTGGACCTATGCAAACTTGCTCGGTGGAGGGGAGAAAAATTAATCAAAATTTGAGTATTTTAGCGGATGCAGTGGACTACGTTAATTTTAAACGTAGCAAATGCTGTTTACTCTCTGTTGATCAAAATAAGGCTTTTGATAGAGTGTCACATGATTTCTTGTGGCACCTATTTAAAGCCCATAATTTTGGCAATAATTTTATAAACACTCTCAAGTGTTTATATAATAATATTGAAAGTGGTGTCAGTGTGAATGGGAGCATCTCTGACTTCTTCCGTGTCTCCAAAGGAGTAAGGCAGGGATGCCCTCTGTCACCTTTGGTTTTTGTTTTGACCATTGAAACTTTAGCTAGGAAAATTCAAGCTGACCGGCTCTTTCAGGGAATTGCACTTCCTGGAAGGACCAGTGTCCAGCTTAAATATGTCGCCTATGCTGACGACATAAATTTCTTTTTTGAGAATGAATTTTCTCTAGATAGGTTTTTTAATATTTTCAAAATTTATTCAAAAGCCATAGGGGCGGAGCTTAATCTGGATAAGACAAGAGCTCTGACATGGGGCAAGTGGAAAGAAAATACGTACAATATTATAGTGCCAGTTAATGAGCCTATCAAAATACTTGGCGTTTATTTTGATAGAACAGGATGCCATTATAAAACTTGGACCGAAGTGCTAAAAAAAGCAAAAGAAAGTCAACAGATTTTGCTGGGTGTTGACTTGTCTCTCGCCAACCGTGTCAAATCGGCAAATGCTATTTTGATCTCAAAATTTACTTTGATAGGCAGCGTCTTCAGACCTTCAACTCAGTTTCTTTCTGACTTCACAAAAATTCTTTTTGATTTTATTTGGCAGGGCTCGAAAGCTAAAGTCTCTCGATTTATGCTATTTCGCCCCTGTAACGAAAGGAGGACTGAATATTAAACATCCCGGTTCATGGCAGAAAGCAGTTTCCCTGCAAGGAGCACTCCATAATATTAATAGTGTTGAACATCCAGGTGCTGCTTTCGGTAATTACTTGGGCTGGAAATTCTGCGAGCTGGGAGGCCAGAACACAGAATATCGTGGCCCGAGGGCTGCTAATATGTCCCATCGCTATATCGGGCTGGCGGACTTATACAGGTTTTGTGAGAGGTTCAGTAGCGGTACTTCGGTTAGCGAAATGCCTTTAAGGGACATGTATATGTCGTTTCTGCCGCCTTGGGTGGCTCCCATTGCTCATCGGTACCCAAATATCGATTGGGCAAAAGCCTGGGACAATATTTATAATCCTGGTGTCATTACTGAGTATCGTGATATCACCTGGCTGGCGGCTCACAATGCCCTTCAAACCCGGATTCTTCTACACAGTAGAATGGCCATTATCTCTGATAAATGCCAAATTTGTGGAGAAATCGAAGATATTGGCTACGTTCTGTATCACTGTCCTTTTGCGACAGCGGTTTGGAAGGACATATGTAGATGGATGAAAATCCAGAGCCTGTCACTGGAGGAAGTCCTTTTTCACACTAATGGGACCAGGAGAAATAATTATGTAATTAATATAACACTGGCCACAACAAAGGCTTTGCTTTGGAAGGGCCGGTGTTATAGACATTTTAATAATTCTTATTGGACGCCCAGTACTACCTTTAACGTTATTTGTAAATGTATCCAGAAACGGAGAAGCCTCGATAGAGGTTTCAAAAAAATCTGTATTTTTGGAAGCATTGGAAGGATTTCCTTTTTTTGTAGTTATTTGTTTTTTGTTTCCTGTGGCCTGTGAGCCATGTTTGTACCCTGATGCCCTTTGTTGGGCCTTAGTGTGCTTTGCCTATATGTTATTTTTCTTTTGGCGCTGGCCAAAAAATTTTTTTTGTCGCTTTGAAAAGGCTAGATTGAATCGCGCTCGCTTGCCGGCACAAGTGAGCTGCGATTTCTTCTAAGTCCAAACGTAAACAACTGCCTCCCAGTCGGAGGACAGGGCTGACGTCACTGGCGGCACTCGTCTCCGGCCGACTGGGGGGAGGAGCCAACGCGCGGCGCGCTAAGCCAATGATCTGGCTTAGATCTGTGCTGAGCGCCGGCCCCTCCCGTATGACTGACGCTTGCTCGTGGCTGCCTTTCCCAAGGCACGGTGGCGGTACGCAGGGCGCCCTCTATCGGACTGACCCGTATAGCGTATCGCTACCGAATTTTGGCGATTGTCTCCTTACGTATAATTGATTTGGCATATTAAAAGTTTCTTCTTTAATAGTGCTCTTTGTAATGTGAGAATGTGATTAGGTTGGCTATCCTTTTCCTTTCCTAATTACTTCTCTTTTCTTTTTTCAATCTCCCTTTATTACTGAATGAGGTGATTGGAGTATGAAATAACCGCCGAGGAGCTATGTTGCTACGTTACGTTTATTCGGCGGTTGAAGTTCTGAGAATGCAAAGTTAGGTCTAGCGGAGTGATTCGAAGAGCCAAACTCTTTAGAATCGCGAAGCAGTTTGTACTTATCATGGAACCACTAAGAATTCTCGCTATTTTCTAGATAAATAGTGGGTTTTCAGATTTTAATTTCCAAACAGCAGGACGTACTGCGGTATATCGTCATAATAAACAAGAATTTTCAAGATGCTAATCAGAAATAAGGAGTTCTAAGGGAGAAAAAGCAATTGCCACAGGCTTTTCGATTGCAGCGCTCTCTAAACATGGCGATTTCGTGTATTACAGTGAAGCCACCTAGCCAGGGAGAGGAACGAGTTCTCAACGTTATTTTTTCACAGCGAGCAGGGTTTTAAATTGCTTGCACCACGTGACTAATTTTACATACACTCTTGCTATGAAAAAGTCGAAAAAATTATTGTCTGAAATCTGTACCGGTCCTGTTATCGTGCTACATATATAAGATATTGAATGATTAGTACGGTACGATATTTTAGGTCATTAAATTCGTAAACATTGACTCTAGGGGGTGGTTAAGAATCTTTGTGAGCAGCGCGAAATTGTCTAATTTTCAGGGACAGCGCTGGTTACACTTTACAGAGCGCCAGGCATGTTCCAGGTTCTCAGAGAATAAGGAGGTTTTAGCAAGGAGTGTCTAAGGGAGAAGAGAGCCAGCATCCATAGGCGTAATGTAAATTTTTCGATTGCAGCGCCCTCTAAACATGACAAATTCGGGTATTGCAGTGAAGCCACCTAGCCAGGGAGAGAGAGGAGCTAGTTATCTGCGTTGTTTTTCAATTGCCGACGAAGGTTTTCAATTGTTTACACCACGTGACTAACTCTGACTCTAAAAAATTCGTTCAGAGAGAAAATAACAAAGAGAAAATTAAATTATTTTCTTTAATAAAATCCTATTTTGTAAAGCAGGTAGTAGCTCTGCTGAACAGGAGAATTTTAATATTTTAAACACTCTGCAATATTTAATATATTATAGTAAATTGAGATTTTTGTGTAAATTAAAATAATTTTTTAAATAACATATTATATTAATATAATAATATATTTAAAAATAATTTTTTATTTTATACAATTTTACATATTTTCATTAAATATGATATCGAGTTTTTCACTTGTATAAACGTTAAACAGATGGCAGCAGGCACTTCCTGTATCAACCTTAAAAAAAGAATTACACTGTTAGAGCAAAGTGCAGAAGCCTATATTTATCGATATGCTCCATGGAACCCAAACCCGCAACATACATTGCCTTATAATATATTCGTGAGATGATTCAATACATATTATTTTTAAAACTTCTGCAAAATTACTCAAAATAAACATACAACAGCTTTTCCAGTTATTGTAAAATATACTCGTGAACGGGATAAAATACTCATTGAATAACTTTATGCTAAGCTACCACTGTAGGAAAATAGCCATGATCGTTAGACAGGTTGAAACACTAAAGCACATTAAATATTCATTAAATATTTCAAGGTTAAGACAAACAATAGTTGCATCGTGCTAAAACGATTGCACTGCGCATGCGCAGATCGCGCCTTATAATTGTTTTTGTGACTGCACACCAATTTGCCAGGATCGGGTTCGGATCCATGCTTTGGTCAGCGTTGAGATTTATCTCCGCAAGATTCCCCACCCTGCCCACGGTCAGTAGGGGACACCAATGGGCTTGGAAAGGCCGCCGTCCGTCGGATGGGACGTTAAGCCGTGGCTCCTCACCCGGGACTCGAACCCAGGTCCCTTAGATCAGTAGCCAAGCGTGCTAACCAATCGGCCACGTGATTTAGTCTAAAATTAATTCAATATAATTTTGTGTCTTGAACAATTCAAAAAAAATTTCCCGTCAAGAAAGCTGTACCTAGCGTTATACTTTTAAACATAAAATTTTATGTTAATTTCGAGTATTTCAATAGAAACCAAAATCCCGTCCAATATACAAGCGCTACGTTATCTTAAACGGATATAGGCAACTTTTTGATCCAAGTCTCTTTTTATATGTATCCAGAATTTGGACAAATGGCAGTGTCTAAGGAGAAAGCTAGGTTCGCATAAACGTAAGTGGCGCCGCTCTGCGGAATTTTGCCGAAACTGAACGTGGCAAATTGGTGTGCTGGCACAAAAACAACTGTAAGTGGCGATCTCCGCAGGCGCAATGCAATCACCCTTGGCTGTTTGCGCACAATGATAGCTGACCTTAAAGTTATACACTGAATATTTTATCCTCTTTAGGAGTGCATTTTACGATACCTGGAAAAACTGTTGTATATTTATTTTGTGCAATTTTGCAGAATTTTTAAAATTATTTTGTAAATTGCTACATTTAATCGTCTTACGAATATATAAGTCAATGTATTTTGCAGGTTTATGTTCCCTGGAGCATAGCGATTAACATTTTCTGCATTTTGCTCTAATAGTCTAATTCGTTTTAAAGGTTGATACAAGAAGTGCCTGCTGCCATCTGTTGAATGTTTCTACAAGTAAAAACTCGATATGATATATATTCAAATTATGTAAAATTGTATAAAATATAGTTATATAGAAGACATTATCGTACACTATCAAATAAATCTCAATTTATTATAATATATTAAATATTATGGAGTGTTCAAAATATTTAAATTTTCTTGTTGAGCCGAGCTACTACCTACCAAATAGAATTTTATTACGGAAAGTAATTTTACCTCTTTGTTATTTTATCTTTCAACCGAATTGCGCGATTTTCAAAATTAGTCACGTGCTGTAAATAATTGCAAACCTTGCTCGGCAGGCTAGGAAAATTCAAGCTGGTCGGCTTTTCCAGGGCATTTCTCTCCCTGGAAGGACCAGTGTGCAGCTTAAATATGTCGCCTATGCAGACGACATAAATTTCTTTTTTGAGAATGAATTTTCTCTAGATAGATTTTTTAATGTTTTCAAAATTTACTCAAAAGCCACAGGTCGGAGCCTTAATCTGGATAAGACAAGAGCTCTGACATGGGGCAAGTGGGCGAGAAACACGAATAATATTATAGTGCCGATTAACGAACCTATCAAGATATTAGGCGTGTATTTTGATAGGACAGGATGCCATTATAAGACATGGACCGAAGTGCTAAAAAAAGCAAAGGAAAGTCAACAAATTTGGCTTGGAGTTGACTTATCTCTCGCCAATAGAGCCAAATTGGCCAACTCTATTTTGATTTCGAAATTTACGTTGATAGGAAGCGTTTTCAGACCTCCTACTCAGTTCCTTTCAGACTTTACAAAAATTGTTTTTGACCTTATTTGGCAGGGCACGAGGGCAAAGGTCTCACGATTTATGCTCTATCGCCCCTGTACAGAGGGAGGTCTGAATATTAAACATCCCGGTTCTTGGCAAAAAGCAGTTTCGCTGCGAGAGGCACTAGCTAATATTAATGATGTTGATCATCCAGGAGCTGCTTTCAGTAATTATCTTGGCTGGAAATTCTGCGAACTGGGAAGCCAGGTAGCAGAATATCGAGGCCCGAAATCTGTAAACATGTCCCAACGTTATAGAGAGCTGGCGGACGTATACAGATTCTGTGAGAGGCTGAGTAGCGGTGCTTCGGTCCGCGAAATGCCTCTAAGAAACCTGTATTTGTCTTTTCTGCCGCCCTGGGTGGCTCCCATTACCTACCGATATTATAATATCGACTGGGAAAAAGCCTGGGACAATATTTATAATCCTGGTACCACTACTCAGTTTCGGGACATTTAACTGGCTAGCGGCTCACAATGCCCTTCCGACCCGGTTTATTCTACACAGTAGAATGGCCTTTATCTCCGATAAATGCCAAATTTGTGGTAATATCGAAGATATAGGCCATATTCTTTACCACTGTCCTTTTGCGGCAGCAGTTTGGAAGGACATATGTAAATGGATGAAAATCCAGAGCCTCTCGTTAGAAGAAGTTCTTTTCCACACTAGTGGGACCAGGAGAAATAATTATGTCATGAATATAGTTCTCGGCACGACGAAAGCGCTGCTTTGGAAGTGCCGATGCTATCGTGGTTTTAATAATAATTATTGGTTGCCCAGTATTACCTTTCATGTAATTTGTAAATGTGTCCGGAAGAGGCGAAGCCTCGATAGAGGTTTCAAAAAGAACCCCCTCTTCTGGAAAAATTGGAAAGATTTTCTTTTTCTGTAGTGTTTTTTATATGTTCCCAGTGGCCTGCGTGCCCGTTTTTACTTTAGTGTCCTTTATTGGACTTTAGAGTTTCAGTTCCTTGTAGTTTTTTGCTCTTGGCCCCCGGCCAAAAATTTTGTTTATCGCTTCAAAAAGGCTTGATTGAGCAGCGTCCGCCCGTTTGCGCGAGCGAGCGCTGTTTTTTCTAAGTCGAAAACCATAACATTCGTTTCTCAGTCGGCGGAGAGGCCTGACGTCACAGGCGCCACTCGTCTTCGACCGGCTAGGGGGAGGAGCCGGCGCGCTAAGCCAAAGATCGGGCTTGGATCTGTGCCGAGCGCCGGCCCCTCCTGTGTGAGTGACGCTTGCTCTCTGCTGCCCTTCGCACGGCACGGAGACGATGCGCAGGCCTCTGTCGGGCTGACCCGTGTAGCGTATCGTGGCCGATTTTGAGCGCTTGTTTTGTCTTACGTTTACGAATGAGTTTTTTGAGTGTGTTGTATTGTACCTTTGTGTCTTTAAAGTGAGAATGGTATTTAGGAAAGCTTCACTATCTCTTTCCTGCTACTTCTCTTTTCATTTCCAGCTCTCTTTTTTTCTTTAATGAAATGTCTGGTGTGTGAAATAATCGCCGAGGAACTTACGTTTTTACGTTACGTTTTTTCGGCGGTTGAAGTTTCTGAGAATGCAAAGTTAAGTCAAGCTAAGCGATTCAAGGAGCCAAACTCTTCAGAATCGCGAAGCAGGTCGCACTTATCATGGAACTACTGAGAATTCTCGCTATTTTAAGTGATAAATAGTGGGTTTTCAGATATTATTTTCCAAACAACCGTCGAAAAATAATCCTCTTCCTGGCTAGGTGGCTTCATTGCAATACACGAATTTGCCATATTTAGAGGGCGCTGCAATTGGAAAATGAAAGCTAACTCTCTTCTCCCTTAGACACTCCTTGAAATAGAGCTAACTTCCATAGGCGTAATGTACACTTTTAGATGGTAGCGCCCTATAAACATGGTAAATTCGTGTATTGCAGTGAAGGCACCTGGTCAGGGAGAGAAGCGAGTTCGCTGCGTTATTTTTCCATTGTCGAGCAAGGATTTCAATTACTTACACCACGTGATTAATTTTACTTGCACTCTGACAAATATTGATTTCGAAAATTTCTGTGTTTGGAAATTAAAATCTGAAAACCCACTATTTATCTAGAAAATAGCGAGAATTCTCAGTGATTCCATGATAAGTCCAAAAAGCTTCGTGATTCAGGAGAGTTTGGCTCTTTGAATCACTCCGCTAGACCTAACTTTGCATTCTCAGTACCTTCAACCGCCGAAAAAGCGTAACGTAGCAACGTAAGCTCCTCAGCCGTTATTTCACACTCCAATCATCACATTCAGGAAGAAAGGGAGATTGGAAAAGGAAAGAAAAGGTGATCAGGAAAGAAACAATGATAGCCAACCTAATCGCATTCTCACATTACAAGGAGCAAAGTTAAAAGAAAAAACAATTTATTTCCAACTCAAATACACGTAAGAAGACAGTCGCCGACATTTCCTTCGTTTATATATAAAAATAATAAAGGGAAATTAAAATTATTTTAATTAGTAACGTCCTATTTTATAAAACAGGTAGTAGCTCTGCTCAAGAAGGAAATTTTAATATTTTTGACACTCTATAATATTTAGTATATTATAATAAAAATAAGTAAATATCCCCTCAAGCAGCTGTTTGCCACAGAGGTCTGACAGGAGCCTGTCAGTTTATATGCCATAGTAGAACGATCTGTGAGGATGGCAGGACCTCAGCAGAAAAAAAGACACGAACATCCATGCCTTATCCGGGGCTCGTACCCAGGTCCCTTAGATCACTAGCCAAGCGCGCTAACCACTCGGCCAAAATTGAGCTTTATGTCTCAATGGACAATAACATGTTCTGTGCAATTATATTTTATACAGTTCTTCACATTTTCAATAAATATCATATCGAGTTTTTCACTTGTATAAACGTTCAACAGATGGCAGCAGGCACTTCCTGTATCAACCATAAAAAAAGGAATTACCTGTTAGAGCAAAGTGCAGAAGCCTAAATATATCGATATGGTTCATGGAACACACAAACCCGCAACATACATTGACCTATATATTTGTAAGATGATAAAAGTATTAATTTACATATTATTTTAAAACTTCTGCAAAATTACTCAAAATAAACATACAACGGCTTTTCCATCATCATCATCATCCTCAAGCAGCCATGGGCTACGGAGTTCCAACCAGACCGCGCAATTTAGTTCTCCAAGCAGATCTGTCCTGAGCTATATCTGCTGCACCTGGCCACTGCGCACCAACTCTAACAAGGTCCTGTTTCACATTGTCTGACCACCGCATCCTAAGTGTCCCCCTCTCTCTGAGGCCTTTAGGCACACTGTTCATAACCCTATTCGCCAATCCATAATTATCCATACGGGCAACATGGCCAAACCAGCGGAGTCTCTCTCTGCACAATATGCTGCTTAAAGGAGGTTGCAGACTCCTTTGCCTAACCTCATCATTAGTTACAAAGTTAAACCACCTAATACCCAAGATACTGCGTAAGCATCTAGAATCAAAAGCATCTAGTTTCCTGTTATCTTCTTTACACAGCGTCAGTTATCGTAAAATGTGCTCCTGAACGAGATAAAATACTCACTGAATAACTTTACGCTAAGCTACCACTGTAGAAAAATAGCCATGATAGCCAGACAAATTGAAACACTAATTAAATCACATTAAATATTCATTAAATATTTGAAGACTAAGACAAACCATATTTGCAGGGTGCTAAAACGATTGCACTCGCATGCGCAGAACGCGCCTTACCGTTGTTTCTGTGGCTGCACACCAATTTGCCACGTTCGGCTTCGGCAAAATTCCGCAGAGCGGCGCGACTTACCCTTGTGCAGAGCTGAACTTCTTCCTTGAAAATCTTGCTCGGCAACATACAAATAGCGCAAGGAACCAGCTCCTTTCCCTGGTCAGGTGACTTCACTGCAATACACGAACTGGCCCTGTTTAGAGGGCGCTGCAATCGAAAAGTTTACATTAAGCCTATGGAAGCTAGCTCTCTTCCCCTTAGATACTCCTTGAAGAGAGGAGGCTACAGTTTTAAGTAACGTGGCTACAGTTTAAGTAACGTAAAAGTTTACATTACGCCTTCCGTAGGCGTAATGTAAACTTTTCCATTGCAGCGCCCTCTAAGAATGACAGTGAAGCTACCTTGCCAGGAAGAGGAGCCCAGCGTTTACCGAGCAAGGTTTTCAAATGCTTACACCACTTGTCTTTGACTCTGAAAAATGTCATAATTTTCGATAGGGAGAAAATAACAATGAGTATATAAAATAGTTTTTCTTAAAATTATTTAAAACTGGTAGCAGCTGTGCTCAACAAAAAAATTGTGATATTTTTGAACACCACCATATTTAATATATTATAATAAATTGAAATTTATACCTCAATATACGATAACATGATCTATATAATTAATTATATTTTATATAATTCTAGATATTTTCAAAAATTTTTTTTTTGTTTTGCTGTTTTACAGCAGTCCGTATCTCCTTTTCTGTAATGTCATCATCTAACCGAGACGTCACTTCGTTGGCGACTCGTGGCGTATCTTCTAGCCATTTATCGATTTCTGTGAGTGAAAGGCTGTCAGGTGGGTTGGGTTGTTGGGTTGTTTTACCTCTGAACGGCACTTTTTTGCACACCATGGGCTAAATGGCCAGGTCACATGGACCCCGAAGGCTCAGAGAAGGTTGGGGGAGTGGACCCACTGGAACAGCTGTTGGGAAACAGATGGTAGCCTCCCGTCAAGGCCATCCAGCGTGTTCTTTAACGTCGTTATTGTATTGAGTTGTTTTACCTCTGAGCGGCACTTTTTTGCACACCATGGGCTAAATGGCCAGGTCACATGGACCCCGAAGGCTCAGAGAAGGTTGGGGGAGGGGACCCACTGGAACAGCTGTTGGGAGACAGATGGTAGCCTCCCGTCAAGGCCATCCAGCGTGTTCTTTAACGTTGGGTTGTTTTACCTCTGAGCGGCACTTTTTTGCACACCATGGGCTAAATGGCCAGGTCACATGGACCCCGAAGGCTCAGATAAGGTTGGGGGAGGGGACCCACTAGAACAGCTGTTGGGAGACAGATGGTAGTCTCCCGTCAAGGCCATCCAGCGTGTTCTTTAACGTGCACAGGGTATGGCTCTCCCACACACGGGGCCACGGTTTAACGTCCCATCCGACGGACGGCGGCCTTTCCAAGCCCATCGGTGTCCCCTACTGACCGTGGGCAGGAAGGGGAAGGCTGTCAGGTGAAAAAAATATCTTTGTAGAAATTATAGACTTCTTGTCTAAAGCCAATTTGGTCCGAAATAATATTCCCTCCCATTGTACAGTCGCTCAAAGAAGTATCCGAACGCCATGGTTGACTACAACATTCAAATAAAATATCTGGCAACGATTTTTTCAGAAATTAGTGATCTGGCATCCTTCGTGTACTGCACACGAAGGATGCCAGATCATTAAATTCTGAAAAAATCGTTGCCATATATTTTTTCTGAATTTTTTTAATCAACCATAGCGTTCGGATACTTTTTTGAGCGACTGTACGCTTTTCTCGAGAATTTCGCTTAAATTTCGCAAGTAGGCTGCTGAGGTTGTTAGCCTCGTCTAGCCTACCGCTTGCAAGGTTTAATCTCGCCTCAGAGCCTTTCACTGTACATTGCTCGTTGAGTTCTCTTTTAATGTCAGCGATGATATATCTGTTGTAGTTGTCATCGGCTTCTGTATTGTGTAGGCTGCTAAAGCCTGTCTTAAGAAAGTTTGACGCTTCCGCTTTTTCCCTGCCAAACGCTTTCCAGCTATTTTAAGTATATCCCTCACCCCCCTCTGAGTTCGTCCCACCAGGCTGCTTCGGTAGCCTTCGCACTGCTTATTCTAGTGTTTAAAATTTTAATCGATTCACAGATGTCAATTTTCCTAAGACCACTCCTTTGTAATTAGGAAAAACTCTCGAAAGCAAATTATATCTAAAATCAGTTTCACTTGAGTTTTTCTTAATCCCTTGTGCCGTCGAACTAAGATTCAGACACTCAGCTGTCGGGCATAAGGTTAAACTAATTTAATGTGATCAGCGAGACAGCCTCAGCAAAACGTTCTCTGCCAGCTGTCCCTCAAAAACACACATCTTTCAAACAACTTTCACACAGCATTCACTGCCCCACACGCGTTTGGGATGGGATGTGCTTGCAAGGAAATATTCCAAGTCTTATTAGACGGCGTCCTTCCCCCTTCCTAGCATGCACAATTGAGATGTGTGTGGGGCTTCAAGAGAAAGATAAATATAAACCTTTCGCCATAACCGAAGAAAAAACATAAAACATTTAACACCCTTGAGGGGAGAGGGCCTACATTTACTATTTCACCTACATTTATGAACCAACAAAAATACCTCTTATGCCGGTATTTAATAGTGTCAACGTGAAACCACTGGAATGCAATATTCTTCTTTATAGTCGATTGATCATTCAACTTGTACGACAGGCTTGGCGAAATAAGCGAGGAAATATTGAGATACTTTTCAAAACAGTGCAGTGAAAAAGTACTTTTATCACTTTACAAAGCGTAGATTTTGCGGGAAATATGGAGTTATAGTTACCATCACGGAAAATAGAAGGCGTAATCAACCAACCATAATATATTTCAACTTAAATGATCTTAGCGTTTATTTTTATTAAATAGTTACTATTCTCAAATTTGTACACAACATTTTTATAACCTTATTATCTATCATAGTCTGTAAGAAAGTAAACCCTACCACACGAACCTAAGAAATTTAAAATGAGGATTTAATAGGCGACCAAAAGGTTTGAGATTTATTTTTATAACTTTATTAGCTATCAGCGTCTGTAACAAAGTAAACCTTACCTAACACGAATGTAAACATTTGAAAATGACAATTTAACAGGGAATAGCGAGTTAGATACTGTGAAAACTAGCGAATGCAATATTTAAGTGGATTGAAAGAGGTGGCGCCATCTTTTGACGAAGTTCGTAACTAAATGGAAATAATAGTAAGCGATTATCTGTATCAACTACCTTTCGGTGAAATTGACCACACATATTCCCGAAAAAATTTCAAAAACCTTTAAGTTTGAAAATCAATCATTTTTTTGTCATCCCAAGAAAGTGCTGATTAAATGTTTTTTCTCATAATAGTGAAGAGCATATCATCATGTTTCAGAGGGGCAGGGGTGGCTCAGTTGGTAGCGCGCCAGGCTCGTAATCTGTAGTATCCCAGGTTCGAGTCCCAGCTGGGTCAGTGTTGAGATTTATCTCCGCAAAATTCCCTGCCCTGCCCACGGTCAGTAGGGAACACCGATGGGCTTGGAAAGGGCGCCGTCCGTCGGATGGGACGTTAAGCCATGGCCCCGTGTGCGGGAGAGTCATACCCTGTGCACGTTAAAGAACACGCTGGATGGCCTTGACGAGAGGCTACCATCTGTCTCCCAACAGCTGTTCCAGTGGGTCCCCTCCCCTAACCTTCTCTGAGCCTTCGGGGTCCATGTGGCCTGGCCATTTAGCCCATGGTGTGCAAAAAAGTGCCGCTCAGAGGTAAAACAACCCAACCCAACACAACGGTCAGTAGGGGACACCGATGGGCTTGGAAAAGCCGCCGTCCATCGGATGGGACGTTAAGCCATGGCCCTGTGTGTGGGACAGCCATACCCTGTGCACGTTAAAGAACACGCTGGATGGCCTTGACAGGAGGCTACCATCTGTCTCCCAACAGCTGTTGCAGTGGGTGCCCTCCCCCAACCTTCTCTGAGCCTTCGGGGTCCATGTGACCTAGCCATTTAGCCCATTAGCCAAAAAGTGCCGCTCAGAGGTAAAACAACCTAACCCACATGCCACGGCATTACGTCCCATCCGAAGGACGGCGCCCTTTCTCACCAAGGGCAAGTGAGGGTTTAGCGGATGAAAATCTCGTCCATCGCCCTCCTCTCTGAGAGATTAATAGAGCAATATGTAGTTATTTGGAATTTCTTTCATATTTTGACTTTGAAATCATTCATTAAGTGTGGATTAAATGATATATTAATTATATAATGGAAAGTTCTCAAAAAATAATGGATATGCTATTGGAATGATGTCTACCGGATGGTTTAGTGAAAAGCTCTGACGCCACGTCAAGGCACCATCCATGTCAGAGTGTTTTGCTCTAACCTGGAGAAAACCCCTCCACACTTTGGCAGCTAGTGTGGAAGGAAAAAGAGGGAGTGTTTTGCTCTAACCTGGAGAAAACCCCTCCACACTTTGGCAGCTAGAGTGGAAGGAAAAAGAGGGACCATGATGCTAAAAAGCATCAATCAGAATTTATATTCTGTTGAGCGAATTTATTGGAAATATTTTCCGACAGAGATATTCGTCTGCACGGTCCAAATTTTCTGCACAGCGTCCCCTGTTTGCAAGAGTGATTGGTTTAAAAATCAGGTTCCCACTTGGCCCGTGGCTTCGTCTCTACACAAATTGTGATGGCTAGTGTATCACTTTTAATCTGTATATTCTGTTGTTCCTTGCACTAATGGTTAGGTTTGTATATTCTTCCGTCCCTCCGACATTTTACACAGTTTGAACACGAAGAATTTAATGGTGATGCAAAGGTCATTGCTCACTCGGCGCTCTCTCTCAAAGGCCGTGGCAAACGATCGAGTATTTATTTCGTCAGATTTCGACCTTCTGTTATTCCTGATGTACTTTACCGAAAGCTCCCAAATTTCTTTGGCAGAATCCCCCTATCTGACCCCACGTTGGGTTAGGAAATCAAGTCCCTAACTGCAATGGAACGCCTAAATATATAATACCTTTGGAAATGTGGGAAATCTGGCAACGGAAGCAGATTTAAATGCTATTTTACTTTCAAAGTTAGGGAGCAGTAAATGGCAACAATAGATTTGAGGAGCGATTATCGTTTCCCGTAGTAATAGCATGGTACATATTTTTGCCACTAGCAAGCCCCCCTTTTGGACGTTCGTCTTGATATTTGGCATTGCAATTCGGACCACACCCAGAAACATTCTCTGAAAATTTGCAGCCTCTATGTTGAATTCCCGATGAGTTATGGCTGCCACAGACATCGTCTTTTGTTATATAGATTAAAATAGGCAAATAAAATTGGGAATTATTTTAAAATCAACGACTTTCCTATATAACAGACTTTTATTTGGTACGTAGCATATTGCTAGTAGTCTTAGAAGAACCATTTTGGCAAACATATAGAATTGAAAAACCAACAAATGATGAAAAAAATCCGAAAAAAAAATGAAAGATATTATCGGAAACTACCACTATATTTATTATACAAAATAATATAAATATATTCATTTCGTTCTATGTGTACTCCTTTGATAACACCCGAAAGTACTAGATCACGGATATATCTCTTTATGATATATCTAAAATTTAAACAAAATAGATTTTATTCCGAATGTATCAATCGTACATTCCCTAGTGCCTCGCAAACTTTTTTACTCTGCGGCACACTGAATCTAATTTTTTTTTTCGCGGCACACCTAAAAGATAATTTTTGGTGGTTACGTAAAGAGAGGAAGTTTTTGTCGGTGCACACCAATTTCCCAGGGTCGGCTTCGGCAAAATTCCGCAGAGCGGCGCCACGTACGATTTCTCCTTAGACCTTATTTGGGAAGGCTACTTCAACATAATATTTCTTTGCAATGTGTATCAATCTATTAGAATTGAAAAGCATCTCTGTTAATTTTGACGATATCAGTTTTCTTATCAGTAACTACCACTATGGTTTTTGAGCGATATTAATATCTATTAATATTTCTAGTTTCACTTTTCATGAATACAAAAACATTTATGTACAACGTTTTCTAAGAAAGCAGCAATCCTCTATCAGCCGGTCGGAGCCGGCGGGCTCGATCTAAAGCATGTTAAAACTTGGATTCGTACCCTACAGTATGTTGACGTTATTCAAACGCTGAATATCCCATCCCACCCTGCGAGTGCATTTCTCTCATATTTTCTCGGCCCAGCCGCACGGAAATATGCTGAGAAATGTACTTATAAGGGTTCGAAATGTAATACTGTAAGTAGAAATTATGTATTTTTGTCGGACGTCAATACCACATTAGAAACTAAATATGTGTTAAATCATGATAAAAAATGAGACAAGAAATTAGTGTACTCTGCTTTGCTCCCGGTGGAAATACCGCAAATTGTCAACAAAAGACCGGATATTGGATGGAAAATTGTTTGGTCGAACTTGCAAATCAAACACATGGAGGCCCATAAACAAGACTTCCTTTGGAAACTCGCTCACGACATCCTTTTCACACGAGATAAGGCGTGGGCAAGGGGAACGTCAAGATCTGACAAATGTGCCTTTTGCGCGTGTATCGAAATCACGAAACATTTATTCTATGACTGCAAATTGGCGCAAGAATTATGGCTAAAATTTCAAACGTGGTCAGGATTGCCAGCAATGTCAGCGGACACTGTATTATTCCATCATCCGCTGGCAATCAGCAAACAAAAAAAATATGTTTTGGATATCTGCCTGACCGAGATTAAACACCAACTCTGGAGGGCTAGGGAAAGAAAATTTTGGAGAAGCAAAACAGAGAACACAGAAAAATTGCTATGGAAAACAAAATGTGAACTTCGCGATCGGTTGCAGCTGGATAAGAAGAGATTGACAGCAAAGCATGCCATGTACTTGTGGCGACCATGGGCTAAATTTGTTGGAGTGACTAAGGAGGGAATCTTATTTGTAAACTTTCAGTAATTATTTGGCAATTCCCTAATCATCATTAGGATTCAATTCATTGTTCAAATCAAAAGTTTAATTCTTAACAGGTTATTTTAAAATCATTGAAACTTACTTTTAACATTTAATGAAAAAAAGTTTTTATATTCAATACTACAATTAAGGTAAATCCTAAAGTAAAATCGAATAAATAATCCTTAAATGTATTTTTCCGAACTATTGCTAAAATTTAACTGTTCAGATACTAGTTATTTCAATACAATGTTATATAAAACTAAAATTAGATATAAATGTGTAAATATTTAATGTTAGAATATATTAACCTAGTTGCAGTTGTACTTTGTATTTCAATGTATGCAGTGTTTCATTTCCAGCCTTCAGCTCTTCTTTCCCTTCTCCCTTTCTCTTCAACACCCCCCCCCCCCCCCCAAATTCCTAGTCTTTTATGCTATGGTCAGCAGTTACAAGCAGAAGGTCAAATATCGCCATTGAAAGCCACATTACCGTAACTTTCAGCCGGACCCACCCTTAGGCTCAGCATTCCTGGGCGAGGCAGGCTGCCAACTGACCTTAGAATATCACCTTTGGCACGCAGAGCCGAGACGAGCGCTGTTGCTGCTACTGACTCCCCCTTCTCCCCTCGTCTTTTCCTTTTTTTTTCCTCCTTTCTTTCTTCCACTTTTTTTGACTCTGATTCCTTCCTCACACAAGAAATAAATCCCTTTCCTTTAATTTATTTATCATCCGATGTCTCATGCTCATCTCTTTTTATGGATCTCCGAGATCACCCTATAGATTATTTTTCAAGAATAACTGTGGTCACAAGACCCAGTGTGACTTGAACTGAACGGGGTCCTTGTCCGGGTTTTCCGGAAGGGAAAGGGGGGCGGGAGCCTTTTTTATTTTATGCCGCCGAAACTTAATTTCCTGCGCAATGGCAAGAACCCGGATTTGGACCCCTCTCCCCTCAAGGGTGCTGATTTTTTTATGTTTTTTCTTTGGTTATGGCGAAAGGTTTGTATTTGTCTTTCTCTTGAAGCCCCACACGCATCTCAATTGTGCATGCTAGGAAGGGGGATGGACGCCGTCTAATAAGACTTGGGAATATTTCGTAGCAAGCACATCCCATCCCAAACGCGTGTGGGGCAGTGAATGCTGTGTGAAAGAGTGAAAGTTGTTTGAAAGATGTGTGTTTTTGAGGGACAGCTGGCAGAGAACATTATGTTTTGCTGAGGCTGTCTCGCTGATCACATTAAATTAGTTTAACCTTATGCCCGACAGCTGAGTGTCTGAATCTTAGTTCGACGGCACAAGGGATTAAGAAAAACTCAAATGAAACTGATTTTAGATATAATTTGCTTTCGAGAGTTTTTCCTAATTACAAAGGAGGGGATATATGAGCTTACTTCTGCGAACAAATTTGCATTATTCTTGGCTCAAAGTTAGATAAACACACTCGCATCTCTTCATCAATCATCTGAAGCCGCTCACACTTCTTAGATTTAATTTCAGCCAATGATGAGAATCCAAGTTCACAAAGATAAGACGAGCCGAAAGGTAACAAGGCTCGAATAGCTTTTGTGCTCAATTCAGGATATTGAGGTTATCATGATATTGAATTCAGGATATCTAGTGTCAATTTGAAAATCTCTCGCGGCACATTTGGAATCTCTCAAGGCACACTACTGTGCCGCGGCACACAGTTTGCGACCAAAGCAGACTTGTTATTCATTTAGATAAACATGTCTATCTAAGTAACAACTATTGCACTTCGACACCGCAACCGTCCTTTCTACGAAGGTCCTTCTTCACACTTTCCACCCAACTCTAGGATCATCCCTGCTCCTCAAGTTATCTGAAACTAACTTATTCCTTAATCTAATTTTATGGACAGATATAAGCCATCCAGGGGACGCTCTCCTATAAATGTGATTAAAATGGATCCAATAATTGAAAATTATTTACAGACGTACCTTAATTGTCAGCCATATTCATGTTATTCCCTTCACGGGGCACTTATGGGTCCTGATGACTCCTACCAGAACTTGCGGAGAATATTGCCATCTGAACGGAAATAACACGCACAAAACATTAAAGGAATAGCTGATTTACTTGACATATTTCAGAACATTAACAAAACTAGGATTTCCACTTTTTTAACAAAAAAACCTTAAAAATATACACGCTTTATGTAAATGATTTTATTGTTCGAAAATGAGAAGTTCTTATTAATAAGCAGAGCAAAGCGATTTAAAAGAACAGCCAACGAAGAGTTCCCCAAAGTGATTTTATGCTTCAGAGATCAGAGATCATAAAGGACAAGATGGAGTACCAGTCGAAGACTATACCTCCTTCATATAAATTGGCCATAGGCAAATGACAAAGTAAAAGAATAAGGCAGCATAAGCTGCGGCAGAGACTGCCCATGATAAAATTAAGTAAAGGAAGACAGGAAAATGTTTAAATTTCGAAGTAAAAGAAAGAATGGCCGAAAAGGTGAGAAAGGATAGGAAAGAACATTCACTGAAAAAACACAGACTTCGCATTAAATTACTGCGATGTCAAAAGTTACAGTGAGCTGAGTTAACGATAGCAGGAAGTACGAAAGAAAGAGGGGAAGAAAGGAAAGGAAAGGAAAAAATTACCACAACGCCAGGAAAAGCAACAAAAACAACAGAAAAGTAGCACCATAGCAGCAAAAGCACAGAGATCAACATGAAAAGTTACGTCAGAAAGCAAGCAAAGTAAATACCTGTAAGAGCGTGAGATCACAAGCTGATAGGATGTCCCTTAATATCGTTGTCAACTTTAATGCGAACCATGTTAAGTCCATTGCAGGAATAAAAAGGGAGGTAAAGTGCACATTTTTCCAGGATGGTCCACGGTTGACATCCACTAAATTTGCAATATATCAGATTATAGAACTCAAGGTATCCAGGTTTAAATATTTTATCGGGCAACAATGATTTCTTCAAAGTCAAGATGTCTTCGGGAGTGTCCCTGAGTTGGTGAATTTCGTGGGTGGCCATATACATCAAAAAATTTATGACGACTTCATATGATTCTTCTGTGTAAAAGAACCGTCTGTTATTTCCAAAAAGGAGAGAGTCAGTAATCGGGGGAAGTTTATTTTTCTGCGAGGATTGAGCTGTATCCGGTTCGAAATTCTCTACGTTGTTTTGAGTGTCGAGGGACTCATCATAATCAAGGTCCATAACTAGGGATTTTGGCGAAGGGATGGAATCAAAAGAATCAGAAATCTTATTATCGAGGGAGGATTCAACGCCAATGAGAGGAGTGGAATTTTTCACAGTAATGGGATCTAAGTTGGCCGAAACCCCAGGTTTGTCTGCTTTGATATCACAATCAGAGAAGGGGTTTGGGAGAATGCCATCATCATTTGGGTTGGAGCGACTAATAGTAGCAGAAGGTTGTTTGCTTGTAGCAGCAGAGGCAAACGATTTAGCAGCACAGGAGTCAGCAAAATGGCCTGGCTGCCTACAATTCCGGCAAAGCTTTGTTATTCCTGAGTAGAAAATAGTGGCTGTGAATCCAGAAATCAACAAAAAGTTGGGGATATGTTCATCTAAATCAATTTTCACAATTCTGGTTCCAGTTTTAATGCTCTTGTATTTGTCTTCTTTGTAATACTCGTGTTCTATATCCTGAATTTTGCCATAATGAGACAGTTCAGCAGCAATATCCTCGCAAGAGATAAAAAAAGGTAATTTAGAGACAAATACCTTTTTGATCGAAGATCCGAGGTAATGGTAAGAAATATCCAGATTATCCACTTTTAACACAGGATGTTGTAGAAGATCTTCAGTAGCTTCATCTGAGGATAAGGTTATGATAGCCACGGAACGATTAATCGCTTGAGCCACTTCAATAACATTATTCATTTGGAGTAAATCTTGAATTCCACAAATAATTTCTTTGATGTCTAGTCCTTGCAAGAAAAATCGGAAAGATCTTCTAAGTCTGGAATCTCTTAGTGCAAACATGCTGAAAAGAATGTGCACAAAGGAACAATAGTCTCGAAAAGACTGTTAAAAGAAAGTGGGAAACAAAGCTTTGTTCCCACTGAACGGAGGTTGGAAGAAACGTGGCAAACACAAAGACGATCGCCCGCTCAAGGAGTGTCTAAGGGAGAAGAGAGCTAGCTTCCATAGACGTAATGTAAGCTTTTCGATTGCAGCGCCCTCTAAACATGGCAAATTCGTGTATTGCAGTGAAGCCACCTAGCCAAGGAGAGGAGCCAGTTCCTTGCGTTATTTTTCCACCGCCCAGCAAGGTTTTCAATAGCTTACACCACGTGACTAATTTTACATACACTTTGTTCAAAGTGCCCATTTCTTAAATTTTACCATCATGATTTCTTTTCACAAGGATTAGTTAAAATTATTTTCTTTAATAAAATCTCATTTTGTAAAACAAGAGGTAGCTATGCTCAACAAAGAAATTTTACTATTTTGAACATTCTACTATATTTAATATATTATAATAATTGAAATTTATGGCTTAATGCGAGACAACATGTTTTGTTTAATTATATTTTATAGAATTTAGGATATTTTCAATTAAAGTCACATCGAGAGTCTTACTTGTATAAACTGTCAATAGATGGCAGCAGGCACTTCTCGTATCAACCATCAAAAAAGTTTACTATTAGAACAAACTGCAGACACCTATATATGTCGATATGCTCCAGGGACCACCAAACTGCAACATACGTTGACTTACATGTTCGCAAAATGATTAAATGTATTAATTTACATATTAATTTTAAAAATTCTGCAAATTTACTCAAAATAAACATACAACGGCTTTTCCAGGTATCGTAATATATACTCCTGAACGGGATAAAATACTCACTGAATAACTTTAGGGTTGGGTTGGGTTGTTTTACCTCTGAGCGGCACTTTTTTGCACACCAAGGGCTAAATGGCCAGGTCACATGGACCCCGAAGGCTCAGAGAAGGTTGGGGGAGGGGACCCACTGGAACAGCTGTTGGGAGACAGATGGTAGTCTCCCGTCAAGGCCATCCAGCGTGTTCTTTAACGTGCACAGGGTATGGCTCTCCCACACACGGGGCCACGGCTTAACGTCCCATCCGACGGACGGCGGCCTTTCCAAGCCCATCGGTGTCCCCTACTGACCAAGGACAGGGCAGGGAATTTTGCGGAGATAAATCTCAACGCTGACCCAGCTGGGACTCGAACCTGGGAACAACAGATTACGAGCCTGGCGCGCTACCGACTGAGCCACCCCCGCCCCTAACTTTAGGGTCAGCTATCACTATGCCAAACAGTCATGGATGTTAGACAGGTTGAAACACTGATTAAATCGCTATAAACATACCAAGAGTAAGACAAACCACAGCTTCAGTGGACTAAAAATGATTGCACTGCGCATGCGCAGATCGCCCCTTACAGTTGTTTTTCTGCATGCACATCAATTTGCCACGTTCAGCTTCGGTAAAATTCCGCAGAACGGCGCCACTTACGCCTGTGCGAAGCTAGCCTTCTTCTCTTTAGACCTTCTTTGGCCCGCTACCGGAAACTTCCTTCTAGCAATGCCGTCGCGGGAATCGACGGCTGCCGCAGCTCAGAAAGCAGATTACCGTCGGCGGAGCCGATGATCTATGACCGCTCTTTACCGTATCTCACCAAAAAGTCCGAGAAAAAACGATTTTACGCTTACAATGAGGACAGATAAAAAAATATATTTAATTTAAAAAGGTGACGGTAGTTATGAAACGTGAATGGAATCTATAATTTAAAGTATCAATAGTTGTTAAATCTGTTCAAAGTTAGATATATTCCCCAAAATTTAAAGGGAACATTTCTTTTCGTTCGAGTAAATTTTCCAACATTGAGCTAAATGGCAGTTGGGTTGTTTTACCTTCAAGCGTCATTTTTTGCCATAATTAGCTAAATTGCCAGGTCATAAGGACCCCGAAGATTCTGAGAAGGTTAATATGTTAGTTGAACATCTGTTAGAAGACAGTTGATAACCTCCCATCAAGGTCATCCAGTGTGTTCTTTAAAGTGCAGAGGGTATGGCTCTGCTGCACACTGACCAACGGCTTTATGTTTCATCCGACGGACGGTGGCATTTCCAAGACCATTGGTGTCCCCCTACTGAACGACGGAAGGGCGGGAGTTTTGCGGAGGTAAACCTCAACCCTTGCCCAGCTGGGACCCGAATCTGGGAACTGCAGATTACGAGCCTGACGCGGTTTCACCTGAACCACCCCTGCTCAGTAAATAGCAGTAGCTAGGGACGGATTAACGTAATGCTCGTTTAATTGCTCCTATAATAGCATATTCAATTCGTACAATCACTTAACCACAGCAACATAATAACCACTTTCTCAAGGAGTGCCGGATAATAGTTAACTAGCCGGACTAGTTAATAGCGCTTGCTGACATGACACTCCTCATGACAAAGAGGGGCGGGGGTGGCTCAGTCGGTAGCGCGCCAGGCTTGTAATCTGTAGTTCCCAGGTTCGAGTCCCAGCTGGTTCAGCGTTGAGATTTATCTCCGCAAAATTCCTCGCCCTGCCCACGGTCAGTAGGGGACACCGATGGGCATGGAAAGGCCGCCGTCCGTCGGATGGGACGTTAAGCCGTGGCCCAGTGTGCGGGAGAGCCATACCCTGTGCACGTTAAAGAACACGCTGGATGGCCTTGACGGAAGGCTACCATCTGTCTCCCAACAGCTGTTCCAGTGGGTCCCTCCCCCAACCTTCTCTGAGCCTTCGGGGTCCTTGTGGCCCATGGTGTGCAAAAAAGTGCCGCTCAGAGGTAAAGCAACCCAACCCAACCGCTTAAATATTTAGAAACGAGACATATTTGAAATTTATTATTCTCATACGCTACGAAATATAAAAAAATTATATGCATTTCTCTCGCGACATACTTCCAAACAAACAAAAACATACTATTTTACCATATGAATATAGTTTTGTATTACCGTATGAGAATAGTTTTGACGACAATTATATTTTTGATTTCATTAACAGTTCTCTTCTGTGGCAAACAGCTGCTTGAGGCGGTATTTATTGATTATTCTGTAATACAGTAAAGTGTGAATCTGTAGGTGTTGAATTCGGCACTTCAAATGTAATGCCAAACTTAAGGTCTTTGTTATCGGGGAGTTTTCGAAGGCCTAAAGGACAATCCACAACTTCCCCTACCATCTAAGTCAAACGGAAAAATGATTGATTAGATATAAAATTGCGTAAATTGAAGTCAGAGAAAGAATTGATTTCGTACCTTGTTGCCGAAGAACAGAGTATGTTGCTGTTCAGGTAAGTCCAGCACGATCCTTCCTAAATGATATGGCTGAGGTGGAAGATGACCTTTCGATGGAAAGATGTTAGAAGAGGATGTCGCCTTGCACTGAAAGGAAACTAGCACCGGATAATCTAAACAATTCATTTTTTTAACCCAACAAACCAAATTGACAATGAATTGTGTTTGGTGTTGATGGAATTCTTTCGAAACAATCGAACGCTCGATATGAATTTGTGAGAATATTTGTGACGTATTTACACGAGAAATTCTAATATTTTTCGTTACCTCTTAAAGTCATTCCTGATCTTGCTACAAAAAATAAAAATTAATTTGAGATGATTAATTTCAAAGTTATGCTTATTTACTTATGATTTCTGGTGTTGATTGGTATAACCCACTGTTACTAAAATTAGAAATAGATTCTTCTTCATCAAACAACACTGCAATTTGTCTTTATCTAAAAATATATTGAAGATATTTTACTTTGAAATATTTATTTAAAAAATGAAAAAGAGGGGGGGGGGGGGCTCAGTCGGTAGCGCCCCAGGCTCGTAATCTGTAGTTCCCAGGTTCGAGTCCCAGCTGGCTCAGCGCCCAAAGGCGCCGTCCGTCGGATGGGACGTTAAGCCGTGGCCCCGGGTGCGGGAGAGCCATACCCTGTGCACGTTAAAGAACACGCTGGATGGCCTTGACGGGAGGCTACCATCTGTATCCCAACAGCTGTTCCAGTGGGTCCCCTCCCCCAACCTTCTCTGAGCCTTCGGGGTCCATGTGACCTGGCCATTTAGCCCATGGTGTGCAAAAAAGTGCCGCTCAGAGGTAAAACAACCCAACACCACAATTACGAATATCCGTAAAGTCCAGACATTCCAAAACAAATACATCCGATGAATGTTCGCTGCCTCCTGATTTGTCACAAACACAGAGATCTCGGCATCGGGCATATAACCCCCCTCAAGCAGCTGCTTGCCACAAAGGTCTGACAGGAGGCTGTCAGTTTATGAGGAAGTCTGTGAGGATGGCAGGACCTCAGCAGAAAAACAACACACTCATTACATGCGTTACCCCGGGCTCGAACCCAAGTCCCTTGGTCAATAGCCAAGCGCGCTATGCACTCGGCCACGGGACAGCTATCGGGCATATAACACACATATTAAGCATCTCGCGAAAAGATTCATCGCAGAGGTTGCGTTGGGTTGGGTTATTTTACCTCTGAGCGGCACCTTTTTGCACACCATGGGCTAAATGTCCAGGTCACATGGACCCCGAAGGCTCAGAGAAGGTTAGGGGAGGGGACCCACTGGAACAGCTGTTGGGAGACAGATGGTAGCCTCCCGTCAAGGCCATCCAGCGTGTTCTTTAACGTGCACAGGGTATGGCTCTCACACACACGGGGCCACGGCTTAACGTCCCATCCGACGGGCGGCGGCCTTTCCAAGCCCATCGGTGTCCCCTACTGACCGTGGACAGGGCGGGGAATTTTGCGGAGATAAATCTCAACGCTGACCCAGGTGGGACTCGAACCTGTGAACTATAGATTACGAGCCTGACGCGCTACCGACTGAGCCCCCCTCGCCCCCCCCTAGATCCGTTTTGTTAGGGTTGCAATAAGAATAAAATTCACCAATGATAATAAATATTTGAAACAGAATTTTGCAATAAATCTAAATGTTGAGATACGATATATAGCAAATAATTAATGCATATAATCAAAGAAGCATAATTCTGAATATCTTATAATTCAACGTGCTGTTTTCTTCCGTTTTATTTTTAGATCGAAAACGAATATAAAAGCAATTGTTCGATTAAGATTTAATTGCAATGATGAATCGCTTTATATATCTTGATTGTATCTAATGGATAATAAAAATAATAAATAAATACTCCCTCAAGCAGCTGCTTGCCACAGAGGTCTGACAGGAGCCTGTCAGTTTATATGCCATAGTAGAAGGTCTGAGAGGATGGCAGGCCCTCAGCAGAAAAACGACACATACATCCATGCCTTACCCGGGGCTTGAACCCAGGTCCCTTAGATCAGTAGCCAAGCGTGCTAACCACTCGGCCACGGGACGGCTATCTAATGGATACTAATATAAAATTTATACTAACAGAGAAAGTGTCGGTTACATCCAGTTAACGGATATTTTCGCAATATCGATATTCTAAGACCCTGGGCTTATTAATTGAGAAATAGAAATGAAAATTTAGAGAAGTTTTAGTGATTTTCACTCTTTTAAATCCACATGTAAGAGTCAAAGGAGGTCTAAGGAAAAGAAGTCGAGCTCTCGCTAAGCGCAAGTGGCGCCGCTAGGTGGATCTTCTCGGAACCCGATCCTGGCAAAATGGGGCCAGGGGTGCTCAGTCGGTAGCGCGTCAGACTCGTAATCTGTAGTTCCCAGGTTCGAGTCCCAGCAGGGTCAGCATTGAGATTTATCTCCGCAAAATTCCCCGCCCTGCCCACGGTCAGTAGGGGACACTGATGGGCTTGGAAAGGCCGCCTTCGTCGGATGGGACGTTAAGCCGTGGCCCAGTGTGCGGGAGAGCCATACCCTGTGCACGTTAAAGAACACGCTGGATGGCCTTGACGGGAGGCTAACATCTGTCTCCCAACAGCTGTTCCAGTGGGTCCCCTCCCCCAACCATCTCTGAGCCTTCGGGGTCCTTGTGACCTGGCCATTTAGCCCATGGTGTGCAAAAAAGTGCCGCTCAGAGGTGAAACAACCCAACGTTTAAAGAACACGCTGGATGGCCTTGACGGGAGGCTACCATCTGTCTCCCAACAGCTGTTCCAGTGGGTCCCCTGCCCCAACCATCTCTGAGCCTTCGGGGTCCTTGTGACCTGGCCATTTAGCCCATGGTGTGCAAAAAAAGTGCCGCTCAGAGGTAAAACAACCCAACGTTTAAAGAACACGCTAGATGCCCTTGACGGGAGGCTACCATCTGTCTCCCAACAGCTGTTCCAGTGGGTTCCCTCCCCCAACTTTCTCTGAGCCTTCGGGGTCCTTGTGACCTGGCCATTTACCCATAGTGTGCAAAAAAGTGCCGCTTAGAGGTAAAACAACCAAAGACTCAGAAGTCCCTTTTGGATCCTTCAGAGAATGAAGAAGAAAAAAACGACAGAAAATAGGAAGAAAGTAAGAAACTGGTCCATACTGGTCCAGATTGGTCAATTGCTGTATGTTTTAGGCGTGTAATGAGTTAAACGTAGTGATTATGGCCACATCATTTTAATTTCATATTAAGTCACAAGATAGTGATTATAGGCTAACCAACTCCACTTTTAATTACATTTTTTTTTAAAGTTAAACATCGATTAAGTTCCCCAAAAGTTTAATAATATCTATCTCATAAGCCCCTAAGGGAGTAAATCCTGTCCAAGCTATAAAAAAGATATCCCCTCAAGCAGCTGCTTGTCATAGAGGTAGCCTGTCTGTTTATATGCTTTAATACATGATCTGTGAGGTTCAAAGTTATGGCTTAACCTCAGCAGAAAAACAACACAGACAGTAGATATAGCTCAGGACAGATATGCTTGGAGAATTAAACTGCACGGTCTGGTTAGACCTCCGTAGCCCATGGCTGCTTGAGGATGATGATGATGACACCAATGTGTAATTGTGCTGTGATTTCACTGTTTGTTACCCGTCTGTTCGCTTGCACGATTCTCGCCTCTCGTCTTTAACCCCCTGATCATCAAACTGTTTTCTTCCACAGGATTATTCCAGCGTATTCCAACTTCTTTCTGCGACAATAATTCTGATTTCGCTAACCAAATTCCTTCTCCAATTCCATTAATTGTGGACTTGGCCCAGAATGAGCCCGATACTTCTCCCAATGATGATCAATGTATCGCTTCGACTAATTCTCAACCTTTGTGCAAATATAGAAATGTCCAGAATATCTGTACCGCTATCTTTGGGAAAGACAGAGTAACCTACAAACATGAGGAAACTCAGGGCGTTATTATAAAATTCTTGGAATACATCGCAACTCATGAAGTAAACCAACTCAGAGACACTCCCAGTAATGTCCTGTCTCTAAAATCCACCATGAGACCAGATAAGAAGCTATTACCCGGATACAGTGCATTCTATGAGCTAGCAGCTGACAAATTTTGGCAATTCCAACCACGCATCATTTTACTTAAATGTGCCCTATACCTTCGTGTTTTCCAAAGACAAGGTCTTGAAAAGCTTCGCGAAAAAATAGACAAAGATATTTACGAACTTTCACAACCGTAATTGTTCTTCTGCTTCCAAGATATTTCTTTCCTTTGTTTTGTGTTCCTGCTCTACAAAATGTTTTTCTACCTTCGAAATTCTGTAACTGATGAGTTCCCTTGCTGCTTGTAATATGGTCTAACTTCTGATGAAGATAAGTAACCTTTTTATCTTTCTCTCTTTCTTTCTCCTTTATTCTAACTGCCTTCTTTCCTTTTCCCACTCTGATCGCTCACCGGGACATCCGGCATCGAGGTCTGATGTCTCGTTGAGCGCTCTCCTTTCCCATTTTCGATTTTTGCACTCTGCATACTGTCCAACTTCCTATTTTTCCTCATTATTCAGACAAAATTACTAATTATTATCAATGAGCCGTATAGGCTTCGGCATCGCGCCGTATTATTTTTAAATTTTTGTCATTGTTCATCTCCGTTGATAGAGATATGGGTCTCGACCCGGTGCTCTGTATTGTCCTCTATGATCTTTGATCTTTGAACCCCCCCCCCCCCCCCCCGCACGGAGCGAAAATCTAGGTAAGTTGCTCAGTTGGCAAAATTTGAATTTCGAGTTGAAAAATTTTTTTATTTCTCCCCCCCCCCCCCAACCATAGTCCTTCGCTACGCCCCTGTGTTCCGTTACGTTATACATAATAGAAAGAGTGAATAATTTATCGTTTACTATTCTGGATCGTTAACGTATGGAAGAATTAGAACTTTTGACATTTTTGAAAGGAAATTTTAGTATATGTTTAGTGAAATGTAGCTTAGAAGAAACAAAACAAAATATACAATAATGATGCTACGTTACGTTAACAGATTTGATAGTAAGATCTGCATACAGAGCAAGTAGTGTCTAAGACCTTCTTTGTACAGTGTCTTATATAAAAAAGAACAAATAGGAGATAGAGGTTTATAAAATAATCATGGTAGAAAATTAGAAGTTTAGTATTGTTAATATCATAAAATATGCATGCGGCAAACTTCGATCGTGACGGCCGAAGCCCTCCGCTTTCCTTGCGAACATACCGAGATCGGCGACTACCGTAGTCGCTAAACGCCGATCGTTCGCTGGGGACGGGGAGGCCAATTCTGGATTCGCTCCCAAGGCGGCAAGTGGCTAAGCTAAAAAATATTTTATAAATAAAAAAATAAATACCCCCTCAAGCAGCTGCTTGCCACAGAGGTCTGACAGGAGCCTGTCAGTTTATATGTAATTACCTAATATTGAAATAATCAATCATGACATTTTTGACATATTTTGTTTAAAGGTTTGAAATTATTTTTATTTCTGAGGAAATTTTTATGATGCATTTCTCGTGTGAAACATTGATTTCTTCTGTAAAAAGTGTAAATTTACTTTATTCAGTTCAGGAAAATAAGATTTTTTAAGTTGAATAACACTTCCAATCATTTAAGTGCTGCTGAGGTCCTGCCATCCTCTCAGATCTTCTACTCTGGCATATAAACTGACAGGCTCCTGTCAGACCTCTGTGGCAAGCAGCTGCTTGAGGGGGTATTTATTTTTTTTATTTATTAATCATTGACTATGCATCGGTCAGAAGTTACTAATTATCAGAGATTTAAATCTCCTTAATACAAATTTGCGAAGCCTCCTCTAGGTTTGCGAGTAGTGCGGGCCCTCCCTCGAAAGTGTACGAGTGTTTTAAAAATATTATCAAGATCTAATTTAATCACTAATAAGTAATAACTATTAAAGTGATGGAATAAGCATTTTATAAAATAATATCGTTTATAAAAAACATGTTGTTTACAGCTGAGCATCCTCCCATAATAATTGGTGTAAATACACTAAAAATTAAAAATCTGTGACACTCACGGCGATTACTTTTTCAAGGGAGGACTCGCACTACAACGACCACTTGCTGCCTTGCAAGCGAATCCAAAATTTGCCTCCTCGTTTCCAGCGAACAATCGGCGTTTAGTGACTATGTTAGTCGCCGATCTCGGTATGCCCGCACGTGAAGCGAAGGGTTGGGTTGTTTTACCTCTGAGCGTCACTTTTTTGCACACCATGGGCTAAATGGCCAGGTCACATGGACCCCAAAGGCTCAGAGAGCAATGGGGGAGGGGACCCACTGGAACAGCTGTTGGGGGACAGATGGTTGCCTCCCGTCAAGTCTATCCAGAGTGTTCTTTAACGTGCACAGGATATGTCTCTCCCGCACATAGCGCAACGGCTTAACGTCCCATCCCACGGACGGCGACCTTTCCAAGCATATCATGGGTGTCCCCAACTAGACCTTCTTTGACTTGGCCGCGAAATGACCTTGATGTTGTCTGATCAAGGATGTCTTTATGAACTCTTTACCAATTCGAATGAATCTACATACCCATTAGTAATTGATGTCTGTCTATTTTTTATTTGATAAATGACAGTCGACCTCGGTGGTTGAGCCAACCCGTGACAAAGAGCGGTCGAGAACAAAGAGAGACACTGTAAATTTCTTTTCGATTTTAAATCTAGTAACTTTAATTGTTAAAAAACAGGTCGCTTTGAATACAAACCTAAATTATTAAAATTAAATTGTCTTTATACAAATATTTGAAACAAATTTGGGTACTTACGTATTAACGCCACCGCAGCAGAAGTTGCGGTTATGCGCCAATAAAGAGCAATCTTGTTGTTCGCACGCGCACGCAGTTATCTTTTGGATTCCTTGTTGCCTTGTTTGCTGATTTTTGACGCAATTTTTTAGTGCTACGAAAATGCGTATTTGGGATTTGCCAAAAACAGAACAAGATGCAATTTTATTTTTTCAGGAGCGAAATATTTTACCAAAAAAACGAAAATGTACCAATTCCCATGACATGAAACTTTATTTTGGTAAACGTAAGTTTTGGAAATGTAATTTAAGACAGTGTGATCAGCAAGTGGGACTTAGAAAAGACAACTGGTTTGAGGGAAGCAGAGCTTTGAGATTCATATACTGCTGGTGCGAGGAGTTGACGTCGATTAAATTTTGTGAAAAGCAACTTGATTTATCGGATAAAACTGTTATAGATTGGAACAATTACATGCGTGAATTATGTGTCTTGGATATGAAGAATAAACCAAACAAGAAGGTAGGTGGACCAGATTGCATTGTGGAAATTGATGAAAGTTTGTTTACTAAACGTAAAAATAATTGTGATCGAGTATTACCCGAACAGTGGGTGTTTGGTGGTATATGTAGAGAAACAAAAGATGCGTTTGTTGTCACTGTTCCTAATAGAACTGGCTCTACCCTTCTTGATAAAATTATTGAAACATTGTAGATGGTAGCACAATTTATTCTGACAGTTGGAAAGGTTACCAAACAAATAGAATAGAAAGAGAAGGATTCCTACATGCTAAAGTTAATCATAAATACAATTTTATTGATCCTGATACAGGAGTTCATACACAAACAGTTGAGAGAATGTGGGGCAATGCTAAATGGAGGAACAAGAGACATAAGGGGACAGCGAGACATCATTTGGAATCTTATTTATCAGAGTTCATATGGCGACAGCATCAGGTGAAAGAAAATAGAGACTGTTTTGAATCTATGTTAAACTCTATATCGGCCCATTTTCCACCGAAAACCGATTGACTTCTTTGTTTTTAAATAAAGTGTTTTGAATTTAAATATAGTGTTTTAATTTATGATTTGTCGCAAAAATTTTAGGTGTAGATTGGCGGCACTTAAAACCCATCAAATCTGTAGCTGCGGTGGCGTTAATACGTAAGTACCCAAATTTGTTAATTACTGCTTTTTTCTTCATTTAATATTTTTTCATTTTCTATTCTTTTATGAATTTAAAAATATTATTAAACAAAATTATTTTTTTTTCTACTGATATTTGTCACCAAGTGCGCGCCATCTGATGGACATAACAGTTTTAATAAACAAGGTGAACAATTAATAATTGCTTTCAAAAATGTTTTTCATTCTTCCTTTTATTTCTAAGATTCAATTTCAGTTTTAAAAATTTGATTTTAATTAATAAAATAAAAAGATCTCTTTTGTTTTTCACATTACACTTAACTATGACTTGAAAACTTTTAACTATGCCTTTAACTCTATTAATATTTATGTCTTCAAAAAACAGTTGTTTTTTTCTTTTTTAATTTCTAGGTATAAGTTTTTTTCTGTCGAACCATTTAATTTTCGCGTAGTAAAACAATTTTAATTTCTAAAAACCTTTATCTCAGTTTATCGAGTTAAAGAACGTCTCGAATTCTAGTTTTCAGGATTGTTTGATATTTCCTACATAAAGTAGCCAAAAAGATTTAAAGATTAATAAAAACATATTAGATAGTAATTTCGAAGCTTAAAGTTTACACACTAAGTTTCGTACGTAGTTTTTTTACCGACTTTATTCACACACAGAATATAAAATTTCAGCTCATGATTTCACAGTAAGTTGAGAATATTTTATCTTTAGAAGAGGAGCGATTTCTACTCTCCATGCAAAAGACCATGAAAGAGATATTCAAATATTCCAAGAAAAAATATCTTTGTGTACTTGCTATTCTTTTTTCCGTAATTGTTATATAATTCATTTGGTCACATAGCCTACTTTATTTCGTATGCTATTTTATTTTCTTCCTTCACTAAGTAAGTGAGTATGTAAGTCAGTAAGTAATTTAGTGAGTAATAATTCAGTTTTCGAAGTCAGTATGTGTTTTACTAAGCGAGTAAGAAAGTCAGTAAGTGTGTGAGTAAATAAGTAAGTACTGTATAAGTCGGTAAGTGTATTAGTAAGTTGGTAAGTGTGTAAGGCAGTAGAAATATGAGCAAATAATCAGTAAGAGTGTGAGTAAATAATTCAGTAGGTGTTTAGTGAGTAAGTAAGAAAGCGCGTAAGTCAGTCGGTAAGTGTGTGAGTTAGTCAGTCAGTAAGTAATTTAGTGAGTGATAATTCCGTTTTCTAAGTCAGTAAATGTTTTACTGAGTGATTGAGGATTTTGGTTGGGTTGTTTTACCTCTGAACGGCACTTTTTTGCATACCATGGGCTAAATGGCCAGGTCACATAGACCCCGAAGGCTCAGAGAAAGTTGGGGGAGGGGACCTACTGGAACAGCTGTTGGGAGACAGATGGTAGCCTCCCGTCAAGGCCATTCAGCGTGTTCTGTTTCGTGCACAGGGTATGACTCTCGCGCATACAGGGCCACGGCTTAACGTTCCATCCGACGTACGGCGGCCTTTCCAAGCCCATCGGTGTCCCCTACTGACCGTGGGCAGGGCGGAGAATTTTGCGGAGACAAATCTTGCACCAAATATTTAAGAATATAGCGAGGCTTATTTTTGTATATTTAAGAGCAATTAAGGAGGTAATGAGCTAAACCAGGCGTGTCCAAACTTTTAACTTCCCTGGGCCACATTGAGTGAATATTTGACTTCCCTGGGCCACACTAAGTGAAGATGAAGTGTTTTGGGCCGCACATAAAATATAAAATATAGTTAATGAATATGAATAATAAAACTTCATTTATTTTCTTATGTTTTCTATTATAAAATAAAAAAGGGCAATATAAAACTAGTGGGATATCAAAAACTCGCTGAAAATTCAGCGAGAGGAAAGCCAATGGGTCGGATCGATTTTGCGAACGTTCGATGGCCCCTTTTTCTGTGAAGGGCTCCCTTGGCCAAAAGGATTAGAAAATCAAAATACAATGCAATATACTGCATACAAATATTGTAATTCTTCAAAAAATTCGCCGTCGAGTGGATACACACATAATTCGAAACGTAAATTCTCATGGCATACTAAGATGTTTTTATTTAAATTTTTATTTCAAAATAAATGTCAACGAATCGATTATATATGAAAAATATTGCAAGCATTTATTTTTTTAATAAAAATGTGTAAATTTAAATATTTTCATAATTTGCGTTTGGGCCGCATTTTAAAGGCTTTTGGGCCGCACTTTAGACAAGCATGAGCTAAACCCTAATTAACATTAACGTAACGAATTGAAAAAGATGATTTATCATGCAATAGATAGTTAGTTAAATGTGCGCTTATTAAGGAAAGTTAAGGTCAGTTAAACCCTCGATTTCCATTCAAAACGAAGCAATAGATTTTTTTTTGAACAACATAAACATGAAAATAATTAAGATTAAAATAAGTTTTATGCAAGGAAGAGATCTTAAAGAGAAGAAAAGAAGTGAAGTTATCTCGATTGGCACTTCCGCTGGAGTCTCTGGGGAACAAGAAATATAAATGCCTGCCTTTCGGCTAGCCACCTTGAAGTTCTCTTTCCACATAGCGGTCTGCATTGCATAGTCGTTGCTGTAGTTCTTTGGTTAAAGTTCCTACCAATTTAATGTTTGCATTAAATTGATACCAAACAAAAATTATAAAAAGTTTTATTGCTACCAGCATAAAGGATAATAAATACCCTCTCAAGCAGCTGCTTGCCACAGAGGTCTGACAGGAGCCTGTCAGTTTATATGCCACAGTAGAGGATCTGAAGGATGGCAGGACCTCAGCAGAAAACAACACGAACATACATGCCTTACCCGGGGCTCGAACCCAGGTCCCGCAGATCAGTAGCCAAGCGCGCTAACCACTCGGCCACGGGACGACTGCATAAAGGACACTTTTTTATAATTTGGCAGCATTAAAAATAAACTATCGACAGTACAATCGATGTATCGATTTTCAAAAACATTGATGACTATCGATTGCAAAAAGAACATGGATAGTTTTTTACTATCGACTAAAATCGAGAGTCGAAAATACTATCGCTAGTACTATCGGCGGGAAAACGCATTTTCTTTATCTCAGGCAAGAAAGAGGAAAAAACTTGTCTTGTTGAAGTATGTTAGCTTTTTAAAATTTAAAAGCCATGAAGTAATCTTTTTATTATATTATAAAGAAATGAATGTTGTCCGTACATCTCAGTTTTTTCTCGAAGTTCCTACATTTTTTTTTGTGAACATTATATGTAGTCGGCTCTCAATTTACGTGGATTAAATATATATATTTTTGAAATAACTCGGTCACTGCACAAACTATTTAGTGAGTTTTCGGATTTTAATTTCCAAACAGGCATTAACATCTTTGTTTTAAATTTGACTTCCTTTATTTGCCGAATAACGCGTTTGCCCTGAGCCGTACCTGAGCACGATACTTTTAAAAAAGTGACATTGAAAAACATTTTTCTCGTTATAAATCGTAGATTCTGCGGGAAATAGGACGATAAAAATTTATAGCTACGATCATGAGCAATAAATGGCGAGATCAACTAACTCAAACTATCAACTTAAAATCAACTTAAAATTTTTCTTAATGTTAATTTTAATTAAAGAGTTACTATTATTCCTTACAGAAGCCGATCGATGTTCTTCAAATACATAATATAAAAAGACAGTCTTAAAATACATTCTTAAATTTTGATGTATAAACTTTTGTAGAATTTATTCGCAAATCTTTTGTGTTACAATATTTTTGACCAATAGGTTTGAGACTATAGCTAGGCTTATTTTTATACCTTTATTAGCTATTAAGGCTGTAATAACCTAAACCCTACTACCATAAACGTTAGAAACTGAAAAGGGTGATTTATAGGCAATAGATATTGTGAAATTGAACTAGTGAAATAGAAAAAAAAAAGTAAAACATTACCCATTACCATCTCCATCTGAGAATATGCCCAGTTGGCATAAGTAAAAACATATAACAAGTAAACCACCCGTGGGTGGGCCCTTAGAGGCTAAGAATTTGCCTTATCTTTTGTCGAAATTGATAATTAAATGAAAATAGTTGTAAGCGGAGAATTTTTTGCAACTGAAATTCAGTTAAATTAACCACATGTTCAAGAAAATTTTTAAAACCCTTAAATTTTAAAATGCAGTCATTGTTTTCTGTTATCCCAAAAACATGCAAGAATTTGTTGATAACAGATTTCATAATTATTGAGAGCTCGAAACACTTATGAGGTTGGATTGCTGTACTTTTGTTCATTTGAAATAATTTCCCGCAAAAGCAGAAAATTTTGCACGATATTTTTAAAATTGCAAAATTTTACTGTATTTTTTGGTAAGATGCCTTATAAATTAATATTAGGAATAAAGAAAATTAATTAGTTACTGGTAGCTAAGTTTGAAAGCAACATACAGGAAGGAGTGTCTAACCAAATGGTTAGAAAATTTCCATGTTTTATCAATGGGAACTAATTTGGGAGTTCCATTAATTGTAAAATATGCATTTAATGGAAAAAATGTGATAATTCAAATAAACTGATTAAAATATTCATTACGCAAAGTTCTGAAATGTGTGTTTAGTTTATTAAATGGTTCAAAATGTGTTATTTTTTTCTGGGTAAAGTCTTGCGACGTTTTATCAAAGAAGGTCTAAGGAAAAGAAGGCTAGCTTTGCACAAGCGTAAGTGGCGCCGTTCTGCGGAATTTTACCGAAGCTGAACGTGGCAAATTGATGTGCAGGCACAAACACTGTAAGGGGCGATCTGCGCATGCGCAGTGTAATCATTTTACCCCACTGCAGCTATGGTTTGTCTTACTATTGATATAAAGAATCGTGATTTAACCAGTGTTTCCAAATCTCTAACAGCCATGGCTGTTTGGCAAAGTGGTAGCTGACCCTAAAGTTATTCAGTGAGTGTTTTATCCCGTTCAGGAGTACATTTTACGATAACTGGAAAAGCCGTTGTATGTTTATTTTGAGTAATTTTGCAGAATTTTAAAAATTAATATGTAAATTAACACATTTAATCATTTTGTGAATATATATAAGTCAATGTATGTTGCAGATTTGTGATCCCTGTATCATATCGATGTACATTGGCTTCTGCACTTTGCTCTAACAGTGTAATTCTTTTCTATGGTTGATACGGGAAGTGCCTGCTGCCATCTATTGAACGTTTATACAAGTAAAAAACTCGACATGTTATTTATTGAAAATATCAGTAATTGTATAAAATATAATTATGTAGATCATGTTATCGTTCATTGACACACAAATCTCAATTTATTATAATATAATAAATTCTATAGGTTGTTCAAAATATTAAAATTTTGTTCTTTAGCATAGCTGCTACCAGTTTTACAAAATTGGATTTTATTAAAAAAAATGATTTCATTACTTGATAATTTCTTTCTAAACGAAAAGAAATAAATATTTTTCAGAGTATATGTAAAATTAGTCACGGGGTGAAAGCAATTGAAAACTTTGATCTTCCTTAGAGCAATAATGTAGGGAACTCGCTCCTCTCCCTGGCTAGGTGGCTTCACTGCAATGCATATTTGCCATGTTTAGAGGGCGCTGCAATAGAAAAGTTTATATTACGTCTATGGAAGTTAGCTCTCTTCTCCCTTAGACACTCCTTGGTTTTACTGTTATGAAATATTCCAGCTTCCATAACATTTTAAATACTAATAGAACATCGTTGAAAATCGAGTTATAATCATGACCATCTTTGATATAATTAAGTTTGATTACGATTTTTGTCTTCATCACACAAAAATAACTGTAAGGGCGATCTGCGCATGCTCAGAGACCGCTGCAGCTATCATGTAGGTAGGAAGAGGGGAGGCGCCCTGCTCTTACTATTTCTTAGCATAGGTCGCTAGTGTGAAAGGACATTCCTTGCTAATACTGCTCAATAAAATCACAATTGTTTCATGTACGAAAAATGGGGCGGGGGTGGCTCAGTCGGTAGCGCGCCAGGCTCGTAACCTGTATTTCCCAGGTTCGAGTCCCAGCTGGGTCAGCATTGAGATTTATCTCCGCAAAGTTCCCCGCCCTGCCCACGGTCAGTAGGGGACACCGATGGGCTTGGAAAGACCGCCGTCCGTCGGATGCGACGTTAAGCCGTGGCCCCGTGTGTGGGAGAGCCATACCCTGTGCACGTTAAAGAACACGCTGGATGGCCTTGACGGGAGGCTACCATCTGTCTCCCAACAGCTGTTCCAGTGGGTCCCCTCTCCCAACCTTCTCTGAGCCTTTGGGGTTCATGTGACCTGGCCATTTAGCCCATGGTGTGCAAAAAAGTGCCACTCAGAGGTAAAACAACCCAACCCAATATACGAAAAAAGATTCTTATTAAGCATTTAAAGGTGATTGAATCCCTTTGATCAAATTAGCATAAAATTTGATTGATTGAATGACGACCGAACCTTGGGCATCTGTTGTCTGTACTACCCCCGCAAACTTGCCCAGTTATAATTTTAGAAACTTTTCAAGTTGTTATGTTAAAACTTTTCTTCTTCGTCGCTCGTTTAAGCACTTTCGCTTTCCTTGAAATGTTTTAGTAGGACTTCTCGATTATGCCAATATTTGCGCCTTCCACATCAGGGTGATTGCCCGTAATTCCAAAAAAAAAAAACCCTTTTATTTTATGCCATTGGCGTGAATATAGTGTTAATCACTTTAATTGTGGTTGGAATTTTTTTAATCATTTTTTTTGCTGTTGTAGTGTATCGCGCTTTGATTTTTTTGATATTTCTGATCGTCTTTGTTTCTATGTAATATCTTCATTTTCTTTCTAATATATCTTTTATCTCTAGATCGATTTCTGATTGCTCAGATTCACTTTCTGTATCCTCTTTAGCTACACCCATCTCGGTGCTATTCTTTGGAGTAGAATCTGGTTTAGATATAAAGGCTTCCATCCATAGTTCTTCCGTTTCGCTGTGTCACTTAGGACTATTTTTGTAGAGCGAGGGTTAAATGTTACCTCACTCGTATTTTCTTGCTCATTTTGTTTCTGTTCATCGTCATGGTTGGGGCTTTCAATATTTCTTCGTTCGTTTCATTCTCTTTCATGGCTTCTTCTATCACATCCACGAAGGTTCTAGACTGTTGTTTTTCTATATTTTTCTCCTAGTGAACACTTGGCCCCGAAGTGACCTTGATGTTGGCATCTTCGGCACTGTCTGCGCGCACTAGCGTAAGTGGCGCCGCTCTGCGGAACTTTGCCGAAGCTGAATGTCGCAAATTGGTGCGCATGCGCAGTTCAATCATTTCTTTTTTTGTCCTCTGTAATTATGGTTTGTTTTATTCTTGAAATATTTAATGTTATTCAATTAGTGTTTCAAACTCTCTAATAACCATGGCTATTTGGGTACAGTGGTAGCTAACTCTACAGTTATTCTATGAGTATTTTATCCCGTTCAGGAGTGTATTTTACGATATCTGGAAAAGCCGTTGTATGTTGACTTCGAGTAATTTTGCAGAATTTTTAAAATTATATAAATTAATACATATTAAGATCTTGCGAAAATGTATCTTGCGTAATGTATGTTGCAATTTTGTGCTCCCTTGAGTATATCGATTTCTGTACTTTGTTCTAATCGTGTTATATTTTTAATGGTTGAAACATAAGTGCCTGCTGCCATCTGTTGACAGTTTATAAAAGTATGAAACTCGATATGATATTTATTGAAAATATGTATAATTGTGTAATACATAATTATAGAAAACATGTTATCGTGCATTAACATATAAATCTATTTTGGAAAAGTCAAGAATCCTACACTCGAACTCAGAATCTGGATAATGGTGAACTTCTTGATGATACCTTACTGATGAGGTTGAGGATGCTTTAATCAGACTCTGGCAACACACCGAGGTAGAAAATGTCAAATTCCCGAATCCAATGGAATTGCATGAAACCATCAAGAAACTGAAAATCAAAGCGTCTCCTGGTCTGGACCTGATCATTAATAAAATACTAAAAAATCTGCCCCATAAGGTTGTGGTCCTCCTATGCGAGATTTTTAACAAACTATTACCAAGAAAACATTTTCCCATCGCCTGGAAGACGGCACATATTCCACTGGGCTCTTTGTAAACGAGATAACAAGAAACTTGATACTTTTAGATTCTAGATGCTTACGCAATATCTTGGGCATTAACTTTGTAAGTAACGATGAGGTTAGGCAAAGGAATCGGCAACCTCCTTTAAGCAGCATATTGTGCAGAGAGAGACTCCGTTGGATTGGCCATGTTGCCAGTATGGATAATTATAGATGAGCGAATAGGGTTATGAACAATGTGCCTAAAGGCCTCAGAAGGAGGGGGAGACCTAGGATACGGTCAGCAGACAATGTCAAACAGGTCTTGTTACAATTTGTCTTTAGTGACCAAATGCAGAAGTTGTAGCTCAAAAGGGATGTATTCAGAGGACTTAATTGCGCAGTCTGGCTAGATCCCCATGCTTCACGAGGATTAGGCGTGTGTTTGTATGGGTGTTGATGGAAAAATATTCGGTAAACAAAACAAGTGAATAATTTATCATGGAAACCGTTTGAAGAACATTTTTAAACAGAATTGAAATTTGTTTGTTGCACTTTAAATTCATTGACAATCAAGCAATAATTTTCATTTAAAAAAAGTGCAATTACTAATGATTTGAATTCATTGGGCTAAGTAATAAAAATCTTTTATTTCTCCATTATAGGTTTTATTGACTTACAATCTGTCTTCCGAACCGTCCAGATTTTTTTAGAGAGTTGAGTTTTAGACTTTATTTTTGAAATGACAGCAAATTCTTATAGAGCTTGTCAATTTTTTAAACATTTATATATTTTGATTTCTTGGATCTTTTCATTTTAGATAAATTTTCTCTCCCTTTTTTATTGTGCATTGGCTGAAGTTTCAGTCGTTCTTTCTTTTTTTTAGAGAGTAGTAGCATAAATGAGAGTTCTGGGCCCATGTTAAGGTATAGGGAATTCTATGCTAATCTATGGGAAAAGTTTTGGGAGAAGCGGTTTAAACTAATTTTGTTGTGGTTTTGTGTGAGAAAGTGCAGAGTTAGTTTAAACTCGCTTCTCCCCAAACTTCTCCCGTAGGTTAACATAGAATTCCCTATACTTTAACATCGGCCCAGAACTCTCATTTATGCTACTACTTTAGAGTGTGACTGTTTTGTTTTCTTTCCAACGTTATCTAGTATTTTTTTACTTGGAGTTCTCTCATTGTTGGTTTTTGAGAAGATGTTGTGCTTGGTTTGCCATTCTTTCTCTCAAAATTTATCGGACTCGAGTTTTCTTTTGCCCAGTGGGTGTTTTCTTTTTCCTTCATGGTAGGACTACTAGTCAGGTATTTTTTAAACTTCATAGCCATCCTATGCCAAATTGGGTTTATTATAATTGTTTCACTTAATGATTTTAGGTATGAGAGGTTTAATCAACTCGACTGCCCCATTGATTTAGATATATTTAATGTCAAAATAAAACAATGCAGAGAGTATTAGCATTATCATTAATTACTATCATGATATTAGCATCCCTTGATAACTGATTATTTCGAAATTATAATAAAAGTTTAGTCTTTCACAACTCCAGAAGAGGCAAAAGAACTAGCAGTTGGCAGTTTTTTTTTTTTGAGCCCTCTCTCTCTCTCTGCCACTTCCGCATTTTTTGGTGGGGTTCTCTTAGTTTAGAATTTGGGAGATTTGGTTCCCCTGAGATCCCATATCACCCAGTAGGATGCCCTAATATGGTCATTAGCCATTGGGCTTCTCACTGCTGTTTTTGGATCGGGCAAAAGAAACTCCAGGGTGGTTCCGAGTCTTTCCCCCCTAGTTAGCTACTGAAAGCGTCAGATACAGCTGAGCTAGATAGATAGTTAAACATTCCCTTCAGTCCCCTTTTTAAACCAACAGTCCCTTTCTTTAAAAAAACCAACTTATTTTAGATAGAGCTCACCCCAGCTGTAAACCCAGCCGTCAAGCTTTCCTTTGGATTCCCCCTTAGTTCTGCTCCTTAGATGCCTATGCGGAGTTTCGAACTTGAAACCGTCGTAAGCTTTCCTCCTTTGTAATTATGAGAAACTCGCGGAAAGCCGATTATATCTTGAATCGGTACCCAGAAAGCTTCTACTTAACTTAATCCCATGTGTCGGCGAACCAAACAAAAATAAAGCCAGGCTGAGCGACACACAGTTGAATTAATGTGTGTGGTGAGGGTCCCACAGCAGGACAAACTGTCCCCTGTCAGCACCCCCCCCCCCCCCCCGATTCACACATCATTTATTCATCTCCATCACATTCGTTACCTCACATGTCACAGGTGAAGGATGTACTCGCTAGTGTATATTATCCCAAACGGCCCTCCCCTTCTAGCGTGTACAAGAGAAAGGCATGTGAGGTGTCCAAAGAGCAATAGACAGTAGAAATATACATCACAAGGCACAAGGATCATACACAATCACACAATTACCATTCATCTTATATTCAAAAGAGGGACTCTTTTGTTGCGATCTTATGCAACCAAGGCAATTCCCGGTTCCGCTTGTACAGCACTTCCTGGTTATGAAAAGCCATGACCATCTAGAGCCGGGGGCAAGGAATACGCCCTATATACGCACCTCAACCCCAGCCTCACATGGCAGCAGTCCTATAGAAGGAAAGCTGACCACTGGAAGAAACCTTACTTTAATCTATTCCCCGGTTTGCAAATGTGCAAGGATATATAGATCCAAGCTCGATCGGCACCCGGGGTGGAGACTCTTAGTAAGACCCAGACTTTTGTGAGGGCTCTGGCTTACTAGGAATCAATCCGTTCTGCCGAGCCCTCGAACAGCTCCACTGAGCTCCTGATAGGTGAGGTCTCCGACGCCGTCACCATCCGACCGGCAATCAAGCCGGCCAGCAGCATCTTCAACCTCGGTTGGCTTCAGCAATGCTCCAGGCGGGGACCCCCCCAACCGGCAAAACCTTGGCAATGCTCCAGCTGGTGCCCACTGCAGCCGGCAAAGCCCTCAGCATGCTCCAGTTGGGGATCATCCCGACCGGCAAAGCCTCAGCCGGGTTGCTGGGCCCTAGGCCCCCCCACCACGACAAGGTGGTCCCCTATTGGGGGGGTTAAAAGAGGGACTATTGATCTCTATGTTGCGATCATGTGCAACCACGGCAATTCCCAGTTCCGCCTGACAGCACTACCTGGTTTAAGAAAAGCCATGACTATCTAGAGCCGGGGGCAAGGAATATGCCCTATAGGCGCACCTCAACCCCGGCCTCACATGGCAGCAGTCCTATAGAAGGAAAGCTGACCACCGGAAGAAACCTAACTTTAATCTATTCCCCGGTTTGCAAATGTGCAAGGATATAAAGATCCAAGCTCGATCGGCACCCGGGGTGGAGACTCTTAGTAAGACCCAGACTTTTTGGACAGCTCATGCCTACTAGGCCTAGGGAAACCTTTCGGCAGAGCCGTCGAACTGACCACACAGGTCCCTGAGAGGTGAGGTTTCCGACGCCGTCACCACCCGACCGGCAATCAAGCTGGCCAGCAGCGTCTTCAACCTCGGTTGGCCTTGGCCATGTCCAACCGGCGCCCAACCCGGTCGGCACAGCCTTCAGCCGGGTTGCTGGGCCCTAGGCCCCCCCACCACGACAAGGTGGTCCCCTATCGGGGGGGTAAAAGAGGGACTGAAACCCCATCCTTGGGTTCGTGCCAATGAGCTGGAAATTACGTCTCGGCCATTTGTGAAAAACCCCCTTCCCATCCCCCACCCCGCCAAGACCCCAAAGATCAAAGATCAAATTTGACGATAGCAGTACCAGACATTAGTCTATACCTGCATTAACTGAATTATTCCATAAAGGCTAGTGACTGTATTTAGAGAAATAAATCTGCTAAGCCGTGGCAGAGACTGCCAGTGTTGAATCATATAGAGGGATGAGAGAAAAGGTGGGATAATTGTCATGAAGGTGGTTGGGCTATCAGGTAGGATGTAGAGGCGTTTAATGAAAATTGTCTGTAGGTGCTTAAATTAATAGATAAGAGATTGGAGGATTATCAGAGAGAGAAGAGATTGGGTGTTGTGTATGTGCGGAAGGAGGTGGGATATGGATGATGTGTGTAGAGGGGGGGGGGAAGAGGAGAAAAAAAGAAAGAAAAAATATGGGGTAACACGAAATGGGTAGAATGATGAGCATGAAGAGGAAAACGGAAAAAGGGCCAAATGGAGGGTGAGTACGGCTAGAGGCAAAAATCAGACTTTAGCCGTCCTCATCCTCCATCCAGAGCCTTAGAGAAGAGAATGCTCTTTGGATGTTTGAATCTATCCGATGGCACAAACTGATAGTTGTTGGCATTCTGGATGAGAGCATTTGGATGAGCATCTGCAGTTTCAAAGTAATTTTTGGCAAGTTTTTTAATACTTTCTAAGATGGAGTCATAATTTAGATCTCTGTGAATAACAGAATTCTTGACGAACCAGGGTGCTGCTATAGCTGATCGCAATATCTTGTTTTGAGTCGCTTGAAGTCTGGCAAGATTAGAGATGGAGGTAGCGCCCCAGATGGGAGCAGCATATAGGAGTATTGGTTTTATCACTTGTGTTTAAATAAGGATTTTGTTTTGAATGCTTGTGGAAGATCTGTTTCCCATGATGGGGAATTATTTGCAGTGAAGAGCTCTTGCTTTATTAATGACTTTGGTGACGTGTGCATTCCAGCTGAATTTGTGGTGAATCGTGACTCCAAGATATTTTGCGTGGTCGCTCCAAGTTACCCGTTAGTCGAACAGGTAGATATTATCATGATGGGGATTTCTCTTATGTGACGTAAGGACTGCAATACTTTTAGAAAAGTTACCTGCACCCTCCAGTCTGTGCACCAGGATTCAAAGGAATTAAGCATTGTCTACATTCTCTTGCAGGCAAAGGATTCACAAAGGGAGGGAGCAAGAAATGCCGTGTCGTCAGCATACGCTGAGATAACCGCAAAAAACACCTCCTGCATATTTGAACAGGAAAATGAAGAAATTTCTTTTATTCTTATCTAAAAATAGAGAAAATGAAATTGATGGTGTCCCACCGAATGTTTTGCGCCTAAAACGTACACTTGACAATAATTTACAAGTCTTACCAAAGTATCAATTGTTCTATTCTCATGTTACTGAATTCTTTGCAAGCCATCAGCCAAATTTTGTTCTAGAACAATGTGCTATTTTCCTTGAAGATTTTGAAGCTGAAGGATTACCTGAGCTCCAACGTGTTCTTGAATCTCGCTTTGAAGATGAGGAGTAACTTTCGTATCTGTCTTTCCTTTCTTCTTCTTTTTCTTTCTGTTTTCTTTCTCTCTTCCTCTCTTTCTTCCTATCTGCCTTCTTTCCTTTTCTCACTCTGATCGCTCATCGAGACGCCCGATGTCGCAGTGCCTACTGCGAGATCCGGCGTCTCGTTGAGCGCTCTCCTTTCCCTCTTCCATTTTCGATTCTTGCGCTTTGCAAATTACCCAGCTTCCTGTTTAATCCCACCCTTTTTAGACAAAATTTTATTATTATCAATTAGCCATATAGGCTTCGGCATTGCGCCGATTTATTTCAAAATCTTATCATTGTTTTACCTTCGATGGAAGAGATATGGGACTCCACACGGTGCTCTGTACTGTCATTTATGATCTTTGATCTCTAATATTTAGTATATAATAATAAATTGAGATTTATGTGTCAATGCATGATAACAAGTTCTATATAATTATATAATATGTAATTGTAGCTATCTCCAAAAAGTTTCACATCGCATTTCTTACTTGTAGAATATGTCAGGTCTGTAATGGTAGCTATGCACCAATCCCCTGTGATGATGCATAGAACCGGCCAGGCCTAGCACCTAATGTCCGACCTCGCCTTCTCGTGGTGCGGACCGTTAGTAACTTTCAAAAGAGATGCTCTCTTGTGGAAGTGAACGGAAGGGGAGGGCTGCCAGATTAGTGTGGCCTACTGATCTGGACAACTATGGCTACTTTTCTTTTTTTTTCCTACCCTGCTGAGGAGTGGTCAACCACACAGGGTCCTGATGCTGACCATATAAACCCACTGAACTGGACAGATATATGGCTCTGAGCTTGATTATGGATCCTGATTTTGCTGCACTGGTGGGCTTCTGTGGAGGGAAAATCTTCCGCTGTGTTTTCTGTTTGTTTGTCGGTTGACAGCCCCAAGTGAATAGATTCACAGGATATGTTTATCAGCTGGTGGATAATCCTGAGCAGAAGTCATCGCAGGCACCTGAACCCTTTGCTTCTATTGGCATCGTCAAATTCTACATCGGAGGAAGTCTTCCAGTGTAGATGGCTTCAGCCTTTAGTAGTGGGGGAACGGGTCTTTGCCCCATGTCTGCGATTAGGGGGCTGTTTGATATTGTCGGCATTCCCTCTCTCAATAAACACAGTTTCTTTAAATATCCCACTAACCATTTTCTCTCCTTAGGTAGTTGGAATGTGAGGACTCTGCACAGAGCTTTTTCTCTTGATGTCCTCACACAAGAATTCCACCATTATAATTTAGATATTCTCGGCTTGCAAGAGACCAGATGGACAGATAAAGGTCAGATTCTTAAAAATAATCTTAAATTTCTATTTTCAGGGAGGGACGACAATAAGCATCACCAAGGCATGGGTCTGCTTCTCAGCAGACACGCTAGTGATGCTCTTCTAGGATATGAGTGCATTATTGAAAGGTTTCTTACAGCAAAATTTCAGACAAGCGTTAAAGACTTGAATGTTATCTGCTGTTATGCCCCCACTGAGGATGCCGATGAGGATGAGAAGGATAGGTTTTATGAACAACTTCAGGATATTTTGAATTCTGTCAAAAAAGGAGATATTACCCTTGTTCTTGGTGACTTCAATGCCAAAGTTGGTACTGACTCTGACTTTTGGGGAGGAGTAATAGACCCTTTTGGTATTGGTAGCTGCAATGGTAATGGGCAACGTCTCCTACAGGTAAGTAAACTCAATGGATTCAGAATAACTAACACTTATTACAAACACCGCGACATACATAAGTACACATGGGTTTCACCTGATGGGCTGCATAAGAATATGATTGATTACATATTAATTAACAGCAAATGGGCTAGTTCTGTTAGGAATACCAGGGCATATAGGGGAGCTGAAATTGGATCTGACCATTACCTTGTTAAAAGTGTGTTGCAACTTAAACTTAAAAAGTGTTGTGCTAGGGTTAAAAAATTTACTTTTAATACTGAAGCTCTGAAAGATCCAGTTATAGCCAAAGCTTACCATGACAGGTTACTTAGTCATTATGACAGTCATGGTTTGCTTACTACTGAAGTTGAGGAAGAATGGGATCATTTTAAACAGGCTTTTTTGGACACTAACAGTACTCTTTTAGGAAAAAAGGAGCAGAAGAGGCAGAATTATCTGAGTAATAAGGCACTTGAGCTTATTTCGGAAAGAAAGAACTGCAGGAATGTCCTTAATCAATACCCTACTAGTCCTAATAGAAAGCATTACAGAGAACTTAATAAACGTGTAAAAGGTCAGTTAGCTGCTGATAAGAATCTTTGGCTTGATGGCTTGGCTGACAAAGCCGAGGAAGCAGTTAGACAGCACAACAGCAGAGAGCTGTACCAGATAGTTAATGTTTTGTGTGGTAGAAAACGGACAGGCATACATGGATTGAAGGATAAACAAGGTAAGGTTATAGAAGGGGAGGATTCTGTCATGGCTAGGTGGGCTGAGCATTTCAGTGATGTTCTAAACAATGTAGTTAGTTCTACTCCCATTGTTTGCAATGATGATAGATGCATTGGTGGCTTTAATGTTGGCCCTATAACACAATCTGAAGTTATTTTAGCTGTTTCTAAACTTAAACTACATAAATCCCCAGGGGTAGATGAAATTACTACCGAAATGCTTAGAGCTGGAAATGTTTCGGGTACCACTTGGATGACTGAAATTTTGAATAACTTTTATGATAAAGGCATGGTTCCTAAGGATTTTACCAGAGCTATTGTTATCCCTATTTTAAATAAAGGTGATCGCAGTTCTTGTGATAACTATAGGGGTATCAGCCTACTCTCTGTTCCAGGTAAAGTTCTTTCCATGATTGTGCTTAATAGAATTAAGAATCTGATTGACAGTCAATTGCGTGATGAGCAATGTGGATTCAGAAGTGGTAGGGGATGTGTGGATCAGATATTTTCACTTAGGCAGATTCTTGAAAAATATTTAGAGTTTCAGAAACCTTTGGTTGCTAGCTTTGTTGATTTCAAAAAGGCTTTCGACTCTGTTGATCGTCATAATTTGTGGTTGATTGTGAAATCATATGGTATACCAGACAAGTTAGTTAACATAATGAAAGCTCTCTATAATAACACTGAGTCGTGTGTGAGAGTTGGTAAGGCTTGTAGCAATTGGTTTAGCATCACTTCTGGTGTTCGACAGGGGTGCATTTTGTCTCCTTTTCTCTTTAGCTTGGTTATTGATTATGTTATGCAAATTCACTTCAATTGAAAGATTTTGGCCTTAAATGGGCTGGAGATAGGAAAATTTCTGATTTAGATTATGCTGATGATTTAGCCCTTTTGGCAAATGATGTTGATGAGATGAACTCTTTCATTCGAGCTGTTGATGAGACTGGTAGTAGAGTAGGTTTGGTTATAAACAGAGAGAAAACTAAAGTGATGAAAATTGGTCAGGCAGGCTGTGATTCAGTTAATCTGAATGGTTGCAGTCTTGAGCAGGTGTCACAGTTTAATTATCTTGGGAGCTATGTAACAGATAATGGTGATGTGCGGCATGAGATTAACAGACGAATAGGGATTGCTGCCGGGACTTTTAAGAATCTATGGAGAGTGTGGAGAAATAGGCGTATACACCTAAAGACTAAAATTAGACTGTATAATAGTTTGGTTCTTTCTAGGGTTAGTTATGGTAGTGAAACTTGGACACTTTGTAAACAAGATAACAGTAAACTAGATGCTTTTGATTCCAGATGCTTACGCAGTATCTTGGGCATTAGGTGGTTCAACTTTGTAACTAATGATGAGGTTAGGCAAAGGAGTTTGCAACCTCCTTTAAGCAGCATATTGTGCAGAGAGAGACTCCGTTGGTTTGGCCATGTTGCCCGTGTGAATAATTATAGATTGGCGAATAGGGTTATGAACAGTGTGCCTAAAGGCCTCAGAAGGAAGGGGCGACCTAGGATGCGGTGGGCAGACAATATCAAACAGGACCTTGTTAGAATTGGTATGCAGTGGCCACATGCAGTAGATGTAGCTCAGGATAGACTTGCTTGGAGAACTAAATTACACGGTCTAGTTTGACCTCCGTAGCTCATGGCTGCTTGAGGATGATGATGATGATGACGATGAAAAATGTCAACAGATGGCAGTAGGCACTTCTCGTATCAGTTATAAAGAAACAACTACACTTTAAGAACAAAGTGCAGAAACCTGTATACATCGGTATGCTCCAGGGATCTGCAACATACATTGACTTATATATTCGCAAGATTATTACATGTATTAATTTTAAAAATTCTGCAAAATTACTCAAAATAAACATACAACGGTTTTCCCAGCTATCGTAAAATGCACTCCTAAACGGGAGAAAACAGTCATTCAATAACTTTAGGGTCAGCTACCACTGTACGGAAATAGCCATGGATGTTAGAGAGTTTGAAACACTAATTAAAGCACAAAATATTTCAAGGGTAAGAAAAACCACAGCTAAAATGATTGCACTTCGCAGCTTGCCCCTTACAGTTGTTTTTCATGTTCGCACACCACTTGGTCGTTCAGCTTAGGCACAATTCCGCAGAGCGGCACCACTTATGCTTATGCGGAGTGATGCGAAGCTGGCATTTTTCTCCTTAGATCCTCTTTGACAATATATCTCATCAATCTCTAGAGTAGGGGTTCTCAACGTGTGGTACGGGGGAAATTTTTTGGAGTACGCCGTGAGAGCTCAAATGTCACTAGATATATGTTACATATGTGAATAATTTTTTTTTTCATTCCATTGTTATACTATAACCATAATTTTATTTATCTATGCAAGGGGTACGCCAGTTACATACACATTTCCAGGGGGTACGTGAAGCATAAAAGGTTGAGAACCATAGCTAGAGAGTAACGTTTTATTCGTATTCTTGCTTTTTTCGTCTAAAACTAATAGCTTTCTGAAAAGCACCTTTTGTTCTGTTTTGCATATTTAGAGAATTGGCAAATAGGTTGGCATGGCCCATTATTGACGATCATTCGTTTCACATCACCAGTGAGTGGATCTTTGAAATTAACTTTATTGTCGTTTTCCGTAATGTTTGAAATGTTCTTAGTACTGTTCGTAACCATAGCAGTATCTAGTCAACTCTTCCTTCTCTCAGGTGATTCTTTCATCCGCGCCAATGTAATCGCACATGTAACCGACCCATAGATGTAAGAAGCTCTTTTAGTTCGACATTAATATCACTTCGAGTACAGAGAAAAATTTAGATAATTGTTTACCTAGTTTATTAAAGCAGTTATATCCACCAGATGGCGCTCACTTTTGTGTGCAGCAAAAAACAATCTATTTATATCATATTTTTAAATTTAAAAAAGAACAGAAACTGAAATGAGTTATCAATGAAAATAAAGGTGCTAATTGAATAATGTGTTTGAAAATTTGCATAGAGACTAGCCTATTTTAATAATTACATTTGTACTCAAAATAACCCGTTTTTTAATAATTTAAATTGCTTGATTAAAAATCGAAACAAAGTTCATGTTATCGCTTCTCGGCCTACTATGGCTAAGATCAAAGTCAAAGTGTAGTGTCTGTTCTCGCCAGCTTAATGATCCACAAGAAGCAGGAGTGATCCCCTCCGGTAAGCATGTCTTAATTACTCTTTTTTGATATTAACTTAAAGTTCGGTTTACCGGGGGAAGCGTCATTTTTCCCGTCGGAGGAAGTGTGCTTGTCCTGCCTCCGCTTTGAAAGGCCAAGTGACCTGTATTTCTTCAAGTTTATTGTCTACATAGAGTGCCCTACCGCGGCTGCTAAATTTCAGCCAGTCTGACAACTAGCGCCATCTGTCGGCTGCCACGACAAGCTTCCATCACCGAATTTGCCAGCGCTGGGTTAGACGCGCACTGCACTTCCGGTCTGTACTCGCCAGCTTCAGTGCCCGTATAGTGGCGCAATCTGTCGACTCCTTGGGACAACTGGTGACAGAATGAGCAGGACCGACGACTTAGCCATCTTTCCATTCCGGACCCTCCGATGCCACCTATGCTGGGGAGCTCAAGGTCTACGAACATCTGGCACCTTCCTGAACTATGGAGACCTCACGAAGCATTTTAAAAAGAAGCATCAAGGCCTCCAGTTCTCCTTCCTCTGCCGCTTTTGCTCCCACCATGCTCCTGATGTCAAGAAAATGAAGAAACATGTCAGATCCAGCCACCCTTCTGTGACGTCAGCGCCCCCTTCCGGACGCCTGCCACACCTGCAGATACCATCCACCCCTCGGGGATTCTCACCACCCCGCCATCTGGAGCCTTCTCCCAGCCCAGAAGTTCACCAACACACCTGCCCTGCTCTACTGCGCGTGATCCTCCACCTGAACCTACCTCTCTCTTGGCCTCCTCTGCCTGCCATGTGCCTACTCTGACAACTCCGAAGGCCAACTCCCCATCTGCTCTGGTTGCCCAACCTACAGTCACTCCTCAACAGCTGCCCATTTCGGCTGGTCATCTCGATGCCGTCCATTCCACTCCTGTTACTTCTGCCGCAACATGCTCCGTCCCTCCTCCCATTCTCCGACAGCCACCGCCCATTCATGCTAGCACTCCTATGCATGTCACGCCTGAGGACCCTGCAATCCCCTGCAATAGCTCTGCTCCAGATTCTATTCTCCACCGTCAACTGCAGAGCCTTGAAGCAGCAGCCCATAACGATCAGCTCTGGAGTGAAACCATGACCTCCATCCTGGATCACAGCATCAGCCTTGCACCGGAACCTAACCACACTACAATCACTGGATTCCCTACCATCACTGGACTTGAAACTCCACTCTCCACCCACACAGCCACTGTCCTCGATGCCTTGCCGGGCGCTGCTCAACCTCCCTACCACATGGCTCCGACCACCCCTGTGGGACAGCGCCTAGCGGATACTGCGCCTCGCTCTTCACTTGATGCCTCCAGCCCCAGCAGTGACAGCTCGTGGGTCGAAATACTGGAGGACAACCCCATCTCTCGTCATCCCAACCTGACTCAACAAACCTGGCTTGAGCGACTTGACGCCGCCTCCTCCTGGCCTGACTTCGAGGCCACAGTAAACGACTTTACTGCAATGATTGCTGGCAGCCTTGGCAGGAGGCGTAAACATCTTCCGAGCCTCCCGTCTCAGCCAGCACCTGCTGTGTCCTGCCACGAGAACCCCATTTCCCTGCTGCCACCTCTGAACAAGCCAACACCAACTACAATGCCAAGGAGGCCTCCCACTTGCAGAAGATGTACTACACCAACTGCAAGAAAGAAATCCGCTCCATCCTTGAGGACAGCAATCCCATGTGTGGCATTGACGTCAAGACCCTCGAGGATCACTTCGCCAACATCTACACCTCCAAGGAGGTTGACCTTTCAACGCTCTCTCCTCTTCCATTCGACCCGCCCTCACCTGACGTCACCACCCAGTTAACCTCTCCTTTCGCCCCGCACGATGTCATGGAGCTTCTCAGCCACTTCCCAAATTCAGCCCCTAGCCCAGATGGCCTCTTTTACAATGACCTCAAGCGATTCGACCCAGGCTGCTTGGTTCTTTCGACTATCTTTAACCGCTGCTTCACCTCCCGGCGCATCCCATCCTCTTGGAAAGAGGCGGATATTATCCTGATCCACAAGAAGGGCTGTGTGACTAACCCCTGCAACTGGAGGCCCATTGCCTTGCAATCTACAATCAGCAAGCTATACTCTGGCCTGATCTGCACGAGATTAGATTCCTGGGCTAAAGCATGCAGCATACTTTCACTATGCCAGAAGGGCTTCCGGGAGTTTGACAGCTGTTCCGAGCAGAATTTCACCTTGCAGCAGGTCCTCTGTGATGCCCGCAGGAACAACCGCGAAATTTGTGTGGCCTGGTTGGATCTTGAGAACGCCTTCGGGGCTATATCCCATGATTATATCTTCGATATCCTTGGGAAGATGCACCTACCACCTCCCCTTCTCAATGTCATCAAGGACCTGTACTCGGGATGTCACAACAGGATTCGGCATGAGGGCGGCTGGACCAACCCACTGCTGATGGACTCCAGAGTTAAACAGGGATGCCCGCTGAGCCCCCTACTCTTCAACCTGGCCATTGAGCCTGTCATCGGTGCTGCCGAGGCAACTGAACCCGCCTACTCCATCCTTCAGACAACATTATCACCCATCCTCTTATTTGCTGACGACATGGTCGTAGTCAGCAAACCCCCCTCTGGCCTTCAGAAACTGATCGTCGCTATCCAGTCAGCGTGCTCTTCTGCTGGCCTCAAACTTAACCCCGCAAAGTGTGCCACGCTCCATCTGGACTGTCGGAAGGGACGGAGAGCCAGGGCCACAACCTTCTCAATCAACGACACCCCCATCAAGTCACTGAAGGAAGGTGAAAGTTACACTTACTTGGGGACACCCTTGGGCTTCAAGTATGACCAGACGCCCTTCGAATGCATCGCCCGTACACAGGCTGACCTCGGAAAGATAAGCACGTCTCTCCTTGCTCCGTGGCAGAAGCTGCATGCACTCAAGACCTTTCTGCTGCCATGCCTGGAGTTCTTCCTTACCAACGGCCTGGTCCAGAAGAAGCATATAAGATCACTGGACTGGTCCATCAAGAAGAACCTCAAGATCTGGCTCAACCTACCATCGCGTGCAAGCAACGAGATCATCCACATGCCAACGTGGAAGGGTGGCGCCGGTGTTCTCCAGCTAGGTGACATGATCGACGTCCTGAGGGTCAGCCATGCCTTTAAGCTCCTCTCCTCCAATGACCCCGCTACCAGCTCCCTCGCCCTGACCACCCTCACTGCTGTGGTCAAAAGGAAATTGGGCCGAGCTCCCACCACTGATGACATCCTGGGCTACCTCAATGGGAGCTCCGAGGGTGGTCTCTCAAGAGATGGTGGAGACATCGCCTCGGTGTGGTCTGCCTCCAGAGCAGCCTGCAAACGGCTGTCCAAGAGGATTAACATCGGTTGGGTTTATGCTTCGACCAAGGAGGAGCTACAGCTTAGGCTTGGCGACGACAACCATCCTGTCTACATCACACCTTCTGGACGGAACACTATCACGAAGCAACTGAAAACTTCCCTCGCCCATCACTACCTCTCCTGCTTTGGTAGAAAGCCGGACCAGGGTAAGACAAGCCCCTGCTTCTCGGCCCACAGCAGCGCCAACCACTTCATCCCCAAGGGCAGCCACTTCCGGTTCTGTGACTGGAGATTCATCTTCAGGGCCAGACTTGGCTGCCTCCAGCTTAATGGCGCTCGACGATTCGGCCAAGGGGACTGGAGATGCCGGAGGTGCGGGTATGCACTTGAAACTGTGCCTCATGTTTTGAACCACTGCCCGCCCCATTCCGATGCATGGCAGCGAAGGCATAATAACATCCTTAGTCGCATTGTGAAGGCCCTCCCCCATGACTCACGAGATGTGCAGGTGAACAAGAGATTCCCGGATATCCCCCAAAATCTGAGGCCTGACCTGATGTTAATGGATCGTGGCAACAAGGTCCACATAGTTGATGTCACGGTCCCATTTGAAGATGGTCTCAATGCTTTCCATCTGGCCAAGCAATGAAAAGTGGACAAATATCAACCTATTGTTGACCACCTTGCTGAAAAGGGGATTAATGCTGCTGTGGAGACAATCATTATTGGCTCCCTAGGCTCGTGGGACCGAAACAACGAGTCAACTCTGAAAAGCCTTGGTATCTCCATGCAGTACGCCATGCTTATGCGGAAACTAATCGTGTCCCAAACCATCTCTTGGTCGCGAGACATTTACGTGGAGCATGTCACTGGCCGCAGACAGTATCAGGTCTAGATTGAGCCCTGAGCTCCTTTTGTTGGCTCTCTCATTATGGCATTGACTCATTCATTAACTGTTACATCCCTACACTGGTTGCTAACCACCTGTTTTGTCTTCCAGAATAATTGCTGATCCTCCATTTATACCACCTCTAGCAGCCCACTTTGCCGCTTGCCTACCACGGCCCAGCTGGATGCCGTGATCATCGCTGGCTGTCCTGCGGAGCTGACTACCCTGACTGACTTGGCCTCGAACATCTACCCTGTCCTCGATGGAGCTACTTCTGATGGCGCACCCCTCTCAGATGCTTATTTGCCACTGGTTCCTGGGAGGTGAACTCAAGATCCCTCTGGTCACCCTCAACCAGGACGACCCTGCTCTCCATTGTACTTCTTCTCTATGGGATACGCTCTCATCCCCATCTGGTTTGGTTGTACGATAGGCTGAAGACCACTGTTCATGGAAGACTCTTGTTGTGCCTATCACTTATGCTTATGTATCTCACTGATTTTGTAAAGAGGGCTGAAGCCATGTCTCTTGAAGATTTTTGTTGTGCCCTCTATGTTTTCGTCATTCCATTTCACGTTCCAACAACAACCTTTATATTCTGTTATCATTGGACTAATAAAGAATTTTGAACTCTGTTCTCGCCAGCTTAATATCTGATGCGTCCTCTATATGGGGTCGTGATATTAAACGTATTTTTGGAACTGGACGGAAGGTATTGAGCTTGCTCAACTTCTGTCACTGGTTGGCTCAGTATTGCACAACCACTGAGATCGGCTCACGTTTATTAAATGAAGAATAGATAATAATTAATGATAGCCAACGTACGTTGGGGTTATTTTCAATCGGTAAAGAGGCGTTCAAAAAGATGCTGCGAGTTTGACCGCAATCAACTTTTTTCCCGATATCCAGCATAACACATTTTGAATCTCTACAATAAGTCTATGGATTATTTACACCTTACAGGAGTGCACCGAAGCCTCTGCAACGGCAAGGCTCGACACTTTTGAGGACTGGTTCACGGTTTGGAGAGTGCAAGTTAACCCTACAAAAAGGATTGCAGTTCTTACGTCACATAAACTAAATCCCCCATCATGAAAATTTCTACCTATTTGATAATCAGGTAGTGAGGAGCGATCATGCCAAATACCTAGGCATCACGATCCATCACAAGCTCAAATGGGATGCCCATGTAGGGAATGTTATTAACAAAACCAGAGCACTATACTGCAAACTATTCCCTCTGCTTGGGGGAAAATCTCATATCGCAACATCACATAAGGTGCTAATTTATAATCAGGTAATCAAACCTATCCTTCTATATGCTGCCCCCATCTAGGGTGCATGTTCGAATAAAAATCTTGCAAATCTCCAATATCTACAAAATAAAATCCTACGATCTGCTGTAGCAGCTCCCTGGTTTGTCAGGAATACTATCATTCATCGAGATGTAAATTGTGAAACAATTCTCCAATCCATCAAGAAAATGGCCAAGAACTATTTTGCAACTATCCAGAACATCCTAATCAACTTAATAGAGATTTACTTAATTATGATGTGTACCCCTGCGTTGTAGAGTTGGATCAGTGCTGGTTCTGCCTTTTCTTTTACCCTCCCTTTGTAATTTGGAAAAACTCTCGAAAGCAAATTATATCTAAAATCAGTTTCACTTGATTTTTTCTTAATCCCTTGTGCCGTCAAACTAAGATTCAGACACTCAGCTGTCGGGTATAAGATTAAACTAATTTAATGTGATCAGCGGGACAGCCTCAGCGAAACGTAATGTTCTCTGCCAGCTGTCCCTCAAAAACACACATCTTTCAATCAACTTTCTTTCTTTCACAAAGCATTCACTGCCCCACACGCGCTTGGGATGGGGTGTGCTTGCTAGGGAATATTCCGAAGTATTTTTAGATGGTGTCCTTCCCCCTTCCTAGCATACACGATTGAGATGCGTGTGGGGCTTCAAGAGAAAGACAAATACAAACCTTTCGCCATAACCAAAGAAAAAACATAAAACATTTAGCACCCTTAAGAGGAGAGGGGTCAAAATCCGGTTTCCTGCCATTGCGTAGGAAATAAAGTTTCGGCCACATAAAATAAAAAAGGCTCCCGCCCCCCTTTCCCTTTCCGAAAACCCGGACAAGGACCCCGTTCAGTTCAAGTCACACTGGGTCTTGTGACCACAGTTATTCTTGAAAGAAAATTGTAAGGTGATCTCGGAGATCCGTAAGAAGTGACGAGCATGAGACATCGGATGATAATTAAATTGAAGGAAAGGGATTTATTTCTTGTGTGAGGAAGGAATCATAGTCAAAGAAAGTGGAAGAAAGAAAGGAGGAAAAAAAAAGGAAATGACATGAAATGACGAGGGGAGAAGGGCGAGTCAGTAGCAGCAACAGCGCTCGTCTCGACTCTGCGTGCCAAAGGTGATATCCTAAGGTCAGTTGGCAGCCTGCCTCGCCCAGGAATGCTGAGCCTAAGGGTGGGTACGGCTGAAGCTTACGGTAAAGTGGCTTCTATGGCGAGATTTGACCTTCTGCTTGTAAGTGCTGACCATAGCGTAAAAGACTAGGAATTGGGAGGGGGAGGGTTTGAAGAGAAAGGGAGAAGGGAAAGAAGAACTGAAGGCTGGAAATGAAACACTCATCATCATCATCATCATCATCCTAAAGCAGCAATGGGCTACGGAGGTCCAACCAGACCGTGCAATTTAGTTCTCCAAGCAAGTCTATCCTGAGCTACATCTACTGCATCTGGCCACTGCACACCAATTCTAACAAGGTCCTGTTTGACATTGTCTGCTCACCGCATCCTAGGCCTCCCCTTCATTCTGAGGCCTTTAGGCACACTGTTCATAACCCTATTCGCCAATCTATAATTATTCATACGGGCAACATGGCCAAACCAACGGAGTCTCTCTCTGCACAATATGCTGCTTAAAGGAGGTTGCAAACTCCTTTGCCTAACCTCATCATTAGTTACAAAGTTGAACCACCTAATGCCCAAGATACTGCGTAAGCATCTGGAATCAAAAGCATCTAGTTTCCTGTTATCATGTTTACAAAGTGTCCAAGTTTCACTACCATAACTAACCCTAGAAAGAACCAAACTATTATACAGTCTAATTTTAGTCTTTAGGTGTATACGCCTATTTCTCCACAATCTCCATAGATTCTTAAAAGTCCCGGCAGCAATCCCTATTCGTCTGTTAATCTCATGCCGCACATCACCATTATCTGTTACATAGCTCCCAAGATAATTAAACTGTGACACCTGCTCAAGACTGCAACCATTCAGATTAACTGAATCACAGCCTGCCTGACCAATTTTCATCACTTTAGTTTTCTCTCTGTTTATAACCAAACCTACTCTACTACCAGTTCATCAACAGCTCGAATGAAAGAGTTCATCTCATCAACATCATTTGCCAAAAGGGCTAAATCATCAGCATAATCTAAATCAGAAATTTTCGTATCTCCAGCCCATTTAAGGCCAAAATCTTTCCCTTGAAGTGAGTTTCGCATAACATAATCAATAACCAAACTAAAGAGAAAAGGAGACAAAATGCACCCTTGTCGAACACCAGAAGTAATGCTAAACCAATTGCTACAAGCCTTACCAACTCTCACACACGACTCAGTGTTATTATAGAGAGCTTTCATTATGTTAACTAACTTGTCTGGTATACCATATGATTTCACAATCAACCACAAATTATGACGATCAACAGAGTCGAAAGCCTTTTATAAATCAACAAAGCTAGCAACCAAAGGTTTCTGAAACTCTAAACATTTCTTAGGAATCTGCCTAAGTGAAAATATCTGATCCACACATCCCCTACCACTTCTGAATCCACATTGCTCATCACGCAATTGACTGTCAACCAGATTCTTAATTCCATTAAGCACAATCATGGAAAGAACTTTACCTGGAACAGAGAGTAGACTGATACCCCTATAGTTATCACAAGAACTGCGATCACCTTTTTTGAAAATAGGGATAACAATAGCTCTGGTAAAATCCTTAGGAACCATGCCTTTATCATAAAAGATATTCAGAATTTCAGTCATCCAAGTGGTAACCGAAACATTTCCAGCTCTAAGCATTTCTGTAGTAATTTCATCTACCCCTGGGGATTTATGAAGTTTAAGTTTAGAAACAGCCAAAATAACTTCGGATTGTGTTATAGGGCCAACATTAAAGCCACCAATGCATCTATCATCATTGCAAACAATGGGAGTAGAACTAACTACATGGTTTAGAACATCACTGAAATGCTCAGCCCACCTAGCCATGACAGAATCCTCACATTCTATAACCTTACCTTGTTTATCCTTCAATCCCTGTATACCTGTCCGTTTTCTACCACACAAAACATTAACTATCTGGTACAGCTCTCTGCTGTTGTGCTGTCTAACTGCTTCCTCGGCTTTGTCAGCCAAACCATCAAGCCAAAGATTCTTATCAGCAGCTAACTGATCTTTTACACGTTTATTAAGTTCTCTGTAATGCTTTCTATTAGGACTAGCAAGGTATTGATTAAGGACATTCCTGCAGTTCTTTCTTTCCGAAATAAGCTCAAGTGCCTTATTACTCAGATAATTCTGCCTCTTCTGCTCCTTTTTTCCTAAAAGAGTACTGTTAGTGTCCAAAAAAGCCTGTTTAAAATGATCCCATTCTTCCTCAACTTCAGTGGTAAGCATACCATGACTGTCATAATGACTAAGTAACCTGTCATGGTAAGCTTTGGCTATAACTGGGTCTTTCAGACCTTCAGTATTAAAAGCAAATTTTTTTACCCTAGCACAACACTTTTTAAGTTTAAGTTGCAAGACACTTTTAACTAGGTAATGGTCAGATCCAATTTCAGCTCCCCTTTATGCCCTGGTATTTCTAACAGAACTAGCCCATTTCCTGTTAATTAATATATAATCAATCATATTCCTATGCAGCCCATCAGGTGAAACCCATGTGTACTTATGTATGTCGCGGTGTTTGTAATATGTGTTAGTTATTCTGAATCCATTGAGTTTACTTACCTGTAGGAGACGTTGCCCATTGCCATTGCAGCTACCAATACCAAAAGGGTCAATCACCCCTCCCCAAAGGTCAGAGTCAGTACCAACTTTGGCATTGAAGTCACCAAGAACATTCAAATACAAAGTACAACTGCAACCAGGTTAATATACTCTAACATTAAATATTTACACATTTATATCTGATTTTAGTTTTATATAACATTGTATTGAAATAACTAGTATCTGAACAGTTAAATTTTAGGATTAGTTCGCAAAAATACATTTAGGGATTATTTATTCGATTTTACATTAGTATTTACCTTAATGGTAGTATTGATTAAAAACATTCTTTCCTTAAATATTAAAAATAAGTTTCAATAATTTTAAAATAACCTGTTAAGAATTAAACTTTTGATTTGAACAAAGAATTGAATCTAATGATGATTAGGGAATTGCCAAATAATTACTAAAATTTTACAAATAAGATTCCCTCCTTAGTCACTCCAACAAATTTAGTCCATGGTCGCGACAAGTACATGGCATGCTTTGCTGTTACTCTCTTCTTATCTAGCTGCAACCGATCGCGAATTTCACATTTTGTTTTCCATAGCAATTTTTCTGTGGTCTCTGTTTTGCTTCTCCGAAATTTCCTTTGCCTGGCCCTCCAGAGTTGGTGTTTAATCTAGGTCAGGCAGATATCCATAACAATTTTTTTTTGTTTGCTGATTGCCAGCGGATGATGGAATAATACAGTGTCCGCTGACATTGCTGGCAATCCTGACCACGTTTGAAATTTTAGCCATAATTCTTGCGCGAATTTGCAGTCATAGAATAAATGTTTCGTGGTTTCGATACACGCGCAAAAGGCACATTTGTCAGATCTTGACGTTCCCCTTGCCCACGCCTTATCTGGTGTGAAAAGGATGTCGCGAGCGAGTTTCCAAAGGAAATTTTGTTTATTGGCCTCCACGTGTTTGATTTGCAAGTTCGACCAAACAATTTTCCATTCAATATCCGGTCTTTTGTTGACAATTTGCGGTATTTCCACCGGAAGCAAAGCAGAGTACACTAATTTCTTGTCGCATTTTTTATCATGATTTAACACATATTTAGTTTCTAATGTGGTATTGACGTCCGACAAAAATGCATAATGTCTATTTACAGTATTATATTTCGGGCCCTTATATGTACATTTCTCAACACATTTCCGTGCGACTGGGCCGAGAAAATATGAGAGAAATGCACTCGCAGGATGGGATGGGATATTCAGCGTTCGAATGACGTCAACATACTGTAGGGTGCGAATTCAAGTTTTAACATGCTTTAGATCGAGTGTTTTTCATCGTTCCATTCAACTTGTCTTGGTCTCTTTTATTCCATTCCGTTCCATTCAACTTGTCATGTCTTTGTCTGAAAATGTCAAATCACAATAATAATTTGCCACTTACTCTTTGACTCTGATTCCTTCCTCACACAGGAAATAAATCCCTTTACTTTAATTATCATCCGATGTCTCACGCTCGTCACTTCTTAAGGATCGCCGAGATCACCTTACAATTTTTTTTTAAGAATAACTGTGGTCACAAGTTCTAGCGTGACTTAAAGTGAACAGGGTCCCCATCCTGGTTTTCGGAAAAGGAAAGGGGGGGGTTGGAGCTTTTTTATTTTATGCGGCCGAAACTTAATTTCCTGCGCAATGACAGGAACCCGGATTTGGACCCCTCTCCCCTCAAGGGTGCTAAACGTTTTATGTTTTTTCTTTGGTTATGACGAAAGGTTTGTATTTGTCTTTCTCTTGAAGCCCCACACGCATCTCAATTGTGCATGCTAGGAAGGGGGATGGACGCCGTCTAATAAGACTTGGGAATATTTCTTAGCAAGCACACCCCATCCCAAACGCGTGTGGGGCAGTGAATGCTGTGTGAAAGTTGATTGAAAGATGTGTATTTTTGAGGGACAGCTGGCAGAGAACATTATGTTTCGCTGAGGCTGTCTCGCTGATCACATTAAATTAGTTTAACCTTATGCCCGACAGCTGAGTGTCTTCGACGGCACAAGGGATTAAGAAAAACTCAAGTGAAACTGGTTTTAGATATAATTTGCTTTCGAGAGTTTTTCCTAATTACAAAGGAGGAGACATAGACGCAATGTAAGCTTTTCGATTGCAGCCCCCTTTAAACCGAGCAAATTCGCGCATTGCAGTGAAGCCAGGGAGAGGAGCAAGGGATTAAGCCAATAGCCCTTCGCTATGCCCCTGCCTCTTTATCGATGTCCACCTCGGTGCTATTCTTTGGAGTGGAAACTGGTTCCATCCACAATTCTTCTATTTCGCTATTGTCACTTGGGATTATTTTCGCAGAGCGAGGGTTAAACGTTACTTCACTCGTATTTTTATGCTCAATTTCTTCCCGTTCGTCGTCGTTATTAATAGTTGGAGTGCTTATATTCCTTCGTTCGTTTCTTTCTCTCTCATCGCTTCTTCTATCACTTCCATGAAGGTTCAAGCTCAGCTTTTTTCTTATATTTTTACCCTTGTAGACACTTGGCCGCGAAGTGACTTTGATGTCGTCATCTTCGGCAAGCCTGATGACACCTCTATATTCTATTGTGGCAGTGAATTTACCAATTCGTATAAAATTGCCTGTCTTCTTTCATCTTCATTTTGACTGTCCTAGATCTGGCTTTTATGTTGGCCATTCCTTCTTCCTTGTATGTTTCATCAACTATGGATGCAACTTCGCCGTAACTATTCAAAGTTTTGGCAATATCCTCCTTTTTAATGTAGAAGGGCAGCTTGGAGACCGTGGCAATTTTTATAGAGAGAAAATTTTAATACTTTGAACACTCTATAATATTTAGTCAATTTGGTGAGCTTTTTTCGCTTTCCGTTTTGTGCTTTACAGAGGAAGACGTAAAAGATCGGCTCCTTCGACGGTACTTCTCCGACCGCGTCGCGGCAACCGTTGATTCCCGCGACGGCATCCCATCGGCGCATAAGTTTTTCCTTTGTCTTTCGATCATAAGTCTTTATGAGACAAATTTCTTTTGTTCTCTGTCTGTCTTTTGTGACTTTTCATTTATATATCTGAACAGTCTTCATGAGACTAATTTTTCTGTTTTTTTTCACAGTCTTTATGAGACTATTTCTCCGATATTCTCGCAGTCTTTCTGAGATTAGCTTTTAGCTTTGTACTGAACTTTGCTATTTATTGTTACTAATTTTGACATGTTTTCTCTGAATGATCCGAGATTGAGCAGATCCTTTCGCTTCATGCTGAAAGGACTTGATATTAAGGACTTAATTTCAAAGATCAAAGATCATTATTGACAAAACGGAGTCCCAATCAAAAGACTATACCTCCTTCATATGAGTTAGCCGTAGGCAAATGAAAAGAATAAAGAAATTAAGGTAGCATAAGCTGCGGCAGAGACTGCCCATGAAAAATTAATAAAAAGGAAATCGGGAAAAGTAATAAAATTTTCTCAAAAAAGGGGGAAAATTAAATGGGAAGTTGGGTTAATTACAGAGAGCAAAAGTCTAAAAATGAGAAGTGGGAACAGGGAGCGCACATCGAGACATCGGAACTCGCAGAAGGCACTGCAACATCCGATGCCCCGATGTGCGGTTGAAATGTGAAGAGGAAAGAAGGCTGATAGGTAGAAGAGAAGAAGAATAAAAGAAAGAGAAAAGAAAAAAAAAAGAAAACAGAAAGAAAGGATACAAACAAAAGTTAATTGTCATATTCAAAGCACGATTCTAAAGCGCATTTTAGTCTGCGTACACCTCCGATCTCAAAGGCAGGCAAAAAGAAAGCACCTTGTTCTAGCACGAAGTTTGGCTGATGAGATGGAAAGAAATTTACAAGAGTTGAGTAAAAGCTACGATATCTCGGTAAAATTTGGTTGTTATTGTCTATTGTGCGTTTAGGACAATGGTGCTTCTGTGGAACACCTTCAAGTTCATTAACATCATTTAGACCTAGGAACTTAACAAATTTTTCAACATCAGACTTCATTAGCTCAGGTGGTGTACTTCTTCGGTTTTTACTAAAATCAACTGGTGAAGTCGTTACCTTATTATTATCTTTCTGGTTTTTTGGTGGCGGTGAGACTGATGAGTCCATTTTGCAGTTTGCTTGATTCGTTGGCTTCGGCACTGTAGGGACATTGATAGGTGATACTTTTGCGCCTTCTAATACCATATTATTTGGAGTTTCATTTACAGGATCCAGTTTTTCTATTTGTTGGCTTTCAACATCATTAACACTTAAGATTGGATTTAATGTAGATGGAACCAAAAGGTCCATTGATTGACTAGCAGCAATAGAAGTTTGATGGTTATCAACCACAGAGGCGAATGATTTTCTAAAGTTGAACGCAGAAGTGCAAGTATCCGCAAAGTGACCGGGCAATTTGCAACGTCTGCACAATTTCACAATACCTGGATAGTAAATTGTGGCATTAAAGCCAGCAATGGTAATGAAATTGGGGATGTTTTCATTTAGTTTAATCTTCAGAATTCTATTGCCCGTTTTTATTTTTTGAAAGCGTTCTTCAAAGTAGAATTCTTCATCAATATGGAGAATTTCTCCAAAATTGGACAGCTCGTTGGAAATTTCTTCATTCGATACGAAAAATGGCAGGTTGGAAACAATGACCTTTTTTATTGAAGTGCCAAGAAAAGTGAAAGGAACCTCAATCTCATTAATTTTCAAAACATTTTTTGATTAAGTCTTTCAGTGGCTTCACAAGATCCGAGCGTAATAATTGCGACTCCACGATTGATAGATTGTGCAACCTCAATTAAATCATGGAATTCAGAACTAAGAGTATCTAGGAGATAAGAAATTAAATCCTTAATATCAAGTCCCTTCAACAAAAAGCGAAAAGATCTGCTTAGTCTTGGATCGTTCAGAGAGAACATAGTGAAGTTTGAAACAAAGAATAATAAAATTCAGAGCAAAGCAAAGAGCAAGTCTCAAAAAGATTGTGAGATTATCGGAAAAGTAGACTCAAAAAGACTGTAAAAATAACAGAAAGAGTAGTCTCATAAAGACTGTTCAGGTACAATAATAGAATATTCACAGAAGACAACAATAAAACAAAAGAAATTAGTCTCATAAAAACTGTTTCGATCGAAAGACAAAGGAAAATCAAAGTTGCAAAATAACGTGGTGCAGCCTACCGTGAACTGCGCCGATGGGATGCCTTGCCGCGACGCGATCGGAGAAGTACGGTTGAAAGAGCGTCTTCCTCAGTGAAGCACAAAACGGAGAGAGGACTTAATTTCTCATCTCCTAGATATCTTTAGTTCTGTTTCTCACGATTTAATTGAGGTAGCGCAGTCCATCAATCGTGGAGTTGCAATTATCACGCTCAGCTCTAGTGAAGCCACTGAAAGACTAAACCAAACAAACGTTCTAAATATAAATGAGATAGAGGTTCCTTTCACTTTTCTTGGTTCGTCCATTAAAAAGGTCATTGTTTCTAACCTTCCATTCTTCGTATTGAATGAAGTTATTTCCAACGAACTGTCCAAATTTGGAGAAATTCTCCATATCGAAGATGAGTTTTACATTGAAGAACGGTTTCAAAAAATTAAAACGGGCAATAGAATTCTGAAGATAAAGCTAAATGAAAACATCCCCAATTTCATTACTATTGCTGGCTTTAATGCCACAATTTACTATCCAGGAATAGTTAAATTATGCAGACGATGCAAATTGTCCGGCCACTTTGCGGATAACTGCTATTCTGCTTTCAGCTCTAAAACATCATTTGCCTCTGTGGTTGAAAGCCAAAAAACTCCTATTGCTGCAAATTATCAATCAAAGGAACATTCTGAACCCTCTACATTAACTCCTATGTTAATTGTTACTGATGTCGAAAAACCTGCAAACAACGATGAGATACTTCTAGAAAGCAAGGAGATTCCAGAATCACTGCCTGAACTTCCAAGAAATATAAACCAACCAGCCTGTGAAAAGGAATTATCAGTTACACCCCCAAAAGAGCATATGAAAGGCTTCGCCTATTCTCAAAAAAAACACCGCCTGCATATTTGAACAGGAAAATGAAGAAATTTCTTTTATTCTTATCTAAAAATAGAGAAAATGAAATTGATGGTGTCGCACCGAATGTTTTGCGCCTAAAACGTACACTTGACAATAATTTACAAGTCTTACCAAAGTACAGTTGTTCTATTCTCATGTTACTGAATTCTTTGCAAGCCATCAGCCAAATTTTGTTCTAGAACAATGTGCTATTTTCCTTGAAGATTTTGAAGCTGGAGGATTACCTGAGCTCCAACGTGTTCTTGAATCTCGCTTTGAAGATGAGGAGTAACTTTCGTATCTGTCTTTCCTTTCTTCTTCTTTTTCTTTCTGTTTTCTTTCTCTCTTCCTCTCTTTCTTCCTATCTGCCTTCTTTCCTTTTCTCACTCTGATCGCTCATCGAGACGCCCGATGTCGCAATGCCTACTGCGAGATCCGGCGTCTCGTAGAGCGCTCTCCTTTCCCTCTTCCATTTTCGATTCTTGCGCTTTGCAAATTACCCAGCTTCCTGTTTAATCCCACCCTTTTTAGACAAAATTTTATTATTATCAATTAGCCATATAGTATATAATAATAAATTGAGATTTATGTGTCAATGCACGATAACAAGTTCTATATAATTATATAATATGTAATTGTAGCTATCTTCAAAAAGTTTCACATCGCATTTCTTACTCGTAGAGAACGTCAACAGATGGCAGCAGGCACTTCTCGTATCAGTTATAAAGAAACAACTACACTTTAAGAACAAAGTGCAGAAACCTGTATACATCGGTATGCTCCAGGGATCTGCAACATACATTGACTTATATATTCGCAAGATTATTGCATGTGTTAATTTTAAAAATTCTGCAAAATTACTCAAAATAAACATACAACGGTTTTTCCAGCTATCGTAAAATGCACTCCTAAACGGGATAAAACACTCATTCAATAACTTTAGGGTCAGCTACCACTGTACGGAAATAGCCATGGATGTTAGAGAGTTTGAAACACTAATTAAAGCACATTAAATATTTCAAGGGTAAGAAAAACCACAGCTAAAATGATTGCACTTCGCAGCCCGGCCCTTACAGTTTTTTTTCATGTCTGCACACCACTTTGCTCGTTCAGCTTAGGCACAATTCCGCGGAGAGGCGCCACTTATGCTTATGCGAAGTGATGAGAAACTGGCCTTTTTCTCCTTAGATCATCTTTGACAATATATCGCATCAATCTCTAGAGTAGGGGTTCTCAACGTGGGGTACGCGGGAAATTTTTTTGGAGTACGCCGTGAGAGCTCAAAGGTCACTAGATATATGTTATATATATATATGTTTTTTTTATTCCATTGTTATACTATAACCATAATTTTATTTATCTATGCAAGGGGCACGCCAGTTACATACACATTTCCAGAGGGTACGTGAAGCATAAAAGGTTGAGAACCATAGCTAGAGAGTAACGTTTTATTCGTATTCTTGCTTTATTCGTCTAAAAATAATAGCTTTCAGAAAAGCGCCTTTTGTTCTGCTTTGCATATTTAGAGAATTGGCAAATAGGTTGGCATGGCCCATTATTGACGATCATTCGTTTCACATCACCAGTGAGTGGATCTTTGAAATTAATTTTATTGTCGTTTTCCGTAATGTTTGAAATGTTCTTAGTACTGTTCGTAACCATAGCGGTATCTAGTCAACTCTTCCTTCTCTCACGTGATTCTTTCACCCGCGACAATGTAATCGCACATGTAACCGACCCATAGATGTAAGAAGCTCTTTTAGTTCGACATTAATATCACTTCGAGTACAGAGAAAAATTTAGATAATTGTGGTCCTAGTTTATTAAAGCAGTTTATCCACCAGATGGCGCTCACTTTTGTGTGTAGCAAAAAACAATTTATTTTTTATAATATTTTTAAATTCATAGAAAAACAGAAACTGAAATGAGTTATCAATGAAGAAAAAGGTGCTAATTGAATAATTTGTTTGAAAATTTGCATAGAGACTAGCCTATTTTAATAAATACATTTGTACTGATAATAAGCCGTTGTTTAATAATTTAAATTGCTTGATTAAAAATCGAAACAGAATTTATGGTATCGCTTCTCGGCCTCCTATGGCTAAGATCAAAGTGCAGTTTCTGTTCTCGCCAGCTTAATCAGTTTAAACAATATAAAATAAGAAGATGATAAGCCAGACACCGAAGCGATCCCCTCTGGTAAGCATGTCTTGAATTATTTTTAGGAACTCTGAACCTAAATTAGAGTTCGGCTTACCGGGGGGAAGCGTCATTTTTCCCTCCTTTGTAATTAGGAAAAACTCTCGAAAGCAAATTATATCTAAAATCAGTTTCACTTGAGTTTTTCTTAATCCCTTGTGCCGTCGAACTAAGATTCAGACACTCAGCTGTCGGGCATAAGGTTAAACTAATTTAATGTGATCAGCGAGACAGCCTCAGCAAAACATAATGTTCTCTGCCAGCTGTCCCTCAAAAACACACATCTTTCAAACAACTTTCACTCTTTCACACAGCATTCACTGCCCCACACGCGTTTGGGATGGGATGTGCTTGCTAAGAAATATTCCGAAGTCTTATTAGACGGCGTCCCTTCCCCCTTCCTAGCATGCACAATTGAGATGTGTGTGGGGCTTCAAGAGAAAGATAAATACAAACCTTTCGCAAACCAAAGAAAAAACATAAAACATTTAACACCCTTGAGGGGAGAGGGGTCCAAATCCGGGTTCCTGCCATTGCGCAGGAAATTAAGTTTCGGCCGCATAAAATAAAAAAAGGCTCCTGCCCCCCCCCCCCCTTTCCCTTCCCGAAAACCCAGACAAGGACCCCGTTCAGTTCAAGTCACACTGGGTCTTGTGACCACAGATATTCTTGAAAAATAATTGTAGGGTGATTTCGGAGATCCATTAAAAAGATGAGCATGAGATATCGGATGATAATTAAATTGAAGGAAGGGATTTATTTCCTGTGTGAGGAAGGAATCAGAGTCAAAGAAAGTGGAAGAAAGAAAGGAGGAAGGATAAAAAAGAAAAGGGAAAAGACAAGGTGAGAAGGGGGAGTCAGTAGCAGCAACAGCGCTCGTCTCGGCTCTGCGTGCCAAAGGTGATATCCTAAGGTCAGTTGGCAGCCTGCCTCGCCCAGGAATGCTGAGCCTAAGGGTGGGTCCGGCTGAAGGTTACGGTAACGTGGCTTTCTATGGCGAGATTTGACCTTCTGCTTGTAAGTGCTGACCATAGCTTAAAAGATTAGGAATTGGGAGGGGGGGGTTGAAGAGAAAGGGAGAGAAAGAGACTTTTCGTTGCTTTACCTTCGAGATGCTTTTGCACACAATGGCCACAAGACCAGATCACTGTTTTTCGTTTGAAATATAGGGTCCGCGCGAACGCAGTCCCCACTACCAAAAATTACACGCTCCATCTATCGCAGTTTGCGAAAGTGGCGGGGGTCAGCAATCTCGAAGTGCAATGAGAAAGCCTATCCCCTCCTTTGTAATTAGGAAAAACTCTCGAAAGCAAATTATATCTAAAATCAGTTTCACTTGAGTTTTTCTTAATCCCTTGTGCCGTCGAACTAAGATTCAGACACTCAGCTGTCGGGCATAAGGTTAAACTAATTTAATGTGATCAGCGAGACAGCCTCAGCAAAACATAATGTTCTCTGCCAGCTGTCCCTCAAAAACACACATCTTTCAAACAACTTTCACTCTTTCACACAGCATTCACTGCCCCACACGCGTTTGGGATGGGATGTGCTTGCTAGGAAATATTCCCAAGTCTTATTAGACGGCGTCCTTCCCCCTTCCTAGCATGCACAATTGAGATGTGTGTGGGGCTTCAAGAGAAAGATAAATACAAACCTTTCGCCATAACCAAAGGAAAAACATAAAACATTTAACACCCTTGAGGGGAGAGGGGTCCAAATCCGGGTTCCTGCCATTGCGCAGGAAATTAAGTTTCGGCCGCATAAAATAAAAAAGGCTCCTGCCCCCCCCCCCCCCTTTCCCTTCCCGAAAACCCGGACAAGGACCCCGTTCAGTTCAAGTCACACTGGGTCTTGTGACCACAGATATTCTTGAAAAATAATTGTAGGGTGATTTCGGAGATCCATAAAAAGATGAGCATGAGATATCGGATGATAATTAAATTGAAGGAAAGGGATTTATTTCCTGTGTGAGGAAGGAATCAGAGTCAAAGAAAGTGGAAGAAAGAAAGGAGGAAGGATAAAAAAGAAAAGGGAAAAGACAAGGTGAGAAGGGGGAGTCAGTAGCAGTAACAGCGCTCGTCTCGGCTCTGCGTGCCAAAGGTGATATCCTAAGGTCAGTTGGCAGCCTGCCTCGCCCAGGAATGCTGAGCCTAAGGATGGGTCCGGCTGAGGGTTACGGTAACGTGGCTTTCTATGGCGAGATTTGACCTTCTGCTTGTAAGTGCTGACCATAGCTTAAAAGATTAGGAATTGGCAGGGGGGGGGGGGGTTGAAGAGAAAGGGAGAAGGGAAAGAACTGAAGGCTGGAAATGAAACACTGCATACATTCAAATACAAAGTACAATTGCAACTAGGTTAATATATTCTAACATTGAATATTTACACATTTATATCTGATTTTAGTTTTATATAACATTGTATTGAAATAATTAGTATCTGAACAGTTTAATTTTAGCAATAGTTCGGAAAAATATATTTAAGGATTATTTATTCGATTTTACTTTAGTATTTACCTTAATGGTAGTATTGATTAAAAAACAGTCTTTCATTAAATGTTAAAAATAAGTTTCAATAATTTTAAAATAACCTGTTAAGAGTTAAACTTTTGATTTGAACAATGAATTGAATCTAATGATGATTAAGGAATTGCCACATAATTACTAAAATTTTACAAATAAGATTCCTTCCTTAGTCACTCCAACAAATTTATCCCATGGTCGCCACAAGTACATGGCATGCTTTGCTGTTAATCGCTTCTTATCCAGCTGCAATCGATCGCGAATTTCACATTTTGTTTTCCATAGCAATTTTTCTGTGGTCTCTGTTGTGCTTCTCCAAAATTTCCTTTGCCTGGCCCTCCAGAGTTGGTGTTTAATCTCGGTCAGGCAGATATCCACAACATATTTTTTTTGTTTGCTGATTGCCAGCGGATGATGGAATAATACAGTGTCCGCTGACATTGCTGGCAATCCTGACCACGTTTGAAATTTTAGCCATAATTCTTGCGCGAATTTGCAGTCATAGAATAGATGTTTCGTGGTTTCGATACACGCGCAAAAGGCACATCTGTCAGATCTTGACGTTCCCCTTGCCCACGCCTTATCTCGTGTGAAAAGGATGTCGTGAGCGAGTTTCCAAAGGAAATCTTGTTTATGGGCCTCCACGTGTTTGATTTGCAAGTTCGACCAAGCGATTTTCCATTCAATATCCGGTCTTTTGTTCACAATTTGCGGTATTTCCACCGGAAGCAAAGTAGAGTACACTAATTTCTTGTCGCATTTTTTATCGTGATTTAACACATATTTAGTTTCTAATATGGTATTGACGTCCGACAAAAATACATAATTTCTATTTACAGTATTACATTCCGGGCCCTTATAAGTACATTTCTCAACATATTTCCGTGCGGCTGGGCCGAGAAAATATGAGAGAAATGCACTCGCAGGGTGGGATGGGATATTCAGCGTTTGAATAACGTCAACATACTGTAGGGTGCGAATCCAAGTTTTAACATGCTTTAGATCGAGCCCGCCGGCCCCAACCGGCTGATAGAGGATTCCTCTACTAAGAGGCTCGTGTTGGAATCCCCAGATAAACCCAGCAGCGATTCTTGTGATTTTCGTGTATACCGTAGAAGGGGGGGTATACACAGTTCCAAGAAAAGTGAAAATTGGGATTATCAACGCGTTAAAAATTTCGGCCCTTTTAGAGATCGAAAGGTCTCTATCCCCCCAAAGTTCGCATGTTTTCTCTGCTTTGGCTATGGCCAATTTCCATGTGCTTGGATCGCATCCCTCCCAATTGATATGCACACCTAGGAGTCTTAAGGGCTCTGAGGCGGATTTGACGTGATTCCACACCGAAGGACCCCACTTGCCCCAAGCCATAATTTTGGTTTTGTCTCTATTAATTAGAGCCCCACTGCAATCTGAGTATTTTTTAAAAAGATCGTAAAAATTAGTTATTGAAGCTTCATCCGAAAAGGTAAACGTGACATCATCGGCGTACGCAACGTATTTCAGCTGCGTACGATGTCCAGGTACTATGACACCTTTAAATTTTGGGTCCGCTTGGATTTTCCTAAGCAATGTCTCCAGAGAGAGTACAAATAGCAGAGGGGAAAACGGACAGCCTTGTCGAACACCCCTCGCAACGGAGAAGCGTTGTGTAAGGTGCCCGTTAACCAAAACTTGGCTTGTTACATTTTTATACATATTATTAAATAAATTGCAAATTCTAGGGCCAAAGTTGTGAGCTTTCAATAGTTTTCGCATGAAATCATGCGAAACCCGATCAAAAGCTTTGTTTTGGTCAATTGCCAGAAAACTGAATTTCGTTTTTTTAGAAAAATTAAATTCGAAGCAATCTCGAATAAGCCTAATGTTGTGTTGAATCTGCCTGCCAGGGACACTGCAAGCTTGGCATTCGCCAATGATTTCACACAGAATTTTTCCAAAACGGTTGGTTACAATTTTGGCCAAGATTTTGTAATCACAGTTTAGCAGAGAAATCGGACGCCAATTCGTTAGGTTGTGACCATTTGGCGACTTTTTTAACAAAGTTACAATAGCATTTTCCATTCCTGTAATTGCTACTTCGTTTGTCAGCAAGTTGTTGTAGAGATCGCTTAGTGGCTTCCATAGCAGGTCTCGGGGGTTTATGGGGGGGGTTTATGGCCTATGTAGTCTCGGTGTATTTCTCGGGGGTTTATGGCCTATGTAGAAATGTTTATTTTTCTAACGGTAGCTGGTGCGTCTGCAAAACTTCAGCAGCGTAACAACTAGCTCCATCTGTCAGTGACCACGACAAGCAGCCGGTGACGATCCCGGACAGCGCTAGGCTAGCCACCTGCGACCTGCACTTCCGGCCTGACGCTCGCTGCTGCAGTTCCCATATAGTGGCGCCATCTACCGGCCCTTTTCAACAACTCGAGCAGAATGGACAGGAGCGACGATTTGGCGATCCTGTTCCCATTTAGAACCCTGCGATGCCACCTGTGCTGGGGAGCCCAAAGACTGCGAACGTCTGGCACTTACCAGAACTATGGAGACCTGACAAAACACTTCAAGAAAAAACACCAAGGCCTCCAGTTCTCCTTCCAATGCCGTTTCTGTGCCCACCATGCTCCTGATGTCAAGAAAATGAAGAAGCATGTGAGATCCAGCCACCCTTCTGTTGACGTCAGCGCCCCCTTCCGGACGCCTGCCACACCTGCAGATTCCATCCACCCCTCGGGGATTCTCACCACCCCGCCATCTGGAGCCTTCTCTCAGCCCAGAAGTTCACCAACACACCTGCCCTGCTCTACTGCGCGTGATCCTCCACCTGAACCTACCTCTCTCTTGGCCTCCTCTGCCTGCCATGTGCCTACTCCGACAACTCCGAAGGCCAACTCCCCATCTGCTCTGGTTGCCCAACCTACAGTCACTCCTCAACAGCCGCCCATTTCGGCTGGTCATCTCGATGCCGTCCACTCCACTCCCATTACTTCTGCAGCAACATGTTCCCTCCCTCCTCCCATTCTCCGACAGCCACCGCCCATCCATGCTAACACTCCTATGCATGTCACGCCTGAGGACCCTGCAGTCCCCTGCAATAGCTCTGCTCCAGATTCTATTCTCCACCGTCAACTGCGGAGCCTTGAAGCTGCAGCCCATAACGATCAGCTCTGGAGTGAAACCATGACCTCCATCCTGGATCGCAGCATCAGCCTTGCACCGGAACCTAACCACACTACAATCACTGGATCCCCTACCATCACTGGACTTGAAACTCCACTCTCCACCTGCACAGACACTGTCCTCGATGCCTTGCCGGGCACTGCTCAACCTCCCTACCACATGGCTCCGACCACCCCTGTGGGACAGCGCCTTGCGGATACTGTGCCTCGCTCTTCACATGATGCCTCCAGCCCCAGCAGTGACACCTCATGGGTCGAAATACTGGAGGACGACCCCATCTCTCGTCATCCCAACCTGACTCAACAAACCTGGCTCGAGCGACTCGACGCCGCCTCCTCCTGGTCTGACTTTGAGACCGCAGTAAACGACTTTACTGCTATGATTGCTAGCAGCCTTGGCAGGAGGCGTAAACATCTTCCGCACCGCCCGTCTCAGCCAGCACCTGCTGTGCCCAGCCACGAGAACCCACATCTCCCTGCTGCCACCTCTGAACGACCCAACACCAACTACAATGCCAAGGAGGCCTCCCGCTTGCAGAAGATGTACTACACCAACTGCAAGAAAGCTGTCCGCTCCATCCTTGAGGACAGCAATCCCATGTGTGGCATTGACGGCAAGACCCTCGAGGACCACTTCGCCAAAATCTACACCTCGAAGGAGATTGACCCTTCAATGCTCTCTCCTCTTCCATTCGACCCGCCCCCACCTGACGTCACCACCCTGTTAACCTCTCCTTTCGCCCCGCACGATGTCATGGAGCGTCTCAGCCACTTCCCAAATTCAGCCCCTGGCCCCGATGGCCTCTTTTACAACGACCTCAAGCGATTCGACCCAGGCTGCTAGGTTCTTTCGACTATCTTTAACCGCTGCTTCACCTCCCGGCGCGTCCCATCCTCTTGGAAAGAGGCGGATATTATCCTGATCCACAAGAAGGGCAGCATGACTAACCCCAGCAACTGGAGGCCCATTGCCTTGCAATCTACAATCAGCAAGCTATACTCTGGCCTGATCTGCACGAGATTGGATTCCTGGGCTAAAGCATGCAGCATACTTTCACCATGCCAGAAGGGCTTCCGGGAGTTTGACGGCTGTTCCGAGCAGAATTTCACCTTGCAGCAGGTCCTCTGTGATGCCCGCAGGAACAACCGCGAAGTGTGTGTAGCCTGGTTGGATCTAGAGAACGCCTTCGGGGCTATATCCCATGATTATATCTTCGATATCCTTGGGAAGATGCACCTACCACCTCCCCTTCTCAATGTCATCATGGACCTGTACTCGGGATGTCACAACAGGATTCGGCATGAGGGCGGCTGGACCAACCCACTGCTGATGGACTCCGGAGTTAAACAGGGATGCCCGCTGAGCCCCCTACTCTTCAACCTGGCCATTGAGCCTGTCATCCGTGCTGCCGAGGCGACTGAACCCGCCTACTCCATCCTTCAGACAACATTATCACCCATCCTCTTATTTGCTGACGACATGGTCATAGTCAGCAAATCCCCCTCTGGCCTGCAGAAACTGATCGCCGCTGTCCAGTCAGCTTGCTCTTCTGCTGGCCTTAAACTTAACCCCACAAAGTGTGCCACGCTCCATCTGGACTGTCGGAAGGGACGGAGAGCCAGGGCCACAGCCTTTTCAATCAACGACACCCCGATCAAGGCACTGAAGGAAGGTGAAAGTTATACTTACTTGGGGACACCCTTGGGCTTCAAGTGTGACCAGACGCCCTTCGAACGCATCGCCCGTACACAGGCTGACCTCGGAAAGATAAGCACGTCTCTCCTTGCACCGTGGCAGAAGCTGCATGCACTCAAGACCTTTCTGCTGCCACGCCTGGAGTTCTTCCTTACCAACGGCTTGGTCCAGAAGAAGCATATAAGATCACTGGACAGGTCCATCAAGAAGAACCTTAAGATCTGGCTCAACCTGCCATCGCGTGCAAGCAACGAGATCATCCACATGCCAACGTGGAAGGGTGGTGCCGGTGTTCTCCAGCTAGGTGACATGATCGACGTCCTAAGGGTCAGCCATGCCTTTAAGCTCCTCTCCTCCAATGACCCTGCTACCAGCTCCCTCGCCCTCACCACCCTCACTGCTGCAGTCAAAAGGAAATTGGGCCAAGCTCCCGCCACTGATGACATCCTGGGTTACCTCAACGGGAGCTCCGAGGGTTGTCTCTCAAGAGATGGTGGAGACATCGCTTCGGTGTGGTCTGCCTCCAGAGCAGCCTGCAAACGGCTGTCCAAGAGGATTAACATCAGTTGGGTTTATGCTTCGACCAAGGAGGAGCTACAGCTTGGGCTTGGCGACGAAAACCATCCTGTCTACATCACACCTTCTGGACGGAACACTATCACGAAGCAACTGAAAACTTCCCTCGCCCATCACTACCTCTCCTGCCTTGGTAGAAAGCCGGACCAGGGTAAGACATGCCCCTGCTTCTCGGCCCACAGCAGTGCCAACCACTTCATCCCCAAAGGCAGCCACTTCCGGTTCTGTGACTGGAGATTCATCTTCAGGGCCAGACTTGGCTGCCTCCAGCTTAATGGAGCTCGACGATTCGGCCAAGGGGACCGGAGATGCCGGAGGTGCGGGTATGCACTTGAAACTGTGCCTCATGTTTTGAACCACTGCCCGCCCCACTCCGATGCATGGCAGCGAAGGCATAATAACATCCTTAGTCGCATTGTGAAGGCCCTCCCCCGTGACTCACGAGATGTACAAGTGAACAAGAGATTCCCGGATATCCCCCAAAATTTGAGGCCTGACCTGACGTTAATGGATCGTGGCAACAAGGTCCACATAGTTGATGTCATGGTCCCATTTGAAGATGGTCTCAACGCTTTCCATCTGGCCAAGCAACGAAAAGTGGACAAATATCAACCTATTGTTGACCACCTTGCTGAAAAGGGGATTAATGCTGTTGTGGAGACAATCATTGTTGGCTCCCTAGGCTCGTGGGACCGAAACAACGAGTCAACTCTAAAAAGCCTTGGTATCTCCATGCAGTATGCCAAGCTCATGCGGAAATTAATCGTGTCCCAAACCATCTCTTGGTCGCGAGACATTTACGTGGAGCATGTCACTGGCCGCAGACAGTACCAGGTCTAGCTTGAGCCCTGAGCTCCTTTTGTTGGCCCTCTCATTGTGGCATTGATTAACTTTTACATTAACTTTTACATCCCTACACTGGTAGTTAACCACCTGTTTTGTCTTCCAGAATAATTGCTGATCCCCCATTTATACCACTTCTAGCAGCCCACTTTACCGACTGCCTACCATGGCCCAGCTGGATGCCATGATCATTGCTGGCTGTCCTGCGGAGCTGACTACCCTGACTGACTCGGCCTCGAACATCTACCCCGTCCTCGATGGAGCTACTCCTGATGGTGCACCCCTATCGGATGCTGATTTGCCACTGGTTCCTGGGAGCTGAAGATCCCTCTGGTCACCCTCAACCAGGACGACCCAGCTCTCCATTGTACTTCTTCTCTGCGGGCTACACTTTCATTCCCATCCGGTCTGTTTGTACGATAGGCTGAAGACCACTGTTCATGGAAGACTCTTGTTGTGCCTATCACTTATGCTTATGTATCTCATTGATTTTGTAAAGAGGGCTGAAGCCATATGTCTCTTGAAGATTTTTGTTGTGCCCTCTATGTTTTCGTCATTCCATTTCACGCTCCAACAACAATCTTTATATTCTGTTATCATTGGACTAATAAAGAATTTTGAACTCTGTTCTCGCCAGCTTAATATCTGACGCGTCCTCTATATGGGGTCGTGATATTAAATGTATTTTTGGAACTGGATAGAAGGTATTGAGCTTGCTCAACTTCTGTCACGGGTTGGCTCGGTATTGCACAACCACCGAGATCGGCTCACATTTAATAAATAAAGAATAGATAATAATAATTAATGATAGCCGACATGCGTTGGGGTTATTTTCAATCGGTAAAGAGGCGTTCAAAAAGATGCCGTGAGTTTGACCGCAATCAACTTTTTTCCCGATATCCAGAATAACACAAATTTTGAATCTCCACAATAAGTCTATGGATTATTTACACCTTACAGGAGTGCACCAAAGCCTCCGCAGCGGCAAGGCTCGACTCTTTTGAGGATTGGTGCACGGATTGGAGAGTGCAAGTTAACCCTACAAAAAGGATTGCAGTTCTTACGTCACATAAACGAAGTCCCCATCATGAAAATTTCTACCTATTTGATAAACAGGTAGTGTGGAGCGATCATGCCAAATACCTTGGTATCACGATCCATCACAAACTCAAATGGGATGCCCATGTACGGAATGTTATTAACAAAGCCAGAAGAGCACTCTGCTGCAAATTATTCCCTCTGCTTGGGGGAAAATCTCATATTGTAACATCACATAAAGTGCTAATTTCTAATCAGGTAATCAAACCTATCCTTCTCTATGCTGCCCCCATCTGGGGTGCATGTTCTACTAAAAATATTGCAAATCTCCAATCTCTACAAAATAAAATCCTACGATCTGCTGTAGCAGCTCCCTGGTTTGTCAGGAATATTATCATTCATCGAGATCTAAAGTGTGAAGCAATTCTCCAATCCATCAAGAAAATGGTCAAGAACTATTTTGCAACTATCGCAGAACATCCTAATCAACTTATTAGAGATTTACTTAATTATGACGTGTATCCCTTACACAAATTCAAACGACCAAGATCTCTACTCGATAATCAGGATTAAGCAGGGGATCGAAGCCAGATGGCGCCGCTTGTACTGGCCCCATCTGGAGCCGAACCTTATTCCTTACTTATTACTTACCTTTCTCTTACTTCTCCCCTTCCCACTCTTCCCCCCCACATCCCCCCACTCTTTTCAACTCATATTACGGTTATAAATAAATAATAAATACCCTCTCAAGCAGACCGTCATTTATTCACACATTTCATTCCTTTGGATACTGGCGTTAGCTAAGATTAAGCAGGTATAGGCCCCAGGCCTGGGACTGCTGCTGTCACTGTATGATCTTTGACCTTTGATTTGTGAAGGCGCGATCTGTACATTCGCAGGTCTTCGCTTTAAAGTTTAACTTTCCCTTTCTTCTCGTTGTTGTGTTTTGTGTTGTTTCTATTATAGTGTTGTTACATGTATTAATTGTTGTCTTTCCTTTCAGGGGTCAGCGGTGGTGTCCGCGGCACGGTGGATTGCTTAGCGGGCATCGCTGCGTCCGGGATGCCTTCCGAACTTGCGGTTTATGTACCCCTGTTCACGGCATCTCGGTCAGATAGTAAATTTCTAGTGTCGGTGTAATGCTGTGAATCACTTTTATAGTTACTTCTAGTGTCGGTAACTAAAAAACATGCTACAACTATTGTTTGCATAGTTTTTAAATATTTAATTAGAGTTAATCAGCTTTGAAACCTGTCTTAGGACCATATTCAATAATTATTTTATCCTTTTCAGGAGCGCATTTTACGACAGCGGGAACCTCCATAGTAAGGTCATTAGAGGAATTCGGACCTTTTTTCAAATAATTAATATACATAAACATTGGTAGTCGTTTTGGTAACAGGTATGTCCTAGTTTTGTTCTCATTGGAATACGTGAAAGTATTTGGTTTGTGCACTTGTTTTGTAATAAAGCTATTCTATATCATAGTTAACCTAAAACGTACTTGCCACCATCTATTGACTGTTTATACAAGTAATGAATCGATTTGATGTTGATTGAAAATAAGTCGTATTATCAGTGGCGTATTGCCCCACAGAGGGATGAGGCTGTCGTCTAGAGTTTTGACCCTTATGGGAGCTTTCAAACAGTCAACATTCGATATTTTGCGAACATTTTACTGAGTAAGAGATTTCACCGTCATTATAATTTCTTTTTTACGTACAAATTGCATGGTTTTACTTAAAATTAATACTAAATATGATGTGATTTTTGTTAAATGCACTAAAATGAAGAAGTGTTTATTTTGCTCATAATTTTATAAATAAGTTTTCGTTTATTTTTCGGTATGTACAAATTTATCCACTGAATATTAAATTTTCTGATTATTTATATCTGCAATTCAATTTATTCAACCAACTGTATGCATTTTTTCCATTCCTAGGTGCAAATTTATTTAGTGCAGGATGACCAACACACCTACCCACTCCGGACTTGGGGGCCTCTTAAATCCTTTGCACTTAGGGCAGCCAGATGTAATCCGCCACTGTGTAATGCAATATTTAATAGCATAAAAAGTTTCATCGTGCATCGAAACATGAAGATCAAATATTAATAAGCTTAATAATATTGCAGAGTGTTCAAAATTAAAAATGTTTATCTTTAGTACAGTTCCTACTTGTTCTATAATATAAGATTTGATATTTTTTTAAAAATTCGGATGGTCGTTATTATTTTCTTACCAAATGAAAAAAAATTAATATGGAGCATTTAATCTGCTTTTGAGAGTTTCCCCTAATTCATCCTTTTGACACTCCTTGTTCTATCGAAAATTAGTTACATGGTGTAAGAATTGAAAATACTCGGTAGCGAAAACAAATAATTCGGCCAACTCGCTCTTTTTCCAGTCAGATGTCCGTTGCTTAACTCCGCTGTTTGTCGAGTCCTCTTCTCTGGAAATTGGTACGTCTTTGGATTGGATTGTTTTACCTCTGAGCGGCACTTTTTTGCACACTATGGGCTAAATGGCCAGGTCACATGGACCCCGAAGGCTCAGAGAAGGTTGGGGGAGGGGACCCACTGGAACAACTGTTGGGAGACAGATGGTAGCCTCCCGTCAAGGCCATCCAGCGTGTTCTTTAACGTGCACAGGGTATGGCTCTCCCTCACACGGAGCCATGGCTTAACGTCCCCTCCGACGGACGGCGGCCTTTCCAAGCCCATCGGTGTCTCCTACTGACCGTGGGCAGGGCGGGGAATTTTGCGGAGATAAATCTCAACGCTGACCCAGCTGGGACTCGAACCTGGGAACTACAGATTACGAGCCTGGCGCGCTACCGACTGAGCCACCCCCGCCCCGGTACGTCTTTGTTCTACGCCTTATTCCCTTCCTTTTTCAGGACTGGGAATAATGGCAGATGGAGAATGGAACGTGGTTTGAAGGTTTATGATCATGAAATTGCCTTTATGGATGTCATGAGAAATATTTTTGAAATTTGTGACAAAAATACAGTAGAAATTGCCCACATGATCACACGGACTCTGAGGATAGTTCTACTAAAGACTGGTGAAGCAGCTAACCGTCTCCTTGAGAGGAAAGAAAAATAATAGTGAAGAGAAGAAACAGAAGTCATACAAGTTGCCAGACCAATTAAGACTGTGTTTGTGGCCAAATTGACCTTCTTTATTTCCAATTCTGAAGTAGCATTTCCGGTTTCGGGGAGATCATTTCAACTGAAGACGATCTATATAAAGCTGAAGAAATGGAAAATATAAAAATTGGAGCTAGAATAGTTAAAATGAAAATGGACATTCATAATTTTCTGCGAATAAATGCATTCACAGCAACCATAGAGTACAGAGGCGAATTCGCACGTCTCTGCCGATGTTGCAGACAGCCTGGTCGCAGAAGTCATAAGTTGAAGCGATAAAAGAAGCTGAAAAGCAACCTAATGAAGAATCACCAATAAAAACGCAAACAGAAAACGGAGAATCAAATTTAACTGAAAATAAACAGCCGAGTAATAACTCTACCACGGAGCAAAAAAATGCGAACAATGACAACGCTATCCAGATTCCTCATCTGTGAAACCGATGGGCTTGGAAAGACCGCCGTCCGTCGGATGGGACGTTAAGCCGTGGCCCCGTATGCGGGAGAGCCATACCCTGTGCACGTTAAAGAATACGCTGGATCGCCTTGACGGGAGGCTACCATCTGTCTCCTAACAGCTGTTCCAGTGGGTCCCCTCCCCCAACCTTCTCTGAGCCTTCGGGGTCCATGTGACCTGGCCATTTAGCCCATGGTGTGCCAAAAAGTGCCGCTCAGAGGTAAAACAACCCAACCCTCACCTGTGAAACTCAGATCGACCTGGAAACTGATGCAGATGAAGAAACGGACACCAAATCTGAGAACGAAGAGGAATTCATTGTATGAGACGTTTATGAAGAGATTATCGGATACACGCCCAACAAACTTGTTCGACTTAATTCCCTACCCAATAAAAGTACTGTAAAACCGTTTCAATTGATGATTGTTTGACGGACTTTCTTTTACATATTTGTCAGATCCCATAAAAAGAACCTAGTTTCAGATGTGAGAAATATCGATACACTATGCCAGGGGTTTTCAACGTGGGGTACGCCGTGAGAGCTCAAAAGTCGCTAGATCTAGTAACAAAGTCGTTAAGTTGGCAACACTGCTGTGCAAAAATGTAATTTTTTTGGTGTTTATCGATATATGTAATTTATGAATACAAAATTTAATGTGTATATATATATGTTTTATTTTATTCCCATTGTTATACTATAACTATAGTTTTATCTATCTATACAAGGGGTACGCCAGTTACATACACATTTCCAGGGGGTACGAGAAGCTTAAAAGGTTGAGTACCACTGATGTAGACCATCCTGCTTCACATAAACCAATGATGCGACCTCGCTCAAATTTGTTGATTTGATCAATATTTTTGTTTAATTTTTGGAACAAAGTCTATTATTAGAAGTTCATGTAACGTTCTTTCAGTTTGCTTTTTGAATAAATAAAAATAAATACTCCCTACCTCCACCTATTTAACCCTTCGTCCGTCGCGTTAGGACTTACAGAACCTGACGTTTTAAATTTTTAACGACTCTAACTAGGACCCATTCCTTCTCATTACCATCATTCATTCCGCTCTTTTACTCTATCTTGTTGATGCAATATCACTTAGTTCCACCAGTTAGTTGCTTAATAGGGCATTTAGTTGCCAACAATAATTTACTTGCTTTACTCCATTGGGGAAGGACACAACTATTCATTTTAAGATACAATGAAAAATTCGTTGTGTACTACATAGTGTAATAGTAAACAACTCTAAAGTGGTTCAGTGAAGATCTCGATTGTCCCCTGGTAGAGAATGATAAGGCGATGATTTGTTGAGGGGTGCATTTGAAGGGGTGAAAAATACGGTTAAGAGACTAACTCTTGCATGCACTACGTTATAATTATAGGGAGTTGTATAACTGATTGAATTTGGCGGTTCTAGCTGTTACCATTTCGAAGTTTCCATCACTGTTTAGAAGGGGGAAGAGATGTTTTTATTTACATACAGACGGGAGACATGTAACAGATGGTTTACTTCTCTGGTATACAGAAATGCTTTGGTGTCATTACAAGCATAAAAGTGAGAAATATCAGTTATTGAAGGGGAAAAATAGGACTATTATTTATGGCCTAAAAGAGTTTAATATTTAGATCAATGGTAATAATATGTTTCAAAGTAGTAAAAAATGTTTCATAAAAAATACAGTATACACGTGTTTAATATTAAAAAACAAACCATGGGTCTGTGATATCAATTGCGACCATCTTGTTATGGAACAATGCGACAGGAGAAGCGTTAAATAAGAAATGTTTTTCAAAATATGAAGATTCACACATTGAATTTATATTTTTGTCTCATTTTATGTCACGAAGCTTCAAATTTGTTGTTTATTATTGACATCAAACAGTGGGGATATTTATTTGGCTTATGATTGTTTAATTATCTACCAGTTGAATTATAGAAAAAAATTATTAATTTTTAAATACCTTGTTCAATGTTTACGATTGCAATATAAGACGTCAAACATTCTAGTACGTGCCTAACGGGTGCTTGCAATTCTAATTTAATAAGCCTTCCTAACTTGTAATGTAAGCAGCTCTGCAAAACGTCTGAGTTCAGGAGAGTAAAGAGATTCTATCGCCTAAGCTTAGGGGTTAACGTAGGGTACGCGGTAAAATTTTTTGTGGTACACCGTGAGAGCTCAAAACTCACTAAATCTAGTAACAAAATCAGTGTTTTATTTTATTCCTATTGTTATACTATAACTGTAGTTTTATCTATCTATACAAGGGGTACGCCAGTTACATACACATTTTCAGAGGGTACGTCAAGCATAAAAGGTTGAGAACCACTGCACTATGCTATTATCTATCGACAAACATGGAAACCACTGGTGATGTCCAGGTACAGTCGCTCAAAAAAGTATCCGAACGCTATGGTTGATTGCAGAATTCAGAAAAAAATATCTGGCAACAATATTTTTAGAAATTAGTGATCTGACAACCTTCCTATCACGTGACACGAAGGTTGCCAAATCACTAATTTCTAAAAAAGTCGTTGCCAGATATTTTTTCTGAATTCTGTAATCAACCATAGCGTTCGGATACTTTTTTGAGCGACTGTACTCGATGATGGTTCTATAATGTCTTGATCTTCCATGTCTCTTATAAGTTGTTCTATATCCTCCTGTTTTAGTAGATGGATTGGAGGAGAATCACCAGTGTTGATGTTATATTCTGTTAGGTTAGTACGGCCATAATCATATGATGTAGCAGAAAAAATGTCGGAAAACTCTTTAAGCAGGTTCTTGGCCTTAGCAGATTAGTCTTCAGTTAATATCTTCCTTTCTCTCCACAAGTCAGTAAGATCATAGGAGATGTCTGTTGTTTAGGTTGTTTTACCTCTGAGCGGCACTTTTTTGCACACCATGGGCTAAATGGCCAGGTCACTTGGACCCCGAAGGCTCAAAGAAGGTTGGGGGAGGGGACCCACTGGAACAGCTGTTGGGAGACAGATGGTAGCCTCCCGTCAAGGCCATCCAGCGTGTTCTTTAACGTGCACAGGGTATGGCTCTCCCGTACGCGGGGCCACGGCTTAACGCCCCATCAGACGGATGGCGGCCTTTCCAAGCCCATCGGTGTCCCCTACTGAACTTCTACTACTTCTGTTCCTACTACTTCTGTGGGAAGAGCGGGGAATTTTGCGGAGATAAATCTCAACGCTGACCCAGCTGGGACTCGAACCTGGGAACTACAGATTACGAGCCTGGCGCGCTACCGACTGAGCCACCCCCGCCCCAGGGGATGTCTGTACATTGTTGGTTTGAGTCAGTAACTTCTATTGTGTTTACATTTGTTACTCAAGTAACAGGTTCACATATTGCTTAATTCTTCACCCTTTTTCAATATTCTATTGGATTTGTTACAGTTCATCACCATGATACCATGAGCCAAAGCTCCGCTACCAGGGGCATTAGTGACCGCCAATCAGAAGGTCCAGAAATCTCCGCCCGATGACCACGAACTATAACTTCACTTTGTGTCGGGATTTCTGTGTCTTCCGTCACTAATACTGTGGTCACACTTGATAAAGAATCAGATGTTCGGCCAAGCAGACGGATTTCATCTATCTTATAGATGAGTAGACTGTCAATGGGTCTAAGCTGAATCCATGTTTCTTTAGGAAATCAAGGCCTAATATGCATTCATCGTAGATGTCAGAGCTTGTAAATGGTAGCTAGGCGTAAACTGGAAGGAGAGCTGTGTACCAATCCCTAGTGATGATGCACAGAACAGACCAGGTCTAGCACCTAATATCCGACCCCGCCTTCTCGTGGTGCAGACCGTTAGTACCTTTCAAAAGAGATATTCTCTTTTGGAAGGGAACGGAAGGGGAGGGCTGCCAGTTCAGCATGGCCTACTGATCTGGTCATCTATGGCCACTTTTTTCTTTTTTTCAACCCTGCTGAGGAGTGGTCAACTTCACAGGGTCCTGGTGCTGACCATCTTTACCTACTAGACTGGACTTGTTTTGGATTTGAGCTTGATTGTGGATCCTGGACTTGCTGCACTGGTGGGCCTCTGTTGAGGGAGAGTCTGCTGCTGTGTTTTCTGTTTGCTTCTGGGTTGCCAGCTCTAAGTGAACAGAGGCATGGGATACCTTATATCAGCTGGTGGATAATCCTAATCAGAGGCCATCGCAGGTACCTGAACCTTACTTAGCTAGTTGGGCATCGTCAAGCCTAAACTGGAGTAATGTGTCTCAGGCAGGCCATATGGCTCTTGAAAAAGTCCACTTGAAAAGGTGGTGCCTGATGTTCCTACCAGCATCGGTGACTTCAGCCTTTAGCGGAGGAGGAACAGGTCTTTGCCCCATGCCTGCGATCAGGGAGCTGTTCGATATTGTTGGCCCTACCAATCTCAATAAACCTAATTTCTTTAAAAATCCTACTAATCATTTTCTCTCTGCAGGAACGTGGAACGTGAGGGCATTACAATGGAGATTATTCTCTTGATGTCCTCATGCAGGAATTCCAGCGCTATAACCTAGATATTCTAGGCTTGCAAGAGACCAGATGGACAGGTAAAGGTGAGATACTTAAAAATAACTTTAAATTTCTCTTTACAGGGAGGGAGGATGGAAAGCATCACCAAGGCGTGGGTCTGCTGCTCAGCAGACATGCTAGTGATGCTCTTCTAGGATATGAGTGCATTAATGAAAGGTTTCTTACAGCAAAATTTCAGACAAGCATTAAAGACTTGAATGTTATCTGCTGTTATGCCCCACTGAGGATTCTGATGAGGATGAGAAGGATAGGTTTTACGGACAACTTCAGGATATTTTGAATTCTGTCAAGAAAGGAGATATTACCCTTGTTCTTGGTGACTTCAATGCCAAAGTTGGTACCGACTCTGACCTTTGGGGAGGAGTAATAGGCCCTTTTGGTATTGGTAGCTGCAATGGCAATGGGCAACGTCTCCTACAGGTAAGTAAACTCAATGGTTTCAGAAACACATATTACAAACACCGCGACATACATAAATACACATGGGTTTCACCTGATGGGCTGCATAGGAATATGATTGATTATATATTAATTAACAGCAAATGGGCTAGTTCTGTTAGGAATACCAGGTCATATAGGGGAGCTGAAATTGGATCTGACCATTACCTTGTTAAAAGTGTGTTGCAACTTAAACTTAAAAAGTGTTGTGCTAGGGTTAAAAAATTATGTCTGGTTGACAGGCAATTGCGTGATGAGCAATGTGGATTCAGAAGTTGTAGGGGATGTGTAGATCAGATATTTTCACTTAGGCAGATTCTTGAGAAATATTTAGGGTTTAGAAACCTTTGGTTGCTAGCTTTGTTGATTTCAAAAAGGCTTTTGACTCTGTTGATCGTCATAATTTGTGGTTGATTGTGAGATCATATGGTATACCAGACAAGTTAGTTAACATAATGAAAGCTCTCTATAATAACACTGAGACATGTGTGAGAGTTAGTAAGTCTTGTAGCAATTGGTTTAGCATTACTTCTGGTGTTCGACAAGGGTGCATTTTGTCTCCTTTTCTCTTTAGTTTGGTTGTTGATTATGTTATGCGAAATTCACTTCGAGGGAAAGATTTTGGCCTTAAATGGGCTGGAGATACGAAAATTTCTGATTTAGATTATGCTGATGATTTAGCCCTTTTGGCAAATGATGTTGATGAGATGAACTCTCTCATTCGAGCTGTTGATGAGACTGGTAGTAGAGTAGGTTTGGTTATAAACAGAGAGAAAACTAAAGTGATGAAAATTGATCAGGCAGGCTGTGATTCAGTTAATCTGAATGGTTGCAGTCTTGAGCAGGTGTCACAGTTCAATTACCTTGGGAGCTACGTAACAGATACTGGTGATGTGCGGCATGAGATTAACAGACGAATAGGTATTGCTGCCGGGACTTTTAAGAATCTATGGAGATTGTGGAGAAATAGGCGTATACACCTAAAGACTAAAATTAGACTGTATAATAGTTTGGTTCTTTCTAGGGTTAGTTATGGTAGTGAAACTTGGACGCTGTGTAAACAAGATAACAGGAAACTAGTTGCTTTTGATTCTAGATGCTTACGCAGTATCTTGGTTATTAGGTGGTTTAACTTTGTAACTAATGATGAGGTTAGGCAAAGGAGTCTGCAACCTCCTTTAAGCAGCATATTGTGCAGAGAGAGACTCCGCTGGTTTGGTCATGTTGCCCGTATGGATAATTATAGATTGGCGAATAGGGTTATGAACAGTGTGCCTAGAGGCCTCAGAAGGAGGGGGAGGCCTAGGATGCGGTGGGCAGATAATGTCAAACAGGACCTTGTTAGAATTGGTGTACAGTGGCCGGATGCAGCAGATGTAGCTCAGGATAGATATGCTTGGAGAATTAAACTGCGCGGTCTGGTTGGACCTCCGTAGCCCATGGCTGCTTGAGGATGATGATGATGTAGATGTCAGCAATGTAAACAATGGCGTGCCAGACAGCTACCAATTCTGATGTTAAGTTTTTCCATTTACTTAAGCTCACTCTCCGGTGGCTATTTGTAGGGTTATATTAGACTGTCTAGCATTCCAGTTTGAGTGAGGTATTATCTTCTTTATTATGTAGACACTCAATATCACTGGCAAATTCTTGCAAAGTTTCACTATTCTTCTGCATACGATGTTTAAATTGAGTCACATAATATTGTTTTAAATACGTATCGCCAAACCTGAGTTCTAATGCAGATACCAAACTTTGATAATCAAGTCGTTTCTCTTCTGGAGCAAATTGTAAAACTTCCGAAGCAGAATTTCTTAAGGAAGCTGCAAGAAAACTGGCCTTCTGAAATTCATTCCATTCGTTAGCTCTAGCGATGACTTCGAATTGCGTTTTAAATACAGTCCAAGATGACTGACCATCATATGTGGAAGGTTGTATTTCTAACGATATGTGTAAAAACATTATTGTCACTAAAATTATTATTATAAGAAGCAGGTAACATTTGATTTCTTAAAATCTGAAACTGGAGTTTCAGATTTTAACAGGAAAATTTAGTCGTCTGTTAAGTTCGTTCTTGATGTCTTTGTACTGGTCGGTTAATTCACTGATTTTTTTTTGTTAAGATCATTATTCTGATTAGTAATCTTACTAATTTGAGAAGCCAATTCGTTATTTTCAGCTCTCAATTCATTATTTTGTGTAGCCATTTCGGCTTTCAAGTCATCTTTTCGAGAGGCTATTTCAGCTGTCATTATTTTGTGTAGCCAGATCACCAAGTTTGCTATTTATGTCATTATTTTGACTAGCAAGATCACTAATTTTGCTGTTTATGTCATTATTTTGATTAGCAAGTTCACCAGTTTCACTTCTTTAAGCAGCTATTTCACCTTCAATGTCAGTTATTAATGTTATTAACTCATCCATACTTCTAGTCAAAGATATTTAATAAATTATCGCGCTTCTGACGACAAATGTTATGAATTAAATGGATAGAAACTGAGAGTGAATTCAAATAAGTAATTTATTACAAAAGTATGAATGAGAACTTTTGTACAAACTCAACCCAATAACACAAATTTTAATCAATCTAAAAGTAAACTTTCTAAAACAAAGCACTTTTTCACTATCTCTGCTCAAAGCAAAGAAAATAAAGCTTCTGTAACAGTCGATAAGTAGCACAATCATATTTGTAGACAAACCTGCAGTCTATGAAGTATATCCTTACCATTTCCTAAACAACTAAGTAAAATGCTGAACTCTTCCTACAGAAAAGTTGAGATCAGATCTACTTGTTCGACTAACTTAAAATCTACTCAGCCACATCTTTCAATAACCTAAAAAATCCTTCCTTTTCTTGCGAGTTTTCAAACAGGGTCAACACTAATAAACTTATTTTACCTGCCGCGCACACTTCACATAAAACACTTCTTCTTTGGACTAAACTGCATAGACTAAAACAAACTGGTTTTACTTCACATAAATTCCTCTAATTAACACTTGTTTTTATTATTTCAGTCAAGTTCGTTCGATGTTGTTGGTGATGTAACTCGCACGCTGAAGCACATGCGAGCATCAAGACGACACATCACATCACAAGTTCATTGTAGCACGGTCATCTGTCGTAACACTGCCCCCTCCTTAAGTCTTGTTTGTCCGGAACAATTCTGGATTCCGAAGTTTCTTCAGTTATTCGATGAAACGGGGCCAACGATCCACGTGAACCACTTTGCACATTGCAGTTGGAGCGACTACAATTGTCCTTATTAAATTATGGCACTGTCTGGAAGACAGAAACCAAACTGAAATGTTTTAAACACCTTTCCTCTCTCGCTTATTGCTCTTAGCACAGCTTCTGGGACTGACTAATCAATATTAACAACAGAGCGGAAATCTGATAGCACGAAACTGAAACGGAGAGATGCTCAGCCACAAAAAGAACATCGTCCTGCTTTCAACTGTGAAATTTTACCCTTCGCTTTCATCAGCCAACAGACTAATGGCCTCACTTGGTCACAGAAAGTATATATTGAATTCAGAAGAAAAGTTATACGTTCTATATAGCAAGATATAATTTTTTTTATCAATACTCTGCCAGAGGCAGATGGTCGAACAGGCTTAATGCTCATATATGATTTGCAGACGGAAAGAAATATATTAATTAAAAAAATTTTTTTGATCAAAAGGGAAAAAGAAACTAAAACGAAATAGATATCTTATATACTGTATGTAGACGATTGTGAGTGGGTTGGGTTGGGTTGTTTTACTTCTGAGCGGCACTAAATGGCCAGGTCACATGGACCCCGAAGGCTCAGAGAAGGTTGGGGAGGGGACCCACTGGAACAGCTGTTGGGAGACAGATGGTTAGAACACGCTGAAGTAAGAACACGCTGAATGGCCTTGACGGGTGGTAGCCTCCCGTCAAGGCCATTCTGCGTGTTCTTTAACGTGCACAGGGTATGGCTCTCCCGCACACGGGGCCACGGCTTAACGTCCCATCCGACGGACGGCGGCCTTTCCAAGCCCATCGGTGTCCCCTACTGACCGTGGGCAGGGCGGGGAATGTTGCGGAGATAAATATCAACGCTGACCCAGCTGGGACTCGAACCTAGGAACTACAGATTACGAGCCTGGCCGATTGTGAGTGGCTGACTGATTGACTGACGGCTGAAGGAGATCATGCTAATTCTAACCACTGATGCACACACGGCAGAGGTCTGAAAATTTTGCACCTCGAGGTAATCCGTGTCATAGATCACGGGAAAAATCCGAAATTTAACCTCCGACGTTTCCTTTAAGATCAAATAGAGCTCACGTAGAGGTCAAACCTTGATCTACCAGTGCTAGAAACATCGAAATTGGTGTCTGGGGTGTTTCGGCCTTTTGACGTCGGAAACGTTACGAAATTTCGGACACGGAGGGTTCTTCGAGGTCAAAGGTCAAATTTAAATCTAACGGTGCTAGAGAGCTAAAAATTGGTTTCTGGTGGTGTTTTAGGTTGTAGGTCTCAAAAATGTTGTGGAGTTTTGGTTGCGATGAGGCCTTCAAGACCAAAGATCAAATATAGATCTACCAGTCGTAGAGGGTTAAAAATTGGTGCCTGGAAGCATTTTGAATCGTAGACCTCAATAATTTTGTCAAATTTTGGATGCAATGGGTCTTTTAAGGTCAAAGGTTAAATTTCACTATACCAGTGAAGAGTTAAAAATTAGTAAATAGGTCTGTTTCGGGCAGAAGAACTCAAAAGTAAGAGGAATTCTCAGGATTGATTGCTAATAATAAATACTAAAATATCTTAAAATATTTGTGATTCACTAGATTTTTTATGTTATCACGAAAGCATATTACTGCTGCTTTACTCTCAAGAGCTGGTGTTTGCTACTGTAGGCCATTTCATAAAAGCATATTTAAATAATCACCGAGGGACAGTTTATTAGATGCACCTACCTAGGAGCGTGTTGTGGTTCCTTTGGCTTTCTAAACTGCCCGAATTCGTCGAAGCATGGAACTTACAAGGTACTGGATGCGTTGTGCAGGAATGTTGTACCATGCTGAAATGATTGTGTCGCGCAGTTGATGCAAATTGGACGGTGGCACAGTCTCGTTGTGAACAGCCATTACTAAATGATCCCAAATATGATCTATATGGTTTCGATCTGGGGACTGTGCAGGCCACTGAAGCAAGGAAAACTATTAGCATGTTTCTGGAACCATTCGGTGACGATAGGTGCCTTGTGAGCAGGTACATTAACATGCTGAACGTGTCCATCCGAATGAGGATAAACTGTAGCTATGAAGGGATGAACTTGGTCAACAACGATGTTCAAATACGCTGTAGCGTTCAGATATCCTTCAATGGGTGTCAGGAGGCCTCATGTGTCCTAGGAAAAGTACACCATCACACGGCCACCACCGGCTGTACTGTTGATACCAGACAAGATGGCTCCATGGTCTTATGTTTATTGCGCCAAATTCTGATCCTTCTATCAGCACGATGCAAAAGGAAAATTGATTCTTTCGGCCAGGCTACCTTTTCCCAGTCCTCAGTGGTCCAGTGTCGATGCTGCTGCGCCCCACTGGAGATGCGCTTTTGTGATCTTCGTTGATAACATAGTTACTCACCATGGTCGGCGGCTGTTGTAGCCCATTCGTGGCAAGCTCCGTTACGTGGTGCGTTCGAAGATGACCCTCTGCCCACCAATTTTTAATTCTTCTGTGATTTTCCTAGTTGTATCTCGTCTCTTCGCTTTCTCGATTCTTGTCAGTCTCTTTTTACCCCTCTGATCCACAAGCTCTGTTCGTCCACAGTATTGCCAATCACTGGCTGTTTTTTGCTTTTCGCACCATTCTCGGTAAACCCTTAAAACGCTTGTGTGAGAGCCCAGGAGGACAGTCGTTTCGGAGATGCTAGAACCGGCATGCCTAGTACCAAGTATCATGCCATGTTCGAAGTGGTCAGGTCGCTCGTTTTGCCCATTCTGACGCTCATCCAACTCTAACTGATGCTCGAAGAGCTGGTCTGCTTCATTTATACCGCCCACCGTGGTCACGTAACGTATCACATTTTGGAATAAACCATTTATGTGACGAGGGATGGTGTACCAAATAAACTGGCTTGTGGCGAGGGATGGTGTACCTAACAAAAGTACAATAAAATAGCTTAGAGAGCAAAATGTATTTAGTATCTACCACTTCGTATACAAAATTAGACACCTAAATTATTAAAAAAAAATAGATATTAGTAGTGTATTCAAGCTATTACTCTATGATATGATCATCAGACCGGTGATTCTCTATTTTTCACCCATATGGGCGAATACTACACCCACCAATATTTGTACAGAACAAAATTTTGAGAACTGCGGTCGATGCCCCCTGGTTTGTCATTGAAAACTCCATAAAGATCTGGGCATCGACCATATATATATATGCACATATAAAATGCACCTCAAAAAGATTTTTTGAGGCTTTAAACAATAATCCCAATGAGATTATTTCTTCTCTGATTCTTTACAATCGTACTGTTTTGAACAAGTACAAGAGGCCTAATACGGTAGCATTCTTTGAGGAGACCTAGCCGTTTTAGGTTTCTTATACAATTTTACTCCTATTTTTAGCTTTTCTTATGTTTGCCCTTAGGGGACTACCTAAGGGTGGTTAACTTATATATTTTATTCTTACTCATACCAAATAGGCATATCTTTATGGGTTAGGGGTAAAAATATTGTCTGGTACTTCGAATATGATTGTACGATCTACTAATAGTATATTCGGGAATAGAAGGCTTAACAAACCTAAACTTTCCCTAATAAACGCAGATTTAACTACCTAACACTAGTAATATACAAAGTAAACTCATAATTAAAGTATAAACTTTTTTTGTGAAAGGCTCCAAAGTCAGTTGCAGGGATCACTTCCAACTTTTTTGTACTTTATCAAAAAAAGTACAAAAATAACAAAATTAATTTACCACCATTGTGACAAATCTTAATATTGCTAATAATCTTAATCCTGCTTGCTATCTAAGAGCCTCTCTGACAGCAACACTGACTGATTGAAATCGACGAACTTATCAACGAGTTTCTACAAGAAATGCACGAAAAATTTGACTGTAATTTGGTCAACTTCCGTATGAAAAGCATATATCTTTTTTATGGGGTTAAAAAATTCCATTAGGTTTTTTGACAATTTTTTCTTTCAAACGCGGATTGAATTAGGTCGAAAAAAAATTCAATACTGCTTTCCAAATTCCAGTTGAAATCAGGTTGAAATAAAAGTAATCAAAATTTTCAGGTGCTAAGTAATAATTTTAATATTTGCTACAGTAGTATATATAGTACAAGCCACTACACAATGCACATTAATTTTTTTATAAAAATTTTTAGCATACATATTTTTAAATTTTTCTAACACCCCTTATTTCAATATTTGGAAACTTTTTATGGAAATAAATACAGGGTGTCTGACAAATAATGGTGGGGTTTCGGGAAGCATTCTCCCGAAATAGACAATAAGGCATCGCACTGAATGTTGCACGTGAACATTCCCCGGCTCAAACAGTTTATTGAGCTGCCATTAGGGTTGGGTTGTTTTACCTCTGAGCGGTACTTTTTTGCACACCATGGGCTAAATGGCCAGGCCACATGGACCCCGAAGGCTCAGAGAAGGTTGGGGGAGGGGACCCACTGGAACAGCTGTTGGGAGACAGATGGTAGCCTCCCGTCAAGGCCATCCAGTGGCCATCCATTTAACGTGCACAGGGTATGTATGGTAACATCCATTTAACGTGCACAGGGTATGGCTCTCCCGCACACGGGGCCACGGCTTAACGTCCCATCCGACGGACGGCGGCCTTTCCAAGCCCATCGGTGTCCCCTACTGACCGTGGGCAGGGCAGGGAATTATTTTTGCGGAGATAAATCTCAACGCTGACCCAGCTGGGACTCGAACTTGGGAACTACAGATTACGAGCCTGGCACGCTACCGACTGAGCCACCCCCGCCCCAGAGCTGCCATTAGACACAGCCACATTTCTCAAGAGATGTTACGGAAGTTCTCAGTGCAGCATTTCCTGACAGTTGGATTGGTAGGGCTGGTCTAATTCTATAATCACCAAAGAGCCCTGATTTTATATCCCTCGATTTCTTCTTGAGAGACTTTAAAGAATTATGTCTACAAGGACAAAATTTGATACCTGAATCATTTGAAAGCCAGAATCAGAAAAGCAACTGAGCAAGTAACAAGAGATATGCTGCAGCGCGTATGGCAAGAAATGGAACACCGATTAGATATAAGCAAGGTCAGGAATGCATTTCATGCAAGTGCAATGTGTACATGTGGAAATTCTCAAATTACATTAAAACTATTTGAGCTATACTTTCAATGAAAATATTACTTCCTTGAAAATGTATTTTATTATATATTGGTTCTCGAACCCCAACATTTATTTTCTTACACTCTCCATTTTAAGATAGGTCTTGCCATCCTCTCAGATCTTCTATTGTGGCATATAAACTGACAGGCTCCTGTCAGACCTCTTGGCAAGCAGCTGCTTGAGGGGGTATTTATTTATTTATTATTTTTTATTATAATTTTCTGTTACACCATAAAAATTCTTTAAAAACCTCTCAAGGGCTGCAAACCTTTGACATTTTTTCTCTTTGCCCAAATCACGATGCAACAGCAAATGATATCTCTTTGCAGCCGTGTTTTTCCATTTCTTTACAATTCCCTCAAGTACTTGTTGTTCGGGTTAAAGGCTATGAATATCTAAACAATTTGTATATTCGACAAATTCCCGCTCAGAAAAGGATGGGGATAGCTCAGTCGGTAGCGCGACAGGCTCGTAATCTGAAGTTCTGAGGTTGGAGTCCGCCTGGGATAGTGTTGAGATTTATATCCGCCAAGCACTCTGCCCTCGGTCCTATGGGCTTGGAATGGCCGCCGCCCGTCGTGTGGGACGTTAAGACCCAGTGTGCAGGAGGACCATACCTGGTGCACGTTAAAGAATACGCTGGATGGCCTTGACGGGAGGCTATCATCTGTCTCCCAACAGCTGTCCAGTGAGTCCTCTCAACTTTTTCGGGGACGTTGTGACCTGGCCATTTAGTACATTGTCCGCAAAAAAGTGCCGCTCAGAGGTAACCCATTCAGAAAACTACGTTAGATATACGTCCCTTCCGTGAATTTTAATGTCATACTTCTTTAGAATTGGAAGTTCATTGTGTTTTCACGTTCATTTAACTGGACATTGACGACACACAGTATTACAAGTGACAATACCAGAATTATGATGACACAAATTAGACAATCCACTCTTCTCGACAAACTTCTCTTCAATTCACAAGTAACAAAATATTCAGAACTATTCATCTAAATTGGGTTGGGTTGTTTTACCTCTGAGCGGCACTTTTTTGCACACCATGGGCTAAATGGCCAGGCCACATGGACCCCGAAGTCTCAGAGAAGGTTGGGGGAGGGGACCCACTGGAACAGCTGTTGGGAAACAGATGGTAGTCTCCCGTCAAGGCCATCCAGCGTGTTCTTTAACGTGCACAGGGTATGGCTCTCCCGCACACGGGGCCACGGCTTAACGTCCCATCCGACGGACGGCGGCCTTTCCAAGCCCATCGGTGTCCCCTACTGACCGTGGGCAGGGCGGGGAATTTTGCGGAAATAACTCTCAACGCCGACCCAGCTGGGACTCGAACCTGGGAACTACAGATTACGAGCCTGGCGCGCTACCGACTGAGCCACCCCCGCCCCATTCATCTAAGTAAAATGTGATCTTCTGTTGATTCAATACACTCATTTTATTCTACTGATAATTTATGAGTAGTAGATTAAGTCAAAACCTCTTGGGGCTAATTGGAAAAATCTTTACACCTTTCATAATCTTGTGATTCGTCGAATTAATCGAACGAATATTTGCAAGTTATATCAAAGGAATTAATCTGCATATAATTCCACATCCTGCTCACATAATTCCACGTTGTTGTCTACCCCGCACTTACGGCTCATATGTGTGACGTCACTTCGTATTAAGTGGATCTTCTGAAAAGCAGGAACTTCTATTTTCTGCATGGAAGTCACAGCACATTGACAGCATCGTGATGCGGCATAAATAAATCTGTACACGCAGGTTGACTTATTCGTTCGCGTAAACAAGGCAGTGATTCACGCGGCATCAGACAGCGAACTTCTGAGAAAATCAAAGCAGGACTGTTGTCCAGTCCAGTAGTTCCAATTGTTCGCCTCAAATGAATCAAGTTTCGTAAGAATGAACTTAGATAAGCTCTAATCGGCTCTTGATCAAACTTTCACACCCAAAAACAATTCTCTTAAGGAAAACTTAAAATGTTCCATCGATGTGAAATTCTGGGGGAACAAAAGTGACAATTGTGTTGGGTTGTTTTACCTCTGAGCGGCACTTTTTTGCACACCATGGGCTAAATGGCGCAGTCACATGGACCCCGACGGCTCAGAGAAGGTTGGGGGAGGGGACCCACTGGAACAGCTGTTGGGAGACAGATGGTAGCCTCCCGTCAAGGCCGTCCAGCATGTTCTTTAACGTGCACAGGGTATGGCTCTCCCACACACGGGTCCACGGCTTAATGTCCCATCCGACGGACAGCGGCCTTTCCAAGCCCATCGATGTCCCCTACTGACCGTGGGCAGGGCGGGGAATTCTGCGGAGATAAATCTCAACGCTGACCCAGCTGGGACTCGAACCTGTGAACTACAGATTACGAGCCTGGCGCGCTACCGACTGAGCCACCCCCACCCCTGACAATTGTGAAGAGAATTACTCACAGATAACTCTTCATTGATAATTCTTTGTTTCTACCTTTGTTTAGCAATAAAAATCTTGCAATAGGAAAAGTGCAACACTGATTTATGATATAATCATTTTATAAAGACTAGGTATGCAACAACGATACCAAAAATAAAATTACCCTCTTGCTCCAGAGGTCTGATAGGAGATTGTCAGTTTTACGCGTTACAGAGGAAGGCGAAACCTCAAGCAGAACGACAGCACAGAGAAGAAACATCCATACTTTATCCTGGGCTCGATCGCTTCGATCACTAACCACTCGACCGCTGGGACGGTAGGAATGCCGGTAGGATACATAGTCAATGTTTAAATTTCAGTTTGAACAATAATCTAATAAAAGTATTTTAATTACTCTATTATAAATTGATAAAAAGTAAATTACTAACATTTTGGAAAAATTATCTATTTACTACCCTTTCATAATAATCCGACAATTAGTTTAAAGTATTTGATAAATGTTTGAATGCATTATTTTTAAAAAAAATATTAGCCTCCCGCTCACTACAAAAAATATTTTTTTGTGTGTGTGTCATGTCCATCTAATTTGTTTATTTTTATTTATTGTATTTTTGTTGTTGTAAATATTTTTATGTATTAAGGGTGTTCTTGGAAGTGCTATTGTGGGGACGTGGCTCATAAATACTGTTTTCGGGTCTGAGCTGGCTGACTGTACATGTCGATGTCAGAAAAGCCATTTTATGGCCTTTTACAACTAGCCTGGGGTGCGAGTGTGAGCGTGGGAAAGGAACAGGGCAGGAAGGAAACAAAGTCTTGAGCGTAGCTATCAAACAGGAAGAACGTTTGGACACGCATCAAGGAATGCCACTCTTACTCAAACAAAACCCTTACGGAGAGGGTTCGATTCTATGTGAGAATCAAAGTCTTGAGCATAGCTGTCAAATAGGAAGGACGTTTCGACACGCCTCAAGGTACACCACTCTTACTCAAACAAAACCCTTATGGAGAGGGTTCGATTCAATGTGAAAATCAAGATTCTTGGTGAATCAAGTATAGTTCTGTGGAACTGAAGTGCGTTCTTAGTGAACCACGTTGTAGGCAAAGGTTGAATATCCTTTCGCCGAGTTTGAGGTGGGTAAAGCGAGAATCTGCAATGTGCGGTTCTCCACCTCATTACATAATTGTTTGCAGCAGCAAAGGCCTATGGAGTCGAGTACATCCCCAGAACGTGATTGTATATGATGTGAATAAACTGTGTCGTCCCTATACAACTCTCGTGCGTGAATTGTTGACATATTTCTGTACATCACTTGGCGCAACAAGTCTGAGGCATACGTCAGAACGGGTGTAACAACCCGCGAACTTCATATTTCACCGAGATAAGGGTGAAAGCAATCAAGGGACTAATTGATCGTCCTCGCGCAAGTCACAACATTGTGTGTGTGGGTTTGTGAATCCTACACTTACAGTGCTTTTGTGTGACATCATTTTATAATATTTTGTCTCTGTGATTTTCAAATGATGAAAGAAAATGTGATTTAGATCGAAACATGAATCAAAAATATCTCTGAAGCTCGTCTAGTAAAAAAACAGCAGAAGAAATTATTCGTTGTTTGGATTCAGATCTGTCACTTCTCTTGGCATGATAACCATTAGACCATTGCCATGAAGTATGTTTCGCCGAAAACTTAAATCAGGAAGTGTGTTTTAATCAGAAGTAAGGATTTTCTCCTTTTTTTTTTAAGATAATAAAATATCGGGGGAAAGTGCCAGTATTGCATTTAACTATATTGCTATTCACAATTTAAGGAAATTGATAAAAAAAGGGAAATATCTCAATAAATCCTCTTTAGAATTTAAAGAAAGTTTCAGAGGATATTTAATACCATATAGATTAACATTTACATTTGAAATATAGAATACATTGGAATACTTGTCCAATCGTAAAATTAAATTTTCCATCAAAGAATACATCGGAAATGTTTTCAAATTATGAGAAATTATAGATCATCGCAGATATTGAAGTTATTTAGTAAGGAGTGAGATTACCCCTCACAGCAATACAGCTTGTACAACAAGCTCTCATGCTTCTAATAAAGTTATCGAACAATGCAGAGGGAAGCAAATCCCGTATCTCTGTAACAGCATTACTCAGCTCACAAAGCTCTCACCTTCCCAAAGTACCCCATGCATATTCAATGGGATTTAGTAATGGAGATCTCGCTCGCCAATCCATTCTTTGGATATCTTCACTCTCAAGGTATTCGTTTACTATCTGAGCTTTATGTGGACGAAGTCATCATCCATGAAAATGAAATCTAACTCAATGACACCCCCAAGAAGTCTCACACAAAGTCCTCGTCTCTGTATCTTAGGCTAGTTAGAATCCATCCTAAGAAAATATGCAAGTCAGTGTGGCCATTAATAGTAATCCTTCACCAGACCAACACACCACTTCCACCAAAATCTGTTCTTTTCCAGATATTTAGTGGATGATAATGTGTCCCACACTCTCTCCAGATGCATTGGCGCCGAGAATCACGCTACATTCTGATTCATCCGAAAAGATAACCTGCCCCCATTGACCATTGGTCCTTTGAGGTGCTGTTGGACACCATTCCAGTCGTGTTCTCTGATGAGCTGAAGTTAATGGTATGCACACTACAGGTATTCTAGCATACGGACAGCAGCCGCTTTTTGTGTGGCCAGCGAGCTGCTGATGACAAAAAAGCATATGTTTCTAAAAGTGAAAATGAATGTATAGAGGAGAAGACATCCATTCCGAGAAAGGAATTTTTATAAAATTATATTGTGTATGCTTCATTTTATATACATATATAACCCTCTTTTATGGGTCGTCGGGACACTATTACTCTGGGTACTGTGCAGTTGACAGCTCCGATGTAAGTTGGCCCGCTTTGCAGTTAGGGACAGGAAACGATCATCTTGAACTGTTTTTGTCCTCTGTCTAACTTGGCTCTTCTTCTAGAGCAGGCCTGCGCAAATGTTTTAGCTGCAAGGCCGTAGAGAAAACTGAAATAAATGGGGACCCTCCAAAAAAATATAATGAATAACAAATGTATAACCAATGCAAGGAAAATATGAACATATAAAATGGAACATAAATAATATAATTAAATAAAAATTTCCTTCGTCAAAGTTGGACTTCTTGTCCTCTGTACGTTCCATTTCACTTTTAGAAATATGAATTTTTTTCTGTCACCGCATGAAAAGCAATGGCGGGCCGTAGTTTGCCCAGGTCTGTTGTAAAGAATGTTTCAATCTTTTTAAAACATCTCTAGAGTATGGTAATTATGCTTTTTGACACATTAATGAATCTGGCAACCTCTCTATGTGACTATCCTGCCTCAATCCGTCCAATGGCTCTCCACATATGATCGTTATTCAAATGGTTCGTCCTTTGCATTTTTGACAAAGCTGTAATACGAAACGTTGATAAAGCCGCTCTTAATTCGAAATGAGAAGTGCCCGTTCGTCAAGCTGCTTTTATCGCTAGCTTAATTTGAATATCTCAGAGTCTTTCGCATTGAGAAATGCAAAATATTTCTCGTTAAAAATATCCTTTGAAACTTTTGTTAAATTCGAAAGAGAATTTCTTGAGATATTTGCAATTTTGTTCAACTTCCTTAAATTATGAACAGCAGTGTAGTTGATCACAAGGTATTGGACAGAATTCAGGTGTTGTACCTCTTCCATCTTTCCTCCACCCAATAGAGCTGCCCAAGAAAATCCAATAGCAGGATCGTTCAATGGAACTGGATAGAAAGATACACTGGAAAAAAATATAAGGGTCGTTGGATGAAATGTAGATAGGTCGGAAATGAATCGTAAAACATTTATTGATCAGTTCAAATTCCACCCGCCTATTGAGAACATGAACGCCAAAAATGAAATTAACAATTTGATATCTTCTTTCATAGAGCGCTTTGACTACAGTCTGTGACAAAGTGTTTCTCTTCGTTCGACTTCCTTCTTTTCACGGCTTTTTTCAGAGGTCCAGAATGTGAAAGTCTAATAGGAGAGGAAGATGTTCGAGGCATTGCTAACCATATCTCTTCAAAGCTGTTATTTTTACTTCAGCAGTATAAGACGGACGTTGTCATAAAAGAAACGTTTTGCTCAAAGTTCGACTTTATTACTTGCCTTCAAATGCCCAAAGTACCGAAATATCGTTGCGAGTTTATGGTGTCAACAGTCCTGAAAATTCATCATCGACCTTGACTGTCAACCTGAAACGTTAGCATACCGCACATTGTTCAATTTTAGATACTTCTGTAAGGCTTTTTGGGTTGGGTTGTTTTATCTCTGAGCGGTACTTTTTTTGCACACCATGGGCTAAATGGCCAGGTTACAAGGACCCTGAAGGTTCAGAGAAGGTTGGGTGAGGGGATTCACTGGAACAGCTGTTGGGAGACAGATGGTAGCCTCCCGTCAAGGCCATCCAGCGTGTTTTTTAACGTGCACAGAATATGGCTCTCTCGCACAAGGGGGTCACGGCTTAACGTCCTATCCTACGGACGGCTGTCTTTCCAAGCCCATCGGTCTCCCCTACTGACCGTGGGCAGGGCGGGGAATTTTGCGGAGATAAATCTCAACGCTGACCCAGCTGGGACTCGAACCTGGGAACTACAGATTACGAGTCTGGCACGCTACCGACTGAGCCACCCCTTTCCGTAAGGCGTTTTACTGGAATCTAAACGTCAATCACGATAAAGCCAATTGTGTAGAAATCATTTTCATGCACGCTAATATTACTCTCTGTTATATTAGCGTGCATATGTTATATTATCTCTCCTATATGTTCCTCTAATATATGTCTTATATACTCTCTGTTTATTTAGCGTGCATATGTCATGATAATTATGTCAAATTTATACATCATATGTACCATAAGTGAGTCCAAGATTTTTCTCGGTGATCTTAAATTTATGTGGGTTGCAAAAAACGTTTCCTTAAAATACTCACTAATCGCATTGTTCAATTATAACAGCTTCGCGTTTGCGAGTTGGGAAATCTAAAGCCGTATATATAAAATGTCAAACTAAAATTAGGCTACGAGTTATCGATATTAATATTTTGATTAAATACAGCAATTTATTTCTAACGAAGAATACTTGAATCATTATCGTGATAGCTCTCAAGGTAAACTGATCATACTTTCGCAACCGTTAATTACTTGTACGAAATATACGACTTGAATCACTTACAGACATATATTTTCAAGCTTTCTGATTGAAATTCCATTCATTGCGTTTCCACACATTTCATCATTAGATTTGAAACTTATAAGTAATTAATTGCAAGCAGCTTCTGTTGACTATTCCATTTTCACTGCACAATGCTCTGTCACAGTTTAAAAATACATCAACTTGTCTTCTTCGAGAGTTTTTGTTTTTAGTTTCGTATTCCATGTTCAGCCGTCCCATGGCCGAGTGGTTAGCGCGCTTGGCTACTGATCTAAGGGACCTGGGTTCGAGCCCCGGGTAAGGCATGGCTGTTTTTCTGCTGAGGTCCTGCCATCCTCTCAGACCTTCTACTATGGCATATAAACTGACAGGCTCCTGTCAGACCTCTGTGGCAAGCAGCTACTTGAGGGGGTATTTATTTTTTTTTATTCCATGTTCAATTTATAAATCTTCGTATTGTTAGTATTAAGTGCTAATAACGTGTGTACTATCTAGCAACCAAATAAAGTAAATTAAACTTATTATTCCTGACCATTGTTTTGTTGAGATCAATATGTCGATATGTCGGAAAAATCTACATATTTTTTTTAATGCGGACAAATATATTTATATGTACTGACCAATAAGGCAAAGAGCTGTTTGTTTACATAAGACTCAACTTAGGTGAAATGGGGTATAGAAGAATTATCCAATGTTGTTCAGATCGTGCTGACGTCAGCACGAGGTCTTATAACCGGTTGCTTCGTTTCTACGCAAATTATCTAAAGTTTTATTTCTGTTTCATAGATTTTGGTCCTGTGTAATTCCCTAGATACTTGACCGAATAATCCCAAATTTCGTATGCAGATTCTCCCTGTGTGACTCCATATTGGGTTAAAAAAATTAGGTTCCTTTCTGGAATGGAACTCTTTAATATAATGTCTTTCGGAAAGTGATGGATCTGGCAAAGGTTCGTGGCTTGCTCAATTAGAAATCACGAATAAAGAAGGAGATAAGAATGCCGTTTTCTAAAAAATACCGATATCTAATTACCTATTAACCTGGCGTCAACTTGGATTCTCAATATCCTTGTTTGTAGCGACCCAGGACGAAGATTATGGTTGGGTTTTGGCGAGTGCTGGACTTCTGTAGTACTGTCAGCCCCGACGGTGGATATGGGGTAAACATGGCATTCTCCCGATAGACGTAGTGAGGTCTCTGAATTGCGCAGCATCTGGGGTTTGTCATTCATTACATTACCTATTAAACCTATTGAGTTAATATTGTTGTAAAGTTAACGGATCGAAATTAAGCGTGAATTCAAAAACAATATTTAGCAACAATAATTCTAAAATAATGTAATTTACTAAAAAGTATGAATAAAAACATTTATATAAACTAAATTCAACCAACACAAATCTTCGTCTTCATCATTATGAAAATAAACCTTCAGAAAAATATAGCAACTTTTCGCTGTTCCTACAAATAGTTGTTTCTCTATAATTCTTACAATCTCTACTCAACGCATAAAAAAAATGCTTTTTACAATAATTAATAAATGGCATAATCATATTTACGAATAAACCTGTAATCTACCAAGAATAACCTTACCAATTCTTTAAACAAATTAAATATAACTATAACCAGGGGCGTAGCGAAGGACTATAGTTAGGGGGGGGGGGTTAGAAATCAGAATTTTTCCAACTTGAAATTCAAATTTTGCTAACTGAACAAACTTCCTTAGATTTTCGCTCCGGGGGGGTTGCCTACACTTCAAACAAACTTTTCAAACTACCCATGATTATGAAAAGTTTTCTCTACTTCAGTCAACTCTCCTTAATTTCACAAACCCAATCCCAATTATCACAATTCGCCCGTATTTTCTAAGTGGTTTCGAATTTTGTCAACTGCCCTACATTTTGTTAAGTTTCCTTAATTTGTACAACACACCTTAATTTCACAAAACAAATATCGATATTCACAACTCGTCTATATTTTGCCACGTGGATCCGAATTTTGCCAACTAGTCTAGATTTTGCCAACTCGCCGTAATTTTACGGAAAAAATCGCAATTTTTACATATTCTCTGAATTTGAGAAGTCATTTCGAATTTTATCAACTCTCCTTAATTGCACAAGAAAGGCACAATTTTCACAACTCCCCTGTATTTTATCAATTGTCTTCGAATTTTGCCAACTCCCCTAGATTATGCCAAGAGTTCTTGGTTTATCCAACTCTCCTTATTTTCACAAAACCAATCCCAATTTTTACAACTCACCTGCCTTTACCAAGTGGTTTCCAGTTTTGCGAACGTCCCTAGATTTTGCCAAGTTTTCTCGATTTTGTCAACTCTCCTTAATTTTACAAAAACAATCCCAATTTTCGCAAATCGCGCGTATTTTACCAAGTGGATTCGAATTTTGCCAACTGCCCTAGATTTTCCCAAGTTTCTTCGATTTTGTCATCTCGCCACCATTTTACAGAAAAAAAAATCCCAATTTTACATCACACCTTTTTGCAAAGCCACTCTGAATTTTCCCAGCACCCCCAAGATTTGCCAACTCTCCTAGATATTGCGAAGTTGCCTCGATTATGCCAACACGCCATTATTTTACACGAAAAAGATTGCAATTTTTACATCTCACCGGAATTTTGTCAATTCTCCACGATTTTGCCAAGTCACTCCGAATATTGCCAACTGCCCCTAGTTTTTTCAACTACCCGTAGATTTGGCCAACTGCCTAAGTTTTCCCAACTCTCCTAGATTTTGCCAACTCTCCATAATTCTACACAAAAAAATCCAAATTTTCACATCTCACTTGAATTTTGCCAACTCCCCACGATTTTGCCAAGTCATTCCGAATTTTGCCAACTCCATACGTTTTGCCAACTCGCCATAATTTTACAGAAAAAAATCCTAATTTTTTCATCTTACATGAATTTTGCCAACTCCCCATGATTTTGCCTAGTCACTCCGAATTTTGTCAACTCCTCAAGATTTTACCAAGTCACTCCGAATTTTGCCAACTCCCTAAGATTCTGCCAACTGTAATATTTTGCCAAGTTGTCCCGATTTTGCCAACTCACCTGTATTTTACTAAGTGGCTTCAAATTTTGCCAACTGCTCTAAATTTTGCAGTCTCTCCATTTTCCAAACTGCCTTAGATTTGCCAAGTTGCCTCGATTTTGACAACTCCCTTTTATTTTCCAAAAAAAAAAAAAATTACAGATTTTCACAACTCACCTAGATTTTACGAAGTCGCTTCGAATTTTGCCAACTCCGAGGGGAAGAACTTTGGGGGGAAGCCTCCCCGCCATTCCCCTATGGCTATGCCCCTGACTATAACACCAAATGACTTCCAGGATTCTAGTCATCAAGTACTCTAGACTGCAGGTAAATATACTAGTCTCTGAGAACCAATTTTTTTCAGACATTGATTACTACACATCAGACATTGATTACTACACATCAGACGATGAATTCTTCCCTTTTCTTAATAATTTACTAACAGGATCCACACTAATAAACTTATTTATCCTCCCCCGCACACACCAAATAAAAACTTTCTACTTTAGATTATCGTGCACAGACTAAGACAAACTACTTTTTCCTTCACACTAATTCTTCTTAATTACAACTCTCTTATTCTTTATTTTTTTAAAGTAAGTTCTTTCGAAGTGGTAGTGACGTAATTCTCACGCTGTAGTACACGCGAGCATTGGGTTGGGTTGTTTTACCTCTGAGTGGCACTTTTTTGCACACCAATGGCTAAATGGCAGGTCACATGGACCCCGAAGGCTCATAGAAGGTTGGGGGAGGGACCCACTGGAACAGCTGTTGGGAGACAGATGGTAGCCTCCCGTCAAGGCCATCCAGCGTGTTCTTTAACGTGCACACGGCATGGCTCTCCCGCACACGGGGCCACGGCTTAACGTCCCAACCGACGGACGGCGGACTTTCCAAGCCCATCGGTGTCCCCTACTGACCGTGGGCAGGGCGGGGAATTTTGCGGAGATAAATCTCAACGCTGACCCAGCTGGGACTCGAACCTGGGAACTAGAGATCACGAGCCTGGCGCGCTACCGACTGAGCCACCCCCGCCCCTACACGCGAGCATCAAGACGAGACAGCACATCACGGTTTCATTGTTGCTCGTTGCTCGTTCATCTGTCGTAACAATATTTTGCACTGCACAGTCTCATGGAAATCTTAATATTCAGCCAAAATTCCAGGTTCCTAGCCCCTTTATGTGAAAAGTTATAACGACCACATACGCACACAGAAAGACATGTTATAGAGATAAAACACTTAAAATACTTGACGCAGGAGATTCCTAATGAATTGAGGGTTGATACATTTTTAGGCGTCGCATCGATTTTTTTGGTTAAACCTAATATATCAAATGATTGGACAAGAAACCTTTTGAGGGAGGCTTGCCTCCCCCATTCTTTATATTAAAAAAGGCTGATTAAGATACAATTATTAAGATATTTAAACTTCGAAAATACCGTAGGGTTGAGTTGAATGGTTTTACCTCTGAGCGGCATAATGGGCTAAATGGCCATGTCAGAAGAGCCCCGAGGAGGCTGATAGAAGGCGTGGGGAGGAAACCCATTGTTCAGCTGTTGGGAGAGAGAGATAGTAATCTCCGTCAAGGCCATCCAGCGTGATTTTAACATGAACAGGGTATGGCTCTCTCGCACCCGGAGCCACAGCTTAGTGTACCATCTGACGGACGGCGCCTCTCTAAGCCCATTGGTGTCCCCTACTGGCTGAGGGCAGGGCGGGGACTTTTGTGGAGATAAATATTGAAGACAACCATCATCCTTTGTAAAAATATCCTGTGGTATTTTTGAAGTTTAAACATCTTAATAATTGTATCATAATCAGTCTTTTTCACATAAAGAAATGATATCACCAGTATTAAATGTTAAGACGACTGGATATCACCAGTGATCCTTGTTAAGAAAATACACGGCTCGACTAGATTTTGTGTTGATTACCGAAGGTTAAACGATGCAAATAAGAAGGACTGCTTTCCATTGCCTGGAATTGATTCACACTTGACTCTTATCTATGTTAGAGTGGTTCCCGACTCTAGACTTGAAGTCAATTACATGAACTCTAGATTTAAAGACCGCATATTAGCAAGTCGATGTACATCTGGAAGACCGAGAAAAGACATCTTTTAATACAGAGAATGAAATTTGGCAATTTAAGATGATGCCATTTGGACTTTGTAATGTTCAGCAATGTTTGAATGACTGATGGAGTCAGTACTCAAAGTTTTGTCTTGGGAGATCTCCCTACTATAATTGGACGACATTATCTCCATAGGAAAACATTTTAAGGGACACTTGAAGAATCTTCATCAAGTGTTTAAGAAACTCAGAACAGCTAAGCTAAAAGCTTAGCTGTTCTGAGTTTTTTTTTCTAACCTGAAGCTTTTTAAACATGAAGGACAGATAACCAGGTTATACAGCCTCTGCAGGAGAGATCGTTTTATCGATCATCGCAGTGGCAAGTTAAACAGGCATACAGATGAACTTTTTAAATGTTGATGCACTAATGACTGCAAGCACTGCTGTAATGCATGAATTAATGCTTATTCGACAAATAACATCAACAGAAGACAACAGCGGTATACCTGACATTTTTGACCGACTAAGTGCAAGTTGCTCCAACATGAAGTCCACAACCTCAGTAATATCATCACTACATTAGGTGTCATGACCGATCCTAGTAAAATAGAAGCTGTAAGTGACTGGCCACAATATCAGGATGTTGAAAACTTCGAAATTTTATTGCAATAGATATATAGTACAGAAAATTCATTCTTTTTGGTTTGGGTTGTTTTACCTCTGACCGGCACTTTTTTGCACACCATGGGCTAAATGGCCAGGTCACATGGACCCCGAAGGCTCAGAGAAGGTTGGGGGAGGGGACCCACTGGAACAGCTGTTGGGAGACAGATGGTAGCCTCCCGTCAAGGCCATCCAGCGTGTTCTTTAACGTGCACAGGGTATGGCCCTCCCGCACACGGGGCCACGGCTTAACGTCCCATCCGACGGACGGCGGCCTTTCCAAGCCCATCGGTGTCCCCTATTGACCGTGGGCAGGGCGAGGAATTTTGCGGAGATAAATCTCAACGCTGACCCAGCTGGGACTCGAACCTGGGAACTACAGATTACGAGCCTGGCACGCTACCGACTGAGCCACCCCCGCCCCAAGTCAGGCAGGAAATAATTATTGCATACTTCAGTAAAACGTTATCCGAACATGAACGAAACTATTGTGTGACATGAAAAGAACTATTGAAAGCCATAGAACATTTCCATCATTGCCATTATGGCCAAACGTTCCTTATTCGCACTGATCATACTGTTCTCAGAAAATTACCTAACTTCAAAAAACCGGAAGGGCAGATAAACCAGGTATATACACAAGACTTTTCCATCAAGCATCGCAGTTACACAGGCATTCAGATGCACTTTTTAGACGCATTGATGACTGCAAACACCGGAGGTTCGTCGGGTAAATGGAACTACCTAGTAAAGCAAATGGAACAACCTTCAACGAGGGAGATGCTATCTGACTATATAATCCACACAGAAGGAAACGCGTTACTCCAAAACTTCAAAGCCTTGGGAAGTTCCGTATACCATAGTTACCAGGATTAGTGACGTTGTGTACCACATTCGACGATGCCGGACTGCGAAGTGTAAGATGTTTCATACAGATCGTTTGGCCCCCTTTGGTTAAAGAAATCAAGAACTTCCTGATTTCAGAACTGTTCGGGATTAACAAAATCTAAAGATCGGGTAGTGAAACCACGTGATAGCTTTCAAAAATTACTCATTAAAACGTATGTATTATATCACGCGGTGCTCTGCGTGCATCATATCATCCGTCATATCTTTGTAATTGAAATCAGTTGGAACTGTGAAGAACAGGAGTTAAGTTGATTTGGGTGTGGGCACAAATATTAGACCTGTGTTTTCTTATGGAGAAGAATATTACAAATGATCTTCTTAGGGTGTTCGAGTTTTAGTATTTTCCTGTGCAGGTTGAAGAGGATGTCGTCCCAGTAAACATATTGCTTTAACAAAGTATAAAGGGTTGGGTTGTTTTACCTCTGAGCGGCACTTTTTTGCACACCATGGGCTAAATGGCCAGGTCACATGGACCCCGAAGGCTCAGAGAAGGTTGGGGGAGGGGACCCACTGGAACAGCTGTTGGGAGACAGATGGTAGCCTCCCGTCAAGGCCATCCAGCGTGTTCTTTAACGTGCACAGGGTATGGCCTCCCGCACACGGGGCCACGGCTTAACGTCCCGTCCGACGGACGGCGGCCTTTCCAAGCCCATCGGTGTCCCCTACTGACAGTGGGCAGGGCGGGGAATTTTTGCGGAGATAAATCTCAACGCTGACCCAGCTGGGACTCGAACCTGGGAACTACAGATTACGAGCCTGGCGCGCTACCGACTGAGCCACCCCCGCCCCAGTATAAAGGGTGTTAGGTGAAACCCATTAATGTACAAGTTATGCAACGATAGATTAGAAGACACAGAGGAAATAGATAACTCACAAAGTTGTGTTATACTAAACATAAAGGAATTTTTTTCACTTAGAATTATTGTAAGCCAGTTATTTTTAAGAATCGACTTGTGAAAACCTGTTATTGAACATTTCATGAAGTGCTAAGCCTCAATTAAGATTTTCCGACACTTAAAGTTTGTTGATTAGAATGTTATGTAACGGAAAGTTTGAATACTTTCTTCTGTTTGCATTTGTGAATACTTGACGAAAGATAATCAGTAATTAGTTAGGCATGAACATAATTATTCTATTTGTTTATAAAATGACTCATTAAAGGCTTACTTATTTCTCGCAAAATAATTGTTTTATCTGTTAAAAAGGCTCATTTATTTTCAGTTTGATTAATATGAACCCACTGCACAGTTTTATGAAATAAACATTATTAAAACTTCACAACAATATTAAAGCAGGGGAAAAAATCGCAACGTGACATTTAAATATTATTTATAATAATAGGAGATGTGTGGGTATGTCTGTACTCACTATAACTCTTCACCCCTTTGTAATTATGAGAAACTCACGGAAAGCCGATTATATCTTGAATCGTTGAAAACAAGAAGCTTCTCTTAATCCCATGTGTCGGCGAACCAAACTAAAAAAGCCAGGCTGAGCGACACAGAGTTGAATTAATGTGTATGGTGAGGGTACCATAGCAGGACAAACTGTCCCCTGTCAGCACCCCACCCCACCCCCGTTTCACACGTCATTCATTCATCTCCATCACATTCGTTACCTCACATGTCACGGGTGAAGGATGTACTCGATAGTGTATACAGGGTGTCTCAAAAATATAGGTACAAATTTTTAGGGGAGGTAGATAACACCTAAAGGAATGAGAATTACATAACAACCCATAACCGGAAACGTCATGGGAAAGTGGTAGCAGAGGTACAAGATCTGAAAGGACACAAGACAGTGATTAATGGGAAAATATTTATTGGACATAATTATTACAAATGGCGTACTAGATGATACATTTCATAATGTTATAGCAGATGCTCGAAGTTTCCACCATGAGACGCGATGCATGCGTGACACCGACGGAGCATTGATTGCCGGACACGGTCGAAGATACCTGGAGTTTCTTTGATAGTAGCAGTAGTGCAGACGAGTCTTGCCACGAGATCCATGTCAGACTCCACAGGCGATTCATACACAATATCTTTGAGGCCCTCCACAGAAAGAAATCAACGCTCGTTAAATCAGGTGAGCGTGGGGGCCAGGCAACTGGTCCAGCACGCCCAATCCATCGTTGCCCAAAAGACATGTTCAAATGCGCACAAACACGCCTTCCATAATGGGGAGGCACCTCATCATGTTGAAACCACATGTTGCTTCTCACATTTGCTGGAACATGAGTAGTATAGGAAATGAGAGTTCTGGAACAATGTTGAAGTATAGGGGATCCTATGTTAACCTATGGGACACTTTTGGGGAGATGAGCTTTGACGTGATGTTCGGAAAGACGTTTTGTGCGAAAGACAGGATACGAGGGGTTTTGTTGGGAAATTGCTGCAGTTATCAACACGTCACTGAATTATTGGGTATTGGGGTGCAAAATTTGGTAAAATCAATGAAATCGAGAAAAGCAAGACAATTTGGGAAATTAGTTTAAAAAATATGACAGTTCAAAATCATTAGGTAAAATGAGGTTTCGAAGGCTGCGGGAGTAAAATATGACGGAAAAATAGATTTTTGGGTGTCATCTATGAATGTATGGATTTTTTACGTTCCAGTAAGGATGAGGACTAATTACACTTTTTAAGTTAATTAGATATTAGTGGGAAAAAGCCCTCCTGTTGTCGGTCAAGAGGGTCCATCTCATTTTTTTCCTAGGGTCTATTGCAGCATCGGCTGTTGTTTTCGGTATACATTGCAGAGGGGAGCCACCGACTTCAGGCATGAGGTCTGCAGAAAATGTTATTGATAACTCTGGTGATAATCTCTTCGGGAGAAGGCTTCCAAGACAGATGATATATCTATTGCTTCAAATGTGTTGCCGTGACACTGGGTGCTGACTGAAGCTCTGTTAGACACCTCTTTATATCAATTAATAAAGACTTTAAAACACTCACTCAGGCGTTGAGGGGAAAAAAAGCTGAATTCATATGGGGGAGTTTCTAAATTCGTCATTTTTCCCCTTGCTTCTCTCCCATTGTATCTAGTCTCTTTTCTAGTCTTTTTATATACATTTATTTCGTGCGCAGCATTTGTGGGTCACTGTGAAAGCGTGCTTATGATAACGATGCTTCTTGTTCAAATCTGCAATATGACGTAATGAATGTATTCTGAGAGACTTCTTGTTGACGCTAATGGAAATGCAATCTTGTTTTTGGCTCTGAGCAATGGTTGGCTCACTCAGTTCAAAAAGGAGATAAAGATATGAAAGTAATATTGTGATATATCTCTTCGCAACTGCATTCGTGATCACTCAATTGTGGTTATTGCCATCATAAGCGTGATGTATCTTAGTATTCATCACGCTTATGCGATCAGCGAGCTAAGTATTCACTATCAGCGAGCTTAGTATTCATCCGAATCATTTTCTGCAAAATTTGACTTATTTTACCAGTGCCCCGAAATAACACTGACCTCTTCCGGTGTAGCGGGCGTATATCTGCAATAAGGATCTCGGTTGGCTTAACATTCATGATTTTTCTATAATGACAGATTTATTTTTTTTCGGCTGATTGTTTTATAAATGGTATCATCTGTCTTGTCATACATATCTGAATTTCGAAAATTCCCAAAGGCATACGTTTTAATGCCATCTGTATCAATTACTCTTTTGATATATTCATGAGACAATCCAATCTTTGTAATTTCAAATATTTCCATATCGTGTTGTAGAGATCGAAATTCTATTTGTTTGGTACTTAAAATTCTTTTCTGAAAGAGACAGTGACGATAATTTTCGTGAGTAAATTCATTTTTAACACCATTCGCTTATTTCTTTGACATCGGGCCATCTACAGAATATAATTTTGAACGTAGTGTAACGACCTCCTTAATTGGAAATCCTTTTAATTCATTTTTAAATTTTCCTCGAACTATTTTGTTTGAGGTATTGAATAATGGGTGGTCTTCGGGAAAATTTGAGAAATCAAAGCAATCAGAAATTAATTTTTCGTAGAGGTTATTTGTCTTAATATCTAGGCAAAACGAATCGGTGTCTTTAAATATTAATTCTGCATTAAACTTTGGTTTCAGAAAATTATAGAAAAAGTTATACATGTGTAATTTGCTCAATTCTAAAATCGTCACACCTGCATAATAAGGTTTGTCTAATGTAATATTCCTCTTTTCCATATGAACCAATTCGAAATTTTCTGATAATTTAACACAAGAAATGTATCTGGGGTTTGGCATTAATTCTTTTAACTTCTTTTCAGTAGTAACAATGCGCCAATTTATTCTTTTTCTTTTGTTTTCTATCGTTTTACCATATATTGCATTATTCATCAGTTTAAAAAAGCCCTTCTCAAAATTATTGGTGGCGTTCATTCGTTTTGTTTTATTAAAATCTATGTAAGGTTTCAGTCACGGTTTTTGATCAAATTCTAATATTCTGCGAACGTTTTTCACCCTTAGTTCCAGTTCTACATAAAGTTTAAGTAACCAGTAGTGAACTATATAATTTTGCTTATCAAACAGATTTGGTATTAGGAATGAGATGTTACGATCACTGAGTTTTAATTTTTCGGGAGCCAAGGGGAAATCATTGCGTAAATCGTGCAGACGTGTTGGATATTCTAAATCAACTTCACAAAAATAGCCTTTTTCATTGTCGTCTGGAACACTAAGGACGTTCATGTTGCTTACCCGTTTGAAATACCGATTGGGAGAGGTTGAGACATTGCCCACACATATAAATTATTCGCGTCGAAATACATGATGTAGTTTTGTGGTTTGCTACTGTCGTATTGTTCTAGTAAAGGATTATTGGCTCGCGCAAACCTTTTAGACACTAGAGATATTCCTCCTCGTAATGCTCTTTCTATAAAGAAAAACATGTTTTTTACAAGTTCTAGTTCTACCTCAGTCATTTTCAAACAGGCAGAGAATGACAAAGCAGCAGAGCTGAAGTAATGGCAAGGGTCGAGTTTGTAATAATTCATGCACGAAGTCCTGAAATTTTCAAAAATATCTCCGAGCAGTAATACGTCAGTGAGCGTGTATAGATCGTGATATTCACCAAAAGTTTTTATGGAAAAGTGTTCCCACAGATTTTTTGCTCTTTCGCATTGTTCGTCATTTGGGAAATTTTTTTTCGAAGGAAGCGCTATTTGCAAAAACTGAGCGCTATTTTCCAAATAGTCGTAGGGAAAACTAACTTTGTTCTTCAAAAGTTGCTTTTGGAATTCATTCAAATTATTTTCTTCACAATACTGTTTTAATATGTGGAAACTATTCGCATTTTTTGCCAGAAAATCCAGTGAAGTGCTGAGAAACATGTACGAATCAATAAATTTAATTAGGCCGAATTTTATGCATATGTATTTTTCAGTAGTCTGGGGTGTGACCGAAATCTTCCTCGTTTTATCAAATTTCCACAATTCTTTTACAATGAAGTGGCCATCGAATCCCTTGAGGATATGAAACAATACAGGTATATCTCTTGAAAATTTGTATTGCAGATTACATTTGTTGTGACCTCTGAATTTTCCCGTTAAATGATCGTGGTCTCTCACCTTATCGGCTCCCAGTGTTTTTCCACAAATGTGGCAACACTTTGCATCATTAAAACTCTGCCAATCAAAATAAGTCATCTTAACATTTGTTTTTCTTTAAAGTTTTTATCATGTTTTCGGTGTCCATCATTTCATTTAAAAATCGCTCTATTGCGTTTTCTCCTCTGTACTTCCTGGTTGTTGTTAGTTTTCCATCTGGGCCAACTATGATATATGCAAATCTCGATGTACTAAATATTTAGTTCGTATCCTAGATGAGTTAATTTCGCATCTGGAATATTTTGAAAAACATTCAAAATCTGCATATATTACGTATGGATGTCTCAAACTATTCTTGATTGCAAGGAATTTCATAGAATTTTGCGTGGAAAATTTAATACTTTGCAGTTTCTTCGATTTGCAATCATTGATGTGATTATCTAATAAATCTTTTCTGCAGAAATTGTGAAGAAAGTATGGACAAGGGAAAGATTCACCATGGTGTTTGGAAAGATATGCTGTAACTCTGCTGAAAATTTTTATCCAACAGTAGTGGGAATCGATACCTTCCTTTAAAAGTAACAGTTGTATAGGTTTTTTAGCACGATTCTTTGAAATATATAACGTTTTTATGCCATTTTTCTTAGAAACCATTACGTTGATAGAGAGTTTGTTTAATTCCTCGAATTTTGGAATTTGATTGATGGTTACTGAATAAGTCAGCGATGATGTGTCCAAATCATTTTCATAATGTCTATAGTTTTCCACACGGTGAGGATTATCATTAGCTGGATGTAAAGCAGACAATATTGACCACAGAAAACGTTTATTGTCAGAGTTTTGAACATTGACTACTCCTTTGGTAAATTTTAAATGATTTGGCAAATTTATGAAAAATGCTCCAACTTTCATTGTATTGTGACATTTGAATTTCCAGTGAAATAATATTGTCGAACACCCATTCGTTTTCCTGTTTTACAAAACTTTCTATATCTTTATCGATTTTTTTCACAAGAATATTTCAGAAGTAAGCTTAAATTATCAGCCAAAGTGATTATTTCGTTAAGTGTTTACAACTTAACTTTTTTTGCTCTTTCGCATTGTTCGTCATTTGGGAATTTTTTTTCGAAGGAAGCGCTATTTGCAAAAACTGAGCGCTATTTTCCAAATAGTCGTAGGGAAAACTAACTTTGTTCTTCAAAAGTTGCTTTTGGAATTCATTCAAATTATTTTCTTCACAATACTGTTTTAATATGTGGAAACTATTCGTATTTTTTGCCAGAAAATCCAGTGAAGTGCTGAGAAACATGTACGAATCAATAAATTGTTACAAACTGTGTTGTTGTTAAGTGTTTACAACACTTAACAGTGTTGAAAAATAACTTTTTCAACACTGTTAAGTGTTGAAAAATGTCCTGAAACTCTTTCTTCCTGCCTTTCGGGATTCGTGACGTTTTTAAATTTTACGTGCAATATGATTCTAATTTTTAGAGGTTGGCCGACTTTTTTTACCGACAATACGTTTCCACTTATTGTTTTTTTCACCAGAAAACTCTTTATATCTTGCCGCACGTCTAGGTTATCTATTTTGTATATACGAAAAGTTTTTCTAAAAGAATTATCTGTTTTTATATGATAATCTTTCAGATGACTTCTATAATTATCATTTCTATCAAAGCTGGAGTCGCAATATTCACATTTCTTAAATAGACGAGAAATACACGCAGTTTCCCTATGACGTGGGGGCGGGGGTGGCTGAGTCGGTAGCGCGCCAGGCTCGAAATCTGTAGTTCCCAGGTTCGAGTCCCAGCTGGGTCAGTGTTGAGATTTATCTCCGCAAAAATTCCCCGTCCTGCCCATGGTCAGTAGGGGTCACCAATGGGCTTGAAAAGGCCGCCGTCCGTCGGATGGGACGTTAAGCCGTGGCCCCGTGTGCGGGAGAGCCATACCCTGTGCACGTTAAAGAACATGCTGGATGGCCTTGACGGGAGGCTACCATCTGTCTTCCAACAGCTGTTCCAGTGGGTCCCCTCCCCCAACCTTCTCTGAGCCTTCGGGGTCCATGTGACCTGGCCATTTAGCCCATGGTGTGCAAAAAAGTGCCGCTCAGAGGTAAAGCAACCCAACCCAACCCTATGACGTGAAAGGTTAGATTTACGAACAAATTTGCCGCAGTTAACGCATTTTTCTTTAGTGCTCATCCTTAGAGTTCACACTTTATTATGCGAGAATAACCACCGTATTTATAGGCAAAAAGGATTTAAAACAAATTTCGGAATCTCGTTAACACTGCTAAGTCAGTACTAATATCTTTTGTCTATTGCTATCTGTACAGGAAATAGGAAATGCTGAAATAGGATATCCTGTCTTCGAGTCGTCTCCGTGAAGTCACGAATGGAGTTTTATTTTAAAAGAAACTGTCAGCGACATTTTGCTAACAACGTTTTTATTATGCTTTCTTATAACGTTCATTTAATGCTTCATAACTAAAATTTAGAAAAGCAGAATTATTTGAGTACTACCTACCTTCTTTAAACCCAACACAAACTACAATATCTACGTAACGTCTATAAGATATCGAAGATGACCCATGCATATCTACTTCTCATCTTAGATATCTTATAGACGTTCTGTGGACATTGTGTGAACTTTTTAAAGAAACCGTCAGCGACATTTTGCTAAACACATCTACGGCGCTTTAAAGGAAGTTTCACGGGAGTCTGTCAGGGGACTTTCTGTAATTAGAACTCTATTGCTTACATTCAATCGCGCTTGCTGTAGCGAAGAAAGAGACAAATCTATGAAACTACAATCATACGTGTCAACACACACTACAATCTCTACGTAACGACAAACTACAATTTCTACGTAACGTGTATAAGATATCGAAGATCACCCATACATATCTACTGCTCATCTTAGATATCTTATAGACATTCTGTGGAGCTTGTGTAAACTTTTTTAAAGAAACTGTCAGCGACATTTTGCTAACAACGTTTTTATTATGCTTTCTTACAACGTTCATTTAATGCTTCGTAATAAAATTTACAAAAGCAGAATTATTTGAGACACCGAATATTATGTGATATGTGGAAAAGTTTTGAGAAATCAAAGCAGTCCGAGTTTAATTTTTCCTACGTATCGACCGGAAAAGCTAATATCGACCGGAAAAGTATTGGTAAACATCTGTTATTCTGAACTTTGGCTTTAGAATTTTTAGCCGACGACTAACAGTTTTTCCTCTGATGGTTGCAGTGTTGCTTTGCATTCTGAGACAATTACACAATATACGTGATATAATTCATTTGGCGCCCTATTTAATTTAAATCGTATTTCGATGTCAGCAGTTACGGATAATTCATATAGACGAGATTCGTATTTGCTGATATCGAAGTGGAATATAACTTGTGTACCCAAGTCGATATCCATATTTTTTGCCGCTAATAAGCTGTTGTAAACTCGCGCATAATCTAAACTGCTGGGTTCAGAGTTGCACTCTAATTCTTGTTCGGGAAACTGTTTGCTATTCACTCTGATCTGAATCCGTTCTAGTAACATGTAAACAAACACCATATTGTTTCTGGTTTGATTATTTAATCGATTAGACTTTTGTAAGATGACATAAAGATGGACGGTTTTATTTTGAGTTGTAGTAACTCTCCAACTGACATGAGAATCAATTCGAGTATCAGATTTGTATTAGTTTGCATGATTCCCAAAAGATTTCTTGTGGATTGCCGCTTGCTAACTGAGATTCTAATTTTGTAAGTACTTGTAGTGATGGTTTCACTTTTGGAATAAACCAAGATACGTGAGATATTTCAAATTTATACAACGTAGCCCCAATTCTCTAAATAATGTCTTTGTCGTTACTTTTTTCTAGTTTTATGGTATGTTTTACACCCCGAAACACTTTATCCACGTCTCAGCAGAATCCAAACAGCCGATTCAGTGGTAAGAATAAACTTACATTTTGACTATTTTTTGTAATTTCATATCTGTCCATGAATCCTTGACTGAATTCAGGATTTTTCTTCAATGCTTGTGCAAAATCCTTTATCTTATTATTCGTGTCCAATTTATCTTCGCCTCCATCCTACAAATACTTATTCATTTTCGAACTGTCTGCGGTATCTTTGAACCACATCATACTTGTGACAGCACTGCGTGAAAAATCTTCTGTAAAATCAATTAATTTGTGAATTATGGCAATTCAATATCTTCCAGTTCTCTGTTTTCTATATGTGGGCTCTACACGTTGAGCTCTCTTGAAAATGTACCCGTTATTGACCATCGTAACTACATCATTGCCGCCGATATCAGACCCATCTGATTTCAGTATTTTGGCTTGGTTGGGTTGGGTTGTTTTACCTCTGAGCGGCACTTTTTTGCACACCAAGGGCTAAATGGCCAGGTCACATGGACCCCGAAGGCTCAGAGAAGGTTGGGGGAGGGGACCCACTGGAACAGCTGTTGGGAGACAGATGGTAGCCTCCCGTCAAGGCCATCCAGCGTGTTCTTTAACGTGCACAGGGTATGGCTCTCCCGCACACGGGGCCACGGCTTAACGTCCCATCCGACGGACGGCGGCCTTTCCAAGCCCATCGGTGTCCCCTACTGACCGTGGGGAGGGCGGGGAATTTTTGCGGAGATAAATCTCAACGCTGACCCAGCTGGTACTCGAACCTGGGAACTACAGATTACGAGCCTGGCTCGCTACCGACTGAGCCACCCCCGCCCCAGAGTATTTTGGCTCTGACGTGTATATAACTGTTGTGCGGATGTAGAAAAACGTCCATATTTTTGGTAAATATTTCGTATTTTTCGAGATTTTTAACATTAACATTGGTTTCCCGATATTCCAAGTACTTGTATTTTGTCGTGGAATTATCGTCTATTGAGTCTTCGAACAAATTCCAGTAAATAACTTCAACGTCCATCTTATACTTACTTTATGACTTTATGATTTTTAGGCCACTTCCATAAATCAACTGATTAAGAATATTTCTGCTTTTAGGGGATATTTTCTCGTTTTTTCGAATGATAGGCGACGGAATTGTATAAAATATTTTAATTCGCTTTCTCAGTATCTTCATCTTTATTTGGGTCTGATGTGTAACATGTAAGTCACGTTTTCCTTGTTCAAGTCAATTACTTTGTTATTTTGATCGGTTACTTTCATTCTAACGTTGTAAATGTAATCAGTTTTATTCAGCGGTAAATATATGGGGAAGAATGGATGTGTGTCGATTAAACTGCCAGGCGGTGTTTGAGGCACGAAACTGTACAACACGTCGCTCTTCTGGTTATTGAGAGAGGAAGATTCGACAATAGAACAGTGAATTAGAATGCGATCGACCCCTCTCGTTATGTTGGGTGGGAACTTTCCTTCGTTTTTTGCTGCATCGATAATTTTCAATTCGAACCCTAGTATTTCTCGTAACTTTCCTTCAGAAAATCTATTTTATATCCTCTTGCCAAACGAATAGCAAATCTTAATGTAGGGAGGTTGCTTTCTAGTATTATAGAGCTAGGATCTCCAAAGACATTTTTTAAAACATCATTAAATCCGTCTATATCGTACATTCCATTCGGGAAAGTTATTTTATTCCATTGCCTTCAATTGAAGTATTTCAGAATGCTATTGTTATATTTATCACTGATGTTGTACCAGGAATACCACATATTGCTACCGATCAGTGCTATCTCGTATTCATCATTGAGTGTGATCGGCGTTTCATAATTAATTTCCAAATCTTCGGGTTGTTGTTGTTGGGTTGTTTTACCTCTGAGCGGCACTTTTTTGCACACCATGGGCTAAATGGCCAGGTCACAAGGACCCCGAAGGCTCAGAGAAGGTTGGGGGAGGGGACCCACTGGAACAGCTGTTGGGAGACAGATGGTAGCCTCCCGTCAAGGCCATCCAGCGTGTTCTTTAACGTGCACAGGGTATGGCTCTCCCGCACACGGAGCCACGGCTTAACGTCCCATCCGACGGACGGCGGCCTTTCCAAGCCCATCGGTGTCCCCTACTGACCGTGGGCAGGGCGGGGACCAAATCTTCGGGATTGTATGCCGTAATAGTAGAGGAATTGATAGTTATAAGTACCATCTTTATTAAATGATTTGAATACACCAGCAACTTTTCATGGCCCTCGAGGTCAGAACTGGATCGACTTGACCCTGACAACGCCTCGGATGTTTCCTCAGATCCAGAATTGGTGCGTTAGCGACAAGATCACTAACAGCGACCACAACTATATTGTGTTCCTTGTGGGTGGAACAACACCTCCCCCACACTATATAAAAAGGTTTGTGGTGGGCAGGACCCCTGACTGGTGTAAACTGGCGCGTTGTGTTGCGCCGGATCTGGCGAAGATCGGCCAGCGCGTCTCTAGTATTGGTGATTGTCTAACTCTGAATAAATCCTCAGAGATCTGAAGGAGTGTTTAAGTTCTGGATGTGAGACAACCTTTGGGTTCAAGAGGCAGCCCAGCACAGGCTGTAGGTCGGTGCCCTGGTGGACACCTGAGCTCAGTATTAAGAGAAAAAGGGTCAGAGCTCTTAGGAAACGGTATCAAAGGTGCCGCAATGGGGACAGAAGTTTCAGAGAAGAAATGTACAGGAAGGAACAGGCGGAGTATAAGCTCGTTATACGCCAAGCACAGTTGGCCCCTTGGCAGCAGTTTTGCAGTGATGTCTCTGCACAGAACCATTTACTCTGCCGTACAAGCTGGCTACGGGGAAGAACATAAAACCCCTCGAAATTGAATATGTTCGCAAAGAAGATGGGTCCAAGACCTCTTCCTTTGGCGAAACATCATCATCATCCTCAAGCAGCCATGGGCTACGGAGGTCCAACCAGACAGCGCAGTTTAATTCTCCAAGCATATCTGTCCTGAGCTACATCTGCTGCACCACTGCACACCAATTCTAACAAGGACCTAGCGAGACAGCCTCAAGAAACGTGGAGAGAGGCTGCCCACAGGGTTCGTGCAGTGGACCATTCCTCTGGAACTTGGTCGCCGATACTGCCCTGGAGTTGACCCTACCTAAAGGTGTCTGGCTCCAGGCTTATGCTGGTGATATGCTGCTTGTTATATCGGCATCCTCCAGAGCTAGACTGGAGATAGCCGGCAATGCAGCATGCCGGTTATCTCCAGTCTAGCCGGCTATCTCCAGTTAATACTTGATGGACTCTGCACAACAAGCTTGGGTTCAGCTTTGCAAAGAGAACATCCATGACTATGGCTAAAGAGGGTGTCCTCAAAAAGAGGTACCTGATTTTTAAATTACATGGCAATAATATCCGCCATATGACGACTATTAAGTACTTGGGGATCACTCTGAATGAAAGGATGAGCTGGATCCCACACTTGCAGGACCTCAAACTTAAATGCACAAATGTTATGTGCAAACTAGGGCGAATGGCTCACGTCTCATGGGGACTCAGAGGTGAAGTCCTCAAAGAAATTTATCTCAGGGGCACGGGGCGGATCCTAACTTATGGAGCAGGCGCCTGGTGGTGCCCGACGGACCACTCCATCATGTGTAGAAAGCTGATTGCAGCCAACGAACTGTTTTACTGCGAATCACCAGGGCCTATAGGACCACATCTACGGATGCCCTCCTGGTGTTAGCAGGAATCCCTCTGCTCTTTTTTGACGGTCGGTAAAGAAGCGACCATTTTCAGAGTCCTGCAAGCTAAGGAGAAAGCAACATTCCTTGGAGTCCAGTATGACCACAGGATTACGAGACAAATACCGCTAAGTGGGATATCCATTCCACCAAAAGACTGAGTGTGTCATGGTCCAAGGAGATACCATCAGGATTAGGAATTGAGATATACACTGACGGTTCCAAGAGCGAGGATAGTGTGGGCTTAGCCTACACTGTCCACAATCAAGGAGCCAAAGTGTATGATTATAATAGGAAGGTTTCAAATAATGGTTCAGCCTTCCAAGCGGAGCTGCTTGCCATCAGAGAGGCCCTAAAGTGGGCCCTCCATGACGGCGGTCACAATAGCGACATCCGGTTGTATACGGACAGCCAGGCAGCTCTGCAAGCGTTTGAAGATGCAAACAACAGGCATCAAACTGTTAACGAGATCAAGCGCATCCTGGGTAATAAGAACATGCCCAGAGTTTCCTTCTCCTGGATCAAGGCACACATAGGTCATAAGGGGAACGAGCGGGCAGACCAACTGGCCCGCTCAGCAGGTAATAATACTCAACCTGTGATAGCGGTAAAGACCTCAAAAACTACCCTGAAGTCTATCCTATGTCGAACAGAAATTGAGGAGTGGCAGAGGCTCTGGGATACGACTGAGAATGGTCTTCAAACAAAGACATTCTTGAAAAGGGTCAGTCTATCCCTGATATCCTCTGACCACTATTTAATGCAGGTCCTGATGGGACACGGGAGTTTCCCAAAATATATGGAGCGCTTTTAGATCGCTACCCACAGTTACTGTGGGGCTCCAGATGCAGATGTCGGGCATTATATCCTCAGGTGCCCGATTACGGAAGGGTTCGCTAACGAACTCAGGAGCTCCCAGGCGATCAATGAGGTAGCAGGCGAGGCGGTCACGGTGTTCATCGAGAGTGCCCGAGTCAGGGCACATCTGAGGGACGGGTTGGCTTGTCTGCCGGCTCCGGAACTCTGTTCTTTGACACCGGAGCTGCTATCGCTCTCTTCCTTATTTTCCATTTTCAACCTAGCTGCACTCTGCACCTTCTTTAACACCACCCATACTCCAAGTCCCTACTGGTCTCCTCTAAGACAAACTTCATCTTCTACTTCCAGGTTCCCTTGCCAAGCACGTGTAGTGTCGTGAGATGGAATACGTGCTTACCCCATTGGGGGCGGTACTTAGGGACCCGCTCCCCACCCCGAAATAAAGAGAGGTGTACAATACATGATGCATGGTTATGTATGGCAGCCAGTCACCTCTGCTCCAGGTGCACTAAAGGCGAGACGTTACATTGATATCTTTATTCCTGTATCAAGACCCTTCCTTACTACAATTCCTGGACTGATTCTGCAATAGGACAATTCCACCCCACACACTGCACTTGCAATAATGGACAGTCTCATAGGTGTGGAGTTCCACCCATGGTCACCATACTCCCCAGACTATTCACCCATTGAGCATGTGTGCGCCCTTATGGGTCGCTAGATCTCTCTGGCGGCGAACCTGGTACAGTTACGTGCCCAACTGTGTGCAGTTTGGAACGCCATACTTTAGGATGCCAATAACCATCTGACTGATGGAATGCCAAGAGGTCTACAGGCTTGTATAACCGGCCGAGGTGGGTCACTTATACTGATTAAATCTGCGACTATGTACTGATGAAATATGCGACTATGTACTGATAATCTGCAATAAATGTACGTACCTTGCGTACACACATTCAATTTTTGATCACTTGCCCTTTTCATGTTAAAGAATATTCTGGATGACCTTCACGGAGGGCAATTATATGTCTACCAACAGCTGTCCAATAAGGCCCCTCCCCTCAATCATCTCTCAACTTTTGGGGTCCTTGTGAACTGTACATTTAACCCATTGTGAGAAAAAAAAGTGCCCGTCAGAGGTAAAACAACCCAACTCAAATTATAACGATTGATACGAAAGACTAAATTAAAATTTTCATAGATTATCATATTCCTAATTTATTTCTAAGTTAGCGGCATCCTGCACTTCGCGCGTTTCATTTTTAATCTGCATATTTTCATTTTTCAATCCATTGGGAATTATAGTTCCCAGAATAGTATGCTCTAAGAGTTTATTTCATTTCCCATAGAAATTGGCCATTTCAAATGCTTTTTTAATCAATCCTGAAAGTTTATGAGCAAAAGTTTTATGAAAGAATATAAAAACCTGATGATTTATATATTCAGCAAAGCTAAAAAATGAAAAAGAAGCTATTACACTGCTGTAGCAGCCATTACTGTGGCTTTTTATGACACGGAAGCCTATGGTTGTTTTCTTCCTTATTTTAATGTTCCTAAACTAAACTTTCATGGAGAGTGTTCTTTCTACATGAGCCATTAAACTTCTTCTTGAGCTTTGTAAATTCTCTCAAAAATAACCTGTGTAATGTGTTAGTATTAAATGTCGATAATGAGAGTGATAGTACATAATATAACGACTCGAAAGAAATTTCTGGCAGTACTGTACAAGAAAAAATACGGTACTATGTAATTATTCTGTTTCAAATAAATCTGTTTATTTGTCATTATATAGAATTAAATGCTACTTCTTATGAGATATAGCATGTCGTATTCTGTTCATTAGTTATTTCAGAACGGGGTTTAAATCCGATGAAATTACTCCTTTTTCTTCTTTATTAATTCAAAAAGTGCTGTTAAAATTAATATATATGATATTTTTCTCAAACGTTTTTTTTTCTTGAAATTCAAAATAATATGCTCATTGTTTTGGTATATGACATACCTATTTTTGTCTATTAGCTATTTCAGCATAAGATTTTAAATTATTCGTTAATTCTGCCGGAAGCATTTAAAATTTTTCCCAGCCACCAGAGTAAATTCTGTTTTATAAACCTGGCATGTTAAAGGTTAAATGATGTCGCAACTCTGCCACACATTAGCCGGAATATCTCTCCGTTTTATTAAGAAATGGGGAAGATTTCACGAAATATTGGCTGCTAATAACAAAACTAAACTAATTATCGTATTTCTTCAATTCTTAGACGCCATCGATTGTAAGACGCACCTTAATTTCAGTACCACCAAAAAGTATTTCAGTACCAGTCAAACCTCATAACAGCCTTCATACGACGAGGCAAGAACTGCGTAAATTTTCCACAGGTTTGGCGACTCATGCATCATCCAGAGCTGTCCACAATTCTCTCAAAGTAGTCCCTGGTGGGACAGGTCCGAACACTTTGCTCGAAGGTATCCCAAAGATTTTCGATGGGATTTAAATCTGGACTTCTTGGTGATCAATTCATTATTTCAAAGTCAGCAGAATGCTCCTGCAACCATGCAGTAGCCAACCTGGACCTGTGAAATGAACAGTTGTCTTGCTGGTAGACGCCATCTCCATTGGGATGAATGATGGCCATAAATGGATGTAAATGGTCAGCCACGAGTTCTAGATAACGGGATGCACAGAGAGTCGTCAGTACACGTACGAAAAGTCCCACAGACGTTCAACTGAAGATACCCCAGGCCATCACTGAGCCACCACTAGCTTGTACTATTGCGACCTGACATGCAGGATCCATGGCTTCATGGGGTTGGTGCCATACCCTCAGTCTCCCATCGGCGTGATGAAGTTTAAATCGGGATTCATCACTGCAGGCTATCCGTTGCTAATTTTCGATGGTTCAATTTCGATGTTCTTTAGCCAAGGCAAGATATTGAGCCCTGGGTCATGCCGTTAGAAGTGGGATTCTCGTAGGTCGGCGGCTCACAAAGCCGAGACGATGAAGTGAGCGTTGCATGGACTATGCACTGACTTCCTGGCTGAAACCCGCGTTCAGATGGGAGGTGATTTCACATAATGTCTGACCCCTATTTGTCCATACAATGCGGATCAGATGGCGAAGCCCACGATATCTCAAGTCTGGTTTGCCCTTTGCAGTTTGTCCAGGTGCTTGTTTTTTTGCAGGAATTTTCATTTCCCGGGACACTCTTGAAATTGTCGTACGATAAAATCCAAGTTCGTTGATAATTTCGGAGATCGAGTGTCCCATCCGTCGGGCATCTACGATCTGCCCTCTGTCTTGAGGTACTGAATTTGGATAACGTCTCCTATCCCTAATTCAATGGCACTTCAGTGTATGTATATATAGTAATTTAACGATTATAAGTATATATATATGTATATAGAGTAATTTTAGATTTATATATTTGTTTTTAATTTGCAATGTACAGGAAAGATTTTGCACAGATCTTTACATATAGGTCATGTCTTACTGAAATCGAAGTCGCAGTTGACTTTTGTTTCAATCAAACAGAAGTATTATATCACACAAAGTTTGTCTGCTGAAACAGTAAATAGTATATGTATAGTTTGTCTGCTGAAACAGTAAATATATATGAAACAGTAAACAGTAAAACAGTAAATAGTATATTTGAGGATATATTATTAAAATTTATATATCTATCATTTCCACTATGAAATCAATGAGGTGCGAGTGCGTGTTGGAGGGTCAAGGTCACTTTGATACATCAGGCCTGAACAGCCGTTGACCAAAAGAGATGAAAATTTAAGGAATTCAATATATCCAAAATTTAACTACATTCAATTTTTTTTAAATAAAATATAAAAATGTTATTTATTCATTATTATTATGTTTAAAAATTTATGAATACTTAAATATTAGTACCCGAGTTTTTTTTTAAATTAAAACTACCGGTAGATTTTGGTAAATGATAATTTGATTAAAATGCCTGTTTATTCAAAAGTATATTTATTCTGTTACTTCACTGTCCATGACTTATATGGTATAGCAGACTTTGGGAGTACATTCTTATTAATGTGCTTCGCGTCTCTTGCAAATTTCGTTACTCCACTTTGCAGAAGATTTCTAGGCTAATGTTTCATGATATTGGTGTTGTATGTCTGCTTTAAAGTGTCTCCTCTGTTTAATGCCCGCAAACCGCAGATCCGTTGAGAGAGTACAACACCTCAAAATGCCTCAGTATCATGACGATTGTATTGGGAAATGAATATGGAAAGAGAGATATGGGGGATCCTTTACCACAGGCACGAGAATAAGAGCAAGAATGTGAGTAATCAGTGCATATATTACAATATATATATACTTTTTTTAAGTTTGAAGACTTAATTTTTCCCTCATTGAATGTAAAATGGGTTCCCTAAAGGAAAACAACATCAAAATTGGTAGATCAATTTGATCAAGTTCTTTAAATCCATTTTAATTTTTCCATTCTAATCAGGAAGAGGAGTTGGTCATTGGACCACAAGTATATCTCAGATACGAGAGAACTGATCAGATCTGTTGTCGCATTGCATTCTGGGTCAAAGTGGGGTCAGAGTGACCGGCTAGATTGATTTCCGGTAAATAAATTGAATATTAAATGGATATCAGTCTAAGTCGTCGCAAAACTTAAACACTAAAGTAATATGATATTCCTATTGTGGTGATAAGCTCAAATGTAGATGTACTAGTGTTTTGCCTGTTACACATATTTCAATACTTTAAGATTTTGTAATTTCGATATTTTTGTCTCGCTATGTAAATTTGTATATGAGACAGCTTTGAGTATTTCTTTCTAAAAAATATACACTACTGTAATAAATTCATTTTGTCTAAATAATTTAAATAATGAATTAACCAAATAATAAAAATAATAATAATTGGAATAACGCATATCGCCACTGACGCATATGAAAATCTCGTTTTCAAAGGGAATAAAGTTTTTCCTTCACCTGCATTTCCACTTTTTAAAAGTTTTAATTGAGCTAAGGAATGGTGCGGAAAATGCAAATAGTATTTTGTTAGTAATTTTACAACATAAAAGTATTCGTTCTTTAACTCTTAAATTTAAAATGTTGCATTTTTTGCACACCTATCTCAGAAAAATGGATAGATTATTCCTGTCAGTGGAATATTCACTTGAAAAGCTACCACAAGGATTTGAAATTTATATCAATATATATTATTTATACAATTAACCATTTGTACCATTTTTACATCAATTAATCTACAAAGATATATAAAAAACTACCTAAAATGAATAAAATCACAAGTTTTGTCAGTGTTATGGACTCTTTAAATATTTAAGAAATTCTGAGTTTGAGTTTGCTAAATTCAATAATTTATAGTTTGCATAATTATAGATTAGCGGTTATGAACAGTGTGCCTAAAGGCTTCAGAAAGAAGGGAAACAATACGGGGGGCAGACAATGTCAAAAAGGACCTTGTTAAAATTGGTGTGCAATAGCTAGATTCAGTACATGTAGCTGAGGACAGATATGCTTGGAGAAGTAAATTGCACGGTCTGGTTGAACATCCGTAGCCCATGGCTGCTTGTTGATGATGATGATCGCCAAATGGCTTCTGCAAATTGGATCTATCAGATTTGTTAAAACATGTGGCTCCATAAAGCTGAAATTACAAGTATATTGAAACCTTTAACTTGTGGAAGCAATTTCAATGCTACTAAATTGTAAGCATTTAATTATATGAAAATTTTCTTTGGGATGCAATGATAATTAAATAGCCTCAAATCTTCAAAACCAGCCTCCATTTTTTCAAGTATAACATCCCAAATAAAAAAGAATAAAATTCTATTATCAAGTCTTGTTTCTGCTGTTAATAAAAATGTTATATTTTCATAAATAATTAATGCTACCTGCAAAAAGTTTAGCAAAAGTAATATGAGTAATATTATTTTCGTTTAATGAATAACGGGGTATTTTTTTTGAAAGGGGGTGGTTCAGTCGGTAGCGCGCTAGGCTCATCATAATCTATAGTTCCCAGGTTCGAGTCCCAGCTGGGTCAGCGTTGAGATTTATCTACGCAAAATTCCCCCGCCTTGCCCACGGTCAGTAGCGGACACCGATGGGCTTGGAAAGGCCGCCGTCCATCGGATGGGACGTTAGGTTCCGTGTGCAGGAGAGCCATACCCTGTGCATGTTAAAGAACACGCTGGATTGCCTTGACGGGAGGCTACCATCTGTCTCCCAACAGCTGTTCCAGTGGGTCCCCTTCCCCAACCTTCTCTGAGCCTTCGGGGTCCATGTGATCTGGCCATTTAGCCCATGGTGCGCAAAAAAGTGCCGCACAGAGGTAAAAAACCTAACCCATCCTGAAAGTGTGATCAAGAGAGATTTCTGCGCATGCAGAGATTGAAATAAACACGAAAAGCAGCAAAACTGTGCAAAGGTCCCTATTCTACAAGAGATTATTAACAAATTGGGTCCTACAAGGGATTATTAATAAATCCCGCTCCAGTGGATATCCTTCTCCAACTTTCTCTGAGTCTTTGGGATCTTTCTGACCTGGCCATTTAACCCATTGTGTAGAAAAAAGTGACGTTCAGAGGTAAAATATTCCAGCGTTAAAGAACACGCTGGAAAGCCTTGATAGGAGGATACCATCTCTCTCCTAAAAGCTGTCCAGTGGATATCCTTTTCCCAACATTCTTTGAGTCTTCAGGGTCCTTGTGTCCTGGCCATTTATCGCATTGTGTGGAAAAAGGGACCTTCAGAGGAAAAATATTCCAACGTTAATGAACACTTGACGGAAAGCTACCATCCGTCTCTTAAAAGCTGTCCAGTGGATATCCTTTCCCCCAACTTTCTCTGAGTCTTCGGGGTCCTTGTGTCCTGGCCATTTATTCCATTATGTGGAAAAAAGTGACCTTCAGAGGAAAAATATTCCAACGTTAATGAACACGCTGGATAGCATTGACGGAAAGCTACCATCCATCTCTTAAAAGCTGTCCAGTGGATATCCTTTTCCCAACATTCTTTGAGTCTTCGGGGTCCTTGTGTCCTGGCCATTTATCCCATTGTGTGGAAAAAAGGGACCTTCAGAGAAAAAATATTCCAATGTTAATGAACACGCTGGATAGCCTTGACGGAAAGCTACCATCCGTCTCTTAAAAGCTGTCCAGTGGATATCCTTCCCCCAACTTTCTCTGAGTCTTCGGAGTGCGAGATTTTTAAAACTTCTGGGATTTGTGACCCAATACATGGTACAGATCCCATATACCAATATTCATATTTCTAGCACTTTTACGTCAAGCTTGTGACCTGGTCATTTAGCTGATTGTGTGGAAAAAAGTGGCCTTCACAGATAAAATATTCCAACGTTAAAGAACACGCTGGATGGCCTTCACGTTGGATGGCTTTGATGGTTTTTATAGAACTAGTAAACTTGAAATTGGAACACTATTAATAAAGGTAACATATATTCTATACTTCTAAATAACTATACCTAAATTTTTTCAATTTATTCATTGAGATTTTAAAAATTAAATCCTTTTTTTATTTTTGAAAAGCATTATGACAGACCTTCTACTATCATATTAAAATTAAGACTCCTGTCAGATCTTTGAGGCAAGCAGCTGCTTGACGGGATTTTTATTATTTTTTTGGATTTATATATTTTGAATAATATGTCCAAGGGTATACCGCAGAAAAGGGGCTTAAATTCCCACAAAGAAATGTATTCATTGGGGTGGGAAGGTAACATAGACCACATATCCATAATGTCTTATGAAGAAATTCCCTGTCTGGGTCTTTAAGTGAGATCAAATCCCCTATGTAAGACCTCTATGGGATCAAATCCTGCAGCCTTGTCCGAACATAGAAATAATTTGGAGTCCGAAATCTTTCATTTTTGGATATTTTTCTTTAGGCAAAAGTTTGAACAGTTCTATTCCAGTTTCTCTATGAGATGCAGTAATTGGGTCGACCTGAAGGTCACATAATTCCATTTGATATTTAAGATCTACGGTGCTAATATCAATATTTAATGGATTACTGAATAAATTTAAACTTTGCTTAAGGTCATCATATTGAGAAAATCTTCTATTAAGATCTTTAATTATATCTAATTTAGGAACAAATTTTTAAAAATTAACTGTTTTACTAAGTTGCTTCATTTCTTCGTATAACTCTTTACAAGTTTCAAAATGAATTAGATTGTTTTCCTGCAAATTTGACTTCAACAATTGTAGTTTGTTTCTAAATCCAGTAACATGATTATAAAGACAGCACACGTTTTGTTCTTTTCCTTGTAAGGATTTATTCAAGACATTTAAATAATCTGTAATGTCTGTTAGGAAAGCAAGTGAACATTGAAAATTTTCATCAACAAAACTTGATATTAAATTTTCATCGGTGCCCACTTCTGTGAGAAAAAGACGAATTTCTTTTCGAAGTGTAAAAAATCTCTTGAGGCATTTTCCAGCACTTAACCAGCGAATATTGCTATGTAAAAGCAGATCGCCATAATCAGCATGCAGTTCGTCCAAAAAAGTTTTAAATATTCTGTATGATTTACGATTTCCGCCACGAATTAAATTGGTAATTTTGACAACCTTTTCCATTACGTCGTTTAGTCTTAGCGAAATGCCACACAATGTCTCCTGATGCACAATACAGTGTAACATTCGACAATGCATGCGCAGTGAGAGCGACTCGTGCTGTCGTTAGATGCTTCTTATCACTGCAGCTTCATAAAAAAAATTTGTTTGATGACGCCGCACCGCACTTAAAAGATTTCAGAAGTTTGCAGATCGGTTTAAGAATGCTTTGTAAACTTTATAGAATGAGTAAGTTGAAAAGATTGCATATCAAGTAAAGTGATATAAGTTGACAAAAAATTATAAAGTGGATTACAGATGTTTATTTAAAATTTCAAGTGAAACTTGATTTTGTTCGGGGGCCAGAAAATCCTTATGCGGGCCGCTAGTTGGACAGCGCTTCTCTATTTAATGTTTATATATGCTCTAATAATGCTCAAATGCTATGTTTTAATGTATCACCCAGAAAAAAGGAGTCCAGTAGTGTTAAATATGGACTTTTTGAGGACAGCAATATCGGTCCACCTCTACCAATCCAAAGATTTGAAAATTCGGCAATTTAAGACATTACATGTGATAGTTACCATCCCATATGATATTAACGCCTCTCTGTTATAACGTGGTGCGGGGATGGCTCAGTCGGCAGCGAACTAGATTCGTAATTTGCAGTTCTCAGGTAGAGTCCTCGCTGGGCCAGCGTTGCGATTTATTTCCACAAAACTCCCCACCCTGCTTTTGGTCAGTAGGAGTGATCCTGTGTGCAGTAAGGAAGATTAGTGATCCTGTGTGCAGTAGGGAAGATCAGTGATCCTGTGTGCAGTAGGGAAGATCAGTGATCCTGTGTGCAGTGGAGAAGATCAGTGATCCTGTATGCAGTAGAAAAGATCAGTGATCCTGTGTGCAGTAGGGAAGATCAGTGATTCTGTGTGCAGTAGAGAAGATCAGTGATACTGTGTGCTGGAGAGTCACACCTGCCATACCATCTGCACGTTAAAGAGCACGCTGGATGGCCTTGACGGGAGACTACTATCTGTCTCCTAACTATCCAGTGGGTCCCCTCCCTTAACCTTCTCGGGGTCCTTGTGTCTGGCCGTTTAGACAATTGCATGCAAAAAAACGCCGCTCAAAAGTAAAACAACCCACCCATTATAAAAAGGAAACTTTGAGAGTTTCTTGATATTTTGGACACACTAGTTTTGTTACTTAAGCATTTAATAAAATATAACACTTTCAACTATGGATGTCTTTGTTATAATTCGTCATATATATATATACACTGCACGATATTGAAATTGCCCTATCCAGAAGGAGTGAGGGAATAGGGGTGAAATGTAGCACACACATAGCAATATATATTGGCATACAATGAACTAATTTGCAACCACTTACAGTGGTTAGAAGATGAGATCATGCAACACAATGTGACTGCCTCAGTAGGTGGTTGCACGCCGTGAACGGCAATACAGGCAGGAATACGGCGTGGCATGGAGTCATACAGTCGACGCATATGGTCCTGAGGAATTGCACACCAAGCAGCGTTGACTTGCTCCCATAATTCATCGAGATTTTGCTCCAGCCGCTGAGAAGTTTGCAAACGTCGTCCAACGTGGTCCCACAGATTTTCTCTTGGGGATATATCTGGAGATCGTGCTGGCCACGGTAATACTTGAGCATGTTGCAAACATTGTCAGGAGATCGTAGCAGTGTACACAGGCGTTGTCATGCTGGAAAATGGGCTGCTGCCTGCCTCCCAAGAACGGTAACAAAACGGGCTGCTGCATGGTTCCCAGGAACGATGACAAAACGGCTTGCAGAACCATGATAACGTATCGCGCAGCTGTCAGTGTTCCCGTGATGCGGATAAGAGGTGACCTGCTGTCATATCCAACAGCATCCCATGCCATTATGTCTGGCTGACGGGTGGTGTGCCAGTCACGAACAAAAGCTGGATCCATCCTATTGCCATACATGGACCCATCGATAGTCGGCTCCCAGACAAAAATGGGATTCTTCACTAAACAAAACAGTGTTCAATTCATGACCCCAGTTCGCACGACTTCGACACCAAGCCAGACGATAGCTGTGATGGTTTACAGTCAATGGCAGTGGACGTAATGGTTGCCCAGAGCACAGGTGTGCCTCATGTAACCTTCGGTTTACCATTCAGGTGGTTGTGGGGACATCCATGGCTGCTGATACAGTCCGTCGAATATCGCTTGCAGTGCTCTGTGGTGACGAACGAGCATGTCGAACAATGTGCCTATCAAGCAGGGCTGACGTCTGTCAGATGGTACCACTCCCTCTGTGACACATGCTAGAACTTTCATTTCGCCACCTGTTGCCAACGGCATCCAACAGTTCGTGCATCCCGATGAACATGGACAGCGACACAACGTGTAGTCCATCCAGCTTCACATAGGCTTATAATTCACCTCTTTCAAACGCATTTAAATGGTGATAAACATGCCGATGGCGTGTACCAGACATTTTCGGCCTTCGCTGAACAATTTCTAAGCAGAATTCTAATCTCAACCGTTCCAGCACCGAATCTCAACCTTTCGCACAACTTCCACCTGCATAAACACAGTACCATCCCTGTTTCTTCTTGCACCTTTTCTCTTGAGCCACACACGTCATTGGCTCCGGATTATCACCATTTGCACATCTCAACTGCTCACACCCACCCTTCTATTTGCATGTTTGTACATGTTCTTCTTGGTGGGGCACTTTCAATGTCGAGCAGTGTATATGCATACGCATATCTAGAAATTAAAATAACTCCCAATCGATATATGCGATATTACAAAACGTTTTCCGACATTTGCATGCTATGCGAATGGAGAGTCATATTCAGAGATCCCTAAATGTAAAAATAATATTTTTTCTGGAAAATGTCACTGAGTATAAACTAAGGATCTCATTCAAATCTCTCTAAAGCTCAATTTTTCAGCAATATTCTTTTGATATTTAAAGAGTTTTGGAACCCAAAGCATTTAAAATCAGCGTCACCGAACATAACAATTTACTTCCAAAAGCCCATTAAAACACAAATTATATTTGTTACAACAAGCCGCTTACTGAAATAAATGCAAATTTAGATGTTGGTGTAATGATTCTTGCAATTAATTAATTATCAGTCCAGCAATTAATATTCAGCGGATGCCCTTCCCTTGCCCCGAGAAGGTTAGAGGAGGGGACCCACTGGACAGTTCGGAGATAGGACGTCGTCTCGTGTCAAGGTCATCCAGCGTGTTCTTTAACGTGCAGAGGGTATGATTAACTTCATACGAAAATTTTTAGAACGAATTTAAGAGCAGAGTTTGCTGTTAAACGTATCCAACTTAATAACTGTAAAAATTTGAGGAAAATTGTTGATAATCGAGAATTAGAAAGATTTGAGGGAATCTTCAATTTATCTCGAGTGACGTTTTCCCGTAAAAAAAATCATTTTCAAATTTAGGGAGCTCTGAATGTTACTTTCTATTCACATAATAATATGGAAGTGTCAGGAAAACGTTTTGTAGCATAGAATACTTTTATTTCAGTTACGAGGGCCGGAGGGGGGGAGGGGTGTTGAGTCGGTACCGCACCAAGCTCCTAATTGTCAGTTCCCGGTTCGAGCTCTACCTTGGTCAAGCGTTGAGATTTACAGCCTCGAAACTCCCATCCCTTTCCTGGTCAGTAGCGGACACCGATGGCCAAAGAAAGGCAGTCGTCCATCGGATGGGACGTTAAGCCGTGGCATCGCATGCGGGAGATCCATACCTTGTGCACGTTAAACAACACACTGGATGGTCATGACGGGAGGCTTCCACCTGCCTCCTAACAGCTGTTTAGTGCACGCCCTTCCCCCAACCTTCCCTGAGCCTTTAGGGTCCTTGTGACCTGGCTGTTTAGCTCATTGTGTGCAAAAAAGTGTCGATCAGAAATGGGTGCTCCATAATATGAGTTGAGTCCCGTGATTCCAGCGACAGACATTGCCCTTCTGATATTAGTTAGTAAAACCCAGAGGTTAAAAGCTCTCACTAGTTGGAAGAAACGGTTGGTTTGATCTTATTACAACTGAGCGCCACTTTTTTTTTGCACGCGATGGGCTAAATGGGGGGACCCATTGGAACAGCTGTTTTGGGAGACAGATGGTAGCCCCCGTCATGGCCAGCCAGTGTTCTTTAACCTGCACAGGGTAGGGCTCTCCCGCAGATGGGGCCACGGCTTTACGTCCCATCCGACGGATATCTGAATTCCTTTCCAAGGTCATCGGTGTTCCCTACTGACCTTGGGCAGGGCGGGGGAATTTTGCGGAGATAAATATCAACGCTGACCCAGGTGGGAGTCGAACCTGCGAACTGCCGATTACGGCTCTCTACCCACTGAGCCAATCCCTCCCTCACATTAGTCGGAATGTCCATTCGCTTTTGAAGAAAACTAAAATCGAACAATTACGAACTGCTTTCTCTTTGAAAACTATAGAAGGATAACATATCGCCTGTGGATATTTTTTTCCGCTGCTACTTTTCCAATCCTCACATCCGTTTTTTTCCTTCTGCATTCTTATTTGCGCTCCTATTGTAACATTACATTAAACCATTTCTACTGCTTGTTTGCAGCCGCAAGTCATTGGAACACTGAAAAATCCCGGTAGGAATCGACCTAAAAATAGACTGCGCCAGAAGCGGAAATACCGCAGGTCTCTATTACGAGAAAGGAAATGAGATTGCCCTGCCCGAACTTGGCCAGCTATGGAGAGGACGGCCAGACGCAATACGGCCGAAAGTGAACCAGAGGACCAACTTATTATTGGGTGTCATCTACTTCTGGAAGGATAGTGGGTTGGAAGATACAGTTGCGGTTTTTTGGTTTATTATATATAAACCAAAAAAGCATTTGCCCCACAAGTGCTGCATTTTTGAAAGCGAACATGTGTAAGGGTAAAACGGGAACTAGGTCTTAGGATAAGAAGGGGTTTGTTTTTATTTGGGAAGTCCAGAGAAAATGAAACAACCAATTCGGTGCAGTTTAATAAGGATATTATACTGCCCTAAAAAAAATATTAAATAGCAATTAAATCATTACGCAAACTTTTGAAAATGAAGATTTATTTTATTCCTTGGTTTGGAACAATATTTATTAGTTTAGTTTTTATTTATTACTGTTTTGAAATATTACATCTTCTATTTAAGTAATGAACGAATAGCACTGAAAATCGAGATTTAAATATGCAGATTTGATCATGTTCTTTATTTTATTCTCAGTCACATTTTTTCCATTAAATACACATTTTAGAAGTTACAGAACTTCGCAGTTAGATTCCATTGACATAACCTGGAAATTCTTTGATATACACTGCCCTGCCAAAATAATATATAGATATGTAATAAAATATATTTTTATACATTTTTATATAATATTATTTTACTATTTTAATATATCTATAATAGAAATAAGGAGAAAATTGGGACTAGACTTTTGCAATAAGAATGGGAACTTATTTTTGTTGGGGGAGGGTGGGTTAATAAAAACTGAGATAATGAAATAGAAAATTCTACAATTCAGTAAAAATATTATTTAAAAAATATATTTCACAATTTTTTTGTAGTTCTTTTAAAAAACGAGCTCATGTCATCGTTTTGTTGTTTGTTTTCTCCGTCTGTAGATATTCCACTTTTTTGTTTTAAGAGATACATTTAAAATTCTTTTTGAATTGGAGAGATAAATCACACGATTCGCCTTTCAGAATCTTCCAAAGGTGTTAATCGTGCCCGCGAACAGTGAAAAGTTTTCGAAAGAGCAAAACTTTCAACAAATATTGCAAACGATCCATTTACACCAGAAATTTGAAATTTTAGTTGTGGAATGTTTAGGTTATGGGAGACAAAAACACTGACAACATTATATCAGATCCTTCTACGGCAAGCAGCTGCTTGAAAGGTAATTTATTTTATCTTTATTTTCATATATCTCCGGAGCCGTCCCGTGGCCGAGTGGTTTGCGCTCTTGGCTACTGATCTAAGGGACCTTGGTTTGAGCCCTGCATAAGGCATGGGTGTTCGTGTCCTTTTTCTACTGAGGTCCTGCCATCCTCGCAGACCTTCTAATATAGCATAGAAACTGACAGACTCCTGTCAGACCTCTGTGACAAGCAGCTGCTTGAGAGGGTATTTATTTATTTTATCTCAGTAGGGGGACGCAATTTTTTGTTTTAATAGATGGAAAAAAAAATCATTTTTCTTTAGTGTGTAGTTAATAATGAAATACTGCGATTCTTTTTTTTTTTCAAATTCTCAGATAGTTTGAATTTCTATCGTTAGACGCCGTTAAATAGGCCACGCAAAAGTTCCGATCATAGGTAAAACAATCCAATCGACCCTTATGTGACCTTGAACACAAAACCGTAACGGAAATTTCTTAACCGTCCTGAGTTCTACGACCATAAATAACTAGACACACCAATTCTCCACTTACTAGCAGATAGATACATAGACAAACTCGAGGTATTCGAAGGATCAGAAATACAGTGCCGTTTCCAAGATGTAGAAACCAGCAGACATCATTTGGAATTTCAAACTTCCACGCAGATCGAAATTCGACCTCTGGTCGACTTCAACGGATTGGTGTGTCCAGAATTTCGCAACTCTTCAGAGATGCAGGACTCGAATACCCCTGTACATGATGTTCCACGTTTCTGTTAGGTGTAGTTATTATTATTATTACAATTTGACTGAAATATGACCTCTAAATGGAGACGTCGGATCCAATTTTTCATAAGCTTTCTAAGATATACGACAAGAAATATCCTCGTAGGCAGGGGAGGTACAGTCGCTCAAAAAATATCCGAACACTCTGTTTGATCACAGAATTAAAAAAAATATCTGGCAACAATTTTTTTAGAAATTAGTGGTCTGGCAACCTTCGTGTACGTACACGAAGGTTGCCAGACCACTAATTTCTAAAAAAATTGTTGCCAGATGTTTTTTCTGAATTCTGTAATCAACCATAGCATTCGGATACTTTTTTGAGCGACTGTACGTCCCTGCCTACGGGGTGTCATCAATACCCATCCAATTCAACAGGAATTTTAAATTAATCTGTTAAAACAAAAAAGATGAAAGTTTACAGACAGATAAAACAAACAAAATGATGACATTAGTTCGTTTGAAAAACGAACTACAAAAAAAATTGCAAAAATATTTGTGAAATAATATTATTAATGAATTGTATAGAATTTCCTTTTTCATTATCTCTGGGTTTTCATTAACCCATCCTCCCTCAATAAAAATAAGCTCGATGAGAACCCTGTCGTCTTCTACTAAATATCGAACTCGTCTATCTGCTTTGAACTCCAAAACAATTGTCTTTATTTCGTTCAGTTTAAAAATATTAAAAAGAAATTGAACAATAACAGTTGGAAGTTTTATACAACTTTATCTTAGCCCCATATGTTATTCTGACACTAAAAATATATTAAAACAACAATTATAAAATCTCATGTAAAATATCATTTTAATCTTTCCTGTTCGGTGGAATGTTTTAGTAACTGGGAAACCCTACTCAAGGCTTATTCTCAGACCGCCCCGAACTAAATTCTAGGTACGTCCCTGCCTGTAGGCATCAAATTTAGCTCTCTAAAAGTGTTAAATTAAAATTTAATTTTTGATCTCGAAGCCCCAATACACAAAGAATCCGAGATTTTTAAAGCTTCTGGGATCTGGGATCCGAAGTACTCCTATATACCAATATTCACATTTCTAGCACTTTTACGTCAAGCTTTGATCTCTGCTTCACCTCTCTCTGACCTTGAAGGACAGGTCGAAGATCGAATTTCGGATTTTTTCTCCCGAGAACTACGATCCGAATTACCCCTAAGTGCAGATTTTCAGAGCTTTAGAACTTCTGCATGATGGTCGTAATTAGCGTCATCCTTTGTCACGCACTAACTCACAATCAGCTAATTTTTAATTGTCAACTGAAATTCAAGAAATAGATGTCTATAAGAAAATATATAGGTAAAAAACATATCCTATTAAAGTATTCCGATCGAGAATGATCGCTGAAAATAAGGCAAAATCTAGCGAATTTCTGCGATCCTTTTCTTATTTGGAAAGAAATTCCTGTGATCCTAATTAAACCAAAAAGAAAAATCCTTTTTAATGTCCCCTAAACAGCGTCATGGGCCTACTTTTCCACTGTTCAATTCTAAAAAATTGGTTTTTTGGGACCTAGAATTTCAGTTGTGAGCCAAAAAAAATAGTGCCACTCGGAGGTGGTGTTGATGGTGGATATCGCGCCTGAATCGTAATCGCAGTTTCCAAATTGGAGTCCCAGCTGGGCGAATGTTGAGACTTATGTCCGCAAAACTCCCCGCACTTCCCTCGGTCAAAAGGGGACACCGATGGGCTTGGAAAGGCAACTGTCCGTCGGATGGGACGTTAAGTCGTAGCCAAGTGAACCTGAGAGCCATAACTTGTGCACGTTAAAGAGCACGTTAGGTGAACATTACGAGAAACGACCATCTGTCTCGTTGGGTTGTTTTACCTCTGAGCGGCACTTTTTTGCACACCATGGGCTAAATGGCCAGGTCACATGGACCCCGAAGGCTCAGAGAAGGTTGGGGGAGAGGACCCACTAGAACAGCTGTTGGGAGACAGATGGTAGCCTCCCGTCAAGGCCATCCAGCGTATTCTTTAACGTGCACAGGGTATGGCTCTCCCGCACACAGGGCCACGGCTTAACGTCCCATCCGACGGACGGCGGCCTTTCCAAGCCCATCGATGTCCCCTACTGACCGCGGGAAGGGCAGGGAATTTTGCGGAGATAAATCTCAACGCTGACCCAGCTGGGACTCGAACCTGGGAACTACAGATTACGAGCCTGGCGCGCTACCGACTGAGCCACCCCCGTCCCCATCTGTCTCGTAACAACTGTCCAATGATTCCCCTCCCTCCAAACCTGCTCTGAACCCTCGGAGTCCTTGCGGCCTGACCATTTGGACCATTGTGAGCAAAAAAAGTGCCGCTCAGAGATAAAACAATTCAACCCTTTTCCTGTATCTACACCTGAGCCATTAAGTCCTATGACTTCATTGGGCCAGTGAAGGTAAAAAAAAAATCACGCTGACAATTAAAACAACCCAACCAAAAAATAATAATTAAGACCTTTCATTTTGAAATCAATAGGATATGAATAATATAATAATAATTTAGCAATTTGTTTCCATTTTGAAAGTTTTTAGAAAAAAATTTGGAAAAAATGTTTTTTTTATTTATTATTTTTATTCCAACGTTAATCTAAATATTTCAATTGATTACTTCAAATCATACGGAAGCCCGAATAATTCAAAAACACGAATATTCTAATTCACGCAATTGACCAACAATATCAGTGTAGAACAATGTCACGTAACAGCCAACAGATCCATTATTAGAATGCGATCACACTGTGTCGTAACGCAAGAATTACAATCAGAGAATATCCGTTTTTAGAGCGGCGGCAACCATTCACCCTAAGATGAGACTGCGCAGTTGACGCTTTCGAAAATTCTCGTAGATCATTGGTTCACTAATAGGAAAAACGATCGTGTCGACCTATATGACCTATGAGAATTTTCAATACGTTAAGTGAGCACTCTTCGCCCCCCCCCCCCCCCCTCCCACCCTAACGTGACCCGAGCCGTTGGTCTACTTTGGTTCTTTTACCTGTCGACGGCACTTTAGTTCGCGTAATGAGCAAAATGATCAGGTCAGAAGACCCAGGGCTGGATCTGGGGAGACCGTGCCTTAACGTGTCCTCTGACGTGCGACCGTGCCTTGACGTGTCCTCTGACGTGCGACCGTGCCTTGATGTGTCCTCTGACGTGCGACCGTACCTTGATGTGTCCTCTGACGTGCGACCGTGACTTGATGTGTCCTCTGACGTGCGACCGTGCCTTTGACGTGTACTCTGACGTGCGACCGTGCCTGACGTGTCCTCTGACGTGCGACCGCGCTTTGACATAATCTTGCGTCAATGCGACCGCGCCTTGACGCCTTTCTATAAAACATGCCTTGACATGTCCTCTGACGTGCGACCGTGGCTTCACACGGACCATGACCTGAAGTTCCTTCCGATGCTTATTACAGGTGCGTAAATAAGTACAAACTGGTTTACCTATGAGCTGCACCTTTTTACATACAATGTACTTAGTGATCAGATCATAAGGACCGCAAAGGTTCAGAGGAGGTCGGATGAAGGGAAACCACTGGGTATCTGTTAGGATACAGATGGTAGCTCCCGTCAAAGCCAACATGGTCTATAACATTTGTTATGTCATTTGACGGACAGCGGCCTTTCCAAGCCGATTGGTTCCCCCTATTGACCGAGGGCAGGGCGGGGAGTTTTGCGGAGAAAAATCTCAACGCTGATCCAGGTAGGACTCGAACCTGGGAAATTCAGATTATGAGCCTGGCACTTCACCGACTGAGCCTTTAACAACAAAACTCAGGTTGGTGCCCTCATAGCAGTGATGGCGATTTTATGACGCGTGCCAAAGGAAACGTGCACGACGATTTTTGTTGGCACTCCATTGAGAGGTGAAGAGAAATGCGTATCTACGGCTAGTATAGATAATTAGAAACAATGGCCACAGCAATTCAATAGATGTTTATGGATGAATCATTGATAATAAGATGGTGACTAGGTTGTTATAATTAGTTACTTATTCATTACGAATTTCAATAGTCCATCGATATGTTTAAAATATCTCGCCAAATAACTGATTACACATTTCACAAAAAAATGCATCAAAAACAGACGTATAAAAGCTATCAACTGTTCATTGATTTCCTTTAAAGCACTTCTGTAGAACTTAAAATTTAGTTAAGGTTTCTGTTTTTGCTTGAGAGAGATATTGTACTCTGTCACTTCTAAAAATTCACTTCATTCTAGTCAAGGCATCGAAATGTCAGTGATGCGTTTTGATCACAGTAGTGGAAAGTAGTATGTGAGTTTGTGCGTGTGAAGGAATGATTTTAATTTTCACTTGTATAATGGCGAGCCTAAAACTTAGTGATCCGTATCCTTACATTTGAACCGTTAATATTTTGTACTATTTGATTTGCATTTTATGATAAACTGATAGGTTTGATCAATTAGATTTTGAAAAAATAAAGATTTTTATTTGCTATAATGTTTAATTTTTTAATAAGTTCTTCTTGCAATTAATTTGGTTTTGTGGCCTGAATATAGCAGTATCGTGGCCAGAGTTTGAAATTTTGTCATAGTATGATAAATGAAATGTTACTGCTACTTGATTCAAAATGATAGTAAATCGTGGGTTTATAATGGAGAAATCTGTCTCGCCATGTTAAAAAATGTTTGACAACAGTGCTCTCTGCATTAGTATTATACATTGAACGGCATGTCAAGAGTCACTCGTATACAGAGTTAAGTAACTTCTTAAATAAGATTTGTATGAAAGAATTTAACATGATAAAAACGAAATATATATATATAATGAGATAGCAATCAAACAAGAGAACCTCACCTACACATTAACAGATTAACATACGTATTTGTCTGATTTCATACTTAGATTAACAGCTTTAACACTTTCCTCTAGGTACACAACAACACTCTTAAAAGCCAATGAATAGTGATAACCTCATTATTCCGGTGTGCGCTATAATGACTGCACGCGTCCTCTGCCTGCTGTTGAGGGTGATTGCTGTTCGTCCAAGAGGCTGAAAGCAGTCACTTATTGAACCAGTGACCTTCAGTTACACATTAACAGATTAAATTGTGCATTTGTCTGATTCCACCCTTTGATTAATAGCTTTAATGATTCAGGTATGGAAACTAGGCATTGACGTTATAATATACAGATATTATAGCTATGCATCAACATTATAAGATACAGATATTATAGCTATGCATCAACATTATAAGATTCAGATATTATAACTATGCATCAACATTATAAGATTCAGATATTATAACTATGCATCAACATTATAAGATACAGATATTATAACTATGCATCAACATTATAAGATACAGATATTATAACTATGCATCAACATTATAAGATTCAGATATTATAACTATGCATCAACATTATAAGATTCAGATATTATAACTATGCATCAACATTATAAGATTCAGATATTATAACTATGCATCAACATTATAAAATACAGATATTATAACTATGCATCAACATTATAAGATTCAGATATTATAACTATGCATCAACATTATAAGATACAGATATTAAAAAAATATATATTCATTATGAGGTCGTCTCGTGGCTAGCGCACTTGGTTTCTGATCAAAAGGAGCTATGTTCGAGCCCCGAGAAAGGAATGGATTTTTGTGCTGTCTTTCTGCTATGGTCCCTTCATTCTTAAAAACTTCTAGTATTTTGAATTAAAAGTTCCTCTGTGGAAAGAGCTGCTTGAGGTTTTTTTATGCATTATAATTCAAAATGAATGACATGACTGCAATGAAACCACGCAACCTTTGTCTATGAGTGTCTTGAATAAGGCAGAATTTATTCATTAAAGTGAATATTATTGAATTGGTGTCATCGCATAAAAATAATAAGCAAGAGGCTAAACATTAGAAAGAGAAGTTTCTTCATGTTGTAATTGCATCTAGCATTGTTTAATTTCAATTTCTGATTATAATCAGAAATCATTTCCGGAGATTTTGTAGTGTTGAAGAGATAAGATATTTGTTAATTGAACCGAATACTTACTTTACGGAAGTCTTATAATCATTTGACCGGTAGCTATTAATTGATACTGTAGTAGCATACAAACCTCAAATAAATGTTATACATGTTTCAATAAACGTATACCTATATATTATATGTAATTATATAATTATTTTTAATATGTCATTTTTTTATTATTAATGGAATTTAAAATGGATTGAGCACAGAGCGTGGATTCAAGTAAAAATTGGTCGATGAAAATTACATACAATGCAATTTGTTACAAAGTAAGGATAAAATAATTTATAAACGAAGTCAACCGGTTTCAAACTCTATATTAATATAAAGATAAGCTTTCAGAAGAATCTATTAAATAATTAAATAACTATGCACAAAACTGCGACTAAGTGTGCTGGTTTTTCAGAACTAATTCTTTTCATACGTTGATCACCATGCACAAAACGACAATATTTTTCCTTTTTATACACCAGCTTAGCAATCTAATCCATACCAATAAAGTAGTCAATCTCCATCGCACACACTTAATAAAAACATTTATTCGTTAAACTATCGTGTAGAGACTCTTAATTATGCCTCCTTTTGGATCTCACAACTTCAACAACACTTCTATCTTTCTTATATTTCAGATCGGTTCTATGTTCTAATTCGTTGATTAATTATTTCTCACGCACACACAAATTCATGACACGCCCATCACAAACTCATCGCAGCACGTTCATCTGTCGTAACAATATTATATATAATATGTGTTTGCAATGAATATAAAGGTTATCTCCGATTTAAACATCAAATTATTGATGTGTAAACACGAAAATGATATATTTCAAAAACAAAACCCATATACAATGGATTCTCTTTACGTCTTTGAAGACACCACCCGTTACAAAGCAATATCGCGATGCAAAGTCGTTTATCGTAGAGTAAATATTCTTTTTACACTAAAAGTACTATAACAGCTATGCATTGTCGCTTTTCATTCTTTGATGCAAGTTTTTTAATGGTAATTTCCTTGTTTGTAGTTTTCTCTCTAACTATAAACCTCGCTTTCAATTTTATTGATAACGTCTATTACGCTTCCACATCAAATCACTTAACGTACTTCAACATACTCCAAAGCTGAGGCATACGCGACATAATAGACTTTTCTTCGTTCCCACTGTTATCATAAAACTTTTCTCATTTTTTCTATCCAGGGATTTATGCTTAAACTGTAATAAGCAAAGTATTTCAATAGCCTTTGTTTTCATAACCATAATAATAACTAACTAAGTTTAATAAATTATAAGCCTATAATTAATTTTAATGTAATTCTTCCATTTCAATATTCTTTTCTGAGCATTGGAGTCTTGTGACTTGGAGCTTTATTCCATCGGCAACAATGAATTCGCAATGAAGCTAGAAAATAAAGCAGAGGAAGCCTTTTCTACATCTTTGAAGAGATCCTTTAGTGTCCTGATGCCAAAGAGACGATTCAACATTTCTGAATCCATCTCTCGACCTAACCCTGCGTACATTTTTTCAACACTCAATTTCATGTGAATATTCTGTATTTTCCACATTTGAAGCAAGCGAACACCTCAACGAACCGACACCGACAACTTATTAAGTGTAATAGTGTTGTACAATACGATATTTTGAAATAAATGTATATTTCATTCATTAAAATGTAGCCTTTTCACTTCCTCAATGTATCTCAGGGTTGGATACATACTAGGATCTCTTCCGTTGAAGTACAGTCGCACCAAAAAATATCCGAACACTATGGTTGATTACAGAATTCAGAAAAAATATCTGGCAACTATTTTATTTAGAAATTAGTGATCTGGCAACCTTCGTGTACAGGAAACTTCGTGTACACGAAGGTTGTCAGATCACTAATTTCTAAAAATAATCGTTGCTACATATTTTTCCTGAATTCTGTAATCAACCATAGTGTTCGGATATTTTTTTCAGCGACTGTACAACGCATTCTTGAATTGCAGAACTATTAGCTGTCTTGAACTCGGGTTTTATGATAGAAGCACAATTGTTATAATGCAATATGGGGTGGCAGAGAGGATATCATAGAAGGAATTTGGGGGAGGCACAGACAAGTCTCTGTGTAGCTACAAGGTTAGTAAAAGAGCGAATTAAAATGTTTAATCAAACAATGGTACAAACGGGGTAAAAAAAAGCATTATTGAATCTAAATCGCATACTGCTACAGATAAAGACAAAGAATATTAATTCAACACGGGGTGGAAGAAGGAAAAAAAATTGCAAAATTGCGGACAAGAGATCAAGTATTTTAGGTATTGGAAGGGCCGAATTCTGTTTAAAAAAGGTAAATATATTTCGACAGTTTGTATAGTTATTGACCTCTCACTGATAATATTCGAAGCTAGTGCCCGTTGGAAAACTTCCAAAAGTTATATCACCATATGGGAAAACCATGCACAGCGGCCTGAAGTAGGCTGCCCATGCGTACAACCATGAACGAGGAAATAATATTACCTTAACGTCACCCGGAGCTACCCATGGCCAGCGGGGGACAGCTGAGCTAAAGGATTTACATTATCGTCTGTTCTTTCGTTCCTTTCTTTGTACTTCGCTTCGTTAACCTTTCTCCTTAATACTATTTTAAACTAAAATAGTGTTTAGATTAAACTTTATGAGAAGTAAATAATCGTGTACTTTTTAAAAAGTAGCACTTTTACATTTAAATACATCGAGATTTTTTTAATATACATTTGCACTGATCTTTACGAAAAACAGCATTAAAGTTAGTTTCCGAAATTATTAGTTATTGTAGATCCGAATGAAGCATAATGCACAAAGGATTAAATGGTAAAATGTTAGTTATTGCTCAGATAATGCATTTAGGAGTGCAGTGGCTAAGAAGGTTTAATACTCTTACTGATAATTGCAAAACTTCAAATAATAAATTTAATACACAAGCGACCGACGTCTTTGAATGGCATTATGAAACAGTTCCCTTGGTAATCCCCATGCCTTCCACAAAAACTAATAAGGAACAAAGATTATTGGAAAAGTAATAAATTTGGTACTTCGAATTAAAATGCAACTGAGGTAGAATTTCCAGTATTTAAACTTTGAACTTTTTAATCCTCAAGTGCATCTTTCTCAAACGATTTGTTTCTACACATAATTTGGATTGCAACGTCTTGAAGATATTAAAAATTATGACTAAAATGGAAATTTGATTGCTTATATATAAAAGCAGTTTCGGTCATTGCTTAAGAATATATCAGTTCGATGTATAATGCTTATCTGTTTGATATTCCAAATCGAGTAATGTCCTGCCTTGTGGTAGTAAAATATTGAACTGAAGAGTTTGGGGAAAACAACTGACATTGTGATCAATCAGGGTCGAGTGTAGGGGGCATGCCTCCTCCTTTAAAATGTAGTAAGTCTGATGGAAGCAAAATATTATTAAAATCGTGCATATTTCACATGTATTTCAAGAAAGTTTTTCAAATCCTCTAATCAAATGGAGATGGGAAAACTTTATATTGCAATGGAAATCAATTCTCTTGCTTGGACTCTGCCGCCTCTTTCTCCAGATCTCATCTTAGACATGAAAGTTTAATTTAATTAATTTTAATGTGATTTTTTAACAGACTGAAAATTTTCTCTAAAAAATAGGTCTTACTCATTCTGTTTAATCATACTACAGCTATGGTCATTAATTTGCCGCCCCTAAAAAGTGCAATCCGTGGAACAACGCCGCCCCAGCTGACAAGCTGCAACTTCTTTGTTATCTTTTATACGCACTTTCAAATAACATAGAGTTTTTCCCAAAACAATGAACTGTGCCTATAAATAATTTTATCAGTTTTCAATATTGAGCTTTCAAAGATTTTTTAGGGGAAATGCTTTAGTACCCTCCCCACGAATAGGCACCTATAACAGTCTGCCGAGTGGTTACAGTGCTTGGCTACTGATCTAAGGGACCTGGGTTCGAGCCCCGGGTAAGGCATAGCTGTTTGTGTTGTTTTTCTGCTGAGGTCCTGCCATCCTCTCAGACCATCTACTATGGCATATAAACTGACAGGCTCCTATCAGATCTCTGTGGCAAGCAGCTGCTTGAGGGGGTATTATATATTTATTTATTTGTTTTTTATGATAAAGGCATGTATCAGCCTACTTTCTGTTCCAGGTAAAGTTCTCTGCCTGATTGTATTTAATAGAACGAAGAATCTGGTTGACAGGCAATTGCGTAAAGACCATTGTGGATTCAGAAGTGGTAGGGGATGTGTAGGTCAGATATTTTCACTTCGGCAGATTCTTGAGAAATGCTTAGAGTTTCAGAAATCTTTGGTTGCTAGCTTTGTTGATTTCAAAAAGGCTTTCGACTCTGTCAAAAGACTTTCGACTCTGTTGATCGTCATAATTTGTGGTTGATTGTGAGATCATATGGTAAATTAGTTAACTTAATGGAAGCTCTCTATAATAACACTGAGTCGTGAGTGAGAGTTGGTAAGACTTGCAGCAATTGGTTTAGCATTACTTCTGGTGTTCGACAAGGGTGAATTTTGTCTCCTTTTCTGTTTAGTTTGGTTATTGATTATGTTATGTGAAATTCACTGCAAGGAAAAGATTTTGGCCTTAAATGGTCTAGAGATGCGAACGTTTCCGATTTAGATTATGCTGATGATTTAGCCCTTTTGGCAAATGATGTTGATGAGATGAACTCTTTCATTCGAGCTGTTAACGAAATTGGTAGTAGAGTAGGTTTGGTTATAAACAGAGAGAAAACTAAAGTGATGAAAATTGATCAGGCAGGCTGTGATTTAGTTATTCTGAATGGTTGCAGTCTTGAGCAGGTATCACAGTTTAATTATCTTGGGAGCTATGTAACAGATATTGGTGATGTGCGGCATGAGATTAACAGACGAATAGGGATTGCTGCCGGGACTTTTAAGAATCTATGGAGAGTGTGGAGAAATAGGCGTATACACCTAAAGACTAAAATTAGACTGTATAATAGTTTGGTTCTTTCTAGGGTTAATTATGGTAGTGACCGTGGACGCTTTGTAAGCAAAATAACAAGAAACTAGATGCTTTCGCAGTATTTTGGGCATTAGGAGGTTTAGCTTTGTAACTAATGATGTGGTTAGGCAAAGGAGTCGGCAACCTCCTTTAAGCAGCATATTGTGCAGAGAGAGACTCCGTTGGTTTGTCCATGTTGCGCGTATGGATAATTATAGATTGGGGAATAAGACCTAGGATGCGGTGGGCAGACAATGTCAAACAGGACCTTATTAGAATTGTTGTGTTGTGGCCAGATTCAACAGCTGTAGCTCAGGACAGATATGCTTGGAGAACTAAATTGCACGTTCTGGTTGGACCTCCGTACCCCATGGCTGATTGAGGATGATGATGATGATTAGTTTGTTACATATTTGTTGAAGATGGTGCAAATGGAGAGAAAGGGTTTTACGAAAATGCAATTTCTAAATCACATAATAATGGTTCCACCGAAATATACTGCATATCTTAATCTATTATAGCATGAATAACTAATATTCTGTTATACCGAGGGTGTCCAGATTTCACTTAATAAAAACCAGGATATTTAAATAAAATACCAGGATGTTTAAATAAAATACCAGCATATTTAAGTAAATAATAAAAGCCAGGATATTTAAGCATAATAATACCAATCAGGATATTTAAGCAAATATCTAAACATTAGAAAGCTTAAACTAGTACTGTTCAGTTATGATTCCTATTTAAGTTTAATGAATTAGTGTCATTTTCCCTTGGAAGTTGTAAACGAGCAGAAAAAAATTAACAAAGGCAGTTGTACAATCAGCAATAATCGTAACGTTTGGAATGGCCCCATGAAGGATTATTTTTAGGAGGTTGCTGAACCCTAATTTTTTTAGTGGGGTAATGAATCAAAAATTTTTTAGTGGGTTTCTGAACCTAAGTTCTTTTATGGGTGAGGGATGCTGAACCTAAGTACTTTTATGGGTGAGGGATGCTGAACCTAAGTTCTTTTATGGGTGAGGGACGCTGAACCTAAGTTCTTTCATGGGTGAGGGATGCTGAACCTAAGTTCTTTTATGGGTGAGGGATGCTGAACCTAAGTTCTTTTGTGGGTGAGGGACGCTGAACCTAAGTTCTTTTATGGGTGAGGGACGCTGAACCTAAGTTCTTTCATGGGTGAGGGATGCTGAACCTAAGTTATTTTGTGGGTGAGGGACGCTGAACCTAAGTTCTTTTATGGGTGAGGGACGCTGAACCTAAGTTCTTTCATGGGTGAGGGATGCTGAACCTAAGTTCTTTTATGGGTGAGGGATGCTGAACCTAAGTTCTTTTGTGGATGAGGGACGCTGAACCTAAGTTCTTTTATGGGTGAGGGATGCTGAACCTAAGTTCTTTTATGGGTGAGGGATGCTGAACCTAAGTCCTTTCATGGGTGAGGGATGCTGAACCTAAGTTCTTTTATGGGCGAGGGATGCTGAACCTAAGTTCTTTTATGGGCGAGGGATGTTAAACCTAAGTTCTTTTATGGGCGAGGGATGTTGAACCTAAGTTCTTTTGTGGGTGAGGGACGCTGAACCTAAGTTCTTTTATGGGTGAGGGACGCTGAACCTAAGTTCTTTCATGGGTGAGGGATGCTGAACCTAAGTTCTTTTATGGGTGAGGGATGCTGAACCTAAGTTCTTTTGTGGATGAGGGACGCTGAACCTAAGTTCTTTTATGGGTGAGGGATGCTGAACCTAAGTTCTTTTATGGGTGAGGGATGCTGAACCTAAGTCCTTTCATGGGTGAGGGATGCTGAACCTAAGTTCTTTTATGGGCGAGGGATGCTGAACCTAAGTTCTTTTATGGGCGAGGGATGTTAAACCTAAGTTCTTTTATGGGCGAGGGATGTTGAACCTAAGTTCTTTTATGGGCGAGGGATGTTGAACCTAAGTTCTTTTATGGGTGAGGGATGCTGAACCTAAGTTCTTTTATGGGTGAGGGATGCTGAACCTAAGTTCTTTTATGGGTGAGGGATGCTGAACCTAAGTTCTTTTATGGGTGAGGGATGCTAAACCTAAGGGGTTTATGCTTAAACAACGCTAGCTCCGCAGGTGGCTCAGAAAACATATATTGTACAAAATAACTGATATTTTATTTGCTTTCTGATTAGTTTTTGCTTCATGTTTATCTTTTCTTGCCATTCAGCAGAACTGGCATTCTACTGACTGGCAAGATGTTGGTTATATTCACCGTACAGATATTTTTAAAATATCGATAGCTGTAGACCATGGGCTTCTTAATTAACAAATCAAAAATGAAAGAAAAGGAAATTTTATTTCGAGAACCTTCAGTGAATGTGAATCTTTAAAATCAACGTATAATAGTAATGGGCACCTTTCTAAACAAGGAAGCTTATGGTTTCCATGGTTACGTGTTTTGTTTCGGTATTAGATATTATTTGTCTGTCTGAAAACAATGTGACTCTAAAATTCATGACTTTTCTTATTTCATTAGACTAAAATCACGTAAGAAAATAAATTAAAATTCATTTGTTTCCAGCTGCGAATCCAAGGGGTCCAAGGGTGTCATCCATCAACCATTTGAGAATGCTTTTAATGGTAATTGAGCGAAGAAATATTATTATTATTATTATGAATTTCTCGTTCATTTTTCCAGTAATATTTTAAAGATCTCTGTCAAGATTGATTTCCTTTATTTTAGAGATCTGTTAGCCAAATGTCTTTTCTCGATCTTAATCACCCAGTAGTTAAGGTACTCAATAAAACCATCAACTCGGTATCTCTTGGTTAAATATTACGCTTAATGAATAGCATTTTACGTTACCTACATACGTATTTAATAAGGGCGCAGCTTTAATCCACTGCCCCACCGTTAATATCCAGTCACACGCTCCAAGAGCGTTGACCCGACTTTATTGAAAAGTCTATCAAATATTTTAGCTCCAAGAGCATAATAAACCATTTTACTTCCGACTCTTTCAATGGTCAGGAGAGAAGTTGCTTTTTTTTTTAAATGGGCTGCACTCCCCACTTTCTTTCCACTGTAAGCACGCAGCAAATCCTGCGTCACGGTGTTACACGATGCGCCGTCAGAGTTCCGCAGGTCATCTGGGTCACACGTCAGTCTCGCCTAATAGAGCATACATCGGAGAGGCAGCATGAAAGTCGGGGATAAGTATATTATATTTTGACTTTGGAAGAAGAGATCGCATTGTGCTTGGCTTAGACTCTAGAATTGTTTATTATGATTTCGAAGTTTATTTTGCAACTTAAATTTGAGAATCACCACTGAATGTCACTGTTTCAATGGGAAAAATCCAGGGGGCGGGAGTGGCTCAGTCGTAGCGAGCCAGGCTCGTAAACTGCAGTTCCCAGTTTCGAGTCCCAGCTGGGTAAAACATCCCGCCCTGCAAACGGTCATTAGGGGTTACTGATGGGCTTGGAAACGCTGCTTTCCGTTGGATGGGAGGTAAAGCCGTGGCCCAGTGTGAGGACTCGGCTTTACGTCCCATCTCTTACGGATACTCTGTTCACATTCAATAACACATTTGATGGCCTTGACAGGAGGCTACCCTCTATCTCCAAACAGCTGTCCAGTGGGTCCCTCCCCCAACCTTCTCTGAGCCTTCGGGGTCCTTGTAACCTAGACATTTAGTCCATTGTTTTGAAAAAAGTGCCGCTGCGAGGTAAAACAATCCAATCCAATATACGTACAAAATAGCCTTTCGGAAATAAGACAACACACTAAATAAGCAATTATCTCCATATGCTTATTGCATGCAAGTAAGGTGATAACAAATACATTTTTCCTATACCGATGCTGAACAAAGTTTTCTAAAAAAGTATTTCGAAAAGGTGTTCTGGTGATTTTTCTTTACATCTAGACGCATTCCTTTACAATTTTTATCCAGACACGATTTGGTAGTGGTCATATAGAAACAAATATTATCTACTGAATTATTACAAATAGTTTCAAAATAATTTTATAATGATTCTAAAGGTAGAAATTTCTTATAAAGCACTAATAAGGGAAACCCATGGAAATATTTCTTACTGTCTTGCAATTTGGTCTATTTTTACTCCCATATTTATTGTAGATTACTGTAAGCACTGGTATGGTTTAATGTAGCTCTAGAGAGTACTGATTTGCTACTTTGAATCACAAAAAATTGCTTTACTAAGAATTTAAAGTAGACACAGATGCGTTACCTCACATGTGAAACCTTTTGAAACATCTCTAGTATCTTGGTCTTGTTAAACGAAAATTCAGAGGAAGAAATATGGGAAACCTCATTTCTGGAAGGTTTGTCCTTTGGATTTCTTTGTAGCCAAGCGGTTATCACGTTTGGCTCCTGATAGTAGTAGCATAAATGAGGGTTATGGGCCAGTAAATTGGTACAGAGAATTCTGTGAAAATCCATGGGAAAAGTTATGGGGGATGAGGAAAAAAGTATGTTTTTTTGTTGTTTTTTGTGAAAATATGTGTGAAAATTGGAAAAAACGGGGTTAAAAAACGAAAACGGTGAAAAAAAATTAGTTTTTCACATGCTAAAAAACATTTTTAGCATGTGAAAAACTAATTTAAGTTTTTCAGAACTTAAATTAGTTTTTCACAGAAAGAAAATTTTCATAGAAAAAATTAAACTGTGAATTAGTTTAAATGGATTAGTTTGAAATGAGGTGTGTGTATATGAGATAAAAATTGATGTGGTTTGTTGAGTTATCATACACTTCAATGGATTATTCGATTGTAAAAAGCCATGTAAATCGGTGTTGATTTTTGTGAAAATATGTGTGAAAATCAGAAAAAACCGGGGTGTTTCATGTGAGAAAAAGGTAATTTAAGTTTTTCGGGCAGACGAGATATTTACTAATTTTCAGAAAAATGAAGTGTGTGTGTGTGAAAGAGATAAAAAATGATGTGGTTTGTTGAGTTATCATACACTTCACTGGATTATTCGGTTGTAGAAAGCCAGTTTGACAAAGCGAGACAGTTTTGCGAAATTTGTTTGAAACATATGACAAAATCAACCGGTAAAATGACGTTTTCGGAGGCGGGGGTCTGATGAAAAGATAGACTTTGAATATCTGTGAATGTATGAAGAGAGGATAATAGACGGAAAATTTTTTTTTAAAGTGATTTAGGTTATTTTTTTTAAATAATCGGAAAGAATTTGAAGTGAAAAGTAATGTAGGTTAGAATAATTTTGAACATGTATGAAGTTTTCAAAGAGAGAGAAGAGTTTTATGTTATCGTGCTAAACGGAAATCAGTCTCGATCTCCTCAAAAGAACAACGGGGTCGAGATTTAGTTTCAATGAACTAAATGGTTCGAGAAGTTGCACTTCGAAATAGTATTCATTCCGAATATCTTATTCGGTTCGATGCTCTGCCCTCTCTTCCTCTCTCTGTCCCCACCTCCCCTCTGCCTCTCTTCCTCTCTCTGTCACCTCCTCCCCTCTGCCCTCTCTTCCTCTCTCTGTCCCCTCCTCCCCTCTGCCTCTCTTCCTCTCTCTGTCACCTCCTCCCCTCTGCCCTCTCTTCCTCTCTCTGTCCCCTCCTCCCCTCTGCCCTCTCTTCCTCTCTCTGTCCCCTCCTCCCCTCTGCCATCTCTTCCTCTCTCCCCTCCTCCCCTCTGCCCTCTCTTCCTCTCTCCGTCCCCCTCTCCTCTACCCTCTCTTCCTCTCTCTGTCCCCTCCTCCCCTCTGCCTTCTCTGTCCCCTCCTTCCCTCTGATACCTCTCTTCCTCGCTCTCTCCCCTCCTCCGCTCTGCCCCCTCTTCCTCTTTCTGTCCTCTCCTCCCCTCTGCCCTCTCTTCCTCTCTCCGTCCCCCTCCCCTTTACCCTCTCTTCCTCTCTCTGTCCCCTCCTCCCCTCTGCCCTCTCTTCCTCTCTCTGTCCCCTCCTCCCCTCTGCCCTCTATTCCTCTCTGTCACCTCCTCCCTCTGCACCCTCTTCCTCTCTCTCTCCCCTCCTCCGTTCTGCCCCCTCTTCCTCTCTCTGTCCCCTCCTCCCCTCTGCCCTCTCTTCCTATCTCTATCCCCTCCTCCCCTATGCTCTCTCTTCCTCTCTCTGTCACCTCCTCCCCTCTGCCCTCTATTCCTCTCTCTTTGTCACCTCCTCCGCTCTGCCCACTTTTCTCTCTCTGTCCCCTCCTTCCCTCTGATACCTCTCTTCCTCTCTCTCTCTCCCCTCCTCCCCTCTGCCCTCTCTTCCTCTCTCCGTCCCCCTCCCCTCTGCCCTCTCTTCCTCTCTCTGTCCCCTCCTCCCCTCTGCCCTCTCTTCCTCTCTATGTCCACTCCTCCCCTCTGCCCTCTATTTCTCTCTGTCACCTCCTCCCCTCTGCACCCTCTTCCTCTCTCTCTCCCCTCCTCCGCTCTGCCCCCTCTTCCTCTCTCTGTCCCCTCCTCCACTCTGCCCTCTCTTCCTATCTCTGTCCCCTCCTCCCCTATGCCCTCTCTTCCTCTCTCTGTCCCCTCCTCCCCTCTGCCCTCTCTTCCTCTCTCTGTCCCCTTCTCCCCTCTGCCTTCTCTTCCTCTCTATGTCCCCTCCTCCCCTCTGCCCTCTATTCCTCTCTGTCACCTCCTCCCCTCTGCATCCTCTTCCTCTCTCTGTTCCCTCCTAACCACTGCCCTCTCTTCCTCTCTCTGTCCCCTCCTCCCCTCTGCCCTCTCTTCCCCTCTCTCTCCCCTCCTCCCCTCTGTCCTCTCTTCCTCTCTCTGTCCTCTCCTCCCCTCTGCCCTCTCTTCCTCTCTCTTTGTCACCTCCTCCCCTCTGCCTCTCTTCCTCTCTCTTTGTCACCTCCTCTCTCTTTGTCACCTCCTCCCCTCTGCCCTCTCTTCCTATTTCTCTGCCCTCTCTTCCTATTTCTCTCCCCTCCTTTCCTCTGCCATCCCTTCCTCTCTCTCCTCCCCCCAGATCCCACCAAAGAGTTCTCATGTACTCGGATCCTCCCCCCAGATCCCCCCAAAGAGTCCTCATGTACTCAGATCATCCCCCCAGATCCCCAAAAGAGTTCTCATATACTCAGATTATCCCCTCAGATCCCCAAAGAGTTCTCATGTACTCAGATCCTCCCCCCCAGATTTCCCCAAAGAGTTCTCATGTACTCAGATCCCTCCCCAGATCTACCCAAAGAGTTCTGATGTATTCAGATCCTCCCCCAGATATTTCCAGAGTTCTCATGTACTCAGATACTCCCCCAGATTCCCCCAAAGAGTTCTCATGTACTCAGATCCTCCCCTAGATTCCCCCAGAGAGTTCTCATGTACTCAGATTTTCCCCCAGATTTCTCCAGAGTTCTCATGTACTCAGATCCTCCCCCCGGATTCCCCCAAAGTGTTCTCATGTACTCAGATCCTCCCCCCAGATTCCCCCAATCGTTCTCATGTACTCAGATCCTCCCCCAGATTTCCCCAGAGTTCTCATGTACTCAGATCATCCCCCCAGATTTCCCCAGAGTTCTCATGTACTCAGATCATCCCCCCAGATCTCCCCAAAGAGTCCTCATGTACTCAGATCCTTCCCCAGATTCCCCCAAAGAGTTCTCATGTACTCAAATCCTCCCCCAGATTCCCCCCAATCGTTCTCATGTACACAGATTCTCCCCAAGATTTCCCCAGAGTTCTCATGTACTCAGATCATCCCCCCAGATCTCCCCAAAGAGTTCTCATGTACTCAGATCTTCCCCCAGATTTCCCGAAAGAGTTCTCATGTACTCAGATCCTACCCTCAGATCCCCCAAAGTGTTCTCATGTACTCAGATCCTCCCCCCAGATTCCCCAAAGAGTTATCATGTAATCAGGTCCTCCCCCAGATTTCCCCAAAGAGTTCTTATGTACTCAGATCTTCCCCCAGATCTCCCCAAAGAGTTCTCATGTACTCAGATCATCCCCCTAGATTTCCCCAAAGAGTTCTCATGTACTCAGATCCTTCCCCCCAGATCTCTCCAAAGAGTTCTCATGTACTCAGATCCTCCTCCAATATCCCCAAAGAGTTCTCATTTACTCAGATCCTACCCCTCAGTTCCCAATTGTCGTATCCCCCTAGTTTTCGCTATCCATCCAATTTCTTCCCAGTTGTATCCATTCCAAAAATCCTTCCCAGTTGTCGTATCCATTGAATTGCAATCCATCCAATTGAAGTCCACTCAATTGTCATAAAATTGTTCATATGATCAATGCAATTGACTCCCACTCAATTATCGTTGACCCATTTCATTACGCTATCATGCGATGGGTGAACCTTTCCGTATTCATCCGACATTTCAAACTCAATTTTCTTTTTAAAGCATAAAACCTTTTTGATTTTTCAGTGTATAGACAGGTAACAAGATCCCCGAAGGCTGAGAGAATGTTGTGGGAAGAGGACTGACTGGACAACTGTTAGCGAAGAGATGATAGTTAACAGGACCGGATCCAGAAATAATAAAGGAGGAGAGATCTTAAACACAATCAAATCGAAATAATGTAAAGGATGGGGGAATGCAAGAGACTGGATTTCCAATGCAGCATAACATTCTCCCTCAATTTTTGAGATCTTCCTTAAATATTTCTCGAAAAATGCATGAAACATAAATATGTTTAATAATGTTTGCCCCTGTTATCATTAATAGCATTCTGAAAGGGGGAATGCTTCCCTCTAGATCTGGTCCTGGTGAATTAAATCCTCATGTTCTTTAAGGTGCACAGGATATGGCTCTCTTGTACACTGAGTCAAGGCTTAAAGTCTGATTAATGGACTGCGGCTTTTCCAAGCTATTATTATTCAGTCCCTTGGTTGCCCAGTACAATTGGTTCATGCTCGGGATTGAAATAACATTCACAGTGTTCAGGTCAGTGGCAATTTAAATTCTGAATTTGCTTATAACCGTGAAAAATGCAAAAAAAAATAGAAAAATGGGTTATGGTCGGTAAACAATTCATATCTTGAGCACGAAAGTATTGAATAATTCCCAAGTACTTCATTAAACGATTATGATATGATCTATGCATATGGCCAAGTGGTTACAGTGCTTGTCTATGGATAAAAGTGACTGGGTTCAAACCACTACTGAAAATTTATTTTCCTGAGTTCTCGGCTTGCTCAGACTTCTATGGTGTATTAAATTAACTTAACTTTCTATGATGTATTAATCCCTAAAGGCTCTTGTCGGAGTTCTGAGTCAAGGAACTGCTTAAGGTTAATTTGTTCTTTCTTTACCATTACAAGTTATGGTTTTCACAATGTTACGATAATCTATAACGTAACTCTTTATTACTCTCACACGCGAGTACTTCTCGAGTGGGAGTTATGAAATTTTAGTGCTAACAATTTTGCTTCTTTTCCCATTTATTTCAAAACCTTATGAACTTTTAGTGCTAACAGTTTGGCTTCTTATCCCATTTATTTCAAAACCTTATGAACTTTTAGTACTAACAGTTTTGCCTCTTTTCCCATTTATTTCAAAACCTTATGAACTTTTAGTACTAACAGTTTTGCCTCTTTTCCCATTTATTTCAAAACCTTATGAACTTTTAGTGCTAACAGTTTTGCTTCTTTTCCCATTTATTTCAAAACCTTATGAACTTTATATGACATATAATAGCAAATTCATTGTAAAAGCATATGTCGTTTTGTTGTTGAATAAACTGTTAATATTATGATGAAAAATTTACTGGAGGATAGAATGTCCTAAACACACTTTTGTTTTCGAATGTTTATCTGTTCTGTGGATTTCAAGCCAAGAATTAATTAAACATGTATTAATTTTAATATTCATTCTAAAGTATTTTTTAATCAGATTTCAAACTTTTATTTTCTGTTATGAATTACCTGAAAGCATTCAACTAGAAATTGTATGAGAATATGGCTTACTGATAAATTGAAAGAAACTAAATTTTTGTGAATTATTTAATTATAATCTCATTTTAATTACTATTTCAGCATTTGTTACACATCTTAACGAGAATATTTGATATTTTAAAATCAATATGTCACAACCAAGTTCTTCACCTTAATGATCATTTCACGTCTTTTTGGTATATGTTTTACCTATTTTCTCATTGTTTTTCCTCGGAATATGTCTGTTTGTTTATCGGTTATGTGACAAACACACAAACCGACAAATGATGTTACTTTGCGTGGTAAAGTGTCACAAATTTCCTGTACATCTATAAAACAAAATAATAAGCTGAGGAAAACTGGTTTTGCTATGAGTGGGATTCGAACCTACATCTTACAGTAACCGGCAAGGTATGCCAACCATTACAACATCAACTACTAAACTTTCTTCTTCAGCTAGTGTGACTTAGCTTTCCCGCATTTTTATTTCATTCGCACAGTGGCGCCATCTATCAGGAAGTGGATAACTATGTTGTCTCTTACAGCTGAAATTTAATATTTGTCACACCTGACAATTTTTTTCAGGTAATCATTTCATGTGTCACTTTCTGTGCTTCTCAGGGCAATTGTTCCACCAAATGCAGTACATTGTGCGTTAAATGAATGCTTGAGTGTCAGAAGAGTTATGGAAAGTAAATATTTAGTCCCCGTAATTTTCTACCCATAGAAAAGGAGAAATATGCAAATCGTTCTTATATCTTCCGAATATGAGCATCAACAGTTAGGTTGTCATATGAAAGCTTATCTTGTGGGAAGTGTCGTAATCGTATGCCTTTGGATCCGGTTTCGCCATTTTTGTCTACATTCTCCAACTGGCGCCACTTAGAAAATGAATTGCCTTCTTTTGCCTTTTCCCCTTTCTCGATCCTTTGTTTCTCCCACCTGACCTGTTAGAAACACCGAAGAGGAGTTAGGCAGACTTCTAGAAAGTTCCATAGCACCGCTCCCCCTCTCCATTTCCATCTGCATACGAATACTGTCCTTGCCACGTGCACGGCAAGTCACGCCCACTAATCGGAGGTCAAGATACCATCGGGTGATGTCCCTTTGGGCAAGTGTCTCACAGATGAGAGAACTGTAAAGTTCACAGATAAAGGACAAGACAGATACAGTACTGTGGAAATTATTTGGGACAATAGGAAAATGCAGTAACAAAAACACAAAAAATATTTATTTGTTTAATAGTGTAGTTAATAGTGAATGACCCCCCCTTAGCTTTAATTGCTTCTTTCACCCACTCAGACATTGATGCTACTAGCTTTCCACACATGTCCTTGACTTCAGGGCCGTGGTACCACACTTTCATGACACTTTCTATCATTTTGGTTTTCGTCGTGCAATCCACCTTAGATATGCGCGTTTTATAATGGCCCACAAATTTTCAATGGGGTTTAGATCGGGTGAATTTCCTGGCCACTCCAATACCTTCAAATGTTGCTGGGTAAAGAAGCTCTTAGCAGGCTTAGAATTGTGGCATGGAACCAGATCCTGTTGAAATACCCCATCGCCGATAGGAAACAGCTTCTGCAGTGTTGGGACCATTTTCGCCTCCAGAACGCCTATGTACTTTTTGCTGTCCATCATTCCTTCAGTGGGGTGGAGCGTCTGTGGCCCGGAAACTATGAAACATCCCCAAAACATGACCTTGGGTGGGTGCTTGGGGGATTGCTGGATGTCGCCGGATCGAAGAGGTTCTGCATGTTTCACTTGTCCCAACTAATTCGCACAGTACTGTAAGTAACGAATTCAAATTGTAGTGCAGCGCCACCTGACGTAAGGTCTGAGTTACTAATTTTCTCTCCGCTCTCGTCTTGTTACGATCGCCATTTACTGCTCCTTTCGTAGCTTTCAAAAGAAGATAAAAATGTGTGAAAGGTATATTGATATGGCGTTTTATTTATTTAATCTCGTGATTTGAAAAACTACGCATCATTAAAACAGATTGCAAACACAACAAATTACGAATGAAGACAATAACAAAATAAATTAAACAGAGAAATGAAATTTAACAATTAACTACCACTTATTTTATAAAACAATTTAATTAAATTAACTTTAGTTCGTTCAATCCTCAGTTTGAATCCACTGACTGCAAAATGATATATCACGGATGTATTTCAACAATATGTCCATCCTTTATAAGAAAAACAAATTTTGCCGAGATTACTAGTCCACGAATATACAAAAGATTTAGTTCTTGCACAAAAAAATATTGAGATATGCTGTTGATGTCGCTTGGTTTGTTACTAACAGACAACTTCATAAATTCCTTCATGCATTCAAAATGCATTCAAATTAAATCACAAAATGGTTCCTTGAGGTCGTTAATCATTAGTTGACAAAGTTTCAAAGCATTTAAAAGTCCTATTCTGTCATTTTCGGTTCGCTGTAGAATTTCTGAAGGAAGCTTTCTCCTGTATCGCCTTTTTAAACTTACAAGCACGCCTTGATCCATTGGTTGCACTAAAGACGTTACATTAGGTGGCAAAACATTGCTTTCATGTTGTCAGAAATGTGTGTACTTGGGTGTGCGCCAGGCTCGTAATCTGTAGTTCCCAGGTTCGAGTCCCAGCTGGGTCAGTGTTGAGATTTATCTCCGCAAAATTTCCCCGCCCTGCCCACGGTCAGTAGGGGACACCGATGGGCTTGAAAAGGCCGCCGTCCGTCGGATGGGACGTTTAGCCGTGGCCCCGTGTGCGGGAGAGCCATACCCTATGCACGTTAAAGAACACGCTGCATGGCCTTGACGGGAGGCTACCATCTGTCTCCCAATAGATGTTCCAGTGGGTCCCCTCCCCCAACCTTCTCTGAGCCTTCGGGGTCCTTTTGGCCTGGCCATTTAGCCCATGGTGTGCAAAAAAGTGCCGCTAAGAGGTAAAACAATCCAATCCAATCTGCAGATCTCTGGTTGGGGTCCCAGCTGGGCCAACATTAAGATTTATGTGCGCAAATCTCCTTGACTCAGTTATTACGTGACACAGATGAACTTGGAAAGGCCGCCATCCACCGGATGGGTCGTTAAGCCATAGTCCGCATGTGTGGGAGAGCCATACCCTGTGCACGTTAACGAACATGCTGGATGGCATTGACGGGAAGCTACCATCTGTCTCCCAACAGCTGTTCCAGTGGGTCCCCTTCCCCCACCTTCTATGAGACTTTGAGATCCTTGTGGCCTAGCCATTTTCTCTATTGTGTGCAAAAAAAGTGCCGCTCAGAGGTAACGCGACCCAACTACTACAACAACGTAATAATAATAACTACAACAAAATGGTAGTAATAATGGTAACAGCACTATCAGATGTTTTTCGATATTTTTTAGATTATTAACATCTACAGGTAATGGTGGAAAAAACGAAAGGGCAACGTAAAATCATTAACATCGTGTTGGACTAACACTTGTTTCCAGTACAACCTGTATTCGTAGCTCCATAGAATCTACGAGTGTCTGAAAATCAGCAGGAAGGATACAACACCAAAAAAGAGACATGATAAAATCCCGCTTGTTCAATGGAGCTGGAAAACTGTCTGAGATGACGTTAAAGTAGTTCTCATTGATTTTCTAGATGGTTGTATCTCTTCCTCGCGGCTGCAAATGTATTTGAAAGAGTTCAGTATCATGCTCCTCACACTAATGGCTGACAACATGAGTCGCATACTTAGGATATAATTTCCGGAGAGTGGGAGGGATGGGTCCAAAAATTTGGGTTCGTAGGGGGAAAAGGGAGTGGAAGGGGTGAAAATAGATCTTCATTATGGTTTCAGAATTAAATTATACAAAGGTAACTGTTCGAGTTTTCAAAGCTGGTAGATAAATTTTGTGGTTTCGGACAAATAAAATGACCGAATTATCGGGGGGTGGCGTACCACCCATTCACCCCATTGGTACATCCCTCGACCATATGTGCTTCCTGGAAAGGAGCATTGTCATCTTAAATGACAGCTCTCTTTCCATGAAAGACAGCTCTCTCTCTTCATTTCACATGACTCTCTCTTTAACATAGACTGCTTTCTCTTCATGAAACATGGCCCTCTCTCTCTCTTCATGAAACGCAGTTCTCTCTCTCTTCATGAAACGCAGTTTTCTCTCTCTTCATGAAACGCAGTTTTCTCTCTCTTCATGAAACACGCTTCTCTCTTTTCCTGAAAGACAGTTCTCTCTTCAGGACACATAGCTCTTTCTTCTTGAAACACGGCTCCCTCTTCTTCAAAGACAACAGTCGTTTGAAGAAAGTTCTCTTTTCATGAAATACGGCCATTTCTCTTCATGAAAGACAACCCTATCTTGTGAAAGACTGTTCTCTTCATGAAACACTGCTCTCTCCATGAAACATTGCTCTCTCTTCATGAAACACTGCTCTCTCTCTTCATCAAAACAATTTCGTGTTGTATAAATAACCACCATACACACTACTACAACAACACACTTGTCGTGCTTGATGAATGTTTATATTCATCAAGCACGACAATCTCTTCATGAAAGACAGTCTCTCTTCAGGACATATAACTCTTTCTTCTTGAAACACGGCTCTCTCTTCATCAAAGACAGCACTCGTTTGAACAAAGACAGTTCTCTCTTCATGAAACACGGCTATTTCTCTTCATGAAAGACAACCCTATCTTGTGAAAGACTGTTCTCTTCACGAAACACTGCTCTCTCTTCATGAAAGACAGTTCTCCTCATGAAACACTGCTCTCTCTCTTCATCAAGCACAACACTCTCTTCATGAAACACGGTTCTCTGTTAATGAATGACAGCTCTGTCTTCAGGAAACACGACTGTTTCATTAAAAAAGACTTCATTCTTTTAATGAAAGACAGCTCTCTCTCCCTCTCGTCATGAAAACAGCTCTCTTCATGAAAGATGGCTCTATCTTCAGGAAACGTGGCTCTCTCTTCATGAAACACGACACACTCTTCACTTTCATCTTCGTAAAACACAGCTCTCTCCAAGAAGCACGGATCTGTTTCTTCATGAAAGACGGCTCTCTCTACATGAAACACGGCTCTCTCTTCATGAAAGACAGCTCTCTCTTCACGAAGCACGATTTCCTTTCTTCATGAAAGGCAGATCACTCTTCATAAAACACGGATTTCTCTTCACGAAGCACGGTTCTGTTTCTTCATGAATGGCAGCTCTCCCTTCATGAAACACGGCTATCTCGTTTCACGAAAGGGGCGGGGGTGGCTCAGTCGGTAGCGCGCCAGGCTCGTAATCTGTAGTTCCCAGGTTCGAGTCCCAGCTGGGTCAGCGTTGAGATTTATCTCCGCAGAATTCCCCGCCCTGCCCACGGTCAGTAGGGGACATCGATGGGCTTGGAAAGGCCGTTGTCCGTCGGATGGGACGTTAAGCCGTGGCCCCGTGTGCGGGAGAGCCATACCCTGTGCACGTTAAAGAACACGCTGGATGGCCTTGACGGGAGGCTACCATCTGTCTCCCAACAGCTGTTCCAGTGGGTCCCCTGCCCCAACCTTCTCTGAGCCTTCGGGGTCCATGTGACCTGGCCATTTAGCCCATGGTGTGCAAAAAAGTGCCGCTCAGAGGTAAAACAACCCAACCCTTTCACGAAAGACAACTCTCTCCTGATGAACATAGTTCTCTCTTCAGGAAATACGGCTCTGTCTTTATGAAACACGGCATTCTCTCGTCATAAAAGACAGCGCTCTCTTCACGAACGACAGCTCTCTTCATGAAACACGACACTCGCTTCATGAAAGACAGCTCTCTCTTCATGAAACACAACCCTTTCTTCATGAAAGACAGCTCTCACTTCACGTAGTTCGGTTCTGTTTCTTCATGAAAGGCAGCTCTCTCACTTCATTAAAGGCAACTCTTTCTTGATGAAATGCAGTTCTCTCTTCATGAAACACGACACTCTCTTCATTAAGCAGCTCTCTCTTCATGTAATACGGCTCTCTCTCTCTTCCCCTGAAAGACAGCTCTCTCTTTCTCTTCGCGAAGCACGGTTCCGTTTCTTCATGAAAGACATCTCTGTCTTCATGACACACGTCTACCTTTCTCTCTTCACGAAAGACAACTCTCTTCATGAAACATGGCTCTCTCTTCAGGAATGACAGCTTTCTGTTCACCACAAACGGCTTTCTCTTCACGAAGCACGGTTCTGTTTCTCTGTGAAATGCAGCTCTCTCTTCATGAAAGACAACTCGCTCTTGTGTAAGACAGTTCTCTCTTCACGGAGCACGCTATTCATGAAACACGTTTCTGTTCATGAAAGAGAGTACTCTCGTCATTAAACACAGCTCTATCCTCATGAAAGACACTCTGTCTTCACGAAACACAGCTCTCTCTTCACGAACCACGGTTCTGTTTCTTCATGAAGCGCAGCTCTCTCTTCATGAAACACGGCTTTATCTCTCTCTTCGTGGAAAACAACTCTCTCTTGATTTAAAGACAGCACTCTTTTCACGAAGCACGGTTCTGTTTCTTCATGAAAGACAGCTCTCTCTGCATGAAACACACACTCTCTCTCTTTCATTCAAGGCAACTCTCTCTCTTTCATTCAAGGCAACTCTCTCTTGATGATAGACAGTTCTCTCCTCAGGAAATGGGGCGGGGGTGGCTCAGTCGGTAGCGCGCCAGGCTCGTAATCTGTAGTTCCCAGGTTCGAGTCCCAGCTGGGTCAGCGTTGAGATTTATCTCCGCAAAATTCCCCGCCCTGCCCACTGTCAGTAGGGGACACCGATGGGCTTGGAAAGGCCGCCGTCCGTCGGATGGGACGTTAAGCGTGTGCGGGAGAGCCATACCCTGTGCACATTAAAGAACACGCTGGATGGCCTTGACGGGAGACTACCATCTGTCTCCCAACAGCTGTTCCAGTGGGTCCCCTCCCCCAACCTTCTCTGAGCCTTCGGGGTCCTTGTGACCTGGCCATTTAGCCCATGGTGTGCAAAAAAGTGCCGCTCAGACACAACACAGCGCATCCTCAGGAAACACGGCTATCTCTTCATGAAACACGACACTCTCTTATTGGAAGATAGTTTTCTCTTTACGAAACACAGATCTATCTTCTTGAAAGACAGTTCTATCTTAACGAAAGACAGCTCTCTGTTCACGAAGCGCGATTCTCTTTCTTCACGAAATGCAGCTCTCCTTCATGAAAGACAGCTCTCTCTTGATGAAAAACGGATCTCTCTTCAGAAACGCGGCTCTCTCTTCATGAAACACGACACTCTCTTCATGAATGACAACTGTCTCTTCACGAAACACGGCTTTCTCTCTCTTAATGAAAGAAATGTATTATTCGATGAAGACGATCAGTAAAGCCCTGTTAAATGGCAATTGGCATTGATCTTCCCTTCTTACGACATGAGTGCAACCAAACCATGCGACGAGAAAGCACTCAATACCTTTACAGAACCACATTGACAGGAAGACTAAAAATATACGTATATATAACGATCTTCCTTGCAGCGAAATATTTTGGTTTTAAATACAGAATAAGGAAGTCATTATTTTTATTACGTATTAGAAATATATCGGTGACGTCGGCATCTTTTGATTTCCAGACCCTTACTCCGACTCGTATTTCACATTAAGTGCGATCCCGTATCGGAAACGTTCTCTTATTTCTTAGTTGTGCTGCCTGAAGTAGCCCTTTTCACTAATATTTAGCTCTCCTGCATCGATATACTGAAATATGACTTTTGACCTCAAAGGACCCATCGCATCCGAAATTTTATAACATTTTTGAGATCTACCGGCCAAATTACGCCCAGAAACCAATTTTTACCTATCTGGCACCAGTAGATGTACACTTTACTTTTCACCTTGAAGAATCGTTCGTCCAAAAATTTTATGACGTTTCCGAGATTTATAGACAGAAATTTCCGAAAATTTTATAACATTTTTGAGATCTACCGTCCAAATTACACCCAGAAACCAATTTTTACCTATCTGGCACCAGTAGATGTACACCTTACTTTTCACCTTGAAGAACCGTTCGTCCAAAACTTTTATGACGTTTCCGAGATTTATAGTCTGAGACACCCCTGATACCAATTTTCATGTTCGTAGCACTCGTAGATCAAGGATTGACCTCTGTTTGACATTTTTGGACTTATCGGAGGTCAAATTTCGCATTTCTCCCGAGATCTACGACCTGGCTTACCGTTATGGGTGGGGCGGGGGTGGCTCAGTCGGTAGCGCACCAGGCTCGTAATCTGTAGCTCCCAGGTTCGAGTCCCAGCTGGGTCAGCGTTGAGATTCATCTCCGCAAAATTCCCCGCCCTGCCCACGGTCAGTAGGGGACACCGATGGGCTTGGAAATGCCGCCGTCCGTCGGATGGGACGTTAAGCCGTGGCCCCGTGTGAGGGAGAGCCATACCCTGTGCACGTTAAAGAACACGCTGGGTGGCCTTGACGGCAGGCTACCCATCTGTCTCCCAACAGCTGTTCCAGTGGGTCCCCTCCCCCAACCTTCTCTGAGCCTTCGGGGTCCATGTGACCTGGCCATTTAGCCCATGGTGTGCAAAAAAGTGCCGCTCAGAGGTAAAACAACCCATCCCATTGACATAACATGGTAATTCTTTATTTTGTTTGGCATTTTCGGGAGATGTTTTGTATGTTGACCTGTTGTTACGTGAAGTAACTGAAACTCGCATATTTTATGCCCCTATCTTAGAAACAGAAGGTTATGCTATTTGACCTCTGAGCGACCTCTTTGGACAGCTGTTAGGAGACAGACTGAAGCTTCCCATGAAAGTTATGTAGCATGTTTTTACTATGCACTGGGTATGGCTTTACTGCACGTGGACCACGGCTTAATGTCCAATCCGACGGTGGCGGCCTTTCCAAGCCCATTGGTGTTCCCTTTCTCACCGAAGTAGTTTATCAAAACCTATACAATCCAAACACAAATTTTAATTTATCTCTCAAAATAGAGAATTATCTCTTAAAACAAATAAATCGGAATCCCTCTCCTAAGAGTAAGGGTTACGAATCATCAATTCATTTTCGAACAATTTACTTAGAACAGCCCTGGGCAAATTACGGAAAGCCATTTCTTTTTGTCCGGCCCCAGAGCTACTGATGACAAATTAATTAATTTTGCAAAAGAGAAAAGGAATGTACATAGAACAAGAAGTCCAAATTCGATTAAACAAATTCTCAATAAAATAATAAATTTTGATAATATTGAATGATTTGAAAACAATCCTTGTTAAGCCTGCTTTAATTAATTTCTGAGATAAATTCTTCTAACGTGGGTCTCCTTACCCCAACTTTCTCAGGGATCCTTGTGAGCTGACCATTGAGCCCATTGTATGAAAAACTGCCTATTAGCAGTACAATGGGTCTTCTTCTTCCAACGTTTCGGGATCCTTGTGACTTGGCCATTTATCCCATTGGTAAAAAAGTGCCTATCAGCAGTCCAGTGGGTCTCCTTCTACCAACATTATCAGGGATCCCTGTGAGCTGACCATTGAGCCCATTATATGAAAAAGTGCTTATCAGCAGTCCAGTGGGTCTTCTTCTTCCAACGTTTTCGGGATCCTTGTGACTTGGTCATTTTGCCCATTATTTGAAAAAGTGCTTATCAGCAGTAGAGTCGGTCTCCTGCTCCCAACGTTCTCCGGATTATTGTGACCTGATCATTAAACCCATTCTACGAAAAAGTGCTTATCATCAGTCCAGTGGTCTCCTCCCAACGTTCTCGGGATCCTTGTGACTTGACCATTTAGCACATTGTAAGAAATTGTGCTTATCAGCAGTCCAGTGGGTCTCCATCTCCCAACGTTTTCGAGATCCTCGTGACTTGGATATTTAGTTCATTGTATGAAAAAATGCTTATCAGCAGTTCAGTGGGACTACTTCTCCCACCGTACTCGGAATCCTTGCCACTTGTACCTTTAGCCCATTGTATGAAAAAATGCTTATCAGCAGTTCAGTGGGACTACTTCTCCCACCGTACTCGGAATCCTTGCCACTTGTACCTTTAGCCATTGTGTGAAAAAGTGCCTATCAGCAGTCCAGTGGGTCTCCTTCCCCCAACTTTCTCAGGGATCCTTTTGATCTGACTATTGAGTCCATTGTATGAAAAAGTTCTTATCAGCAATCTAGTGGGTCTCCTTCTCCCAAAATTCTCGGGATCCTTGTGACTTAGCCATTTTGCCCATTGTTTGAAAAAGTGATTATCACTATTTTTATATACAATATATTTTTCATACAATGGGATCAAAGGTCAGGTCACAAGGATCCCTGATCCCCGAGAACGCTGGGGGAAGAAGCCCACTGTATTGATGATAGGCACATTTTCCCACAATGGGCTAAATGGTCAAGTTACAAGGATACCGAGAACGTTGGGAGAAGTAGACCCATTGGACTGCTGATAAGTACTTTCTCATAGTAACATCGTCGGGATCATTGTGACCTGACCAATTAGCCCATTGTATGAAAAAGTGCTTATCAGCATTCCAGTGGGTCTCCTTCTCCCAAAGTTCTCGGGATTCTTGTGACCTGACCATTGAGTCCATTGTATGAAAAAGTGCTTATCAGCAGGGCAGTGTTCTCCTTCTCCCAAAGTTCTGGGTTCCTTGTGACGTGACCATTGAGCCCATTGTATGAAAACGTGCTTATCAGCAGTCCAGTGAGTCTCCTTCCCCCAGCGTTCTAGGGATCCATGTTACCTGGCCATTTAGCCTATTGTGTGAAAAAGTGCTTATCAGAAATCCAGTGGGTCTCCTTCTGCGAACGTTCTCGGGATCATTGTGACCTGACCACTGAGCCCATTGTAAGAAAAAGTGTTTATCAGCAGTCCAGTGTGTCACCTTTCTCCAACGTTCTCGTGATCCTTGTTACCTGGTCATTTACCCCATTGTCTGAAAAAGCGCTTATAAGCAGTCCAGTGGGTCTCCTTCCCCAACGTTCTCGGGATCCTTGTGACCTAGTCATTTATCCCATTGTGTGAAAAAGAGCTTATCATCAGTTCAGTGGGTCTCCTTCCCTCAGAATTCTCCGGATCCTTGTAACCTGGCCATTTAGCCCATTGTATAAAAAAGTGGCTATCAGCAGACAAGTATGTCTTCTCCCCCCAAATGGTCAATCTGGGTTGGGTTGTTTTACCTCTGAGCGGCACTTTTTTGCACACCATGGGCTAAATGGCCAGGTCACATGGACCCCGAAGGCTCATAGAAGGTTTGGGGAGGGGACCCACTGGAACAGCTGTTGGGAGACAGATGGTAGCCTCCCGTGAAAGCCATCAAGTGTGTTCTTTAACGTGCACAGAATATGGCTCTTCCGCACATGGGGCCACGGCTTTACGTCCCATCAGACGGACGGCGACCTTTCCAAGCCAATCGGTGTCCCCTACTGACCATAGGCAGGGCGGAAAATTTTGTGGAGATAAATTTCAACGCTGACCCAGCTGGGATTCGAACCTGGATACTACAGTTTATGAGCCTCGCGCGCTACCGCCTGAGCCACCCCCACCCCAAGAGAGGTAACAAAAATAGAAATGGATCGGTAATATTCGACTTGGCCAATTAACAATCGGAAATCTTGAAAGTTAAAATAAAAAATCCCGGCCCGGCTATTGTAAGAAAAAAGATATTTTTGAGCCCATTATATTTATATGCACCATTGTATTTAATATGAGTAATTGTCAATTGTTTTCATATTTAGCACCCTTTAGATTATTTGCTCAAAATATCATCACATTTTGTTTTAATTTTCATTGCTTTCACGTTCTGACTATCGCAAACTTTCTTACCGGCTTTAAATATATTACTTAATCATTCATCATCGTTATAAGTTAGATCCTGCATTTAAGCTTTTTTTGGATGAATAAACTGTAGTTTGTGATCTGAAAAATTATAATTTAATTTGATATATTTTCTTTTGCACTGTATTAAAATATTTCACAACAAGAAGTAAAACAATTGAACATCTAATTAAATAGAATAATGAATGTTAGTTTCTCAAAATATATCTGCTGAGCGTTGATTTCTTCATATAAAGCCTTACGAATTTCATTTGGGCTTATTTGTATCAGTTGAAAATAATGTGATTTAATAAAGTAAACTTTTTTTTTATTCCATTGTCTGATAGAAAAATTCTTCAAGTACAACAACAACAACAAAGAATATTAGGAATATAATCATGTGTAAGACATTTAAGACAATATTATTTTTCTTTACAACAAGTTTTTGATTTTATGAATGTGACGTGTGTAAGAGCAGGTTTATTTCCTTACAGTTCTTCATTAAAAAAAAAACTCTGAAAAGGAAGAAACGGCTGGAATACACTGTTTTTTTATTATCCTCTGGTAAATAATTCCACGTGAAGAATAATATCATCCTCTCTGGAGAAATCCTAGCAAATGTTCCCACTGTGACAAGAAATCAGAAGAATTATCTTCGTATCCACATAAGTGAACCATTAGTTTCTTGCGATCTTTGTAGAAAGTCTTTCAAAGAGCAATGCGATTTCACTTTCCAGAAAAGCCATTCATGTGTAAAGACGGTTTAAAATGAATTCTACAGAACAACAAATTAAATCAACATAAAACAAACAATTTGAAATCATTTTGAATTGTTCATATAATATAATCTATAATTAAACGTTTTTGTCATCTGTTTCGATTATAAGTTAACGGTTCCATTTTTCTGTTTCGATTATAAGTTAACGGTTCCATTTTTTTGTTTCTGTTATGGTTTTTATTTCTGAATGTCTTGAGAGAGCTTAGTTACTCTGGAGATCGTTCCCCACACATTTCTCTCTGAAAAAACTTATCCGATAGAATAATTCTTTCATAAATTTTCTTATCCACATAAGAGGTTCCATTTCCTTGTGATCTTTTAGGGGCGGGGGTGGCTCAGTCGGTAGCGCGCTAGGCTCGTAATCTGTAGTTCCCAGGTTCGAGTCCCAGCTGGGTCAGCGTTGAGATTTATCTCGGCAAAATTTCTCCGCCCTGCCCACGGTCAGTAGGGGACACCGATGGGCTTAAAAAGTCCGTCGGATGGGACGTTAAGCCGTGGCCCCGTGTGCGTGAGAGCCATACCCTATGCACGTTAAAGAACACACTGGATGGCCTTGACGGGAGGCTGCCATCTGTCTCTCAACAGCTGTTCCAGTGGGTCCCCTCCCCCAACCTTCTCTGAGCCTTCGGGGTCCATGTGACCTGGCCATTTAGCCCATGGTGTGCAAAAAAGTGCCGCTCAGAGATAAAAAAATCCAATGTGATCTTTGTAACAAATCTTATTTTTCAATGGACTAAATTAAGAACTAGAAATAAACTCCCCCCTCCAGCAACTGCTTCCTACAGATGATATGATCTGTGAGAAAGGCCAGACACCAGCAGAAAGACAATCATCCATGTCATGCTCGAACCCAGATCCCTTTGATCACTAGCCAAGCGCGTTAACCATTCGGTCACGGGACCTCTTAGATATGACTTAAGCTATTTCTAATTTACTTTTATGAGTTCGCTTCAATTCACGGAGATATTGAACAATAATAAAAAAATTAATTTCGGAGGTATTTATATTACGTTTTAAAAAATGAAATATTTTCCCATTTTATTTTTGTCGTGAATTGTACGGTTTATGTGCGTGTGTTTATATAGTCCCGAATCCAGAAAATATAAAAGGTGGGGGGGGGGGGAAGCAAGAGATTGTATTTCCATTGCAGTGTAACATTTTCCCTTCGTTTCAGAGGATTTTAAAACATTTCTTGAAAAATGCGTGAAATATGCACAGGCCTATCATTTGCCTCTATTATCCTCACTAGTATTCTCAAGGGGCTTCCAAATTATTTAACTTCTTGCTAATTGTTTAAGAGTGGCTGCAAATGCACTAATTTCTGCTAGATACCTGGTAATAAAAATAAATAAATAAATACCCCCTCAAGCAGCTGCTTGCCACAGAGGTCTGACAGGAGCCTGTCAGTTTATATGCCAGAGTAAAAGGTCTGTGAGGATGGCAGAGATTAATAAATTTGCCAAGCATTGTGACTGTCGTCCCCTGGACTCCATTGAGATTGTTGGCCTTCTTAATCACTGATCACGAATAACATGAAATCTTCGCTCTCAAACTAGGCACAGGCTATGAATAGCATTAGGAGTCGGAGCGGGGGTGGCTCAGTCGGTAGCGTGCCAGGCTCGTAATCTCTAGTTCCCAGGTGCGAGTCCCAGCTGGGTCAGTGTTGAGATTTATCTCCGCAAAATTCCCTGCCCTGTCCACCGTCAGTAGGGGACACCGATGGGCTTGGAAAGGCCGCCGTCCGTCGGATGGGACGTTAAGCCGTGGCCCCGTGTGCGGGAGAGACACACCCTGTGCACGTTAAAAAACACGCTGGATGGCCTTGACGCGAGGATACCATCTGTCTCCCAACAGCTGTTCCAGTGGGTCCCCTCCCCCAACCTTCTCTGAGCTTTCGGGGTCCTTGTGACCTGGCCATTTAGCCCATGGTGTGCAAAAAAGTGCCGCTCAGAGGTAAAACAACCCAACGCATTAGGAGTCAATAATGCAATGTGTACATCAATACACTGTCAACACGGAATATTTTACACTGCTTCCCTGACTTCTTTTTGGGTTAATCTTTTTGCACTGTTAATAGCAATAAGGAAAAGGAAAAGGATATTTGCATGAAGATCACTTGGGGCCAATATACACTTTAATCCATCCCTGACTGTTTCTTTACAATTCATACGAATGTCGTTGATGGAATCAATGTTACTCAGTACTTACTTGAAGCAATTCTTAATATGTAGGAATCATCTGTGGTATTAAAATGTGATCTTTTGTACCAAGAATTTACATTTTATTTTACATATAATGCTACTCATTCATGCGTTGTCGCAAAAAGTCTGCTTCTTATGCATTTCCCTTTAGGAATTTAAATTAGTACAGTTTTCACTCATTTTTAATAATTAGCATTATGTTGAAATAGAGCGAAATTAACTGTACTTAGAGACAATATTGCCAAAGCATAATTGCAATAACATGCATTATAAGGAAAAAATACTGAATTATTTCTGTCTATTCTCTAATATAGGTCAAAGTGAGTTCTCTAATATAACTCAAAGTGTAATATAGATCAAAATGAGTGTGATATTGTGTCAGTGCAGGTTTACATCATTACAATTCCTCACCAAACAAGAAAAGCATCTAGTGGAAGGAAATGGCAGAAGATATCCTTTTTCATTTTGTCATTATTCTCTATATTTATCAATGATCATATGCTCACCCACTCCGGAGATCGTCCTCACAAGTGTTCCCACTGTGCAAAGAGTTTCAGACAGAAAAATCATCTTGAATCACATCTTCGTATCCATACAGGAGAACGACCATTTCCTTGCGATCTTTGTGGCAAGTCTTTCAGACAGCGCTTCGTTATATCTATTCACTGACGAATCCACTTGCTAGAAAAGCCATTCTTTTTCAGACACTGAAAAGTCCTTTGTTCAGAAGAGCCATTTAAATCGACATGAAAAGAAACATACTTAAACGAGTTTTATTTTAAATTCAATATTTGTAACTTTTTAAATCTTAAACAACTGATGTCGATTATAAGTTCATAATTCCATTTGTCGGTTTCTGTTATGATTTTCGTTTCTTCAAGTCTTTAGAGAGTTCATTTGGAACAAAATAAAAATGTATCATTAGTATTTCTTTATGCCGTTTGTGTAATATGTATTTTATATTCTCCAACGATGTATTTGTGAAAGATCTTACTGTTTAGTGTATTTGTAAGGATTAAATGAAAAGTTAGTTTTAATTTAGTGAGATATTAAACAATATAAAACAATTGAAACAGATTTTAAAAAATTAACAGAGAAAAAACATCGCTTTCAAGCGTAATTACAATTCGGGTTTAAAATTAAAAAAAAAAGTACAATAGTTTCATTTGTTGCATTGATTATGTTTTGTGATAATGAATATGTACCTCATCAGTATGCTTCGTATAAAGCTATTGAATTTCTAATTATCGAAAATTGTATAAAAGACTGAAATCAGTTAACAGAAACCATATTTAGTGTCATAATATAGAGAAAATATTTTTGTAAAATAACTGAAGTTCATCTTCGTACCTACAATGGAGAACGACCATTTCATTACGATTTTTGTAGCTAGTATTTTCTAGAACAAGGCGATTTAACTAAGAATAAGCGAATCCAATTCCTATACAAGCTTTTCACGTGTAAACAGTGTAATGTTAGCCTTCTTATATTTTGTAGGTTATAAATAGGTTTATTTGCATTTTAGTGTCTAAGGTAGTTAATGACAGTTTTACTTTCAGAACTTTATATTCAAAATTTCTATGCTGTCCTAATAGATATTTTTCTTAATTCACGATTTCTTTTAATATTAGCTAAATGAATGATCTTTAACTTGTCATTTGCTGAACAGAAAAGGACACAATTGTGGGAATCTTCAGCAACCTCATTTGGAAAACTAGCATAAGATCAAAATACTCTAGTAGGGTACCGCGTCCAGTGCACCCAATACTCTGCAAGAGTAAGCTCTTCACCTGTTTTAACGTTTTTATTAAATTTTGGGGCCAGTTTTTTGTTGCCTGCGAATCCTGAAAAGATATTTTCTAAAAATCTAGATTTAGATAGATTTGATTGAGATCTTTAGACATACTTTTCATTAAGAATTATATTAAATGAAGTTATTCCATTTTTCTGTCTAGTACCTGTAGGTTTCAATTATTGCATAAAAGGTAATAAAGTGTAGAAAAATTGAAAATAATTTTATTTATACTATTTTAACTCGTACTTTTATTAATAAACGTTTAATTGTAATAAATATTTTCGACTTTAAAATTTCAATTATTACAGTTTTTACTCATTGTACTTTGGAAAATTGTGTACAAATGAAGCAAATGCTGTCTGAATCCGATATCCAGTGGCTACATCCTTACAGAGAAGACAAAGGCAGTGACATGTATTGTTCAGCAAATACTGTTGACTGAATTAATTTTTTTTCCTTCCTCTAAAGGCAGATCAAACAGTTTATGAGTGTGACATCTGCCAGTGCAGGATTACATCATTACAATTCCTCACCAAACACAAGAAGAGACATCGAGGGGAAGGAAAAGGCAGGAGATATCCTTGTTCATTGTGTCCTTACTCTACCAATGAATCATTTAGTATGAAGCGGCATATGTTGATCCACTCTGGAGATCGTCCTCACAAGTGTTCCCACTGTAAAACGGGTTTCAGACAGAAGATTCATCCTGATGTTCATCTTCGTGCCCACACAGGAGAACGACCATTTCATTTTGATCTTTGTAGCAAGTCTTTCAGACAACAGGGTGATCTTTCCACGCATAGATGATTTCACTTACTACAAAAGTCATTCTTGTGTAGACACTTTAAACAGTCCTTTGTGCAGAAGAGTAGATTAAATTTATACGAAAAGAAGCATTCTTAAACCTGTTGTATTCAAATAATACCAATGTTTGTTATTTTATTAATTACGATTCTAAACTGAGTATTAATAGTCGAAAATTTATAATGTTTATAATTTGCTAATAACTGATAATTTAATTTCACATTTGACTGATATCTCACGACAACTAATGTGATGCGTGAATAAAAAATGTTATTATTATCATCTCGTGTAGGAATTTTCCATGTCATTTATATTTTTTGTACTTGAATATTCTTTGTTTATCATTAGAAAGTTAAAGAGTTAATAAAGAACGATTTCAAATATTCAGTGGCCCATTTATTGTTAATAGATAGATTAAGAACTGAAGCAAATTCTGAAATGAAAAAATGAGGTTTATAATGATTTAAAAATTCGCCTTCAAATCTAAATTTCTAATTTTTAAATTTATTATTTTATTATATAAATAATCGTGGGAATTGAAACATTTAGCAAAAGTTTGTTCTGGGCGGTGGGAGACACAGTCGTAATCTGCAGTTCCCAGGTTCGAATCCCAGCTGGGTCGGCGTTCAGATTTATCTCAGCAAAACTGCCCATCCTGCCCTTAGTCAGTAGGGAACACTGATGGCCTTCCGTTGGATGGGACGTTAAACTGTCACTCCGTGTGTGCGAAAGCCATATCCTGTGCACGTTAAAAAAATACGCTGAATGGCCTTCCCAGGAGACTACCATCTGTCTCCTAACACCTATCCAGTGGGTCCATTCCCCCAACCTTCACTGAGTCCTCGTGACCTGCTCTTTAGCCCATTGTGTGCAAAAAAGTGCCTCTCAGAGGTAAAACAACCCAATCCATTGAGCAAGGGAGAGAGCCAAGACTTACTAAAAGATCATCTCCCATTGTGAACGGAAAAGTTAATCCCGACTCTAAAGCTGAGAGAAGTTTTTCAATGCAGCATAACATTTCCCCATCCGTTTTGCAGGCCTTAAAACATTTCTTGAAAAATGCATGAAATATAAATAAGTTTCATATTTTTGTTTTCTTCTATTGCCCTTACTAGCATTCTGAAAAGAGGGAACCATGGCCCCCCCCTAGATCCCATCTTGGGCTTCGTAATAATTAGGATTGGAATAGAAGATAGTTAATGCTGATCTAATAATAATAACTTTGCTTTCATTCTTACAAAGCAAGATGTTGCATGTAAGCGGAAATGAAGTACATAAGAAGAAAGGAACTATTTCCATGAAAGTGTTCTGCATGCGAGATGAAACAAGGATCAATGAATGCACATGTTTCTAAGAAATTCCCTCAAGAGCAACAAGTTTCTATTGCCTACTATATTCTGCGAAATATTTTCATTTGAAGGAAAAACTTTTCATGTTTATTGATTTTAAGAATCAGGAAACACGTTTGGATAAAGTGTTCCCTGTTGTGTTTTAGTGTAAAGTGTTTTTTATTTGCAGGAAAAACAATTGCATTTCAGCTTTTTTATTTTCGTTGATATCAAGTTCGAATCTATCATACAAGGAATATGTTTAAATGTGGGGAAAAACTTTATTTTATTCTACTTTTTTTTTTTTGCAAAAGCTTGTCAAATAATAATTAAGAGTTCTTGAAATATATAATATTTTTGTAATCTTTGGAAAAAAAGAGGTTTTGCTTGGTCAAATGGAAAATTTCCGTTTTATTTTTTTATCTGAAATTCAAACAATATGTAATATATCTTATTAGGTGTAATCTACAGCTATGGAACAAATATAATTTTGTTTTAAGGAAAAAATTTTACACCTTAGATTTCTTATTATTTTTGATATTAGTTTGGAATTATTGTACAAGGAATTTATTTTAAATGTGAGGAAATACTTTATTTTTTTCTTTATGTAAATATTAATAGATATTGCAGAATAATAATAAAGGGTTCTTGAAACAGTTTAATATGTTTGAAAAGTGTACAAAACACATACATTTTGTTCGGTCAAAAAATTATTATTTCATATTTTTTGCACTGAACTTTCCAATGTGTAATTTAATGTAGAGCAAATCAGATTTTGTTTGTGGAAAAAACTATATTTTAGCTCTCTTATTTTCGTTGACAAAAATGTGGAATTATTTTACAAGACACCAAACCAAAACCCTTTTTCCTTTCGTAGGATTTGAAATGTTTAAAATTGGTTCAAGAATCCTTAATAATTATGATCCAATTTCTACAAATATTTTCGGATATAATATTGAACAAAATAATTTTTTTTCACAGTTAATATCGATTTCTTGTAAAACAATTCCGTATTGATTTTACCTAAATAAGAAATCTAAAATGTAGTTTTCTTTTTCTACAAATAAAAGACATTTAGCATTACACCTAAATAGTCAACGTTGTATTAATACGTGATTCCTGTTTTTCAAATTCAATGAAAAAACACAAACAAAAGTTGTTTTTTTTTCCTACAAGTGAAAATATTTCACGTATATTACGCAGTACGCATCAGAAACCTCGGGATCACGAAGTCTATTCTTAAAAATAGGTACATTAACTGATCTTCCTTCCTGCATGCAGAACACTTTCAAGTAAATAGTTTGCAAATTGGTTTCTTCTCATATACGCCACTTCCATACGTGTTTCGAAATATTTACTTGGAACAGCTTGGTTTGTAATAATGTGGATGAAATTATTAATATCAGATCAATATCAACATTCTTCTCGTTAAATCCAAATCCAAAAGTACTCTCAATTTTTTCATTCAGAATAGTAAATGTTAGTATTGCATTGTGCGACAGATATTTCTCAATGAGATTCTTTCTAAGCTTAAAACAAGAATTTTGGAACATTTGGACATTTGGAAAACTTAAAAAAAGATATTTCGAATTTTGCGGTTTGATTGAATTTTTAGTCAACGAAACTACATAACTCCAAATGTCTCTGTTCCTCACACAAAGTTACAATTAAAATAATGAAAAAGCTTGTACAAGTGGCAAAAGTTAATTGGTTCAAATAATTCATACCATTTGGATTATCCTGACATGATATCATTTGTTAAGGAAAAGCCTTTCTCAAATTCATCTTTTACTACAATCATTGCTGACATTGTTGCATTGTACATTAGCATGCGAATTTCATTGAGGATAAGCAGGTGTTGTTAGCGTAAAATGGTTAGCGTCAGATTCATTTAGGGTCAGAGGCAAAACAGGCGAGTAGCTTTCTCGTACAACTTCTCTCTACATTTCGTACTGGTACTCTCACTTGCGACTTTAGGTGTACTATAAGGAGCCTATTAACTATATTTGAACAGCTCGCATTTCGATAAAGTTGCCAGTACAAATATTGCCCAAGAGATAGCCCGTAGGTATCCAAATGTATTGCAGTACACACCACTCTTTTCAGCCCACAATTAAATACACGTCGGGATAATTTAAAGCATTCTTTGTTGCGTACAATTTGCAATAGCTGCTCTATTACACGACACCCATTTAAGCTTCGAACATACTTGAATTCGAGATTTTTGAGCAAACTATCATCTATAAGATCTCCAACTTCGCCAAAGTTTTGATGATATAAACGAGCATAGACCATATCTTCCATATGACCAGCAAATGTCATTTTGACAACAGGAACTATCCTTGTTCGATGGTACGTAGGCAGTCCATTTCACACTGTTTTTAAGGAGATAAACAGAACATGTGAAAAAGTCGTATCTCTCGACATTTCGAGATGCAATAAACAGAAGATCAATTATACAAATACTTTTGTTTGAGTTTTCAAATCAGGTAAACAAGTTAGAGGTTTTGTATAGAACGATCAGATAATAGCGAGGGGGTTGTACCGCTAGAGTTTCCTCGTGGGTACATCCCGGGACCACAGGTACTTTGTTGATGCGACCATTGTCATACTGAAAGAAGGCTCTCTCTTCGTGAAATGGGGCGGGGGTGGCTCAGTCGGTAGCGCGCCAGGCTCGTAATCTGTAGTTCCCAGGTTCGAGTCCCAGCTGGGTCAGCGTTGAGATTTATCTCCGCAAAAATTCCCCGCCCTGCCCACGGTCAGTAGGGGACACCGATGGGCTTGGAAAGGCCGCCGTCCGTTGGATGGGACGTTAAGCCGTGGCCCCGTGTGCGGGAGAGCCATACCCTGTGCACGTTAAAGAATGCGCTGGATGGCCTTGACGGGAGGCTACCATCTGTCTCCCAACAGCTGTTCCAGTGGGTCCCCTCCCCCAACCTTCTCTGAGCCTTCGGGTCCATGTGACCTGGCCATTTAGCCCATGGTGTGCAAAAAAGTGCCGCTCAGAGGTAAAACAACCCAACTCTTCGTGAAATGACACACTCTCTCTCTCTTGATGAAAAGACACACTCCCTCTCTCTTAGGAAGGGACACACTCTCTTTCTTGATGAAAGAACACAATCTCTCTCTTGATGAAAGACTGCTCTCCGCGAAAGTTTTTTCTCTCTTAATGATCTACTGATGGAGGCGAAATGGCGGAAGACGTTGCCAAAACATCCACTAACGAATCATCTTGGTCTTAAATCTCCCAGAGTTGAACATTATCCAACAAACAGCGACCGTTTATTAACTGAAGAATTAAATGAGGGCATTGAAAGATTGCCTCTTTTATTAATCGCCTAAAGAAGATATGCATCGAATGAAAGTGCTCAGCAAAGTTGTTACACTGTAGAACACACGAATAAATGAAATAAATAAGACAGCACTTCATCAATATTTAGCGGAGAAAGTACATGCGAAAATGTTTAGGTCTCACCAAAGGTACGTAATCCGTAGAACAGCAAACGTTGACTTTGTGCGTATTGCATCCAGACATTTGTACAGAAAAGACTTTTTTGCAACATTTGTTCAGTTTCTGAAAGGATATCCTGAAGTATAAAGCCTACGTACCATCGGATATGCATAAGTTCCAGTTGTCAAAGTTGCATTTGCTGGTGTCGAGACGGATATGATCTATGTTCGTTTATCTGTTCAAAACGCTGACGAAATTAGATATCCTAAAGTTCATAATCTTCTCAGAAATATCGGTATCAAATGTATCCGACTCTTAAACGATTCTCGCATTTCGAATTGTACCCAACAATGAATGCTTTAAATTATCCCTCAGTTGCATTAAACTGTGGGCTAAAAGGCGTGGTGTGTATTTCAATATACTTGAATACCAAAGAATCATCCCCGGGGCAATATTTGTTCTGACAATGTTATACAAATACGAGCTGTTTAAGGATAGTTAATAGGTTCTTTATGGTACTCGGATAAATGAAGGTGAAGATGCAAGTATGTTGCAGGAAGCGAAATGGTGTCTTTAACGACTGTTTTTTTTTTTAAATCTCAGATCCCATACTTGAATGAAAATGGGCATTATGAAGCGAAGCAGATGATACAATTGGTATTAATGGTTAGTAAACCATTTAGTACTACCAATAACTGCTGCTTATTTTTTATCGAAATTCGTGCACTAATGTTGGGTTCTTTTACCTCTGAGCGGCACTTTTTGCACACCATGGTCTAAATGGCCAGGTCACATGGACCCCGAAGGCTCAGACAAGGTTGGGGGAGGGGACCCACTGGAACGGCTGTTGAGAGACAGATGGTAACCTCCCGTCAAGGCCACCTAGCGTGTTCTTTAACGTGCACAGGGTATGGCTCTCCCGAACACGGAGACACGGCTTAACATTCCATCCGACGGACGGCGGCCTTTCGAAGCCCATCGGTGTCCCCTACTGACCCTGGGCAGGGCGGGGAGTTTTCCAGAGATAAGTCTCAAAGCTGACCCAGTTGGGACTCGAACCTAGGAATTACAGATTACGAGCCTGGCGCGCTACCGACTGAGCCCGCTCGTTTAGCTCTTCGAAACGTTAGGTTCGAGATCCTAAAAATTATAATCTACTCAGAAACCTGTATATCAAGTGTATTCGTAACTTAAACTGTTCTCGGATTACAGAAGGGCTATTCCTATTTTTAAACAACAAAGAAGGTTTTAAATTATTTCTGAGGTGTATTATACTGTGGGCTAAAATGCGTGGTGTGTATTGCAATATACTTGGATGCAAAGTGCAATATTAGTCTGAAGAATATGTCAATTTTATCCAAAATGGGAACTGTTCAGAAGTAGTCAATTGGTTCTTTATGGTGGTCGCAAAGTCGTAGTGTAAGGTACCAGTGCGTTTGAGGAAACTTATTTGTGTCTCCGACTACCGTTTTTTTTTTAAATCTCGGATCCTACAATTGAATAGAAGTATCCATTATGAAGATAAGACGGTGTTACGATGGTTATTAAACTAATGGTCACATTAACCATTTAGTACCTATCGTAACATCGTATCTTAGTATTCGTGTGTTAATGTAAAAATGTCAGCAATAACTGTAATAAAAGAAGAATTTGAGAAAGGTGTTTCCTTAACAAATGATAAAATGCCAGGAAAATACAAATGACATGAATTATTTGAGCAAACTAACTTTTGCCACTTGTAAAAGGATTACATTATTTTGATTATAACTTCTTATCAGGTGGTGACATTTTTGGATTTACGCGTTTGGCTGGCTTTCTTTAGAAATTTAATTTTCTTGTTTCAAGCTTAGAATCTCATTCACAAATGTCCGTTAACTCAATGTAATAGTAATTTTTATTGTTCAAAAGAAAATATTGAGTTTGCTAGCCAAGTTGGGTTAGTTTGATTTACCTCTAAGCGGCACTTTTTTGCACACCATGGGTCCAGGTCACAATGACCTCGAAGACTTAGAGAAGATTTAGTGAGGTAACCCAATGGGATAGTTTATGAGAGATAGATAAAAGCCTCCCGTCAAGACCTGGATGGTCTTGACGGGAGGCTTTTATCATGTTCTTTAACGTGCACAGGGTATGGCTCCCTCGCACACGGTATCACCCGCTACGTCCCATCCGATAGTCGACTGCCTTTACAAGCCCATCGGTGTCCCCTACTGACCGTGGGCAGGGCGGGGTTTAGGCAATCGCTTTCATTAATTAGACAAGGATTCAAAGAGAAGAAAGTTAATGTTAATCTACTGTTAAATAATAATAACTTTTTCTCTTTGTTACAAAGCAAGTTGTTGTATGTAAGCGGAAGTGAAGCATGGAACGAAAAACAAACTAATTCCACGAAAGTATTCCGCATGCAAGATGAAACAAGGAAATGTACCTGTTTCTAAGAAAATCCCGACGTTTCTGATGCACACTATGTTCTGCGAAATGTTTTCTTTTGAAGGAAAATATTTCGTTGTATTTTTCATTCATTTTAAAAAACGGAACACGTTTGAATGCGCTATTCACTGTTGTGGTGTAGTGTTAATTATATTTAATTAGCAGGAAAACAATCACAATTTAGTTTTCTATTTCCGTTGGCATCAAGTTCGAATCTATTGTACAAGGAATATTTTTGAAATTTGGGGAGAAAACTTTAATTTATTCTACTTTGTTTTTGCAAATATTAGTAGATATTGTATAATAATAATTAAGGGTTCTTGAAACAAACCACAGTAGACTCTCTCTTATCCGGTCTCGGCTCAACCGTCCTCCGCTTTAACCAGTCGTTACAAGAAGCGGAAGCAAGTCGCCGCTTGTTTGTTTTTTTGTTTCATTTCCAAGAAGCGGAAGCAAGTCGCCACGTGTTTTGTTTATATTTGTAACATCTCATCAGTAACAGTACTCATTTTCTTCAGCTCCTCTTTGTGGATATTACTGTGTATCGTGTACTGTGCGTATACAGGAGTATGTTTGGTGATCTATTAATTATTGTGCGGTACAAAATGAATGGGTGCTAAACCTAAGCGTAATGTCGTTACCATGGAGATGAAATTAAAAGCATTAGAACGTATTGACAAAGGTGATCCAGTAATGCATATTTGTGATGAACTAGGTGTTGGTAAAAGCACGGTAAATGACTGGAGAAGGGATGGAAAATCTTTACAAGATTTTTGCACTTAAGTCGAGTCTGAATAAACGCTTTCTTCTCTGTGCACTCTTAAAAAAATAAAATAAATACCCCCTCAAGCAGCTGCTTGCCACAGAGGTCTGACAGGAGTCTATCAGTTTATATGCCATAGTAGCAGGTCTGAGAGGATGGCAAGACCTCAGCAGAAAAACAACACGCACAACCATGCCTTACCCGGGGCTCGAACCCAGGTCCCTTAGATCAGTAGCCAAGCGTGCTAACTACTCGGCATTAAAGAGCTAAAAAATTAAATTTTCGATGATACACTTTCGTTATGGTTCATGCAAGAGCGTCGAAAAGGAACGTCAATCAGTGGGCGAATCTTGAGAGAAAAACGTTAATCCCTCATTCTAAAATGGGGGCGGGGTAGCTCAGTCGGTAGCGCGCCAGGCTCGTAATCTGTAGTTCCCAGGTTCGAGTCCCAGCTGGGTCAGCGTTGAGATTTATCTCCGCAAAATTCCCCGCCCTGCCCACGGTCAGTAGGGGACACCGATGGGTTTGGAAAGGTGGCCGTCCGTCGGATGGGACGTTAAGCCGTGGCTCCGTGTGCGGGAGAGCCATACCCTGTGCACGTTAAAGAACACGCTGGATGGCCTTGACGGAAGGCTACCATCTGTCTCTCAACAGCTGTTCCAGTGGGTCCCCTCCCCCAACCTTCTCTGAGCCCTCGGGGTCCATGTGACCTGGCCATTTAGCCCATGGTGTGCAAAAAAATGCCGCTCAGAGGTAAAACAACCCAACCCAACCCTCATTCTAAAATCGATAATGGGGGAGATTTTTCAGCAAGCGAGGGATGGCTTTCTCGCTGGGAAAAACGGCATGGTGTTCATTACCTTGGTGTTTGTGGTGAGAAATTGTCAGCTGATCCATTAGCAGCAGAGAAATTTTCAGAAAAACTTTTAATGCTTATTGAAGAAGAAGGCCTATGAGCAGAACAAATCTACAATCTAGATGAGACTGGGTTAAATTTTAAACTTCTTCCAACGAAAACGTTTGTGACAGCGCAAGAAACCTCAGCATCAGGATTTTAAACAAACAAAAAAAGAATCACCGTGATTGTGTGTACGAATGCTGCAGGTACGCACAAACTTCCTCTTTTTGTAATTGGGAAATTAGCAAAACCTCGAGCATTCAAGCATTTAAATTTAACTGATCAGCTAGTTTACTACAAAGCTCAAAAATCTGTTTCGATGGACTCGTATTTTTTTAAGGAATGGTTCTTTACAGGATTGGTTCCCAAAGTAAAACACTACTTGACAAGTTTTAAAATGCCTGTAATGGCCCTACTCATTCTCGTCAATACCCCAACACACACAAGCACACACATTTCTGACAGCATGAAAGCCATGTTTTGCCACCTAATGTAACATCTTTAGTGCAACTAATGCATCAAGGCGTGCTTGTATGTTTAAAAAGGCGATACAGCAGAAAGCTTCTTTCAGATTTTCTACAGCGAACCGAAAATGACGGAATAGGACTTTTAAATGCTTTGAAAACAATAAATATCAAGGGTGTGATCTACCATGTTGGCAAGAGCTTTTGAAGAAATGCTTCGTACAACGTTTGTTAAGTCATGGTGAAAACTTTTGGCCCGAAGTTGAAAACTGTGTAGAAAGTACCAAAGACAACGCACAAAGGTATATAGAATGAGCCTGCGCCTGCCGCAAATATGACGGATAATGACAATATTTCGCTGCTTAATGATTTTAAACTGCTGCCTGGATGTGACACACTTGAAGAAGATGACATTGAAAAATCGTTAAAAGGTGATTAACAGTTGGAAAATGAAACACTGAATGATGACGAAATTATCATTGCAGTTTGCCAAGAAGAAAACGGAGAAGAAACGGAGAATAAAGAAGAGAAAGAAGGGAAAGTTAGCCATATTGAAGGAAAAGAAGCTTTTGATGTTGCAGTAAGATACATTCAACAATAAAAGACCTCATTTGCGATTGATGTTATGTTAATTAAGAAATGGCAAGACTTTGCAGGTAAATAAATGTTAAGTTCAAAGAAACGAAAGAAAATCACGGATTTTTTCAAGTAAATTGTTAATATTGTACAACTAATTATTAACTAAAATAGAGTACTGTTAGTATTTTTATCATTTGCATTTATTTTCTGACACAATTTTGGGGTTAGCCGTCCTTTCATTCATCCGGCCAAGGTCCGGTCCTGTAAGGATTGGATAAGAGGGAGACTACTGTATGTAAATTTGTCAGTTTTTTGTCTCCTTTACCCTTCCTAGAATTTTCGGGGGTAATGTAGCCTACCTCAGATTAGGTTCTCATAGCAAAATATCGTCATTGGCTACTTCACTTGGGATGAAAAAGCTTCGGACCAAATTGGACGAATCGACTTTTGCGTAATTTTCTCATTGGACAATTCTGCTTTGGACGAGCTGTCTCATTGGACGAATCATCTCTTTAGACCAATTGACCATTGGCCGAATCGTCCCTGTTTGAGAGTTGGCACTGGGACAGTCAACTCTCAAACAGGGACGAAACACGGAAACAGACATATCAGTGGGGTTGTTTTACCTCTGAGCGGCACTTTTTTGCACACTATGGGCTAAATATCCAGATCACAAGGACCCTGAATGCTCAGAGAAGGTTGGGGGAGGGGACCCACTGAAACAGCAGTTGGGAGACAGCTGGTAGCCTCCCGTCAAGGCCATCCAGCGTGTTCTTTAACGTGCACGGCGTATAGCTCTCCTACACACGAGACCACGACTTAACGTCCCATCCGACGGACGGTGGCCTTTCCAAGACCATCAGTGTCCTCTACTGACCTTGGGCTGGGCGGGGAGTTTTGTGGAGATAAATCTCAACGCTGACCCAGCGGGACTCGAACCTCGTAACTACCGATTACGAGCCTGGCGCGCTACCGACTGAGCCACCCCCGCCCTGGACCAGTCAGTCCTGTCAGACAAATCGGCATTGTACAAGTTGGCATTAGTCGAATAGTACAGTCGCTCAAAAAATATCCGAACGCTATGGTTGATTACAGAATTCAGGAAAAAATATCTCGCAACGATTTCTTTTAGAAATTAGTGATCTGACAACCTTGGTGTCACGTGACAGAAGGTTGCCAGATCACTATCTTTCTAAAAAAAATCTTCGCCAGATATATTTTCTGAATTTTGTAATCAACCATAGTGTTCGGATGCTTTTTTTGAGCGACTGTACCACACCCTTTCCCACCTTTGAACTACTGGCTGCCATTAAGATTTCTTCGATTAATGATATGAACTTTTATACTTGCATTATACTATTCTCGTATAAAACCCTCCCCCGTTTCACTTGTAGACAGTATCTTCTCTATTTACAAACCTCATTCTGAAGCAGATGGCAACATATGTTACAAGTATATGAGGAATAAAGTATTTGAATCCTTATGCGCATGCTCAGATTCTGAGATTAGGCAACTAATCTCAATTCCACGTAAAACTTTACCCATTTCCATCTCCGTATGAGAATGCGTCCATTTGGCATAAGTAAAAACATATAGCAAGTAAACCACCAATGGGTGTGTCCCTAGAGGCTAACATAAAACACAAGCTAAAAATAGCAAATATCATGCACAAGAATAACAAATATCGAGTAGCCCTCCTCAGAGAAAGCCATCATTTTAGGCCTCTTGTACTTATTAAGAACATTATGTTCATAACTAAGCAAAGAAGAAAAAATCTCATTAGGACTATTTTTAAGAGCCTCAAAAAATTATTTTGGGATGCATTTAATATGGGTATGTATGTGGTCGATGTCCAAATCTTTATGAAGTTGTCTGTTAATAACAAACTAAGGGATATCGACAGCAGATCTCAATATTTTTTTTGAAAGATTAAACTTGTGTATATTCGTCGACAACTAATTTCAGCAAAATTTGCATTTTTTATAAAGAATGGACATATTGTTGAAATACATCCGTGATATATCATTTCGACCTAGGAGGTTTCAATTAAAGGATTGAACGAACTAAAGTTAATTTAATTAAATTGTTTTATAAAATAAGTGGTAGTTAATTGTTAAATTTCATTTCTCTGTTTACTTTATTTTTTTATTGTCTTCATTCGTAATTTGTTGTGTTTGCAATCTGTTTTAATGATTCGTAGTTTTTCAAATCACTAGATTAAATAAAGAAATAAAACGCCATATCAATACACCTTTCACACATTTCTATCTTCTTTTGAAAGCTACGAAAGGAGACAGATTAATGGCGGTCGTAACAAGACGAGAGCGAAGAGAAAATTAGTAACTCAGAGCTTACGTCAGGTGGCGCTGCACTACAATTTGAATTCGTTACTTACAGTACTGTGCGAATTAGTTGGGACAAGTGAAACCTGGAGAACCTCTTCGATCCGGCGACATCCAGCAATCCCCCAAACACCCAACCAAGGTCATGTTTTGGGGAAGTTTCATAGTTTCCTGGCCACAGACGCTTCACCCCATTGAAGGAATGATGGACAACAAAAAGTACACAGGCGTTCTGGAGGCGAAAATGGTCCCAACACTGCAGAAGCTGTTTCCTAACGGCGATGGGGTATTTCAACAGGATCTGGTTCCATGCCACAATTCTAAGCTTGCTAAGAGCTTCTTTACCCAGCAACATTTGAAGGTATTGGGGTGGCCAGGAAATTCACCCGATCTAAACCTCATTGAAAATTTGTGGGCCGTTATTAAAGCGCGCATATCTAAGGTGGATTGCACGACGAAAACCAAAATGATAGAAAGTGTCATGAAAGTGTGGTACCACGGCCCTGAAGTCAAGGACATGTGTGGAAAGCTAGTAGCATCAATGTCTGAGTGGGTGAAAGAAGCAATTAAAGCTAAGGGGGGTCATTCACTATTAACTACACTATTAAACAAATAAATATTTTTTGTGTTTTTGTTACTGCATTTTCCTATTGTCCCAAATAATTTTCACAATACTGTATCTGTCTTGTCCTTTATCTGTGAACTTTACAGTTCTCTCATCTGTGAGACACTTGCCCAAAGGGACATCACCCGATGGTATCTTGACCTCCGATTAGTGGGCGTGACTTGCCGTGCACGTGGCAAGGACAGTATTCGTATGCAGATGGAAATGGAGAGGGGGAGCTGTGCTATGGAACTTTCTAGAAGTCTGCCTAACTCCTCTTCGGTGTTTCTAACAGGTCAGGTGGGAGAAACAAAGGATCGAGAAAGGGGAAAAGGCAAAAGAAGGCAATTCATTTTCTAAGTGGCGCCAGTTGGAGAATGTAGACAAAAATGGCGAAACCGGATCCAAAGGCATACGATTACGACACTCTCCACAAGATAAGCTTTCATTTGACAACCTAACTGTGGATGCTCATATTCGGAAGATATAAGAAAGATTTGCATAAATCTCCTTTTTTATGGGTAGAAAATTTTGGAGGGGGGGGGGATTTTTGCATTCCATAACGCTTCTGACACCCAAGTATTCATTTAATGCAGATTGCAGTACGTTTGGGAACAATTGCCTTGAGAAGCACAGAAAGTGACACATGAAATAATTACCTGAAAAAAATTGTCAGGTGGGACAAATATTAAATTTCAGCTGTAAGAGACAACATGGTTATCCACTTCCTGATAGATGGCGCCACTGTGCGAATGAAATGAAAAATGCGGGAAAGCTAAGTCACACTAGCTGAAGAAGAAAGGTTAGTAGTTGATGTTGTAATGGTTAGCATACCTTGCCGGTTACTGGAAGATGTGGGTTTGAATCCCACTCATAGCAAAACCAGTTGTCCTCAGCTTATTATTTTGTTTTACATATGTACAGGAAATTTGTGACACTTTACCACGCAAAGTAACATCATTTGTCGGTTTGTGTGTTTCTAACATAACCGATAAACAAACAGAAATATCACGAGGAAAAACAATAAGAAAATAGGTAAAACATATACCAAAAAGACGTGAAATGATCATTAAAGTGAAGAACTTGGTTGTGACATATTGATTTTAAAATATCAAATATTCTCGTTAAGATGTGTAACAAATGCTGAAATAGTAATTAAAATGAGATTACAATTAAATAATTCACAAAAATTTAGTTTCTTTCAATTTATCAGTAAGCCATATTCTCATACAATTTCTAGTTGAATGCTTTCAGGTAATTCATAACAGAAAATAAAAGTTTGAAATCTGATTAAAAAATACTTTAGAATGAATATTAAAATTAATACATGTTTAATTAATTCTTGGCTTGAAATCCACAGAACAGATAAACATTCGAAAACAAAAGTGTGTTTAGGACATTCTATCCTCCAGTAAATTTTTCATCATAATATTAACAGTTTATTCAACAACAAAACGACATATGCTTTTACAATGAATTTGCTATTACATGTCATAGAAAGTTCATAAGGTTTTGAAATAAATGGGAAAAGAAGCAAAACTGTTAGTACTAAAAGTTCATAAGGTTTTGAAATAAATGGGAAAAGAGGCAAAACTGTTAGTACTAAAAGTTCATAAGGTTTTGAAATAAATGGGAAAAGAAGCAAAACTGTTAGCACTAAAAGTTCATAAGGTTTTGAAATAAATGGGAAAAGAAGCCAAACTGTTAGCACTAAAAGTTCATAAGGTTTTGAAATAAATGGGAAAAGAAGCAAAATTGTTAGCACTAAAAGTTCATAAGGTTTTGAAATAAATGGGAAAAGAAGCAAAATTGTTAGCACTAAAATTTCATAACTCCCACTCGAGAAGTACTCGCGTGTGAGAGCAATAAAGAGTTACGTTATAGATTATCGTAACATTGTGAAAACCATAACTTGTAATGGTAAAGAAAGAACTAATTAACCTTAAGCAGTTCCTTGACTCAGAACTCCGACAAGAGCCTTTAGGGATTAATACATCATAGAAAGTTAAGTTAATTTAATACACCATAGAAGTCTGAGCAAGCCGAGAACTCAGGAAAATAAATTTTCAGTAGTGGTTTGAACCCAGTCACTTTTATCCATAGACAAGCACTGTAACCACTTGGCCATATGCATAGATCATATCATAATCGTTTAATGAAGTACTTGGGAATTATTCAATACTTTCGTGTTCAAGATATGAATTGTTTACCGACCATAACCCATTTTTCTATTATTTTTTTGCATTTTTCACGGTTATAAGCAAATTCAGGATTTAAATTGCCACTGAGACTGACCTGAACACTGTGAATGTTATTTCAATCCCGAGCATGAACCAAGTGTACTGGGCAACCAAGGGACTGAATAATAATAGCTTGGAAAAGCCGCAGTCCATTAATCAGACTTTAAGCCTTGACTCAGTGTACAAGAGAGCCATATCCTGTGCGCCTTAAAGAGCAGGTGGATTTAATTCACCAGGACCAGATCTAGAGGGAAGCATGCCCCCTTTCAGAATGCTATTAATGATAACAGGGGCAAACATTATTAAACATATTTATATTTCATGCATTTTTCGACAAATATTTAAGAAAGATCTCAGAAACCGAGGGGGAATGTTATATTGCATTGTAAATCCAGTCTCTTGCATTCCCCCGTCCTTTACATTATTTCGATTTGATTGTGTTGAAGATCTCTCCCCCTTTATTATTTCTGGATCCTGTCCTGCTAACTTTCATCTGTTCGCTAACAGCTGTCCAGTCAGTTCCCTTCCCACAACCTTCTCTGAGCCTTTGGGGTCCTTGTTACTTGTCTATACACATACTATTTTTTAATAAGAATAAAATATGTTTTATGCTTTTAGAAGGAAATTAATTTCGAAATTTCAGATGGATACGGAAACGTTCATCCATCGTATGATCATATAATGAATTGGGTCAACGACAATTGGGTAGACTACAATTGGGTGAATGTTACAATATGGTGGATACGATAATTGGGTAGACGACAACTGGGTGAATGTTACAATATTGGTGGATACGATAATTGGGTGGACGACAACTGGGTAAATGTTAAATATACGACAATTGGGCGCAAATAAGGAAGTAATGAGAAATCATTTGGATAACTATCACTAATCCTAAAATTTCTGCCAAGAGCAAACAAATTGAATATTCCTCGTAAATATCATGTACTAGGCATTTAATAAAACAAATTTGCTTAGATATCCACATAGTCGATAAACACTTATGTATATATACCACATAGCGGTAATTTTCATTTAAATATAACCACTTAGGCGAAATAATTCTAAATTGCACGAACGCACTGCATTATTTGTATCTATTCTCTTTAATCTCTTTTTAAATAAAGGGTTTACATCTTCCTTCTTTAGTCCGACAAAACACTACAGTGGATTTTTCAGTCTGTTCCTTCTAAACGCAGTAAACAGGAAATGAAAGATTGTTCTACTGCAAAAAAAACTTAATAGGATCATTTGCTCACTAAATGTTCCTCAATAAAGCGAAATTAATATATATATAGTTTCTTCTAAAACAAATAATCAGAAACCAATCAATTTATTTCCAGATAAAAATAGTGTCTTGAAACACTTTTACATCTGAGAGTTCGAAACAAAGTACCCACAAGAGTTACAAACTCGCCAGTGGATAAGAGAAATACACATATTATGTACAAGCACACACGTGTTTTCTGAAGTGTTATTACACTATTGAGTAATCTATATACAATCTAAATTAATAATAGAAAAATATACAACAGAGGTCACAGTAAAACTTCTATGACATGTATATCATGCAACCAAGTTCTTAGTTTATTCCTAAATTTATGAAGTTTTCTTTCTGTTTTAATACATTCTGTCACTTCGTTGAGTATTTTAGGGGCTCTGTAGGCAAAAATGCTTCTGAATGAGATTTTTTTAGGCTTAGAAATATAAATATTTGGATAGTTACTACTTATACTTTCGTAAACTGATGTTACCAAAATTTGCTTATCCCAGTTTTTAAACAGATGCAATAGGATTCTGAATACATTTAATTTTCCTACGGGTAACATATCGAACTCTTTATAAATATTTCTCATGATCTCATATTTTCTTTTTTTGGCAATGCATCTTACAATATGATTTTGTACCCGAACAAGAGATATTATAAGAATTGAATAAGTACCACCCAAGGATGAAATTCAATAAATCAGAAACGACTTGCATATCACTTTTAAAACAGAAAAATCTAGAAAATTTCGAATAAAATATATACTAGCAATTTTTCCATTAATGTATTTAATAAAATACATTGTCACCCAATATAATTTTGCAGTCCGTATTCATCAACACCCTCAATTGCCTTACATATACATTTATCTCCAGTACAACTGTCATTATAAAATATTTTGCTTCTTTGTCTATACGGTTGCCATCTCAATCTCATCAGTCGGCTTGATTACTTTTCTAGATCCCCTCCCTCTCTTTATTGTTTCTACATCCGGTCCTGTTAACTTTTATCCGCCCCCTTACAGATCTCCAGTCAGTTCACTTCCCACAACCTTTACTGAGCATTTGGGGTCCTTGTGACCTGGCTATACACTAAAATCTCAATCAAATGCATTAGAGACAATCAAAACAACCGATATGGAGAATTATTCTCGCTAATCCGATTTTCGATGCAACGGATTCTTAAGTATAATTAAATAATTAATATAATGAAATAAAATTCATTAATGAGAGGAAATCAAAATAATACATACAGGAAATCAAACCGTACGTCTATCAGTATCAGGATTTCTACTTTATTTTGTCCAATCTTAGTCACACAATCTCAAATAGAAGGAACGACTACAGGACACGAAAATGCATAAAACTACCAGTACTCTTAATAATCTGTCACTCAATAAAATGAATATTTTAAAAGTCCTTTACGTCAAAATGAAACAATCATAAAATGAATGAAATGTATTAAAGAAAATCAAAACAGCCGATATTGAGGATTATTCTCGCCTATCCAACCTCGGTTATAACGGAATATTATATTCTTTTCAGCACCAATTAAATGAGAAAAAGGAAACCAAAGAATGCAGCACAGAAAACGAAGCCGCAAAAGGCAATCATTATGTTCACTAAACCGACATTCAATGCAATGAATTTTCTTTTCATTGAATCCTTTTCCTTCATTGAATCTTTCATTGAAACCTTTCTAAGCATCCTTTTTCTAAAAAAGATAAAACAAAGAAAAGAAAGCTTCGAAAGATTCTAGCAAAATTCCGAGCACTAATAATCCATAATTCCATCTCGAGAAAGTATTCTCGTGTGAGAACAGTGAAGTGTTATTTTATAGATTTCCATAACACTGAAAACAACAACTTGTAGTGATGATGAAAAATGAAATTAAATCGGGAAAGAAGATATCTCAATCAGGGAATTGTAGCAGCCGATCTATTCTTGGTATCAAAATTTATTTAGAATGGATTTTTATATTCCTGTTATTTCTCCTTTCATAACAAAAAATAGAAATAAAATAACTCTTTCGAAAAACATCCGAAAGCCAATTCGTAAAAAAAAGTAACAAGGAAAACCCAAAGTTCATAGGACTAGTTGTATTTTCTCTAATCCGACTTTGAATAAAACCAATGTGTTATAAGTCTTTTTCTTCGAATGAAACTATCGGAAATCAAAGGAATGTATTACAAGAGACCTAAAGAGCCTACATTATAGCTCTTTTCTCCATATATCTATTACGAGTAAAGCATTTAAATGCAGTCTTTCCAATTGACATTTCAGAACAACGGATTATTTTTCTTCTAAATCTGTTCTTTCTGAGCGAAGCAACAGGAAACTAAAAAGACCAATTCTGTAGTTCAGAAGGATTGGAATTATAAAACAATCAGTTTAAATGAATTGTTGGTTAGATAGGTTACCATGGTCATGGGTTGTGTTGTTTTACCTCTGAGCGGCACTCTTTTGCACACCATGGGCCAAATGGCCAGGTCACATGGACCCCGAAGGCTTAGAGAAGGTTGGGGGAGGGGACCCACTGGAACAGCTGTTGGGAGACAGATGGTAGCCTCCCGTCAATGCCATCCAGCGTGTTCTTTAACGTGCACAGGGTATGGCTCTCCCGCACACGGGACCACGGCTTAACGTCCCATCCGACGGACGGCGGCCTTTACCAAGCCCATCGGTGTTCCCTACTGACCGTGGGCAGGGCGGGGAATTTTGCGGAGATAAATCTCAACGCTGACCCAGCTGGGACTCGAACCTGGGAACTACAGATTACGAGCCTGGCGCGCTACCGACTGAGCCACCCCCGCCCCATCCATGGTCATGACTCGTCATTAGAGAACTTTGTTCGCCAATGTAAACGTTTCCGCGGATGAATTTAGCTTTTACTGCTCGCGAGGAGAATTAAAGCGAAACTTTTTTGCTGTTACCGTAAACCCTATAAATGTCGCTAAAACAGGCAAGAACTTCTTGCAACCAACATTCAGGCGAAAGCAACAGTTGTTACATGTCTTTATTTAGTGAATGTCTCCCAATTGTAAAACCACTGGAAAAATCAGCTAAAATTAAATAAATTTGTAACGTTACACTACAATTAAAATTATAAATAATAACTTTCAATTTTTATTTAGATGAGGGATGATAAAAAAGACATTTTCTGCTCGCCAAGTCCGTCTTTATACAGTTTGATGTTCTCCTCGCAGAAACGTTACAGGATCCTGAAATTTGTAATTTAGGTTCCTTAATGCGTTTTCATTTTAGGTTCTTTAGTTAAGAAGAAGTAGATATTAAAATATCGTTTAAACCAAAGTTTTATTAGAGTGAAAAAGTGTAAACACCGAATATATCCATATCTTGTAATTCTTTTATTAGAATTCTGGGCGTTTCATTCAGAAAATTTGCTATAAAAATATCGATTCCGCTGATATATCTGATTAGAAAGAATAGATTCAAAGCTTTTTAGAAAAAAAAAAACGAATAAGCGAAAAATAAGTGTAATGTCGGCTGCTTACATTTCTTGTGCGTTTCTAATTGTTTCATTCCGAAGAAGAAAACTAAAAAAAATGTTTTATTGAAATGTCGTAGGAATGGGAATACTTACAGTTCTAGTCAGTTTGATTTCCCGTACTGGTATCTTTTGACATCACTATTCGTTTTAATTGAGAAAACTTGCTGGGCGGGGTGGCTCAGTCGGTAGCGCGCCAGGCTCCTAATCTGTAGTTACCAGGTTCGAGTCCCAGCTGCGCCAGCTTGGAGATTTATCTCTACAAAACTTCCTAACCTGTCCACGGTCAGTAGAGGACACTGACGGTCTTGTAAACCCACCCTGTCCACGTTCAGTAGAGGACACCGAACGGGCTTGTAAAGGGCGCCGTCCGTCGGATGTGACGTTAACCCGTGACTCCGTGTGTGGAAGAGTCATATCCTGCGCACGTTAAAGAACAGGCTGCAGAGCCTTGATTGGAGGCTTATCATCTGCCTCCCAAAAACTGTTCGAGTGGATCTCCAACTTTCTATGTTCTGACCCTTTGGAGTCCTTATGAGTTGGCCATTTAGCCCATTGTGCGTAAAAAAAAAATGCCGCTCAGAGGTAAAACAAATCAACTTAGAAAATTTGCTGTGGAAAATAAAATTCGTTTCATTCAAAGAGAATAAAAATTTTCGCTTTAATTCTGCTTTCTCTAATTTTTATTCATGTTCATTCAAAGGAATTTCCAAACAAATTCAATTAGTATAAGACCAGATAGAATCAATGTTGATCGTGGCCCTAAACGCAATATTTCCTGGGTTCCTTCGATTACGATATTCAATTAATATATTTTAATCAAAGTCGTATTATAGAGAATAAATAAAAATGCATCATTAATCACGGATTATCTAAAATACGTGTAAATATCGGCTGTTTTAACTTCCCAAAGGCATTCCTTTGATATTCGATTGGTCAGTTCAGAAAGAAAAGGACGTTTCGTTTTATTCAATGTAGGAATAGTGAGAATACATTCTAATGCAGATTGCGTTCCTGTAGATGCGTTCCTCTGACTAAAGGTTGTTCCACATAGAAGAAAGAGATGAAAAATCAGATTTGTGCAAAGCACGACTAGCGAGAATAAAGGCAAATATTGGTAGGTGTTTATCGTGTAGTGTTTTTCTATTTCCGACTGTGTCTATCAGAAGAAAAAGACCTTCAAATTTTTCTTTTATTGAATGAGAATACTAACAGTCTTAAATTCTTTTATTTTCTGTGGTCCGTTATTTTTCTTTCAGATTTTTTTGCATAAAACGAACCGAATGGAACAGAAATATAAAAATCTGTTGTAGTGAAAGTCAGATTAGCGAGAATAATTCTCAATATCGTCTGTTTTGATAATCTTTAATACATTTATTTCCAATTGTTTCTTTTGGATGTAAAGTATCTTGAAAATATTCGTTCCATCAAGTGACGGATTATTGAGAATACTAGTAGCCTTAGGCATTTTCGTTGCCTGTAGTTGTTTTAACAAAAGTCGGTTTAGCAAGAAAAATTGTCAGTGTCAGCTGTTTTGATTTCCTGGGATGGATTCGATTGATTTCCGATTGTTTCTTTTCGAAGAAGAGGATTAGTTTTATTCATCTTTCGTTTGCTACGTATAAAAAGAACTGACTTCATAAAACATCCGCCGTAGTGCAAAGTTGGATTAAAGAGGTTAGAAGCCAAACTTTCATTGAAAACGGAATGAAGAGAATACATACAAATACTGAAGTGTGTTCGTGTAATGTAGAATTGTTTCGGTTAGAAGGAATATGGTTGTTAAAAATTTCTCTATGTTCAATGTCGGATTAAAGAGAACAGATGTAAGTATTGACTACGTTGATAACTAAACAAATTCGTTTTATCAAGTGCTTGATTGGTTCAAGCACTTGAACCAATCAAGCTTCTTTCAAGAGATTTCCAAGGAGTTTTAAATTTGTTTGCTCTAGGCAGATATTTCAGAATTAGTGTTAATAAACAAATAGTTTCTCATCATTTCCTTCTTTTCCACCCAGTTATCGTACGCCCCCAAATGTCTTCCACTCAATTGTCGTACACTCCAATTGTCTTCCACCTAATGCTCACATTTGTGGCATCCGCCTAATCGTCGCCCATCCAGTTCTAGTCCTCCCAACTGTCTCATTCATCTAATTCTTTGTTTATATATTTTTTCTACAGAATATTGCCTCATGTCAGTTCGGCATTCCTCTAATCATTTTACATATTTTCCTCGTCTTTTTTTGCATGCCAGCTAAAACATATTTGCCATCCATGCTAAAGGGGCGGGAGTGGCTCAGTCGGTAGCGCGTCAGGCTCGTAATCTGTAGTTCCCAGGTTCGAGTCCCAGCTGGGTCAGCGTTGAGATTTATCTCCGCAAAACTCCCCGCCCTGCCCACGGTCAGTAGGGGACACCGATGGGCTTGGAAAGGCCGCCGTCCGTCGGATGGGACGTTAAGCCGTGACCCCGTGTGTGGGAGAGCCATACCCTGTGCACGTTAAAGAACGTGCTGGCCTTGACGCTGGATGGCCTTGACGGGAGGCTACAATCTGTCTCCCAACAGCTGTTCCAGTGGGTCCCCTCCCCCAACCTTCTCTGAGCCTTCGGGGTCCATGTGACCTGGCCATTTAGCCCATGGTGTGCAAAAAAAGTGCCGCTCAGAGATGAAACAACCCATCCATGCTATAATGTATGCTAATTATTCGTTCTGTAAACGCACCATGAGTGCTTCCTAAAATATCATGACCCATTACTGTTACAGCATTGTGGTTTAAGTTATCTAATCAAGAAACGGACGCAACAAATCGTAATTAATAACGGTTAACAGTTTTTCAATTACATTCAAATGGCCCCTGTGATACGACGTCCTCCAGTCCTCATTGATAAAGGGTTCAGTAAAAGTTTTACGCTTACCAACTAACATAATACGAAACACTATTTTTCCTACGGTATAATAGGAAAGAAGTTAATAAGCTTCTGTTTAGAGTCACAAGTTCCCTTATATATCAGTAACACTATTATTTTCCGAGTAATGAAAATTAAAGTTTTTTTAGAAGAAAAATTAATATTTGCTAGTATCTATTAGAAGTTTTTTCCAATATATATACATATCTTTAATATATATTTTATAGTATTTTTAACCTTATGACAAGATATCAGAACATTTGTACTAAAGAGTAATTATTAAAGCTAATTATTTCGAAAATATCCCTTATGAACACTATCGAAATGTCGTTAGTCATTTGCTGCAATCAACACTGATTTTCAATTGTGTTTTTTTTATATAAACTATTTAAGACAAACATATACCACATTGCCATGCATATGTCGAAACGACTGTGCGCGAAATACGTTTCCCGTAGTCAGACAATATCAAACTTGAGTTATCTGTATTGCATATATTAACATTAAGATACATCGTAAATCACAAAAAAGCTTCTTAAACGCTGTACACATATTAAAATTTCTCCCCCTCACCACAAAAATAGTTCACATTTTAATTTCTTTTAACACCTACATTTTCTGAAACAACACCACAATAACATTTAAAGGACTCTAAAATTATAATGATTAAAAATTAACTGCAAGCTAATAGCTATCGGCAAAGTCAGAATCTGTCACAATTGAAACGTATTCGGAACTCATGCTGCAAGCTTACATGCTTACATAAATACAAAATCCTCATGCAGCCATGGGCTATGGAGGTCCAATCAGACTGTGTAATTTTCCTCTCGAAATGTATCCCTTCTGAGCTACAGCTGCTGCATTTGGCCACTCTAAGCCAATTCTAGCAAGGTACTGTTTGACATTGTCTGCCATCGCATCCCAGTTCTCCCTCTTTCTCTTAAACACTTAGGCATACTGTTCATAATCCCGTTTGCCAAGCTATAACTATCCATAAGGCAACGTGGCCAAACCAACACAGTTTCTCTCTGCACAATATGCTGCTCAAAGGAGGTTGATGACTCCTTCTTCTAACCTCATCATTACTTAAAGAGTCAAACCACAAATGCACAAGATACTGAATAAGCATCTAGAATCAAAGACATCAAGTAGTAGAATCAAGTAGCGAAACATGGACCCTTTGTAACAAAGGGTCCATGTTTCGCTACCATAACTAACCTTAGAAAGAACGAAAACTATTCATCATCATCATCCTCAAGCAGCCATGGGCTACGGAGGTCCAACCAGACCGCGCAGTTTAATTCTCCAAGCATATCTGTCCTGAGCTACATCTGCTGCATCCGGCCACTGCACACCAATTCTAACAATGTCCTGTTTGACATTGCCCACCACATCCTAGGTCTCCCCCTCCTTCTGAGATCTCTAGGCACACTGTTCATAACCCTATTCGCCAAACTATAATTATCCATACGGGCAACATGGCCAAACCAGCGTAGTCTCTCTCTGCACAATATGCTGCTTAAAGGAGGTTGCAGACTTCTTTGCCTAACCTCATCATTAGTTACAAAGTTAAACCACCTAATACTCAAGATACTGCGTAAGCATCTAGAATCAAAAGCATCTAGTTTCCAGTTATCTTATTTACACAGCGTCCAAGTTTCACTACCATAACTAACCCTAGAAAGAACCAAACTATTATACAGTCTAATTTTAGTCTTTAGGTGTATACGCCTATTTCTCCACAATCTCCATAGATTCTTAAAAGTCCCGGCAGCAATCCCTATTCGTCTGTTAATCTCATGCCGCACATCACCAGTATCTGTTACATAGCTCCCAAGATAATTAAACTGTGACACCTGCTCAAGACTGAAACCATTCAGATTAACTGAATCACAACCTGCCTGACCAATTTTCATCACTTTAGTTTTCTCTCTGTTTATAACCAAACCTACTCTACTACCAGTCTCATCAACAGCTCGAATGAAAGAGTTCATCTCATCAACATCATTTGCCAAAAGGGCTAAATCATCAGCATAATCTAAATCAGAAATTTTAGTATCTCCAGACCATTTAAGGCCAAAACCTTTCCCTTGAAGTGAATTTCGCATAACATAATCAATAACCAAACTAAAGAGAAAAGGAGACAAAATGCACTCTTGTCGAACACCAGAAGTAATACTAAACCAATTGCTACAAGCCTTACCAACTCTTACACACGACTCAGTGTTATTATAGAGAGCTTTCATTACGTTAACTAACTTGTCTGGTATACCATATGATCTCACAATCAACCACAAATTATGACGATCAACAGAGTCGAAAGCCTTTTTGAAATCAACAAAGTTAGCAACCAAAGGTTTCTGAAACTCTAAACATTTCCAAGAATCTGCCTAAGTGAAAATATCTGATCTACACAACCCCTACCACTTCTGAATCCACATTGCTCATCACGCAATTGCCTGTCAACCAGATTCTTAATTCTGTTAAGCACAATCATGGAAAGAACTTTACCTGGAACAGAGAGTAGGCTGATACACCTATAGTTATCACAAGAACTGCGATCACATTTTTGAAAATAGGGATAATAATAGCTCTGGTAAAATCTTTAGGAACCATGCCTTTATCATAAACGTTATGCAAAATTTCAGTCATCCAAGTGGTAACCGAAACATTCCCAGCTCTTAGCATTTCTGTAGTAATTTCATCTACCCCTGGGGATTTATGAAGTTTAGATTTAGAAACAGCCAAAATAACTTCAGATTGTGTTATAGGACCAACATTAAAGCCGCCAATGCACCTATCATCATTACAAACAATGGGAGTAGAACTAACCACATTGTTTAGAACATCACTGAAATGCTCAGCCCACCTAGCCATGACAGAATCCTCACCTTCTATAACCTTACCTTGTTTATCCTGCAATCCTTGTATGCCTATCCGTTTCTTACCACATAAAACATTAACTATCTGGTACAGCTCTCTGCTGTTGTACTGCCTAACTGCTTCCTCAGCTTTGTCAGCCAAGCCATCAAGCTAATTTTAATCTTTAGGTGCATACGCTGATTTTCCCATACTCTCCATAGTTTTTTAAAAGTCCAGATGGCAACCCCTATTCTTCTATTTATCTCATGCCACACATCACCAGTATCTGTTACATAGCTCCCAAGACAATTAAACTGAGACACTTACTCAATACTACAGCCATTCAAAGCAACTGAAGCACCATCTGCCTGACCAATTTTCATCACTTCAGTTTTTTCTCCGTTTATCACCAAACCTACTCTATTACCAGACTCTTTAACAGCCCTAATGAACGAATTCATCTCATCAACATCAGTAGCCAACAGGACCAAATCATCTGCATAATCTAAATCAGAAATTTTGAAATCTCTAGACCATTTAATGTCAAAATCTTTTCCTTGCAAAGAATTTCGCATTATATAATCTATAAAAAAAAGCAAAACAGAAAAGGAGACAAAATGCACCCTTGTCGAACTCCACTAGCAATGCTAAACCAGTCGCTGCACAATGTACCAACTCTCACACATAACTCAGTGTTATTATAGAGAGCTCTCATTACACTAACCAACTTATCAGGTATTCCATGTGATCTCACAATCAACCACAAATTATGTCGATCAACAGAGTCAAAAGCCTTTTTGAAATCTATAAAGCTAGTAACCACAGGTTTCTGAAACTCCAAACATTTCTCAAGAATCTGCCTAAGTGAAAATATTTGACCAATACATCCCCTACCACTTCTGAATCCACACTGTTCATCACGCAGTTGTCCATCAACTAAATTCTTCATTTTGTTAAGTATAATCATGCAAAGAACTTTTCCTGGAGCAGAAAGTAAACTAATTCCCCTATAATTATTACAAGAACTGCGATCACCTTATTTAAAAATTGGAACAATGATCGCTCTAGAAAAATCTTTAGGAACAACACCTTTATCATAAAATATATTCAAAGTTTCAGTCAGCCATGTGACAACTCAAATGTTCCCAGCTCTAAGCATTTCAGTGGTGATTTCGTCCACCTCTAAGGAAATTAATTTAGAGATAGCTAATAGCTAGCAATGGGAGTAGAAATAATCACATTTTTTAGAACATCTCTGAAATGCTCATCCACGTAGCTAACACAGAATCCTCACCTTTAACCACCTTACCATATTTACCCCTCAATTCCTGTGTATCTGTCTCTTTCCTCCCACATGAAACATTAACAATCTGGTACAACACTCTGCTGTTTTGCTGTCTAACTGCTTCCTCTGCTTTATCAGCCAAGCTATCAAGCCAAAGATTATTATCAGCTGTTAACTTCACATGTTTATTAAGCTCGTCGTAATGCCTTCCGTTAGGACTAGTAGGGTGTTGATTCATATTAATCCTGCACTTCCTCCTTTCAAAAATAAGTTCCATAGCCTTATCATTCAAATAATTTTGTTTCCTCTGTTCCCTTTTACCCAAAAGAGTACTGTTGGTTGCAAGAAAAGCCTGTTTAAACTGATTCCATTCTTTCTCAACCTTCAGCAGTAAGCAAACCATGATAGTCATAATGACTAAGTACCCTATCATGGTATGCTTTGGCTATATCTGGATTTTTCAGATCTTCAGTGTTGAAGGTAACTTTCTTAACCTTAACACAACAATTTTTAAGCTTCAGCTGTAAGACACTTTTTTAAGTGTCTTGCAGCTGAAGTTCAAGGTAATGGTCAGACCCATTTTCGACTCCCAGGTATGATCTGGTATTCCTAACTGAACTAGCCCATTTGTTGTAATTAAATTATAATCTGTCATATTCCTGTTCAACCCATCAGGTGAAACCCATGTATATTTATAAATGTCTCGGTGTTTGTAGTATGTGTTAGTTATTCGTAAACCATTAAGTTTACTTACCTGTAGGAGACATTCCCTATTGCCATTGGAACTACCAAAGCCAAAGAGACCTAAAACTCCTGCCCAAAGGTCATAGTCAGTACCAACTGTAGCACTGAAGTCAGCTAGCACAAGAGAAATATCTCCTTTCTTCACAGAATTGAAAATATCCTGAAGCTGACTGTAAAACGTATCGTTCTCGTTCTCATCAGAGTCCTCTGTGAGTGCATAACAATAGATGACATTCAAGTCTTTAATTTTTTTTTAAATTTTGCTCTTAGATATCTTTCATTAATGCAGTCATATCCTACAAGAGCATCCCAAGCAGTCTGCTGAGAAGCACACTTTGGAGATGCTTTCCATCCATCCTCCCTGAAAAGAGAAAATGAAAGTTATTTTTAAGCATCTAACCTTTACCTGTCCATCTGGTCTCTTGCAAGCCTAGAATATCTAGATCATAGCGCCGGAATTCTTGCATGAGGACATCAAGAGAATAATCTCTATATATTGTCCTCACGTTCAACGTTCCTGCAGAGAGAAATGTTTACTAGGATTTTTAAAGAAACTATGTTTATTGAGATAGGTAGAGTCAACAATATCAAACAGCCCCCTGTTCGCAGGCATGGGGCAAAGAACTGTTCCTCCTCCGCTAAAGTCTGAAGTCACCGATGCTGTTAGGAACTTCAGGCACCACATTTTCAAGTGGACTTTTTCATGAGCCATGTGGCCTGCCTGAAACACATTATTCCAGTTTAGGATTGACGATTCCCAACTAGCTAAGTGAGGTTCAGGTACCTGCAATGGCCTCTGATCAGGATTATCCACCGGTTGATATAATGTATCCCATGCCTCTGTTCACTTAGTGCTGTCTACCCAGAAGCAAACAGAAAACAGAGCGGCAGACTCTCCCTCAACAGAGGCCCACCAGTGCAGCAAGTCCAGGATCCATAATCAGGCTCAAATCCATAAATAAATCCAGTCTAGTAGGTATAAGTGGTCAGTACCAGGACTCTGAACTTGATCACTCCTCAGCAGGGTTGAAAAAAAAAAGAAAAAAGTGGTCATAGATGACCAGATCAGTAGGCCATACTGAATTGGCAGCTAGATGGATCTAAAGTCAGTTCACTTTTTATTCATAAAAATCCCCAATCTGTTGTTTCAATAAAGAAACCAAAGCTTGTTCTTTGGAATAAGAGAGATTTTACTTCTCGATCAGTCTAATTTCATGCTTCAACTTGACTTATCAAAGCAACATCAGTGCAATAGATTTGAAAATATATTTAAGCAGAAAACATTTCCGATCACACGTTATTAGATAAACAGTCACTCGAGTTTTGTTTTAGTTTTTTACCGTAACAATTTTCTGCGTAACCCATTCGTTATATTGTAAATAATTCCTCAAATATTCTTATTTTCGGTTTACGCTGCATTAAATGCCTTCCCCATTTCACGCAATATTGGCTGCTAATAACAAAACTAAACTAATTACGGTATTTCTTCGATTCTAAGACGCCATCGATTGTAAGACGCACCTTAATTTCAGTACCACCAACAGAAAAAAAACTTTGATTCTACGAAAAAAAAACGCTAAAATATATCTAACAAATATTTTTATTATAATAGAATTCAATTTACTAATAAGAATAGTACTTATTTAACAATAGGTATGTTATTCATCACTTCCTTCTGAATCAATATCAGAGTCTGATTCTTCTGAGCCGTCGATATCTGCATCTGAATCAATAACGGAGTCTACTTCACATTCAGAGTCTGATTCTTCTGAGCAGTCTTTATCTTCATTATCTCATAATATATGGTCTTCTGAGCCACGGTCAGCATTGGTGATGCAACATTTTTTAACTGAGTGCTGCACTATTCTTTCTGGGATTAGCTTCCAAGCTGTTGATACCCATTCCGCCAACTTTGATGCCGGCGCTTTCTTAATTTTTCAGGAAGGTGTCAGCGGAAGGTTGTCAGTCAACAGCCAGGTTCCAAGCTCACTATATAAATCACTCACAGAGCTACACTATAATGAAATAACGGTGGCTTCACATTTGGAAAGCGCGGGAAAATACCCACGATACCTAAAATACCTACGATAACGGTCAAACTGGGAGGCGGGTTTTCCGCGTAAAAACATAACGTGTGGTGCCATGTGCAAAGCGCGAGAAAATTCGAAAAACAAAACTGCGATTCTAAGACGCACCCCGTTTTTAGAGACGTTTATATGGGAAAAAAAGTGCGTCTTAGAATCGAAGAAATACGGCACATAGGAAATATCAACAAGAATCATCCCTCATCAATAACTGAATCATTCTGTAGAGGGATACAACAATCAGATGGAAATGGCTATGGATCTCGTGCCTACTAAATAAATAAAAAAAATAAATATCCCTCAAGCTGCTGCTGCCACAGAGGTCTAATAGGAGCCTGTTAGTTTAATACGCCACAGTAGAAGGTCTGTGAGGATGGCGAGACCTCAGCAGAAAGACAACACAAACATCCATGCCTTATCCAGGGCTCGAACCCAGGTCCTTTTGATCACTAGTCGAGCGTGCTAACCACTCGGCCACGGCCATCAACAAAAAAGATCTAAATTGGATCCAGTGTCCTGAAGATAAATGAAAAAAAATTGTAATCGTAGAAATCTATTATTTTTCAGTCATGAGAAAGACACCTTGATAAAAGTGCAGAAAGAAAGGATATGTTTTGACAATGTTACTCCTTGTCATTGTAATATACTTGACTCTGTTAGCTATTCACAGAAAAATTTGGACTAAGAATTTGGTTATCTCATCTCTGAGAGCAATTTTGTACACACAATAGGCAAAATAGCAAGATCACGAGTGGGAAGGGGGTGTTAGTAAGTCCGCAGAGCTAGGCTCGTAATCTGCAGTTCCCAGGTTCGAGTCCCACGTGTACCGATGTAGGAAATCACCGACTTAAGAGTTTGCCCTTGATTTTGTTATTTCGTTTTATATTCTCATAAAAATATATATTTTGAATATATTAATTCATTACTTTCGCAATGAGAAATTTGTCAGTTTACTCGGGTGATACGAACAAAATAAATTATTGAAAACCGATATCGTTTGGTTGGGGGCCATAACTTAAGTTAAGATGAAGTTTTCAATGTGTTTTACCACTTTATGGCACATATTTATAGTTATACTAGATCAAACTGCCACCCCCAACTAGGAGCATTTGTTTTGTCAAGTAGCTAACGGGAAGCTACTCCCATCTACTTTTAAGCTTGTTTTATACCGAAAAAAATTATTTTGCTCCCAATCAAGGGGACATTAGAAAATAACCATTGGTAAAAGCAATCCTGGTTAAATAAAAAAAAATAAATACCCCCTCAAGCAGCTGCTTGCCACAGAGGTCTGACAGGAGCCTGTCAGTTTATATGCCAGCAAACAAAATTTTGCAAAAGGCTAAAAAAGTTCGAAACTACTGCAATTGATATATAACATGTTTGTTATCTCCGTTCTGCCATTGGTAGGAAAGGTCACACCGATGGGTATGGAAAGGTCGCTGTCCGTCGAATGGAACGTAAAGCGGTGGTGCAGTGTGCGGGAGAGCCCCATACCCTGCGCACGTTAAATATCACGCTGTATGGCTTTGACCGAAGGCTTTCATCTATTTCCTAACAGCTCTCCAGTGTGTCCTCTTATCTTCCATTCAACCCTTGAGGTTCTTGTGACACGGTTATTTAATCTATTATGTGCAGAATAAAACAAACCCACCTAACTCACAATCAACCACAAGTTTCAATATGACTTTTGACTTTGCTGATCGATATAATTTGTCGTTGATCACAAGTAGGTTTAAATCATAAAACGTATTATCACAAGCATGTATAATCACAAGCAGGTTAAAGCATGTTTAAATCAAGAAATTTTTATCACCAATCCAATGAAAGTAAGAATTGTTTCATAAAAGCTGAGTCCCCTTTCTTTTTCTCTAAATCAGGGCCTGGTTTAAATATAATCTTGTTATCACTGAAGACAGAAGATTCTCGACACAGTGGTTTGTCTCTACCAGAACTCTGTATAGTTGATTGAAAACATATAGCATACTGATTTCGAGTATGATGTTAGAAGGGAGAGTATACAGCAGTTCAGACACTGTATTCTAGACAAAGTTCGTATTATAATGTAGTTTTACCTAAAACTGCATTATAATACGAAATTTAATGATGGCAGAAGATCTATATTATAATACGAAGAAATCGCTTAACTAATGGCCGAAGGTGATAAGGCAGTTTCCTAGAACTGCATAGATGTAGTTTAAGGAGAACGGTTTAACTCCTTGCCACTGTTACAATCCAATGACAGAACTACATCTCTGCAGTTTCCTAAAACTACATAGATTTTAGGAGAACCGTTTAACTTTCTGCTAATCGATTTGTTCGTATCAAAATATAGATCTTCTGCTGCCATCAGTTAAACACTTTGTTCGTATCAAAATGTAGATCCTCTGCATCATTAAATTTCGATGGCAGAAGGTCTGAATTATAATACGAACGTTCGTATTTTAATTCAGATCTCCTGCATCAGTTAAACGGTTTGTTCGCATTATAATGTAGATCAGAAGGTTAAATTAATTTTACTCACCTTTGCATTTCAAATTTTGGGAACACTTCTAATTTCCTTTTCCGCCATACTAGAATTTCGGGAAGGATTGCGGGTTCCAGCTCCCCCTTCGCCTATACGTTGACTCATAGTACATCTTTTTTTTATGATTAGAACGACGTCTGCCAGATGGTTTAGTGAAAAGCTCTGACGCCACGTCAAGGCACCATCCATGTCAGAGTGTTTTGCTCTAACCTGGAGAAAACCCCTCCACACTTTGGCAGCTAGTGTGGAAGGAAAAAGAGGGAGTGTTTTGCTCTAACCTGGAGAAAACCCCTCCACACTTTGGCAGCTAGAGTGGAAGGAAAAAGAGGGACCATGATGCTAAAAAGCATCAATCAGAATTTATATTCTGTTGAGCGAATTTATTGGAAATATTTTCCGACAGAGATATTCGTCTGCACGGTCCAAATTTTCTGCACAGCGTCCCCTGTTTGCAAGAGTGATTGGTTTAAAAATCAGGTTCCCACTTGGCCCGTGGCTTCGTCTCTACACAAATTGTGATGGCTAGTGTATCACTTTTAATCTGTATATTCTGTTGTTCCTTGCACTAATGGTTAGGTTTGTATATTCTTCCGTCCCTCCGACATTTTACACAGTTTGAACACGAAGAATTTAATGGTGATGCAAAGGTCATTGCTCACTCGGCGCTCTCTCTCAAAGGCCGTGGCAAACGATCGAGTATTTATTTCGTCAGATTTCGACCTTCTGTTATTCCTGATGTACTTTACCGAAAGCTCCCAAATTTCTTTGGCAGATTCCCCCTATCTGACCCCATGTTGGGTTAGGAAATCAAGTCCCTAACTGCAATGGAACGCCTAAATATATAATACCTTTGGAAATGTGGGAAATCTGGCAACGGAAGCAGATTTAAATGCTATTTTACTTTCAAAGTTAGGGAGCAGTAAATGGCAACAATAGATTTGAGGAGCGATTATCGTTTCCCGTAGTAATAGCATGGTACATATTTTTGCCACTAGCAAGCCCCCCTTTTGGACGTTCGTCTTGATATTTGGCATTGCAATTCGGACCACACCCAGAAACATTCTCTGAAAATTTGCAGCCTCTATGTTGAATTCCCGATGAGTTATGGCTGCCACAGACATCGTCTTTTGTTATATAGATTAAAATAGGCAAATAAAATTGGGAATTATTTTAAAATCCACGACTTTCCTATATAACAGACTTTTATTTGGTACGTAGCATATTGCTAGTAGTCTTAGAAGAACCATTTTGGCAAACATATAGAATTGAAAAACCAACAAATGATGAAAAAAATCCGAAAAAAAAAATGAAAGATATTATCAGAAACTACCACTATATTTATTATACAAAATAATATAAATATATTCATTTCCTTCTATGTACACTCCTCTAATAACACCCACCAATAAATAGATCACGGATATATCTCTTTATGATATATCTAAAATTTAAACAAAATAGATTTTATTCCGTTTTCCTGGAACTTTTGGGCACCTTGTCATCTGAACCAAAGGAAGAAACGCAAAACATTAAAGGACTAATAGATATACTTGATATTTTTCAGAACTTAAAAAAAAAGGTTTTCCACTTTTTTTTACAAAATATAAAAGCATTAAAATATATACATGCTTTAAATAATTGATTTTACGGTTCAAATGTTAATAAAATGAAAAGTTCTTATTAATAAGAATAATAAAACCATTTAAGTAATAGATACAGCTGATTAAATAATATTTTTTATTTTTTATTTATACAAGATATCAACAAAATGAAAGCAGGAGAGACGCCCAACGAACAATTAACATTCTCCAAAAAGATTTTACGCTCATAGATTAAAGATAAGAGTTGGTGATATTACGTCCCTCTCAATGCTCTTTTGAACGACTTCAGTTTCTGGAAAGCATCTCTTTCGCACACGCCCCAAGTCGGGAGTGGACACTGATTCTTGCCCAATGGGCGAAGCAGGGCATTGCGTTGGAGAATGATACGAGAAATGTGTGGTAGTCGCATCATAGCCGTTGAAGAAATATTTAACTACCAAAATAAATAAATACCCCTTCCAGCAGCTGCTTGCCACAGAGGTCTGACAGCAGCCTGTCAGTTTATTATGCCATAGTAGAAGGTCTGTGAGGATGGCAGGACCTCAGCAGAAAAACGACACACACATATCCATGCCTTCCCGGGACTCGAACTCAGGTCCCTTAGATCAGTAGCCAAGCGTGCTAACCACTCGGCCATGGGACGGCTTAGTTTAACTACCAATGTGTGTGTATATATATAGATTTGTTTATATAAAAATGTGATTTACTCTAATTGAATACATATATCAAAATACTCGGTAAAAAATACTTCGCTGTTCAAAGAGGAACAACAGGAGGTTTGCCAAAATAATTACAACCCGATTTCGAGTTCAAATCAAATGAAACATCCAGTGTTGTGAGTAAAGTTTTCCCATCATGCTCCCACGTTTCATCTGGGTTTATTACAAAATCAAATATACCTTCCTATTGAATATTCTGTTAGCAGTCTAAAACGAAGGTCGTATTACCAACTTACCACAGCTAAATTTATAAATAAAAAATAAATACCCCTCAAGCAGCTGCTTGCCACAGAGGTCAGACAGGAGCGTGTCAGTTTATATGCCATAGTAGGTCTGAGAGGATGGCAGGCCCTAAGCAGAAAAACGACACAAACAGCCATGCCTTACCCGGGGCTCGAACCCAGGTCCCTTAGATCAGTAGCCAAGCGCGCTAACCACTCGGCAACGAAACAAAATTTAATATTTTTATTTCTTCGGTTTAGGTAACCAAGACGAAACTTCCGGTGCCACTGCCACATCTTTCTAGTATCTTTGCAGTTCCCAGGTTCGAGTCCCACCTGGGCCGATGTTGAGATTTATCTCCTCAAAACTCCTCGCCCTGCCCTCAGTCAGTAGGGGACATCGATGGGATTGGAAAGGCCACTGTCCGTCAGATGATCATTAAGCCATGGCGCCTTGACAGGGAGAGCCATACCCTGCAAACTTTAGAGAACACACTGGATGGCCATGAGAGGAGACCACCATCTGTCTCCTAACAGCTGTCCAGTGGGTTTTATTCCCCTAACCTCCTCTGAGCACTCGGGATACCTGTGACTTGGCTATTTACTTCATTGTATGCAGCTCAGAGGTAAAACAACACAACTCTGGTATCGTAACACCGAGTAAACGGAAACCTGCAAAGTTCGAAGCCTTGCACGTCTCCGTCACTGAGTTAACACATAAATATTATAGTAATAAAACAACTAGAAATAACTCCTGAGCTAAAGTATAGTCAAATAACAAGAGAGTGATTGCTTATCCCCCATTCAAATCCCAATATATTAAATATTCCCCAATATATTACCATTTCTTACCAGCGAGATATTACAGACGTCCGCACTTAATGCGGTGCAACCAATCTTCTGGGCGTCCAACCCCCGACAAACAACAACGATATTGGTAAAGAAATAAAACAACTGTAAGACTGTATATATTCACTGCTGCATAACACGTTATCCATGACTAGATAAATGGGGCATTGAGAGTTAGGCTTACCTTCACAGAGGAGGATGTCAAGATCTCCACCACAAGCAGCGCCAGGAACCCGTTTATTCGTCCTAGTACTCACGGAAAACACTCAACTTAGCACACTTGCGTCCCCCGTTGATACTTTAGATACTGGCTGGCGTAGGCTGACACAGCAAACTCTCCACGCACAAATGAGAAGAAACAAATGACGAAAGTCCACAGAAAAGAACCACTTCTCGACGTTGAAGCTGAGAAATAATTTTTTCATTGTTTCGTAACGAATGTTTCTGCTTCGCACAACAAACGTCTGTGACTTGGTTTGTTACGAATGGCAAGAATGAAAGTCACACCTACGTTCATCACAGCGTTGCCAATGGCATACTCAGAAACTTTGAAATGGAAGTTGACATTTCAAAATAACGTTATAAACACAGCATGAGGTTCAATAATTAGCAGTTACGAATTATGGAAGTTGACATATTTCAATATCATTTCCTAAAAATGGCAAGCCCTATGCTCGAATTTTTAGATGTATCCCTAGAAAAAATATGTTACTCAAAATCTCAAGTGGCGGGAGTGGGGGTAGAATTCAAACCTTTCCCCCTCCAAACACACACACTTGAGTGCACCAAGGGTTACCAACCATCTCGTATTATCGATATTTTTCCGCGTCCCCTACAAACTGCATACGGAAAGGTGTTATTCCCGAATAAGGCTGAATCGGTCTGACCGAGAGTAATGTCGATCATGTGATGTGCATTAGGTCGAATATAAGAATTGAGCCTTAGTTACGGAAAGCCATCTCAAACAACAAAATAAACTGTAACAAATGCAAAAATTTAATTCAACTGCAAAATTACATTGGGGAGTTTTAACAACTGCAAAGTTTCAATCCCCGAAATACTCTAAAAAATAAAGGCATCTGCTCTGTTCTTGTCGTAGGTCTGGGTTGACCTGTTCCTTTTCGTTTAGCGCAATCGTCTGCGTCATACCAGAGGAAGTTGGAATCCGAAGGCGCACCGTGCTGCTGCAAATTTGCTAATAAGCTAACCTCAGCTGATGTAAAGTTGACCGAGCTAATGGCAGATCTGAAGAATGGGGCAGCAGCAGATATCCAACTTCGCTCCATGTGGCAAATAGATATTGTGGAGCCTGGTGGTCAACAATAAGTGTCGACCATAGTGTCCATCCACAGGGTAGCATGAAACTCTACAACCTGTTCACCCCTCAAAAAACTAAACCCTCCCGAGCCAATAACGGCGTCTTAGGAAGGGTTGTTCCCTTGGGAACATACTATTGCTGTCAGTCAGTACGCACGACTCACATACGTGAGTCGTGCGTACTGACAGCAATCGTAGGTTCTACTGGTCAGCAATGGCTCCCAGAAGATTCCCAGACTGTATTTCTCTGCTTGCTAATGACGTCAAGTCAAATCCCTTCAATGTCATAGCTTTCACCATCCTTCCTCTGGGTAAGGGAGTGGCGATTGCCCTTCTACCACAGCTTTTGATGTGTGCGCAGCTGTAGAAACTGAAGAATCCAACGATAGATCCTTATATGTGTGAGGTAAAATAGAATAACGGCATTTACGAAGTTGTAGATGATGTAGCAGCTGCGGCGGAACATCACAGTGAACTAAAACATGAAGTACACGAAGAAAGTTCGACTGTAGTTAACGGTGCATCGGTTACGATGGCTATTTCTAGTTCTTGCAATCTTTAATAATATATCTGACAGGAATGATATATTATGTGAATACAATAAGGGCTAACTATTTTGCAGCCCTGAGCGAACTTGAATTCTGCTGACCCGTTCTCCAAGTCAGATATTAGATATCAACGATTAATGTAGCTAACTCAATTGTCATTTTTAAAAGCAATCGAAATTTATCTGCTGAAAACTACGTCATACTTATTCCGGTCAATCTTTCTGCAGCTGTAATTGTTAGTTGGTTTTCAAATTATAAATAGACTTAACTGGCATAATGGTTAGGCAGCTAGCGACTGTTCCAGCAGGGCAAACTTTGTGTGTTGTGTTAGCTCTAACTAAGGCAGTGGTCAGCAGTGACTTCGGTCGTAGTAGGGCATGTCCTTGTATGAGAAGGCCTGTAAAAGCTAGGAGTAGCTTCGAGGATTCTTCTCTGTCCTATATGTCGCAAATAATAAAAAAAAAAATTTGTTGCCCTTAAAACAATACTGTGCAGTCGCACTAGTTGCACGTGTGTTAGCAGCGGAGCATTATAACACCTCAGTTTAACAGTTATAACAACTGAGTTTCTTCGATAACAAAATCAGATGTCAGATCTATAATCAGAATCATTCTTAGCAAGGATTTCTTTTGGAACCAATCCTCATTTTTCCCATAAGTTGTTGGTCTCGATTTATACCGTGATATCCTAGAACATATCTACCGTGTAAATCGAGGATTGGGTGTAATCTTAGGTCATTAAATCGCTTTTGTCTTCAAAGCAAAAATAATAGGCTGCTTTTATGCCAAAATGCCTGCTTTTATGCCTCTTAGCACGAGAAGGAACCCTGCCTCGTATATCGCCCCCCCCCCCTAAAGGACATTTTCTAGACCCACCTCTGCGTTGAAGCATGATCATGGAAATGACGTTTGAGATCCTGTTGCTCGGGTTCGGAAGATCAGCAACAGGATTGGTTTGCACGATATCTTCACACAGCATCAAAGAGTCAAGATGGGTGAATTTGGAAGCCACATAGGCCCAGCGATTGGTCCATTTAGAAAAATCTAACTCCAAGAAATTCTCTGTTGCAAATGTTCCTCATAAGACAAGACCCATCTGATGGTGATCCAATCTATCTTGTTGAAACAAATCCCGCGTTTTCTGATTCCCCAACAGCACTTCCACTATCACTGCTTCAACGAGCATGTAATGAGATTGATTATAGACTTGCTCGTGCAACGAATGGTGTTCGTGAAGTTGTTGCATAAAATATTTTCCCCTTTTTGCAACTTTTCAATAGCATTAGATAAAAAAAATTCATTATTTCATGAGTTATTACTGTTTAATTTTGTGGTCATCCTGTACAGAAACGGATCAAGGGGAGGAGTGGGATTAAAAACCTATCAAGCATCGTCCAAAAAAAGCTTCTAAACCTATTCAACCAATTTTGGGAGGATAAACTATTTCCCAAGGATTGGAACCTGGAACAAACTATACTCATTAGAAAGCCAAATAAAATCCCCACCAGTCTAGAAGCATATAGACCCATCACACTGAATTCATGACTTCTGAAAACATTCGAAAAGTTGATGAAATCTAGACTCAAATGGTATATTGACACAAACAACATCTCAACAGGATTCAGAGAAGCTAGATGTACAGAAGATAATCTCAGATATCTTATCCTAGATCTTGAACAAACACTACACTCTAACAGGCCTACTGCGGTCATCTTTTTGGATATAAAGGGGGCATTTGATGCAGTCTGGCAAGATGGCCTTCTTTTCAAAATACAACAAATGGTATCCACGGCAATATGTTTCAAGCCATTCAACAAATTATTAAAAATAAAATTATAGAAATAAAATTAGACACAGCTCTCTCTAGAAAAACATATCAAGACAGGCTTCATCCAGGGAAGTATAATTTCGCCTCTATTATTCAGTATTTATCAGTATGACCTGCCAAATTTTTACAGTCACACACACCAAAATTACAGTTTGCGCGGATGACATTGCCATATGGAGTAGCAACACCTCCTCCCACAAGCTGGAAGAAAATATGCAACTCTCCGTAAACTTGCTTCAAGTATACTTCAAAAAATGACACATTCAAATTTCGAAAGATGAAAGAGTAATGCTATCCATCAGTAGAAAAAGAAGAGCCACACCAGCAATTAATATTAAAATTGAGGAAGAAAATATAAAACAGGTGGTATCAAACAAATTTTTAGGCCTTATTTTCAACAACAAAATGTCCTGGAATGAGCACTATGATAGCCTCCAGTTGGCCAGTAAAAAGCACCTACAACTTTTCAGATGCATGGCAAGTACAACCCGGGGATGCAAACCAAAATGCCTAATAAATCTTTACTCAGTAAGCCAGGTCCAAAATTGAATATAGTCTCTACCTAACAGTCAATGCAACGGAAACACTAAAACCAAAAATTGAGATATCTCAACATAAAATCCTAAAATTTTGCACAAGACAACTTCCATCATGTCCCAATATTTCTATTCTGGCATGGACCCCCCATGCCTCCCATTAAAATCAGATTATAGGAACAGTTGAAAAAAAATTCGTAAGAGTGGCCACCAGTCATCAAAACCATCATCTGTTTATTTAAATTACAAACATTATACCCACAGGAAAAATCTATAATATTTAAAACAAGATCCCATCTATGAAGATATAAAACAGATGAAAGAAAAATTCAAATGGCCCTCAGATATGCCATCCTGGACCCTCGACATTCCAGAAATAATAACAGATATTCCAGGAATCACAAACTGCAAACACTATTACATTCAAGAAGATATCCTAGAAAAAACAGAAAGACACCTGGAGCTTTATTCTCGCATAAAAAAAATTATGGATGGAGTTTCAAACAAAGAAACTAACTTTGCATTAGGGGCATTCTACTACAAAGAAACACTTGACCTTCTCCCAGTGACAGAAACTCCCTTTAAAGCACCTTCTCTTCTCTGTAAGCAACTCTCCCACAGAGCATTTGGTCAGACCTCGTTGTGGACATCTCCGGATTCTTGCATCTGGCCTCTAGGAGTCACGTATGGAAGACAATGTTATATCTGGAAGTCTCTAAAAGTTCCATATTTAGGGTGGGCATTCAAAAAAATTCTTGACAGGTGTCTGTAGATTTGCACTCGTTCCTTCGAAGTTAATGAGCTACGACTTGTTTGAAAGCTTGTCTAAATTGGTCATTACGTGTTAAAAACAAAGGCTTTATCATCCTTTCTCATTTCGCTAGCGGCGTCTAAAGTTCGGTCTGCGCAATCCGAGCGTTGTTGCTATGGAGCCTACTAAACACGAGGAAATATTTTATATTTTCGCAAGAATGCAGCTTGGGGACGATGCAAAAAAAAAATCATGCCGATTTATCATATATATATGGGGATGGATGCGCAAATCTCTAGAAGGATGGCAGAGCTTCGAAGACCTCCTTCGTGCAGGAAGGCAGAAGGAGGCCGTGAACGAGAGAACCATCGCTGCTATTCTTGAATTCCTTAAGGAAAACCAACACCTCACCGTTCAGGTAATAAGTTTAGATGTCAATGTATTGATTGGCAGTGTGGAAGCAATTATTCATCAACATTTAAAGTTCCGAAAGATCTGTGCCGAATTGGTACCCCACAAACTGACACAACAGCAAAAAAGGGCTAGAATAGACTCGTGCGAGGAAATGCTAGCAATGTTTGAACTAGTGGCCCCAACGATTAACAGACGTTGTCATAAGTGACGAGACGTGGTTTTATTACTTTACAACACCCAGAAATATCGGTAACTATGTTTGGGTTGCAGAAGATGAACCTTGAACTCATTAAGAAAATGGGAATTTGGGAATGCTAATTCAATCTGAATTGGCGTAGCATCCCCAAATCCTCCGACGACTTTCGCTCATGGAAGATGATTTTCAAAATTTTTTTTCGGTTCCCAAGGAATGGTAGACGTAGACACTTTGCCTGAATAAATATAACCATATAGAAATAGACAATACTACCAACATTGTCTTTCCCAAAATGGTTAAGGAGATGAAGGAGCACCGTATAACAACAGGCGTGTCAAGGGTTCTCCCTCTTCAAGACAATGCCAGTGCTCGCAAAACCCAGCAAGTGACGACCTATCTGGAGCAGGAAAAAAACAAACAGCTACCCCATCCTGCGTATTCACCCGATCTTGCACCATATGATTTTTGATTGTCCCAAATATTAAAAAGGAACTTTCTTGGAAGTCTTTTTCAAGGGTGCAAGAACTTCAAAATCATTCATTAATAGCTGAGGAGTATTCCCCAACAAGGGTACCCCAACTGGCGTAGACGTGTTGCTTTGCAGCGTAGACGTTGTGGGGTACCAGAACTGGCGTAGACGTCTGCAGCTTTGTATAAATGCTGGACAGGAGTACTTTGAAGGACAGGAGAAATTTTGTTCAGATAAGGGCAATTGTTCTTGTTCTACAGATGTATGTCAAGAACATTTTGAACGCCCCTCGTAGAATACTAAATGAATGTGATTTAAATCAGGTATTCCATTCTTCAGGTAAGCATCTACGAGTTATGAAATGTTAAAAAAAGGTGATCAATTTTCTAGGACAGTTATCAGGAAAATGATTAACGAATTCTTGTTCAGAAATGAACTGCCGAATTTAAATGAAATATTAATAACGATAAATTCTGTTCCTGATTTGCCGAATTTAAATGAAATATTAATAACGATAAATTCGGTTCCTGATTTGCCAAATTTTAGCCAAGCAACAGTAAATTGATTGCTAATAGATATCAGCTTTATATTTTCCACTCGCAAACGCAAAGGTGCTTTAACTGAAAGAGACAACATTTTAATGTAGAGGTGAAAATATTTGAGACAATTTAAAGCACATAGTGGTAATAAAAGAAAAAAAATGCTATTTAGATGAAACTTGAGTGAATTCGAGCCACACAGCTTCTAAAGTAAAAAAAAAATTTAGAAACTAAACTGTGGCAGAATCAGTGTCAGCATCTCGGCAAACATTTTATTCATGGCTCACCAGAGACCTAAAACAAGCAGCTGGGAAAGGCAAAGGTTTATAATTGCTCAAATAGGAAGTGACCATGGTTTCTTGATGGAGCACAGTTAGTGTTTGAATGAAAAAGTAGTAAAGCTTTATCATGAAGAAATGAATGAAAAAGTAGTAAAGCTTTATCATGAAGAAATGAATGAGAAAGTATTTAAAAATCGGATGTTATGTTCATTGCAAAAATTGGCAAAAAAACTCTGTTATAGTAATGGGCAATGCTCCGTACCAGAGCGTAAAAAACTGAAAAGCATCAACTATGGCATGGAAAAAAACAAGATGTTATTAACTGGTAAACGGAGCATGGTATTGAGCATAGTGACCATGTGATGAAGATAGAACTCTTAAATTTAGACAAGTGAAAGACAATTACGACAACTATATTATAGATGAATTTTTAGTGAAAGCAAGACACGTAGTACTACTGCATTTCCTTCCCATATCATTGCTCGTTAAAACCAATTGACATGACTTGAAGTCAAGTAAATGGCTACAGGGCCAAAAATAACAAAATTTTAAATTCATAGTTCCGAAAGATCTGTGCAGAATTGATACCCCACAAACTGACACAACAGCAAAAAAGGGCTAGAGTCGACTCATGCGAGGAAATGCTAGCAATGTTTGAACCTAGTGGCCCCAAACGATCAACAGACATTTAGTATTCTTCGAGAAGCGTTCAAAACGTTCTTGACATACATCTATAGAACAAGAACAATATTCCTCTGAAATGCGCATTTTTGCGCACAATGGGCTAAACTAGGATAAGCGCAGTTATTACTTGAAGAAGCAATCAAACTTGTTTCAACAGAAAGTTGGGAAATTATATTAGACATGTGGCAGCTAAAGAAGAGGATTTGGGGAAATTTGATGTAATCAGTGAACACGTTGTCGAGAAAATATTTGTTTACATACGAAGTATATAAACAATTATTAATCATAGTAGTGATGATACTGTGTGCAATGTATCAGAGGATAGCAATTTCTAGCCACTTGACAGCTGAAACAAACATTTAATTTTAAAGTGAAATTCGTTTAAATGTTTTTTTATTCCTTGTATTATATCGTAAATATTTGCATAATGTAGCAATAATATTAATTTCCCAAGTCATTGTCGGTGCTTCTGGGGATGTAATTTTGCTTCGTAAGGGGAAAAAATTAACAATAGGAGATATATATATATAACGTTGCGCTAAATATCTAGAAAAATATATTTCTGGCATTGTATGTTTTTATCCACAAGTTTGACATGTGCTTAAAAATGCGGTCTCAAATTGTAACCAATAGCAGTTAATTTTGTGTACATTGATACTAGGAAAGGCTTGCTTATGTCGCACGGTTTGTTTACTCAAGTGGAACGGAGTATAAGGATGAGTTAACACGTTTGAGCCTAATAGGAGGTTGACACTTGAGTTTAAAATGGATGTCGATACATTTGAGCCTAATGGGACTTGGCATGTTCCAATCTAAGTAAAATCTAATGGGGGGGGGGCTTCAGATGTCCAATTTTAAATCTAATGGGAAGTTGGGTTGGCTTTGCACACCATGGCAAGCAAACAACAATGACAAAACTTTTTCGCACACCATGGGCTAAATGGCCAGGTCACATGGACCCCGAAGGCTCAGAGAAGGTTGGGGGAGGGGACCCACTGGAACAGCCGTTGGGAGACAGATGGTGACCTCCCGTCAAGGTTATCCAGCGTATTCTTTAACGTGCACAGGGTATGACTCTCCCGCACCTTTGAGCCTAATAACGTTTGACTTGGTTGAATCTAATGGGGTCAGGTTGTTTTACCTCTGAAATGCACATTTCACAACAATGCACACCCTGAAGGCACATATGACAGTTGTTACTCATTGGGCAGCTGTTAGGAGATACAGGGGTTTACAAAAATAATGGAAACACGTACTGTGTGGAGAACATTTTATTAATAAGCTGTAGGCCCCCTCGAGCATTCAGAATAGACGCAATTCGATGTGGAATAGACTTATACAAGTCAAGCACATATGGTAATGCACATACGGCCTTGCACTCCAGATATTCACAAAGACGTTCAATAATATTGAGGTCTGGAGACTAAGGTGGCCAGGGTAGCTGCTGTACCCTATCCTCACACTCTGTAGACAACAAATCGACACGTTTTACACAATGCTTGAGTACATTATCCGCTTGAAACTAGGGACACTCATTAGGGAACAATGATGATGATCCCAACATTGGGTGCAGGTGGTCCCCGAGAATGGATTCGTACGTTGCGGATGTGACACGACCCTGCAGGATAACCAATGGCCCTAACATGATATGGCATCCCACTGCATCAGGGATCTACCTCCATGCTTCACAGTCGGAACCAAACAGTCGGTGTGGTATGCTCTACAGGTTTTTGCCTGACATACACTCTACCAGTGATGGGAAATAATGTGTAACACTATTCTTCAGACCAGATGACACGTTGCCAGTCTTTGGCATCCCTGATTTTATGTGCTGTGCACCACCTTATACGTTTTGTTGCATTGATGCTGGTAATCAGAGGTTTGTGGATTGCAGCACTTCCATAAATACCAGCACGATGAAGTTTCCGACAAACTGTTATCAGATTTTCCGACGAACTCTTAGTCGGAACCAAACAGTCGGTGTGGTATGCTCTGCAGGTTTTTAATAGGGATACACAGATAGGTACGATGAAATTTCCGACGAACTGTTATGACCGAAACGGGATCATTCCGACTGGTGTTCAACTCTGCTGCTATTTGCGGTGCGGTGGTCTTGTGCTTCCGTTGTACAATCCGTGCCAACGTTCGCCTATCCTTATCTGACAACTTCATATGGTGTCCACAATTTGCATGTTTGGAAGCAACGGCTTGTCCTTTTTGATAGGTAGTCATAATCTTCGATTCTTCGTGTTTCACCTACTTGTTTCGCAGTTCTGGTCACTGAATCTCCTGCAAGACGCGCACCAATGATCATACTTTTTTGGAGGTTACTATGATCTGACGTTGTCAACAATTATACCACAACAGCAGTTTCACCTGTGCCTGTAGCACTACTACGTGATAGCCGACATCGTACTTCTCCCCTTTATTTCCTCATATCGCGGGTGACGTCATCCCTGTGATATGCATACGGCGCATTGCGTGTACTCCAGTGGCCATCGGTGTTTCCATTATTTTGATAAACCTCTGTAGATTGTTAGCCTCCCGTCAAGGCCATCCAGTGTGCTATTTAAAATTCACAGGTTATGGCTATTTCACACACAGAGCTTAACGTGCCACCCGATGGCCTTTTCAAGCACATCGGTGTGCTCTAGTGACCGAAGGCAGGTGAGGGACTTTGCAGGAAAAAATGTCAACACTAGCACAGCTGTGACTCGAACATGGAAACTGCAGAAAAGGATGTTGTCACTTTTGGTGACGTGTTTTAAATGGCATCGTTTGAACCTGGACTTTGTTTTTCTGGGATCACCGAAGGTGTCCGCGAAATTTCTCTCCTCACCAGGGAAGGGGGGACAGCAATGAGCAGACATAATTAGAGGTAGTGATGATATTCTCTTGAAAAGAATCTTTTATTTGGGATATAACTCCTTACACTTAGCGATTAGCTCAGTCGGTAGCATGGAAGGATCGTAATCTGTAGTACCCAAGTTCAAGGCCCAACTGCCGTAAGGATTAAAATTTATTTTCGCGACGCCCCCCCCCCCCTCCCTTCGGTATGAAAGAGGGAACATTGGCTTGGACAGTCCATGTTCCGTCTTCGAAAGGAACATTAACCTTCTGTGCGAATGAACGAACAAGTTGGATGATCTTTTTGGGAGCCCGAAAGCTGTTCAATGGATTCTATTTCCCAACCTTGTGTTGTTCAATTTGTTGTTTAACTGGATATGTTACAAGAGCCCTTTGGGGGTCCTTGTAACATATCCAGTTAAGCCATTGTGTGGTCTGCCCAGGACGCAAGGAGAAGCGTTTTTCATTAATGAACTTAGAAATGTAACTTTTAAATGTGTCATTTTCGTTGTAGAATTAGGAAAAAGAAATGAGAGAATATTTGTTACAGATTTTATAAATGATATTTGTTATAGGAATTCATATTCAAATGGGAAGTTATTAGCTTTTGGAGAAGACATTTCACTAATAATATACTGCTCATTGAAATGTAAAGTTAATAAATGATGCAAATGGAAACTTGCTAAAAATTGCAAAATGGTAATTGAAAAGTAAATTAACATTAATTTTAAAACGGAATAGTTTTACTTTAAACCAGTACATTCGTCTCAAAGCAGTACAGTCATCATAGAGAAGTAAAACAATATACAATTCGCCAAACACAGTAAACTCCCGATTTTCCGATACCCAACCAGAATTCTCATGCAACCGGCATAAATTTAGAGTCGAAAAATTTTAATTTCGTCCGGCAAATTTCAATGCACGTGATAGTTCTCCCGACTGCCACTGACGCTTGCATGTCTTTCGCGCATTGTTACATTCATGCTATGGCATTCTGTTATATGTTCCTGTTACAACGACACTAAATACTGAAGAAATTAATGAAAGTGTTTTGAATGAGGACAAATGTAAAGCTCTAGAAGAAGAAGGCGATGAAGAGGATGAACAGGTTCAAAGAGTCTCGTGGCAGACTGCTGCCGAAAGATTTGAAAATGTTATGAAATTTGTTGAGCAGGAAAGCTGCTTCATTGCCCAAACCGCAATGCATTTTCTCCTCTTGTATTCTAAATGGTTGCATCAGAAAAGGAAAACATTCAAGGTGGCAGAAAAAAGAAATTTATTTAAAAAAAAACTATTAGACCTAATTTTATGTCTTCTCCACCCTCTACATCAGTTGCTGTTCCAGAATCAAATGCTAGTTCGGTGGATGAACCTGATGAAATGACACCTGAGTATCTAGAACATAGCCGGTAACTAAACTGCAAATACGTATGCATAAGAAGTTTGTTTTTATCCTGAAATTAAAGTTTAGCTTGGTTTCAGTGCCGTCCCGTGGCCGAGTGGTTAACACGCTTGGCTACTGATCTAAGGGACCTGGGTTCGAGTCCCGGATTAGGCATGGATGTGTGTGTCGTTTTTCTGCTGAGGTCCTGCCATCCTCTCAGATCTCCTACTATGGTATATAAACTGACAGGCTCCTGTCCGACCTCTGTGGCAAGCAGCTGCTTTAGGGGGTATTTATTTTATTTTGGTTTCAGTATTCTCGGATAATATTTTTTATTTCGTTTATGGCAAGTACCGATTTTACCTTTCACATTATAGGTGAAACTTATTAAGCAGATACAGTACCAGTGTTAGCCAATGCCTCCGACATCCAAATTATAAATCTTTATGTGATGGCTTTGAATGAAGCAGTTCCCGATATGTTTGTTAAGTGCACGGATTTTGACATTCGTCAAGTGTGAAAATACGTATAAAATGCAATTCTATTTTAGGTATTTACATTTATATTTAAGGACATTATACTTCATTTTTATTATCATTGTTTTTCATTGCATTTTTATTTCGACTAAGGCTTGAAGACAAGATTTTGCCTACTGTATATTTGGTTTCTGTAAAAATATTTCTCATGCAGTCGACAGATTCATCTAACCGGAAATTCCCACTCCTCATAAATGCCGGAAAAGGAAGTTTACTGCACATAGAAAATGTTTCTCATGTGAAGCAATAAAGGAGATGAAAATTTAAAAGTGTTTCGGAGTTATTACTGACAGTAAATTAACTTGAAATGAAAATATTAATGAAGTAATAAAAGAGATTAATAGAGCAATATGTAAAGTTTATTTTATTAGGAATTTCCTTCATATTTTGACTTTGAAAATCATTCATAAAATTTAGATTAGCTAATGGTATCTTAACTATATAATAGAAAGTTTACAAAAATTAATAGGCTGTGACATTAGAAAGATGTCTGCCGGATGGTTTAGTGCAAAGCTCTGACGCCACGTCAAGGCACCATCCATGTCAGAGTGTTTTGCTCTAACCCGGAGAAAACCCCTCCACACATAGGCAGTTAGTGTAGAAGGAAAAAGAGGGTTCAAGATTCCAAAAAACATCCATTAAAGCCTCAAACAGAATTTATTTTTTGAGCGAATTTAATGGAAATGTTTTGTAGAATCTTGCATTAAATTAAAAAAATTTTCAAACTTTCTCCCATCGATAGAATCCTACTTTAAAACACCTTCTCTTCTCTGTAAGCAACTCTTCCATAGAGCTTGATTTCCCATAGAGCAGATTTTGACATTCTGTTATTCCCGATGTACTTTACCGAAAGGTCATAAATTTCGAAGGCGGATTCCCCCTGCCTGTCCCCATGTTTGGTTAGAAAATCAAGTCCCTAACTGCAATGGAACGCCTAAATATATAATACCTTTGGAAATGTGGGAAATCTGGCAACGGCAGCAGATTTAAATGCTATTTTACTTTCAAAGTTAGGGAGCAGTAAATGGCAACAATAGATTTGAGGAGCGATTATCGTTTCCCGTAGTAATAGCATGGTACATATTTTTGCCACTAGCAAGCCCCCCTTTTGTACGTTCGTCTTGATATTTGGCATTGCAATTCGGACCACACCCAGAAACATTCTCTGAAAAATTGCAGCCTCTATGTTGAATTCCCGATGTGTTATGGCTGCCACAGACATCGTCTTTTGTTATATAGATTAAAATAGGCAAATAAAATTGGGAATTTTTTTAAAATCCACGACTTTCCTATATAACAGACTTTTATTTGGTACGTAGCATATTGCTAGTAGTCTTAGAAGAACCATTTTGGCAAACATATAGAATTGAAAAACCAACAAATGATGAAAAAAATTCGAAAAAAAAATGAAAGATATTATCGGAAACCACCACTATATTTATTATACAAAATAATATAAATATATTCATTTCATTCTATGTTTGGGTTTTCTATAAGAGACATTACTAAATCACGGATATATCTCTCTATGATATATCTAAAATTTAAACAAAATAGATTTTATTCCGAATGTATCAATCGTACATTCCCTAGTGCCTCGCAAACTTTTTTACTCTGCGGCACACTGAATCTAATTTTTTTTTCGCGGCACACCTAAAAGAGAATTTTTGGTGGTTACGTAAAAAGAGGAAGTTTTTGTCGGTGCACACCAATTTCCCAGGGTCGGCTTCGGCAAAATTCCGCAGAGCGGCGCCACGTACGATTTCTCCTTAGACCTTCTTTGGGAAGGCTACTTCAACATAATATTTCTTTGCAATGTGTATCAATCTATTAGAACTGAAGAGCATCTCTGTTAATTTTGACGATATCAGTTTTCTTATCATATATTATTTTCTCTCCAAACACTCCTTAAGGAATCAGTAACTACCACTATGGTTTTTGAGCGATATTACTATCTATTAATATTTCTAGTTTCACTTTTCATGAATACAAAAACATTTATGTACAACGTTTTCTAAGAGCCGGCGGGCTCGATCTAAAGCATGTTAAAACTTGGATTCGTACCCTTACAGTATGTTGACGTTATTCAAACGCTGAATATCCCATCCCACCCTGCGAGTGCATTTCTCTCATATTTTCTCGGCCCAGCCGCACGGAAATATGCTGAGAAATGTACTTATAAGGGTTCGAAATGTAATACTGTAAATAGAAATTATGTATTTTTGTCGGACGTCAATACCACATTAGAAACTAAATATGTGTTAAATCATGATAAAAAATGCGACAAGAAATTAGTGTACTATGCTTTGCTTCCGGTGGAAATACCGCAAATTGTCAACAAAAGACCGGATATTGGATGGAAAATTGCTTGGTCGAACTTGCAAATCAAACACGTGGAGGCCCATAAACAAGACTTCCTTTGGAAACTCGCTCACGACATCCTTTTCACACGAGATAAGGCGTGGGCAAGGGGAACGTCAAGATCTGACAAATGTGCCTTTTGCTCGTGTATCGAAATTATGAAACATTTATTCTATGACTGCAAATTGGCGCAAGAATTATGGCTAAAATTTCAAACGTGGTCAGGATTGCCAGCAATGTCAGCGGACACTGTATTATTCCATCATCCGCTGGCAATCAGCAAACAAAAAAAATATGTTATGGATATCTGCCTGACCGAGTTTAAACACCAACTCTGGAGGGCCAGGCAAAGAAAATTTTGGAGAAGCAAAACAGAGAACACAGAAAAATTGCTATGGAAAACAAAATGTGAACTTCGCGATCGGTTGCAGCTGGATAAGAAGCGATTAACAGCAAAGCATGCCATGTACTTGTGGCGACCATGGGCTAAATTTGTTGGAGTGACTAAGGAGGGAATCTTATTTGTAAAATTTTAGTAATTACGTGGCAATTCCCTAATCATCATTAGATTCAATTCATTGTTCAAATCAAAAGTTTAATTCTTAACAGGTTATTTTAAAATCATTGAAACTTACTTTTAACATTTAATGAAAAAAAGTTTTTATATTCAATACTACAATTAAGGTAAATTCTAAAGTAAAATCGAATAAATAATCCTTAAATGTATTTTTCCGAACTATTGCTAAAATTTAACTGTTCAGATACTAGTTATTTCAATACAATGTTATATAAAACTAAAATTAGATATAAATGTGTAAATATTTAATGTTAGAATATATTAACCTAGTTGCAGTTGTACTTTGTATTTCAATGTATGCAGTGTTTCATTTCCAGCCTTCAGCTCTTCTTTCCCTTCTCCCTTTCTCTTCAACCCCCCCCCCCCCAAATTCCTAGTCTTTTATGCTATGGTCAGCAGTTACAAGCAGAAGGTCAAATCTCGCCATTGAAAGCCACATTACCGTAACTTTCAGCCGGACCCACCCTTAGGCTGAGCATTCCTGGGCGAGGCAGGCTGCCAACTGACCTGAGAATATCACCTTTGGCACGCAGAGCCGAGACGAGCGCTGTTGCTGCTACTGACTCCCCCTTCTCCCCTCGTCTTTTCCTTTTTTTTTTCCTCCTTTCTTTCTTCCACTTTTTTTGACTCTGATTCCTTCCTCACACAAGAAATAAATCCCTTTCCTTTAATTTATTTATCATCCGATGTCTCATGCTCATCTCTTTTTATGGATCTCCGAGATCACCCTACAAATTATTTTTCAAGAATAACTGTGGTCACAAGACCCAGTGTGACTTGAACCGAACGGGGTCCTTGTCCGGGTTTTCGGGAAGGGAAAGGGGGGCGGGAGCCTTTTTTTTTTTTATTTTATCCCTCTCCCCTCAAGGGTGCTGATTTTTTTATGTTTTTTCTTTGGTTATGGCGAAAGGTTTGTATTTGTCTTTCTCTTGAAGCCCCACACGCATCTCAATTGTGCATGCTAGGAAGGGGGATGGACGCCGTCTAATAAGACTTCGGAATATTTCTTAGCAAGCACATCCCATTCCAAACGCGTGTGGGGGCAGTGAATGCTGTGTGAAAGAGTGAAAGTTGTTTGAAAGATGTGTGTTTTTGAGGGACAGCTGGCAGAGAACATTATGTTTTGCTGAGGCTGTCTCGCTGATCACATTAAATTAGTTTAACCTTATGCCCGACAGCTGAGTGTCTGAATCTTAGTTCGACGGCACAAGGGATTAAGAAAAACTCGCTTTCGAGAATTTTTCCTAATTACAAAGAAGGAGGGAAACAAGCATAAAAATTGAAGCAACTAAATTTGGCTAATATTTAATTGAATTCCATTTATTTTTATACTATATAATGGGAAATAATTTATTTATTGCGGCGAAATTACATTTAAATTTTTATGATTACTTCAAATTCGTTATTGTTGTTATTACTGTTATGTATAATTTATTATTATTACGTTAAGGCACCATCCACTTCAGAGTGTTTTGATCTAACCTAGAGAAAACCCCTCCAGACATAGGCAGCTAGTGTGAAAGGAAAAAGAGGGCTCAAGATGCCACAAAACATCCATTAAAGCCTCAAACAGAATTTATTTTTTGTTGAGCGAATTTAATGGAAATGTTTTGTAGAATCTAGCGTTATTCATCGTTATAAACCCCGCGATAAAACATCATCTTTTCTCTCTAACCAACCCTCCCGTAGAACCTTCGCGTAATTTTGTTACAAGGAAACTGCATTGTCATCTTCTGCCATCATCTCCGTGCATCAGGACATTGTTGAAGTCATCCTCGTTGTGGACATATCCAGAATATTGCATCTGGCCTCTTAGAGACACGTATGGGACACAATGTTATATCTGGAAAAGTTCCTATGGAAAAACAATTCACAGAATACACATGCTATCAGTTATATCACATGCTATCAGAAATACACATGCTATCAGAAAGTTATTAGTTATATGACACCTAATTCTAAAGAAGACATGATCAATGGAAGAACAAAGCAGACTGTTATTCATTTAGCTAAACATTTCTATTTTAAGTAACAACTATAGCACTTAGACACCGCAACCGTCCTTTCTAAGAAGGTCCTTCAACTCTAGGATTATCACTGCTCCTTCAATTTATCACTGCTCCTTCAATAACTTATTCATTAATCTAAGTTTATCGACAGATATAAGCCATCCAGGGGATGCTCTCCTATAAATGTGATTAAAATGGGTCCAATAATTGAAAATTATTTATAAACGTACCGTAATTGTCACCCATATTCATATTCTTCCCATACTTCTGGGTCCTGATGAAGAGCTTGCAGGAACTTACGTGGAACGTGGAAAGTCGCCGTGTCCAGATTCTTTTTCTCTTGCATCTGGCTTCTAAGAGGCACGTATCGAGATAATGTTATATCTGGAAAAGAAAAGTTCGTATTAGAAAACAATTGGCCAAATGCACATATACATACACATCTCATTCTCAAACAGATCACCATATTTTGAAACTAGGTTTAGCAAGGAAAATCCAAACATGGGATTGAATGGGAAAATATTTATGAGACATACCTTTATTATCCACCATATTCACTTTCTTCTCTTCACGGGGAACTTCTCGGTCCTGATGACTCCTACCGGAACTTGAGGAGAATGTTGCCATCTGAATGGAAGGAACAGACAGGGGCGTAGCCATGGGGGGGGGGGGGGAATTTCGTAAAATTTAGGTGAGTTGGGAAATATTTTTTCAAATTTTTTTTTTGGAAAATTAAGGGGAGTTGTCAAAATCGAGGCAACTTGGTAAATCTGAGGCAGTTTGGAAAATGGAGAGAAGGCAAAATTTACAGCAGTTGGCAAAATTCGAAGCCACTTAGTAAAAACAGGTGAGTTGGCAAAATCTTAGGGAGTTGGCAAAATTTGGAGTGACTTGATAAAATCTTGGAGAGTTGGCAAAATTGGGAGTGACTTGATAAAATCTTGGGGAGTTGACAAAATTCGGAGTGACTTGGCAAAATCGTGGGAAGTTGGCAAAATTCAGGTGAGATGTAAAAATTAGTCTTTTTTCTGTAAAATTATGGCGAGTTGGCAAAATCTAGGGAGAGTTGGCAAAATTCGGAGTGACTTGGCAAAATCGTAGGGAGTTGGCAAAATTCAGGTGAGATGTGGAGATGAAATGTTTTCTTCGATTTCAGTCAACTATCCTGAATTTCACAAACCCAATCCCAATTATCACAACTCGCCCGTATTTTCCAAGTGGATTCGAATTTTGCCAACTGCTTTACATTCTCCTAAGTTTCCTCAATTTATCCAACACTCCTTCATTTCACAAAACAAATCTCAATTTTTCACAACTCGCCTATATTTTATCAAGTGCATTCGAATTTTGCCAACTACTCTAGATTTTGCCAATTCGACGTATTTTTACAGAAAATATCGCCCTTTTTACATCTTCCCTGAATTTGCCAAGCCACTTCGAATTTTATCAACTCTCCTTAATCCCCGAATTTTATCAACTCTTCTTGTGCAATTGCACAAGAAAGGCACAATTTTCACAATTCCCCTGTATTTTACCAAGTGACTTCGAATTTTGCCAACTCTCCCTTTTTCCAACTCTCCTTAATTTCACAAAACCAATCCCCATTTTTACAACTCACCTGTACTTTACCAAATGGTTTCCAGTTTTGCCAACTTCCCTAGATTATGCAAAGTTTTCTCGATTATGTCAACTGTCCTTAATTTCACAAAAACAATCCCAATTTTCACAAATCGCCTGTATTTTACCAAGTGGATTGAATTTTGTCAACTCCCCAAGATTTTACAACTCTCCTAGATATTGCGAAGCTGCCTCGATTTTGCCAACACGCTATAATTTTACAGAAAAAAATCTTAATTTTTACATCTCACCTGAATTTTGTCAACTCTCCACGATTTTGCCAAGTCACTCCGAATTTTACCAACTGCCCCTAGTTTTTGCCAACTCCCTAAGTTTTGCCAACTCTCCTAGATTTTGCCAACTCGCCATAATTTTACAGAAAAAAATCTTAATTTTTACATCTCACCTGAATTTTGGCAACTCTCCCCGGTTTTGCCAAGTCACTCCGAAATTTTGTCAACTCCCCAAGATTTTGTCAAGTCACTCTGAATTTTGTCAACTCCCCAAGATTTTGTCAAGTCACTCCGAATTTTACCAACTCCCCGAGATTTTACCAAGTCACTCCGAATTTTGTCAACTCCCCAAGATTTTGCCAAGTTGTCCCGATTTTGGCAACTCTCCAAGATTTTATCAAGTCATTCCGAATTTTGCCAACTCCCTAAGATTTTGTCAACTCACCTGTTTTTACTATGTGGCTTCGAATTTTGCCAACTGCTCTAAATTTTGCCAACTGCTCTAAATTTTGCCGTCTCTCCATTTTCGAAACTGCCTCAGATTTACCAAGTTGCCTCGATTTTGACAACTCCCCTTAATTTTCCAAAAAAAAAAAATGGGGAGTTTGAAAGTTTGAAGTGATTTGGTAAATTTAGGAGAGATGTAAAGATTGGGATTAGTTTCGTGAAATTAAGGAGATTTGATCAAATCAAGGTAAAAATTCATGCTGATTTGCTGCAATTCAGACGTTCAGACGAGATGTAAATATTGGAAGTATTTCTAGAAATTATGGCTAGTTGGCAAAATTGGAAGTCAAATGGCAAAATGTAGGAGAGGCTTAAAAATTGGCTTCCCCCCACGACACGAAAATCTAAACAAGTTTGCTCAGTTGGCAAATTTTGGACTTCTCCCCCCCCCCACAACCATATTCCTTCGCTACCCCCCTGGGAAGAGATACAAAACATTAAAAGACTAGCAGATTTAGTCGACATTTTTTCGGACAAAATTAGGTTTTCCACTTTTATGCAAAAAAAATTAAATTACATATGATATATGTAAATGATTTTACTGTTCGAAAATGAACAAAATCAGAAGTTCTTATTAATAATAAAAATAAAGCAATTAAAGTATTAGAAAGTATGGTCAACTATTATTTATTGTTTTTAATTGATGCTAAATGGACCAAGTTAATGCAGGAAGGAAAACCAACAAACAAAATATTTTCTCCAAAGAGATTTTACGCTTATAATGATGAGAGGCGAAAAAAATCTATTTAATAGAAAAGGGTGACGGCAATTATAAAAGTGTAATGGAAACTATATTTTAAAATATCATCATTTTGAATTTAGATATATTCGCCAAAATTTTTAAGAAAACGTTTTCTTTATATTCGAGTAAATTTTGCACACAATAGGCTAAATGGCAGTTACTTAGCTTTAAAGGAGACTATGAAACTGACTGCCCATAGGAAAATTTAGTTTCAATAATTTAGTTTAAAAAAATTTATTTTTATCGATAATGATAAATTTAGCCCGTGGCCAAGTGGTAAGAGCACTTGGCTTCTGATCTACGGGCCTGGGTCGAGCCCCGGGTAAGTTGTCGTGTTGTTTTCTGCTGAGGTCCTGCCATCCTCTCAGATCTTCTACTGTGGCATATAAACTGACAGCCTCCTGTCAGACCTCTGTGGCAAGCAGCTGCTTGAGGGGGGTATTTTATACAACTAGGTAATAAAGGTTACATGTCTACGGAATTTGGGTAATAAAGTAACAATGTCTACGGAATCTGGCAGCAGGCGTAAAGCGTTATTTTTACGTAAAACATTCCGCAAAATGTCTCACGTCACGTGACGTTGCATAATCTTTAACAAAGGATATTGTTAGCACTGATCGGAACAATTAGACCTACATTCAAAGCAATTTTAACAAAGGGTAAATTACACTTTTTATGCTCTGATTTGCATCAAGCAGGGCGATTCCTGGTGGGAGAATGTTATCCAGGGTAACAGAGGTAAAAAAATTATTAAACTTATTTACATAACATGCATATTTCGAGAAATTTTTTAAAGTCTGTTAAATAGGGGACGGGGGTGGCTCAGTCGGTAGCGCCCCAGGCTCGTAATCTGTAGTTCCCAGGTTCGAGTCCCAGCTGGATCAGCGTCGAGATATATCTCCGCAAAAATTCCCCGCCCTGCCCACGGTCAGTAGAGGACACCGATGGGCTTGGAAAGGCCGCCGTCCGTCGGCTGGGACGTTAAGCCGTGGCCCCGTGTGCGAGAGAGCCATACCCTGTGCACGTTAAAGAACACGCTGGATGGCCTTGACGGGAGGCTACCATCTGTCTCCCAACAGCTGTTCCAGTGGGTCCCCTCCCCCAACCTTCTCTGAGCCTTCGGGGTCCTTGTGACCTGGCCATTTAGCCCATGGTGTGCAAAAAAGTGCCGCTCAGAGGTAAAACAACCCAACCCAACCCTGTTAAATAGAGGAGAAAATTTTATACTGCGTTGGAAATCCCATCTCTTACCCCCCCCCCCCCCCCTACATTTTTCCGGTTCGATTGTGTTTCCTCTCTCCACATACGCTTTCCTTCGATTTTTATTTTTATTTATTTATTTTAGATCTGGGCCTGGCATTAGGCATAACGATTCTTTTCTATTTCGCACTTAATTGGAATTTCAACCAATACACAGCGAAGAGACAAATAGGGTGCCACATTAATTTTCCCTTCAAGAAAGAATGACGCGGAATTCAGATTTGCGAGTCGTATAATTACAAGCGTAAAATCTCTTTGGAGAAAATATTTTGTTTGTTGGTTGTCCTTCCTGCATTAACTTGGTCCATTTAGTATCAATTAAAAACAATAAATTAACCATACTTTCTAATACTTTAATTGCTTTATTCTTATTATTAATAAGAACTTCTGATTTTGTTCATTTTCGAACAGTAAAATCATTTACATATATCATATGCAGTTTAATTTTTTTTGCATAAAAGTGGAAAATCTAATTTTGTCCGAAAAAATGTCGACTAAATCTGCTAGTCTTTTAATGTTTTGTGTTCCTAAGGATTTTACCAGAGCTATTATTATCCCTATTTTCAAAAAAGGTGATTACAGTTCTCAAAAGACCAAACATACAAGACAAAAAGTTTCATTTTGCACACCGAGGAAATGCCATTTTTTTTAAACACCACGACCTCCGACTTCTCAGAAGTAGCACGTCGTGGAGAAAAAGAAAAACCCAATTCCGATTTGCAATGGGAGGTCAGGCACGGAACTGTCGAATGCTGAGAACTGATGCCGATAGCAAGAATCCGATATCATGCGAAATACAGCACAAAGAAATTGTACACATGGCCAGCTGCCGAAATTGGGCAAGGAAACATTCCCCCCCCCAAAAAAAATAACTACGAACTCTTCCAAAACAGTTAAAAAATTATATTATCTTTTGATACGTCACTAATCGGTGGGTCTCGTGCGAACATGACCTAATATTTAGATCAACGTGTACTGACAGACGACTTTCATATATTCACATTGTAACACAAAATCGATTCTAGCGCTCCTACCGAGCATTCGCCCAACTACCGCTGTTTCAAGAGTTTTTTTACACCCTTAATGACGCCACACATCTTCCCCGCATGCAAAATAAAAATCTTTGTTTTGATCCAAAAATTCAATGCATAAAAATTCATTGTGCGGTAAGTTTCTTTGTTCCAAATAATTGTGAACAGTTTTATTAATCTACTATGTATTTGAGGAAGTTTGTCTTTCACTTAAACTGAATACACAACATGCATATGCATATAATATTCTAATAAAAAGGCTTCTAACACAAAAAGTACGCCTTAACGATAATGCCAACTCCCATTTGTGTATAACAATTGCAAGATGTATTAATAACTGAAAGCAACCAGTTACGTATACTGATCGACTGGAATTTGAAACAACGTTAATGTGCAATTAAGTGCAATGAAAATTTGACTGTAGAGTATCAAGAGACATTCCACTAACAGCAATGACCTCCTTTTTTTCCAACCAGTATACATATTTAGACCCCTTTTTTTCAATGAGGTTAGGCAAAAGAGTCTGCAACCGCCTTTAAGCAGCATATTGTGCAGAGAGAGACTCCGCTGGTTTGGCCACGTTGCCTGAATGATTATAGATTGGCGAATAGGATTATGAACAGTGTGATTAAAGGCCTCAGAAGGAGGGGGAGACCTAGGACGCGGTGGGCAGACAATGTCAAACAGGACCTTGTTAGAATTGGTGTGCAGTGGCCGGATGCAGCAGATGTAGCTCAGGACAGATATGCTTGGAGAATTAAACTGCACGGTCTGGTTGGACCTCCGTAGCCCATGGCTACTTGAAGATGATGATGATACATATTTAGATTAAGGCACTTGGGAAAACACTTTAATCTGAACTAAGTGAAATTTACACTTGTTTTTTATATAATTGATGAGGAAATTAAAGACAGATATGATGCAAGTTTCTCTGTGATGAATTGGGATCTGAGTGTTTTTAAATTAAATTAGAAGTGGTAGAAATAGATTAAATAGGAAAGACTATGACAGTAAGGAATACTTTTCCTATGAACGTTATTGTTGATGCAATAGGAGCACACACATGAGACAGGGAAGAAATTTTCATGTAGGATGAGCTAATCTTTGCTCTTTTTATTTCTTCGATATATTTTGTGTCCAAAACTTTCCAGTTCACAGACAATACGAGTGACAATTCAAAACAAAAGAGGCATTTTTTTTCCATTTCTGAAATAAATTAAACAGACGCCTTTTTTATTTCTTTCATTCTGTTTTTGCGTTTGGACTTTCCCGATTTTTTCATTGGCTCGATCTCGTTCACCAGATTCTTGGAGATGCGCAAATGTTTTCCAATGGATCTGGTGATGATGGTGGAAGAGATGTTGCCATAGATACCCTTGATGATGTTCATCAGTTCGGGATGATCAGCTATGTTATCAGTCAAATTGTCCTCAAATCAATATTTGAGCTTATTGTATTTAAATATGTAAAGAGCAATTAATAGTTTAAAACTAAGTAATAAATATACTGTCTAAAAGGGTTTAAAATATTTTTTGCTGAGTGAAATTAAATGCTTTTTAAGAAGATAAAAATATGTTAATTGGTCAGAATTGAAAATTAAATTACTTTTGATTAAGTACCGGAATTCTTCTTAGAACTCTTTGAAAGCGGGTCACAGGTCGTGTTTATGTCATATATAAAATTATATATAAATAATATATTATACTATGGGTAACCGGGAAAAGGTCAATCAGTTTGTCATCGAGGCCCCTGCCACCAAATTTGCTTTCATTATGCAGAGACCGTGCTTGGAAATAAAAACGGAGGTCCCATCACTAACTCTCCGCAAAATTCCCCGCCCTGCCCACGGTCAGTAGAGTCACCGATGGACTTGGAAAGGCCGGCGTCCGTCGGATGGGACGTTAAGCCGTGGCCCCGTATGCGGGAGAGCCATATCCTGTGAACTTTAAAGAACACCCTGGATGGCCTTGACGGGAGGCTACCATCTGTCTCCCAATAGCTGTTCCAGTGGGTCCCCTTCCCCAACCTTCTCTGAGCCTTCGGGGTCCTTGTGACCTGGCCATTTAGCCCATGGTGTGCAAAAAAAGTGCCGCTCAGAGGTAAAACAACCCAACCCAACCCATCACTAACCAAGTCAAAGAGAAAAAGAATGATTAGAAATAAAATTGAACACAAACAGAGAATGGACTTCTTACCTCGTAAACAATTGCAGAAGTGTAGAGTATGTTGATGTTGAGGTAAAGGCCTGCACGAGCCTTCCTAAATGGCCGAGGTGTGAGGGGACACGAGCCTTCCTAAATGGCCGAGGTGTGAGGGGACACGAGCCTTCTGAAATGGCCGAGGTGCGAGGGGACCTTTCGATGGAAAGATGTTAGAGCAAGAAGTCGTCACTCGAAGGAAGCTAGCACCCGACAATCTCAATAGTTCTTTTTTTTTAGCGGGCGAAAATCAAACGGTTTCAACAATGAATTCTTCCATTTGTTTTGGAATTGTTTGGAAACAATCCACAACCGAATTTATTTTGTTAACAATATTATTTTGTTAGATGTTTTTTTGTGTGTGTGTTACGTATTTGACTGAGAATAAAAGAATGAAGATCATTTAGAAAAGTTTTTTATTTCGTTATATTTTAAACTCATTCCTAATCTTGTTACAAAAAATAAAAATGATTTTCAAAGTTATGCTTGGCCACTTATAATTTCGTGTGCTGGTTGGTGTAGCATCCAGCTCTAAAATTAGAAGTAATTCTGATCACTATACTCGGTCTCACTTCAGAGCAACTTCATAGAGCACTTCATAGGAACAGACCTATGTAACGCCTGTGTGGAATCAAATTGAGCGCTCAGTACGTTTTTAATAAACTTTAATGAGAAAATGTGATGGAAAATAAATGAAAGATTTCAATCAAATGTATCATTGCCTTGATTTTCAAAATATTCATCCGGTGTTTAAAGAGTTGCAGATCTTGAACTATTTATCTTTGCCTAAGAACAATGTTACTACTTACATCAATTTCAATCAAATAATTAACTTGAAATGTTAATTCAAACAGTTAAAACAAAACCGATAACCGTTATAATAATCTTAATTAAAAAATATGAGCGCATTTTTTTGCAGTTTTTAAAATAATTTGGCAGTCCCGTAGCCGAGTAGGTAGTCAAAGGGACCTGGGTTCGATCCCAGGTCCCTTTGACTACCTACTCGGCTACGGGACTGCCAAATTATTTCACAAACTACTGTATATGCTGCAAACTTTTTGCCACATAATATTTTATGCATTTACGCTACATTATGTTCACAATAAGTTCACGAGCTAGCTAAAACAAATTATAAGAACAAAAAAGATTTGCTAAGTCTATAAATATTACTTCATCATAATTCCAAAGGCTTCAGGGGATGCATCCGTTATGAGAATTTCGGATTCGTCCTTCCATTCGCTGTAGAACATTTCAGCAAATACTGGACTTCTGATGGCAAGTAAGAGCTTGTGAGCGTGGATTCTCTCTGCTTCATTTTCATGATAAAAAATAAGATGACGTCACTAAAATCTCACCTCCCCAGGAGATTGCGAATGCGATGCGTCAATTGTTTTCTTGTCTTGCTGTCTGTCATGTTTCTGGTTTCTTGCTAAACAATAATTAATAAAAGTTACTAAAGATAACTTTGCTACAAACTAAACGTACTATCTCTATGGCAAGCAGCTCTTTATGGGGTATTCATTTATTTAGTTTTTTAAAAAAAATTTGAATTTTTGCTTATGTCGAAAGATGTGTTTTGAGAGCCAACCAAGGGTTAAATGTTTAAATTTCAAGAACATTTAAATACCGAACCAACATTGATAATCGAGTTAACATAGGACTGGTATGTTTTACTTTGGAGTGGGCATTTTCTGGCATGCATTGGGCTAAATAAATAGATCAACAGGCTGGGTTGTTTTTCCTCTGAGCGGCACTTTTTTGCCCACCATGGGCTAAATGGCCAGGTCACATGGACCCCGAAGGCTCAGAGAAGGTTGGGGGGAGGGGACCCACTGGAACAGCTGTTGGGAGACAGATGGTAGCCTCCCGTCAAGGCCATCCAGCGTGTTCTTTAACGTGCACAGGGTATGTCTCTCCCGCACACGGGGCCACGGCTTAACGTCCCATCCGACGGACGGCGGCCTTTCCAAGCCCATCGGTGTCCCCTACTGAACGTGGGCAGGGAATTTTGCGGAGATAAATCTCAACGCTGACCCAGCTGGGACTCGAACCTGGGAACTACAGATTACGAGCCTGGCGCGCTACCGACTGAGCCACCCCCGCCCCATATCAACAGGTTGAATGTTCAGCTATTTAATGAATAGTTGTTAGGAGGTAGATGGAAGCCATCCCATTTTGGGTTGGAATTACATTTTGAAGGAATTACTTTCCTACACACGAGGCCATTTTTTAATTTCTCATTTAACAGACTGTATACTCTCTAACCCATTAATGTCCCCTTTTTCAATAAGAGCAGTACAATCAAAAGCGAAAATTGGTGCATAAGGTGTAATGAACCGGGGCCCCATGGTGATGGAGGGTCCCTCATTTTATACTGATAGGGGTTCACCTGAATATTTCCACCGGTTTGATCTAGTTTCGCTCGTGAGAGAGAATCTTAACCCAGGCAGAGTGGATCCTCCAATCTGAGAACATTAATATACGAGAACACAACTGATTAATCTCCGTCACAGATTTAGATATGATTAAGAAGCTGATGAACCCGGAATCTGTTTGATAATTAACACCAGTCTTATTAATAAAGTTGCTTCCCAGCAGGGTTGGCCCTAGATTTGGGTTGGGTTGTTTTACCTCTGAGCGGCACTTTTTTGCACACCATGGGCTAAATGGCCAGGTCACATGGAACCCGAAGGCTCAGAGAAGGTTGGGGGAGGGGACCCACTGGAACAGCTGTTGGGAGACAAGTGGTAGCCTCCCGTCAAGGCCATCCAGCGTGTTCTTTAACATGCACAGGGTATGTCTCTCCCGCACACGGGGCCACGACTTAACGTCCCATCCGACGGACGGCGACCTTTCCAAGCCCATCGGTGTCCCCTACTGACCGTGGGCAGGGAATTTTGCGGAGATAAATCTCAACGCTGACCCAGCTGGGACTCGAACCTGGGAACTACAGATTACGAGCCTGGCGCGCTACCGACTGAGCCACCCCCGCCCCATGGCCCTAGAAGAGCTGCTGCAACTGATACATTTAGGCGAACAATGCAATCGGCTCCCCCAGTCCCAAAGGCAGATCCAGTGAGCGGTTTAACTGGGAAACATTTTGCTCCCTTTTTTTACCTATTAATATTTTCAAGCGGTTTTCTTCAATAGAGGTTTCGTTATCGGTTTGTCCGTCTGTCCAACTAATGTTTCTGAGATGAGAAAAAAAATAAGGAGGCTATTTTTTAAACCTGGTTTTTCTTTCGAATTTGCCATCCCATTTAACTTGGCGCCCTAGGCGACCTTCTAGTTCGATTATATGGATGGTTGATTTGTGTACAGTCGCTCAAAAAAGTATTCGAACACTTACTGTCACGTGACACGAAGGTTACCAGATCACTAATTTCATTCTAGTTATTTTAGTTATGACAGAATTTTCTAGTCTTCGCAATGGATAATTAAAAACTAATAAAAACCTTCATATATCTGTTACAGTCTTCTAGAGAAAAGCGTTAATTCTAGACCCATTTATTAAATCTATGCATAATCCAAATGAATATGATTATGAAAAACCATTCGGATAACACGCAGACCTGGATGATGACTTGATTATTTCAGAATTTGCTACCTCTTTATTAGAGCCTCCACCTAGAAACCTGGATATTCTTAAATTTCGATTGATGTTAGAGGGCTAGAGGCCGATATCCTCAAATAAGGAAGGTGACCTTAACACTGCTTGGTATCCGACAGAGTAAATTTAATCATCTGCAATCGCCAGACAGAAGTAACACTGGCAATAACATGTCAATAATAAAATTATTACCTAATATCTGAAAATTCGGATAATTTTTATTACCTATTTGTAGTTATTAACAAACTTTACTCACATCTTTCTGAGCTTGATTATCATGCATCAAATTCATCGGACATATTTCCATTTATGTTAGGTTGTTTTACCTCTGAGTGGCACTTTTTTGCACACCATGGGCTAAATGGCCAGGTCACAAGGACCCCGAAGGTTCAGAGAAGGTTGGGGAGGGGACCCACTGGAACAGCTGTTGGGAGACAGATGGTAGCCTCCCGTGAAGGCCATCAAGTGTGTTCTTTAACGTGCACAGGTATGGCTCTCCCACACACGGAGCCACGCCTTAACGTCCCATCCGACGGCCTTTCCAAGCCCATCGGTGTCCCCTACTGACCGTGGGCAGGGCAGGGAATTTTGCGGAGATAAATCTCAACGCTGACCCAGCTGGGACTCGAACCTGGGAACTACAGATTACGAGCCTGGCGCGCTACCGACTGAGCCACCCCCGCCCCATGGCCCTAGAAGAGCTGCTGCAACTGATACATTTAGGCGAACAATGCAATCGGCTCCCCCAGTCCCAAAGGCAGATCCAGTGAGCGGTTTAACTGGGAAACATTTTGCTCCCTTTTTTTACCTATTAATATTTTCAAGCGGTTTTCTTCAATAGAGGTTTCGTTATCGGTTTGTCCGTCTGTCCAACTAATGTTTCTGAGATGAGAAAAAAAATAAGGAGGCTATTTTTTAAACCTGGTTTTTCTTTCGAATTTGCCATCCCATTTAACTTGGCGCCCTAGGCGACCTTCTAGTTCGATTATATGGATGGTTGATTTGTGTACAGTCGCTCAAAAAAGTATTCGAACACTTACTGTCACGTGACACGAAGGTTACCAGATCACTAATTTCATTCTAGTTATTTTAGTTATGACAGAATTTTCTAGTCTTCGCAATGGATAATTAAAAACTAATAAAAACCTTCATATATCTGTTACAGTCTTCTAGAGAAAAGCGTTAATTCTAGACCCATTTATTAAATCTATGCATAATCCAAATGAATATGATTATGAAAAACCATTCGGATAACACGCAGACCTGGATGATGACTTGATTATTTCAGAATTTGCTACCTCTTTATTAGAGCCTCCACCTAGAAACCTGGATATTCTTAAATTTCGATTGATGTTAGAGGGCTAGAGGCCGATATCCTCAAATAAGGAAGGTGACCTTAACACTGCTTGGTATCCGACAGAGTAAATTTAATCATCTGCAATCGCCAGACAGAAGTAACACTGGCAATAACATGTCAATAATAAAATTATTACCTAATATCTGAAAATTCGGATAATTTTTATTACCTATTTGTAGTTATTAACAAACTTTACTCACATCTTTCTGAGCTTGATTATCATGCATCAAATTCATCGGACATATTTCCATTTATGTTAGGTTGTTTTACCTCTGAGTGGCACTTTTTTGCACACCATGGGCTAAATGGCCAGGTCACAAGGACCCCGAAGGTTCAGAGAAGGTTGGGGAGGGGACCCACTGGAACAGCTGTTGGGAGACAGATGGTAGCCTCCCGTGAAGGCCATCAAGTGTGTTCTTTAACGTGCACAGAATATGGCTCTTCCGCACATGGGGCCACGGCTCAACGTCCCATCCGACGGACGACGGCCTTTCTAAGCCCATCGGTGTTCCCTACTGACCGTGGGCAGGGCGGAGAATTTTTCGCTTATGAATTATCTCCATTCCACAATTATTAATCACTGAAACAAGAAGCGAGAATAACATCAAATGAAGAGAACGACGACGAAAAATGAAGTCACTCGCTTGAAAATGGCGGAATGGTGAATAAAGCGCAAACAAAAGGCCCGTGATGGGGGTAAAAAAGGACGACGTCATGAAAAGAATATCTGTATAGAAATGATAGTAAAGAGTGGGAGAAAAGAAACGAGGCAGACAAAAAGCAGAGCATGTAAAGACAGACTTTTCATTGCCTTTGCTCTGCAGCATCTCCGAATCAATTCATCACCGTCTCGTTAGCCAGTCATGCTGTATATCGCGGAGTCCGTGCCCAGTGGACCTGGCCACTTCAGGAGGCGCTGGTGACACTCCACCTTCCTGGATTCTAGTCTCTGGATGCTGAATGAATAGAAAGGCTTAATGTTGCTGCCGGAGGGTGCTTCTGTTTGCTCCCTCTCTTGACTTGATGCAGCAGCACCCCATCGCAGACTCTCGATGTCTGCCACTCCCGATGCTCTTTTGTCTGCTGATGGTGCCACCAACTGAATGAGATTGCCGCATTCTGCGATGCTGTTTATCGTCATCAAATGTCCCTGTTATGTGATGTTGAGGTGTTTACTGTTTCTGACTCTAATTCAGTTCAATTAATTAATCAAGTGTTTCGGTTGCATCTCTTTGTCATTGCGATGTGTACGTAGATGATAAATTGAGCTTTAGAGAAACAACAAAAAATGAAAGAGGATGATCAAAGTATTCGCAATCCTATTTTTAGATAAAAGTCAGAAAATCATGACACTAAACAAATGATTTTTAGTCTCATGTATTTATATTTCGCTATAGATATATGCAGGTGCATATTCCGGGGGAGGAATTTCATTAATTATTAAATTCTTAGATTGGGCCGCCCCCCCCCCCCCAACCCATAAACCTTTGAAAGCTCAAAATTAGCAAAACGATAAAAACTATTCTCAGGTGCGGTTCAAGGGTTTGAGGGAAACACCACGTTAAACGAAATTCATCAAAAGGGTTGGGTTGGGTCGTTTTACCTCTGAGAGGCATTTTTTGCACACCATGGGCTAAATGGCCAGGTCAAATGGACCCCGAAGGCTCAGAGAAGGTTGGAGGAGGGGACCCACTGGAACAGCTGTTGGGAGACAGATGGTAGCCTCCAGTCAAGGCCATCCAGCGTGCACAGGGTATGGCTCTCCCGCACAAAGAGCCACGGTTTAACGTCCCATCCGACTGACGGCGGCCTTTCCAAACCCATCGGTGTCCCCTACTGACCGTGGGTAGGGCGGGGAGTTTTGCGGAGTCAGCGAAAGGGATATATATCGGAAGATATAGTAGAACAATCTTTTACGCATTTTTCAAGGGAAACAAAGTTTGGAGGCAAAATTCTTCATAGCCTGTGAGACTCCCCGCAAGGACATATCCAGAGGGAGGGTCCAGTAGGTCCAGAGGGAGGGTCAAGTAGGTCCAGACACCCGAAATCCCATCGTCTTGTTAGAACTCTCAAATTTGTCTACCTGCTTTGAAATCAGAAACAAAAATAACTAAACCGATTCTTAGACAGTGTTAGATTTCCTCACGTAGTGAAACACCCTATCTTTGTCGAAAAACTTGTGTTTGCATCTAACCACCTTCACACACTTATGAGCTTCTTCAAACGTACCGGGGGACCAGGAACTCTGAAAAGAGCGTGAGATAGCGCCTTGGAATAACCGCCGAGAGAGCTTACGTTTCTTACGTTACGTTTTATCGGTTGCTGAAGTCAGAGAATGCAAAGTTAGGTCTAGCGGATCGATTCTGGGACCCAACTTTTCATGGAAATACTGAAAATATTGTTGTTTTCTTATAAACAGTCTGTTTTCAGATTTTAAATTTTCAAACTTCTGTGGTTCTTTACTGATGTTTTCTATATGCAAAGTATTTTGTGATATTCATCCATCCGTGTGTACGCAATGGACCGTGATTTACTAGCGTGGGACCTTAATATTTTATGGTTTTTCCTGTATTACTCCTTCCGCTAAAGAGTGACTTTTATCAGTCACTCCTTAGATGGCACTTGTAAATAGTCGTTTTTTCTATCTTACACTATTTGCGCTGTAATTTGCTGTTTTGAAGCGATTTTTACAGCCATCCCACTGCATTTTTACACTTTCTCTCTGGTCACAGTATGTTTTACAGTTATTGTGCCTTCTACTTCCAAAGAATTGTGAAAATATTCACCTATCCAGTGAAATGTGTGCGAATTTACAGGTATTCCAACACCCTTTACATTTTCTAATTTTCGTTTATGCATGTAATTTGATTAAACGACCTAGTCACATGCTGTATCGTGGGTAAAGTACTGTCCATTTCAGGCTATTGTGAGATTTTCGTCATAAGCAGATATATGGAATCAGATCTGACTCAGATGATATTTGCGATTTATCTACTTTGGTCGTATGGTTTATTAGAAAGATGTATTAGTGTTTGAACTTTAATTATCTAAAAAGACTGCTATGAAACTATATAGGGGTGCAATTTCTATTTTTGCCTCTGGCACAAATATAGCTAGTTACGGCTCTGCTTCGCCCCCTCACAGTATGGGGTGTCTGTGGTGGAGGGGACAGGTGTACCCATTTGACAGAGCTCCAGACTCAAAATTTTATTTTTCCAATTTCTACTCCCCAATGCAATTGCATTCAGATTTTCTTCCGTTAACCTCCGTGAGAAGGGGGTCACCATTGGGCTTCTGAAGATTGCCGTTCGTCAGATGGGACATTAAGCTGTGGGTAAAAACGCCATACCCTATGTAAGTAAAAGAATGCACTGAATTTTCGTAATAGCGGTTAATAGCGGTCTCCTAATAACTGCCCAATATAGCTGCCCCCTATATAGTTTCATAGCAGTCTTTTTCTGAGCCTCCTCATCTTGTATTTTTCTGCGACCCCTCATATTGCTTTTTTATGCGCCCCTCATCTTTTGCGCCCGAGGCTAGTGCTTTACTTGCCTCACCGTTGTTACGGCCCTGGTAGTTCTGGGGAGGACTGAAAGGGACCATATTGATTTTCATGTACCCTTCACATACTTTGGAATAATACTTTTTGAAAGATCGCTTCCAAGATGAGAAAAACCATACCATACCTGTTGTGTGCAGCTTAGAGGTTAAACCTAAGTCTTAACCCCCCCCCCCCCCCCCAGTGCTGAGTAAAATAAAATAACTTTGTCTCTTTACTATTTACTTGGTTCCTATAATCAGAGGTACACGAATTTGCACATCGAAAGGAAAGCATATTCGTAGGTAAAGTAAAATTTTAGTGTAAAGTGTTTTATTGAAGATAAATTAGTCATCATAACACGTGACTCTTTAATTCTATATTTTCAACATAATTCACTCAATATTTAAAGGGTTATAGAAATTTAAATATTTAACAAGCTCATTGTATCAGAAATCCATTCCAGAAGTACTTTAAAACTCTATAATAATTTTATATAGGTGTGATCTAGAAAAAAAATATGGGAAGAGCAATTAACTAGATCGAAAAGGAAAAGAAATAAAAGATGGAAAATAACTGAATTGGTGTTTCAGTATAAAATTGCCACTCCGTTGCAGTGGTCTTAAAATTCTTTTGAAAAATCGTGTTGCGTATTTGTTTCATATTATTTTCATCTCCAATCCGATTACTAACATTCTGAAGATGAGGGAAAGAGAGACATGCCCTCCCCTCCAGCCCAATAATAAATGAAAATGAATGAAAAATAATATGAAACAAATATGTAACCAATTTTATCAAATAATTGTTTATTTTGGAAGTTTGTATAAATAATTATTGCTCTGTTAGTAAAGATTATATAAGTTCCTTACGCATTGCTTCTGTTAAATATTCCAGCATATGCAACTCCTTAAATAATAAGAGAATATTATTGAAATTTAAGAATTAGCTCCACTAAATGTAGATCTTCATTTTTTTTTTGTTGTAGTAACATTTTACTATAAAGTCTTATATTTTAAGTTAGAAAGCTTCAAAAGTTAGCATTCCGTTAATAAAATGCGGAAATTCTTTTATATTGTTGTCTAAGCATTATACATATACGTATGATCATCAGACCAGTGATTCTTTATGCTTCACCCATATGGGCGAATACTACACCCATCAATATTCGTAAGATTCAGGTCTTACAGAACAAGATTTTGAGAACTGCGGACGATGCCCCCTGGTTTGTCACTAACAGACAACTCCATAAAGACCTGGGCATAGACCATATATATACACACATATAAAACGCACCTCAAAAAGATTTTTTAAGGCTTTAAACAATAATCCCAATGAGATTATTTCTTCTCTGATTCTTGACGATCATACTGTTTTGAACAAGTACAAGAGCCTAAAACGGTAGCGTTCTCTGAGGAGACCTACCCGTTTTAGGTTTCTTATACAATTTTACTGCTATTTTTAGCTTTTCTTATGTTTGCCCTTAGGGGTCCACCTAAGGGGGGTTTACTTATATATTTTGTTATTACTCATGCCAAATAGGCATGATGGAGATGCTTAGGGGTAAAATTATTACCCGGTACATCGAATATGATTATACGATCTACGATCAACATATACGTAGGTACTGAACAGAAAAAACGTATTTGAATATGGAGTCATATTCAGATATCAGTAACTTTTTAAGTAATATTAATATGGACAAAATATAAAGGAATTAAGTTATACTTGAGGTCTCTATCAAATCTCTTTAAATGTTGAATTATTCACAAATAATTGTTCAGTATCCAAATAATTTTGTAAGCTGGAAAATGTACTCAATTGAAACCTGAAAAATTAATTCAACATATTAAAATGAAAAAGAAACATTCTGTAAACTTCAATAAAATGTATATTTTAGTAGTATATGTAATGATTGAACGGTATATAAATTTTGAATGAATTTTGGTTAACAAGGCAAGTAATGTTAAATATTCCAGATTATGTAACTCATTAAATATTAAAAATATCAAAAGTAGGTATTTAGGCAGACCGCAGTCAGATCTTCAAATGTGATTGCCAATAATCACATTTTTCCATAAAAATCTCTTTTAAGAAATTGTAGAGTTGTGAATTTGATTCCCTCTTCGTCAAACAGCCGTCCCATGGCCGAGTGGTTAGCGCGCTTGGCTACTGATCTAAAGGACCTGGGTTCGAGCCCCGGGAAAGGCATGGATGTATGTGTCGTTTTTCTGCTGAGGTCCTGCCATCCTCTCAGATCTTTGGCATATAAACTGACAGGCTCCTGTCAGACCTCTGTGGCAAGCAGCTGCTTGAGGGGGTATTTATTATTTTTTACTTATTTCATCAAACATTTAACTATTTCAACTGTTTCTATTTTCTGTTGAGAACCTATCAAAGCATTATTATATTATTCAATAATAAAGAGTGTTTTATTTTTTTTGGTGGCGATAAACCGAATGGATCAAAGTACTCGACGTAAGATAACTTCGCATCATTGAAATAAGCTACCCAATGAGTCCCTGAACCACGGGAAACGTCAAAGTTCACTACACCATTTTCGTTCTTGAATATGTTTGTTAGCAAAGAATCGATAGAGAATACACCACGGAATCCTTTTTCGTTTTTCATTATATTTTCGATATCTAAGTAACTTAATGTCTCTTTTATTTTTAAATCCCTGAGCTATTTGTTTTCCTGGAATGTACAAACATTTTCCCTTTCTTTTGTTTTTAGATAAGCCAGCTGCGCTTTGCTTTCCGGGAATGTGTAACCCTTTTCCAAGAACTCTTTGTGCAAGCTTAGTATCTGCATATCCGCAGCTCCAACTGCAGCTGCTTTTCCCAATACTAAGAGTGCAGGTATTAAGAACGGCAGAAATCCACCTAGCTGTGTTTTACTGAATCTAAGTCGAACTGGCGTTTTAGATTTTTTCAGTTTAATAATTTGTCTCTTTGTCAGTTTCAAAGTATCGTTACCTTTCTTTTGTGGATCATTGTTTGAAATTATAGGATTCTTATTTACAAATGCACTCTTCAATTTTTGCTTTTGCCCAGGCGTTAAACTAGTTAGATAACTGTGATACATTATATTTTATTTTATAAGTATCATGTACTTATATTTTATTTATAAAAATTAAGCATGTATTGTGTATTGTAAAACGAAAACTTTAACGGATAACGTTGAACATGTCACATCAAAGAATAAAAGAGTGATGATGAGAGGTAGATGCCGAACGTGTGGAAAAATGAAGTATAAATTTGTGAAACAGAAAGGTAAATTTGTAAAAGGTGGAGATATATAGTAAGCTGGATTCAAAAAGTGTTTAATCCACCCGAAATGCACATTCCAGGTTACCAGTATTGTGGACCTTTTACGAAACTGGAGAAATGGTTAATGCGAGGAGATCCTGGTATTAACCGTGTGGACAAAGCCTGCAAAAAGCACGACATTTCTTACAGCAAATCTACAGACACTAAAAGGAGACACGAAGCCGACCAAGAATTATTAAATGATTTGGATGAAATTCAGAATTCAACTTTAGGAGAAAGAATTTCAAGAACGATAATCAAACCTATCATTAAAACAAAGAAACGTTTCGGCTTAGGACACAAGAAATAAGATGCTTTCTTTCGTTTACTACGATCCATTAAAGGGATTTTCCGGTATAAAAGATCTAATGCGCAAAACTGGATTAAAAGAGGAAGTTTCTCGAACAACAAGATGTTACACAAACCCATCTACACAAAATTCAAAGCAAGACGGGTTTACGTCTCTGATGTGGACGACCAGTGGCAGAGCGATTTAATCGATATACAAAAATTTAAATTACACAATAACAACACGAATTATATTTTAACAGTGATTAACATTTTCAGTAAATTCTCTTGGGCAGTGCCTGTTAAAAGGAAAACTGATAGCGAGATTACAAAAGCGTTCGTCAAAATATTTCAACAGCGTAAGCCATCCAAGTTGCAAACAGATAAGGGAGCTGAGTTTATTAATAGAGAAACACAAGCGCTGTTTAGCCAACGCGGCGTGAAATGGTTCGCCACTGGAAATGTAACCAAAGCGCAGATAGTTGAATGTTTCAATAGGACTCCAAAGCGCAGATAGTTGAATGTTTCAATAGGACTCCAAAGCGCAGATAGTTGAACGTTTCAACAGGACTCTAAAGACAAAAATGTGAAAATATTTCACTGTCAATAATACGAGGAAATTGATTGATGTTCTTCCGAAACTTGTTAAGAATTACAATAATTCTTATCACAGATTAATAAAAATGACTCCAGAAGAGGCAAATTTAAACAAAAATACCATGCATTTAAATCTGTTTTTATAAAAAAAAATTAAATCTCTTACGAAACCAAAATTTAAAATCGGCGACAGAGTGAGAATCACCAAGTACAAGACAACTTTCAGAAAGGGATATCTGCCTAATTTCACAAAAGAAATTTTTGAAATTGCTCAAATACCAAACACAGATCCCGTAACTTATAAGATAAAAGATTTGAAAGGGGAGCCTATCGTCGGAAGTTTTTACACCCAAGAAATGGTAAAATACGAAAAACCAGACGATATTTACAAAGTAGAAACCATTCTGAAAACTAGAGTGAGAAAGAATAAAAAAGAGTATTACGTTAAATGGTTTGGTTATGATAACACGTTTAATTCCTGCATAAAAGAAGAAGATCTCTTTTTAAAATAAAACAAATGGAAATTCAAAATTTCGAATTTGAAGACAACAATTTCTTAAACAGAAACGTATCAGCACCACTCTGGCCATTTAGACTTTTAATCTGTGGTCCATCGGGTTCAGGGAAGACAAATCTTTTGTTGAACTTAATATTTAACCATCTCTACAATAATAAAATATTTTTATTTGGCAAAGACTTAACCGAGCCGAAATATCAGTTTATGCAAGAAATATCCGACGAAATTCTGGAGAAAACTTTTGGCGAAATAATCCCAGTTGCAACTTTCTCTTCCAGCAAAAAAGATATCGTCAAGGTCAATGAACTGGATCCCGAAATGCAAAAATTATTGTTTTCGACGATTTCGTTACCGAAAGAGATCAAAAACTCATCGAAGAATTATTCGTCAGAGGAAGAAAAAAAAAAACATATCGTTGATTTACCTGACACAGAGTTATTTTTCGACCCCAAAAGACATTCGACTGCAGTGTAATTATTTTATATTCTTTAATATGCAGAACAAGAGAGAAAGGTTGCAGATACAAATGGATCATGCAACAGAAATCAGGAAAGATATTTTTACGCAGTTTCAAAACTACACGATTTCTTATTAATCGATAAAAAAAAAACCAAGCACATGCCTCTCAAGTACAGAAAAAACTTTGGTAAATAAAGATGAATTACTTGACAAAGTTTGGCGTCATCAGCTCTGAGACCGGTTCCGAAAGAGGACCAGCGGGAATTCCAGGTGTCGGTTTTAAATTGATACAAGATAGGGACTACGACATGAGTAATAAAAAATTGAGAAATGTAGCCAATCCCGAAGAGGGTTTGGACTCTGTGACAAAACAATATCTGTAACAAGAGTCTAATACACTGAATCACACGGAAAATTATGATGCAAACACTAAAAAAATATCGAATGTAGGCAGACCTATAGAAAAATGGAGATGCCGCTACCATTCAATACGTTAATAATAGTTCGTTAATTTTTCGGAACAATCGCTACGATGCGAGCCCAAACTTAAGTGCATTGTATGCAATAAGGCTAATAAGGAGCACGGTGCCAAGTACGATATTGGCCACAGTGCGATGGACGTGAAATGTCCGTCGTACTGTCGTGAGATAAAGTTGTTGCGTAGACGCACCGACTATGGGAAGTAGGTTTCCTGGTGGTCCGTGCGCAAGTCTGAAATTTCTCCAAATTAATTTAAACGGGGCAAGGGCTGCTATGGCCCAACTCAGCCAGGAGATAAAGGAAGAAGGAGTCGACGTTGCTCTTGTGCAGGAACCCTACTGCACAAAGAATGTCATACGGGGGCTCCCTCTGACCAGTAGGCTATTTTGTATAAAAGGTACCAAGCCAAAGGCTGGAGTTGTCGTTCTGAACCCCAAGGTGAATGCCATTCTGGCATATCACACGGATACTATTGTAGTAGTGGAGATCGGATATGGACGATTATTAGTACACGCCATCTCCATCTACTGTCCTCCAAATAATAACATTGAGGACTTATTAACCGAGTTACAAAACGTCCTAACTCGCGTTAATTCTAAGAACATTATAATAGGCGGGGACTTCAATGCGAAGCATCCCCTGTGGGGTTCAAACCGACAAGATGTCAGAGGAGATATGACTCTGGACTTTATCAACTCTGCTGATTTATTATTACTAAATGAAGTAGATACGCCAGCTACTTTTAACGGCCCAAGAGGTCGCAGCTGGATAGACTTGACCCTAGTAACACCTAGGTTGATTCCTATGATCCGGAATTGGTGTGTCAGCGATAAGGTCAATAACAGCGACCACAACTACATAGTGTTCCAGGTGAGTGGAACAACATCTCCCCCACAATATGCACGACGGTTTGCGGTGGGTAGAGCTCCTGACTGGTGCAAGCTCTTACACTGTGTGTCACCGGAACTGGCGAAGATCGGCCAGAGTGTCTGCAATATTGGAGATTGCGAATCACTAAATAACATCATTAGTGAGGTGACGGGGACTATAAGTGCTGGCTGCGAGGCAACCTTCGGGTACAAGAGGCAGCCCAGAGCAGGAAGAAAATCGGTGCCCTGGTGGACACCCGAGCTCAGCATTACAAGGCAAAGGGTGAGAGCTCTTAGAAGGCGATTTCAAAGATGTCAGACTGGGGAGAGAAGTACCAGAGAGGAGGTGTACAGGAGGGAGCAGGCAAAATATAAGCTCGCCATACGTCAGGCGCAGCTGACCTCCTGGCAGAAATTCTGCAGTGATGTCTCTGCACAGAACCCTTTTACTTTGCAGTATAAGCTAGCCATGGATAGGGATTTTAAGCCCCTGGATATTGCATATGTTCGCAAGGAAGATGGATCCAAGACCTCTTCCTTTAGCGAAACTATCCAGGTGCTCTTGGACAATTTGTTTCCCACTGACGACGGGAGGTCTGATGATGCAGAACATCGGCTCCTAAGGGAAAATTGCAGGACTCCGCCAGACACGCCGGACGACATTCCGTTTACGGAAGAGGAGGTGAGAGAGGTAATTAGAGATATGGCCCGGGGCAAGGCCCCGGGTAATGATGGTCTGACTGTGGAGATTGTTTCTCAAGTGTTTAATGAACATAAAGAACTGTTCACCCAGCTCTTCAACAAATGCTTGAATCTGGGAGCCTTCCCAACCGCCTGGAAACAGGCTGACCTTGTCCTTTTAAACAAGGCAGGTAGGGATCCGGCTGACGCGAGATCATACAGACCGATATGTCTGCTGCCGGTGTTGGGAAAGGTGCTGGATAAACTCCTGACCAACAGGATGTACCACCACTGCCACAAGAACGGATTCCTGAATCCCAAGCAATTTGGGTTCAGGACGGACCAGTCCACCACCGCCGCTATCAAACAGGTGGTGGACATCGCTCAGGTAAATAAAGAGAACAAGTTGCATACCTCTCTCATTGCTTTGGATGTGACGGGCGCGTTCGACAATGTCTGGTGGCCTGCGATTCTGACAAAATTGAAGGAGTGTTCCTGCCCTAGGAACATCTTCACGCTTGTGGCCAATTACCTCCAAGAGAGGGTGGTCACATATTCGCATGCTAGCGGGGCAGCCTCAAGAAACTTGGAAAGAGGCTGCCCACAAGGGTCGTGCAGCGGACCATTCCTCTGGAACTTGGTCGCTGATACTGCTCTGGAGTTGACTATGCCCGAGGGAGTCTGGCTCCAGGCATACGCAGATGACTTGCTGCTTGCCATATCAGCGTCCTCAAGAGCAAATCTCGAAGTCTCTGGCAATGCAGCAATTAAAATACTTGAGGGTTGGTGTCATCGCAACAAGCTTGGGTTCAGCGTTGCGAAGACAACCTCTATGACAATTGCAAAAGAGGGCGTCCTCAAGAAGAGGTATCCTATCTTTAAATTAAAAGACGAAAACATCCGCCACATGACGACTTTAAAATACTTGGGGATCACTCTGGATGAGAGGATGAGCTGGATCCCACACCTGCAGGACTTGAAAGCTAAATGCACCAACGTTACGTGCAAGCTGGGGCGTATGGCTCGCGTCTCATGGGGACTCAGAAGCGAGGTGCTCAAAGAAATTTATCTCAGGGGAATGGAGAGGATCCTGACATATGGTGCGGGTGCCTGGTGGCGCCCGACGAACCACGCCATAATGTGTAGAAAGCTGCTCGCCGCCCAAAGACCGGCTTTACTGCGGATCACCAGGACCTATAGGACAACATCTACGGATGCCCTCCTGGTGCTCGCAGGGATCCCTCCGCTATTTTTGACGGTCGGAAAAGAAGCGACCATATTCAGAGTCACGCAGGCTAGGGAGAAAGCAACATTCCTCGGAATCCAGTATGACCCCGAGGAATATGAGACAAATACCGCTAAGTGGGATCTACATCCCACAGGGAGACTATGTGTGCCCTGGTCAACGGAGTTACCATCAGGTACAGATATTGAAATATACACCGATGGTTCCAAGAGCGAGGACGGTGTGGGTTTGGCCTTCACTGTCTTCAATCAAGGAGCCAAAGTGTATGATTTTCAGAGGAAGGTTTCAAATAATGGCTCGGCCTTCCAAGCAGAGCTGCTCGCTATCAGAGAGGCCCTTAACTGGGCCCTCAATGACAGTGGTCAAGACAACGACATTAGGCTGTACACGGACAGCCAGGCAGCTCTGCATGCACTTGCAGATGCAACCAACAGGCATCAGATAGTGAATGAGATCAAGTGCATCCTGGGTAATCAGAGCATGCCCAAGGTATCCTTCTCCTGGATCAGAGCACATGTAGGGCATGAAGGTAATGAGCGGGCCGACCAACTGGCCCGTTCTGCAGGTAATAATACTCAACCTGTGATAGCGGTAAAGACTTCTAAAACTACCCTGAAGTCTATCATTGGCCAAGGTACCATTCAGGAGTGGCAGAGGCTTTGGGATACGACTGAGAATGGTCTTGAAACAAAGACATTCTTGAAAAGGGTCAGTCTATCCCTGATGTCCTCTGACCACTACTTGACGCAGGTCCTAACAGGACATGGGAGTTTCCCCAAATACCTGGAGAGGTTTAAAATCTCTACCCACAGTTACTGCGGCTGTGGGGCTCCAGACGCAGATGTCGGGCACTATATCCTCAGGTGCCCGTTCACAGAAGGGTTCGCTAACGAACTCAGGGACTCCCAGGCGATCAATGAGGTAGCAGGCGAACTGGTCTCAGTGTCCATTGAGGGTGCCCATGTCAGGGCACACTTGAGGGACATAGGCTGGCTTGTCTGCCAGCTCCGGGACTCTCTCCTTTGAGCTCCGTGGCTGCTGTCTCTCTTCGACTTATTTTCCTACCTTCTTCCCGGGCTGCACTCAGCACCCCCTTTAACACCACCCATACTTCATGTCCCTACTGGTCTCCCCTGAGACAAACTTCACCTTCTTTTTTCCAAGCCTCTAGTTGCTATGCACGTGTAGTGTCTTGAGACGGAGCACGTGCTTTCCCCATGGGGAGTGGGTCCTTCGGGACCCACTCCCCACCCCGTATTAACCAGAACCGGATGCAGATTCTGGAGTAGTTACAAAACGATATTTGGAAAAAAAGAGCACTTTGCAATGACGATGACAATTACGATGCAAGTAATAAACGCATTAAAAATCTTGCACACCCGACCGATTCATCCAATGCCACTACGAAACACTACGTCGACAACTTGACCACTGTTCAAAATAGTCCAATGAATACATTGGTGAGAAATAAAGATGGGCTTTACGTTCCGCGCAGCATTGCATTTGACGGGCATCGTTTCAATGCAGAAAAAAAACAAATCGTTGATATTCCCATCCCGAGTCTGATTCTGCTGCTGTAACTAAGGGATGTTTGGAAAAAGTCGCATTAACTGATGAGGATGTCTTTAATGCGAACAATAAGAGAATAGGAAACCTCGGGGAACCGAGGCACAACAGAAATGAGACAACAAAAATTTACGTCGATGGGGTTGACAAAGTTAGATACTAACCCAAGCAATGCCTTATTGCGAAACGAAGATGGACTTTTCGTAACAAATGAAAGCAGATTCAATGGCGATGCAACAGGACAACGAATTACGAATGTTGGCACTCCAATTTATCAGACTGACGCTGCCACAAAGTTATATATTTGATTTTTTATACGTTGTTTATATATTTGATCATTTATACGTTGATAAAATCACTCTAATTTGCCAAACCTATGGCGATAAAGAAGTGAAAGAAGTGCAGTCTCATCCAATTATACATATAAACACAAAATTCGACCTACTAACGCCACCAATTTTCAAAGATAATTACCATTTATGCATTTCTAATGGATATATAAGCAAAGTAATCTGCTGCACAACAAATCCCTCTTTTAGTATAAATTATAGTATCAACTTGGACGATCAAAAATTCATTAAAGTAGCAAGACCACAACTTCAGCAATTTTTTTCTGTTATTCCAGTAAACAAGAAATTTGACAGAGGCAGCAAGTTTTGTGTTTCACTTGCTAGACACTATCCAGATGCAAGAGAAAGAAGAAAGGTACCTGGAGGTCTTGTTTCCGACTTTCATCACTGGGTATATGTTTTTATTTCATATGAATAAAGATGAAAGATGTTAAACAATTACATAATATTATAGGTGAAATATTGAAATCGAGAGCCATCACAAAATCAAAAACTGAAGGCAATATTTTGGAAGAAGAGCAAGTTAAGGAAACGCTCGAAAAATTTCATAAACCGGTGGTAGAAAAATTAAAAAATTTCAAAACAGTCCATGAGAAAACCATGGAAGACGTACAAAAGCCGTAAAAACTTTAGAACAGGAAGAGCAAACCGAGATGCACGAAAAAACGTTCATATATAATCCAGATTCCAACTTGCAAGATGAAATTTAAACCAATATATATTAAAACTTCCGAGTGAAATCTTACAGGCGAGCAATCCCACTCCTGAATTGAAAGAAATGATTTATAAAACAATCAGCCATCTTGAGAAACTAGGGGGCAATAAAAGTACTGAAACGAAAAGTTCTGGTAGAACTACTGAGAAATATCAAATTATCGAAAATTACATTGACGCACTTAGAAAATATTTAAAAATGATTAATGAGACTAACAGTAATAGAAAGTAAAAAAATTAGGTTCAGGATTATACCAGAATTTCGACGATATTTGTGAAAAATTATCAGTTTTGGTTGCCAGTAAACGAGCTGGAAATATCAGTACAGAAGTTGAAAACGAAATTGTTGAAATTTTGGATATTTTGCAAAAAAACGATATCATTGACAAAAAAAGAACATAAAATATTATTCAACAATACTGTTGCTTTTTAGAAACCATGAATATTTGCAGTCCAGTTCTATCCATATAATAAATCTGCCATTATAGAAATAGCAATTATAGAAATAACAAAATTAATAAGAAAACTTACCACTAATAATATACTTTCTACCAAAAACAAAAGTTCCCCAACACTTTATCCAGCATTTTTTTTAGAAATCATGAATGTTAAGCCAACCGACATGGCCGAGTGGTTAGCGCGCTTGACTACTGATCTAAGGGACCTGGGTTCGAGCCCCGGATAAGGCATGGATGTATGTGTCGTTTTTCTGCTGAGGTCCTGCCATCCTCTCAGACCTTCTACTCTGGCATATAAACTGACAGGCTCCTGTCAGACCTCTGTGGCAAGCAGCTGCTTGAGGGGGTATTTATTTATTTTTTACACTGGAAGAGGTCAGTGTTATTTCGGGGCACTGGTAAAATAAGTCAAATTTTGCAGAAAATGATTCGGATGAATACTAAGCAAGCATCACGCTTATGATGGCAATAACCACAATTGAGTGATCACGAATGCAGTTGCGAAGAGATACATCCCAATATTACTTTCATATCTTTATCTCCTTTTTGAACCGAGTGAGTCAACCATTGCTCAGAGCCAAAAACAAGATTGCCTTTCCGTTAGCGTCAACAAGAAGTCTCTCAGGATACATTCATTACGTCATATTGCAGATTTGAACAAGAAGCATCGTTATCATAAGCACGCTTTCACAGTGACCCACAAATGCTGGGCACGAAATAAATGTATATAAAAAGACTAGAAAAGAGACTAGATACAATGGTCTCTTCTTAAAAAGTCTTCTTAAAAGACTAGAAAAGAGACTAGATACAATGGTCTCTTCTTTAAAAGACTAGAAAAGAGACTAGATACAATTTTTCCCCTTGCTTCTCTTAGCAAGGGGAAAAATGAAGAATTTAGAAACTCCCCCATATGAATTCAGCTTTTTTTTCCCTCAACGCCTGAGTGAGTTTTTTAAAGTCTTTATTAATTGATATAAAGAGGTGTCTAACAGAGCTTCAGTCAGCACCCAGTGTCACGGCAACACATTTGAAGCAATAGGTATATCATCTGTCTTGGAAGCCTTCTCCCGAAGAGATTATCAGCAGAGTTATCAATAATATTTTCTGCAGACCTCATGCCGGAAGTCGGTGGCTCCCCTCTGCAATGTATACTGAAAACAACAGCGATGCTGCAATAGACCCTAGGAAAAAAATGAGATGAACCCTCTTGACCGACAACATGAGGGCTTTTTCCAACTAATGTCTAATTAACTTAAAAAGTGTAATTTGTCCTCATCCTTACTGGAACGTAAAAAATCCATGCATTCACAGATAACACCCAAAAATCTATTTTTTCGTCATATTTTTCTCCCGCAGCCCTCGAAAACCTCATTTTACCTATTGATTTTGAACTGTCATATTTTTTAAACTAATTTCCCAAATTGTCCTGCTTTTCTCGATATCTTTGATTTTACCGAAATCACACCCCAACACCCCAATAATTCAGTGAATTCTTTCACACAAAACGTCTTTCCGAACACCACGTCAACGCTCATTTCCCCAAAAGTGTCCCATAGGCTAACATGGGATCCCCTATACTTTAACATTGTTCCAGAACTCTCATTTCCTATACTACTAACATGGGCAAGTAAGCCTGCTGGAACCTGTTCCAGAAATTTCAGATACTTCGCGGAGGTAATGCGGGATGGTAAAAGGTATGGCCCAACTAAGCAGTCGCCGACCAAACCTGCCCACACATTTACTGCGAAACGATGTTGTGCCACATGGGTGCGCACACCGTGGGGGTTCTCGCGAACCCACAAATGCATATTGTGCTGATTGAATACACCATCCCGAGTGAAACTGGCCTCATCAGTAAACAAAACATAAGCTGGGAAATTCACATCTTTGGCACTTTCTTGGAGATTCCACTGCGCAAAACGCACACATGCAGGATGATCTGTGAGAGAAGTAACTGAACCTTTTGTAGATGAAAGGGGTGTAAGGACTAGCCGTGCAAAACTCTGTGCATTGCAACGAGACACTCCTAAGGCAGAGGCAACGGCACGTGTGCTGGTAATAGGATTAGTCTCCACGGCATCCAACACAGTTTCTCCCATGGCTGGAGTACGCATCGATCGTGGCCTGCCCTCACTTCTGCTACCTCTTAATGACCCATAATCGCACAAATTTTGATGCGCACGCGCAAACAAACGGTGGCCCGGTACATGTCTGTGTGGGAAGCGTTCTTTATATATTCGTTGAGCGGCTCGTCCGTTGCCCTAAGCTGTTCCATACACTAAGTGCATGTTTGCCAGCTCCCTGTTTGAATACCTTTGCATGCTCTTCGTAAGCCGACTACCGCTCGAATGAGGAAATCCGAAATTTCCCTTCTAGCGCACTGACGCACCTATTGACTTAAGGTGACGTTTCCAGTTATGGGTTCTTATGCATTCTCATTCCTTTAGATGTTAGCTATCTCCCCTAAACGTTTGTACATATATTTTTGAGACACCCTCTACATCCCAAAAGGCCCTCCCCTTCTAGCGTGTACAAGAGAAAGGCATATGTGAGATGTCCAAAGAGCAATAGACAGTAGAAATATACATCACAAGGCACAAGGAACATACACAATCCCACAACTACCATTCATCTTATATTCAAAAGAGGGAGTGAAACCCCATCCTTGGGTTCGTGCCACTGGGCTGGAAATTACGTCTCGGCCGTTTGTGAAAAATCCCCTTCCCACCACCCACCCCGCCAAGACCCCAAGGAGAAGGTCCCAAAGGTGATTGGTGAGCATGGTCACCAACCACCTCCTGAGATAGTTAAAAACATACCTTTATGAATGGTTTGAGCTCTCTATAAGTCTAGATTCCAAACGTTTCTGTGGGTAGATGGGATTGTGAGATTTGTTCAAATCTATCGGTATTTTTTTAGTTTATAATTCCCTACATTCGTTCTGGACTGGGAGCAGAAACATTTTGACATGGACTGAAGAGTAGCATGAGCATGTGCTGCAGTGCCAAACATTAACTCGGTAGATTGAATAGCTGGTTAGAAATCGGTATTTTATATAAATATTAATAGATCTTATGCTCTCATTGTTACTTTCTGCCTTCATTCTACTAACCGTGCATGAAGCTGTAAACACTTGTTATTATTCACATGGAACAGGGAGGAGAATCTCTCATTTTAGAATTGGATCGCTGTTAATAATACATAGATTTGGCCATTAGGAAAAGTAAAATGATGTTACTATATGAGGTATGCTGCATTGACTTAACACTCTTTCAACATACATTACTTGCGAATCGTATAAGCTATTATTTAAATGCATTTTCGGTTGATAGTTCGTTTTTATGGAGAAACGATTTTTCTAGGAACGATTTAATCGAAAACATTGTCCTGCCTACAGAATGCATATGAAACATTCATTTGAAACTATTTAAATTGTACATGTATATTTATTTTCTTATTTGACACAAAAAAGGATCTTTAAAGAGCAGAGCAAAGCTAGGAAATTTCATTGAAAAAGAAATATTTAAATCTTATTGAAGTGATATATAAAGTGAAAATTCCTACGGTGAGTCATTTGATACATATCGAAGAAACGCTGGGCAGGTTGGGTTGTTTTACCTCTGAGCGGGACTTTTTTTGCACACAATGGGCTAAATGGCCAGGTCACATGGACCCCGAAGGCTCAGAGAAGGTTGGGGGGAGGGGACCCACTGGAACAGCTGTTGGGAGACAGATGGTAGCCTCCCGTCAAGGCCATCCAGCGTGTTCTTTAACGTGCACAGGTATGGCTCTCCCACACACGGAGCCACGCCTTAACGTCCCATCCGACGGCCTTTCCAAGCCCATCGGTGTCCCCTACTGACCGTGGGCAGGGCGGGGAATTTTGCGGAGATAAATCTCAACGCTGACCCAGCTGGGACTCGAACCTGGGAACTGCAGATTACGAGCCTGACGCGCTACCGACTGAGTCACCCCCGCCCCTACGCTGGGCAGTTCTTTTAGTTTGGAATAAAGGAAACCTTTCGAAAGAAAACGAAATGAGGTAAAAGAAATGACCAAGAAGTTGAGTGGAAAGGAAAAGAAATGAGTAGAGCGGAAGAAAAAACAGTGAGAGAGGCCTAAGCCTCTCGAAGTGTAAGATTAATGGGAAAAAGAGTTGAATGAACTGTCACTGCGGTTATGCGTTGTAATGATTCAGCAAAACAGATGTTTGTCATGCAAAGCTAGTGTCATGTTAGTCAAGGGCAAACTTTGGGCTCGAGCCTTGCTTCCCCCGATGACTTCCTTCAGTGATGAAAATACGTCAGAAGCCGAGTTTTCTAATGCTTTGTCTTTCCAGATGACAGTTTAACATTTCCACAGACATTGGAGAACAAAATTAGTTCCTTCTGAGCCGAAAACAGAATCTCCTTGTAGAGGACTTTCCTCCGTGTAGTGGTGTGTTTTACAGGAAGTTGCGCCAGAATCGTCGAACGTTTTAAGGGTATCTGCTTCTGAGTCGACGAGTGATTTAAGAGATATGATGTTACTAATCTGATACGATTCGATGTCGAATGATAAGACTCTATGATATTTTTAGTCTTCCATTTCTGGTAAAAGTGAAATTTTATCAAATATACCACCAGTTAATCGTTGCATCTCTAAAGAAAAAACACTCCCCTCAAGCAGATGCTTATCATAGAGGATTGGATTGTTTTACCTCTGAGCGGCACTTTTTTGCACACCATGGGCTAAATGGCCAGGTCACATGGACCCCGAATGCTCAGAGAAGGTTGGGGGAGGAGACCCACTGGAACAGCTGTTGGGAGACAGATGGTATCCTCCCGTCGAGGCCATCCAGCGTGTTCTTTAACGTGCACAGGGTATGGCTCTCCCGCACACGGGGCCACGGCTTAACGTCCCATCCGACGGACGGCGGCCTTTTCAAGCCCATCGGTGTCCCCTACTGACCGTGGGCAGGGCGGGGAAATTTTGCGGAGATAAATCTCAACGCTGACCCAGCTGGGACTCGAACCTGGGAACTACAGATTACGAGCCTGGCGCGCTAACGACTGAGCCACCCCCGCCCCACTTATCATAGAGGACTGACAGTAGCCTGTCAGTTTATACACCATAGTAGACAGTCTGTGAGGATGGCGGGACCTCAGCAGAAATATCATTGCCTTATTCGGGCTCAGCTCAGGTCCTTTTGATCACTAGCCAAGCATACTAACTACTCGGGCATGGGAATGCTTTAAATAACCCCCCCCCCCCCTCAAGCATCTGCTAGCCACAGAAGTGTGAAAGGAGCCTGTCATTTTATACGCCACAGAGAAAAATCAGTGAGGATGGCGATTCTGCAGCAGAAAGGCAAACACAAACATCCGTGCCTTACCCGGGGCTCAAACCCAAGTCCTTTTGATCAGTAGCCGAGCATGCTAACCACTCGCCACGGGACAGCTCTAAAGAATTGCTTAAATATGTAAACTCTTGCTTTTATAAAATTTTTAGGAGAAAAAAAACTGTTAAAATTAAGAAGGTAATATACGAGCAGTGAAGTTAAAACATTAAACTGTGATATAACAGCAATTAGTTTTTAATATACAAAAACAATTACAGGAAAGAGATACATTTTAGTTGGGATGGGTTGGAATGGATGGAATTACATCACGAGTGAATTAGAACAGTCGAACTCAAAATTTAACGTTGTTCTGAGAATAATAAAAAAAAAGTTGGCTTATTAGTTGAGCGAGTTAGATTCTGGGGAGAAATATTGTCAAGTAGAAAGTTAATTATATTTGGCTTTGTGCGCGTTAGTCCATGAAGAATTATTTTATTTGTTGTGTGCGCAGGAGGATAAAAGAGTTTATTTATGTGGATCTTGTTAGTAAATTGGTAAGAAAAAGAAAGAATTCATCGTCTGATGCATGGTGATCAACGTCTGAAAAGAATTGGTTCTGAGTCGCCAGTATACAGGGTGATTCAAAAAGATGGACAAAATTTCAAGCAGTTATATTTCCTGAACAATATGTCGTATTGAATTCTGTAAATTACATTTGATTATACACACATTAAAGTTTATAGATGTACACAATTACAATTGGCTATATTTCCTGAACAATATGTTGTATTTGACTGAACTCACGAATGCAAAAAATCTTGTGTTGCATAGCAGCCATCTTGCTTACAACTGACGCTGCTGGTGCGGCAATGCTGCTGCTGCTGAGCATCAAAAATGTGCCACTTGTCAGTGACACATTTTTCACCACAAAGGCCTAATCACAAGGATCCACTGGATAGCTGTTAGGAGACCGATAGAAGACTCCATCAGGGCCATTGAGAATATTCTTTAATGTGCACAAGATATGTCTACTCTGTACATTTGGCCACGGATTAATGTCCCATCTGACAAACCAAAGTCTCGAAATAATGCCCCCATTCTCCCGGAAGCCAGAACAGATCTCAACGCAGCCACAGTTGAGCTCGAACCTGAAGACACTGCACTTCCATTCCTCATTCAAGGTAACACTAACCTGATCCAGCTACAGCCGAGACAGATAGTGCACGATCCTGGTTAGTATACCGGGTTGGATTGGATTGTTTTACCTCTGAGCGGCACTTTTTTGCACACCATGGGTTAAATGGCCAGGCCACAAGGACCCCGAAGGCTCAGAGAAGGTTGGGGGAGGGGACCCACTAGAACAGCTGTTGGGAGACAGATGGTAGCCTCCCGTCAAGGCCATCCAGCGTGTTCTTTAACGTGCACAGGGTATGGCTCTCCCACACACGGGGTCACGGCTTAACGTCCCATCCGACGGACGGCGGCCTTTTCAAGCCCATCGGTGTCCCCTACTGACCGTGGGCAGGGCGGGGAAATTTTGCGGAGATAAATATCAACGCTGACCCAGCTGGGACTCGAATCTGAGAACTACAGATTAGGAGCTACCGACTGAGCCTCCCCCGCCCCGGTATACAGGGTGATTCAAAAAGATGGACACAATTTCAATTGGTTATATTTCCTGAACTATACGTTTTATTTGAATTATGTAAATTACAATTGAAAGAGGATGTTGTAAAGTTTCGAATACTACCGCTAGAGCACTCTAGCGCCACACAGCAGCGTCAGTTGTAAGCAAGATGGCTACTATGCAACACAAGTTTTTTTGCATTCATGAGTTCAGTAAAATAATAATTCATGAGTTTAGTCAAATACAACATATTTTTCAGGAAATATAAAAAAAAAATAAAAATAAATACCCCCTCGAGCAGTTGCTTGCCACAGAGGTCTGACAGGAACCTGTTAGTTTATATGCCATAGTAGAAGGTCTGAGAAGATGGCAGGACCTCAGCAGAAAAACGACACAAACAGCCATGCCTTATCCCGGGGCTCGAACCCAGGTCCCTCAGATCAGTAGCCAAGCGCGCTAACCACTCGGCCATGGGACGGCTCAGGAAATATAGCCAATTGTAATTCTGCACATCTTAAAACTTTAATGTGTGTATAATGAAATGTAATTTACAGAATTCGAATACAACATATTGTTCAGGAAATATAACCGATTGAAATTTTGTCCATCTTTTTGAATCACCCTGTATACTGGCGACTCAGAACCAATTCTTTTCAGACGTTGGTCACCATGCATCAGACGATGAATTCTTTCTTTTTCTTACCAGTTTACTAACAAGATCCACATAAATAAACTCTTTTATCCTCCTGCGCACACATCAAATAAAATAATTCTTCATGGACTAACGCGCACAAAGCCAAATATAATTAACTTTCTACTTGACAATATTTCTCCCCAGAATCTAACTCGCTCAACTAATAAGCCAACTTTTTTTTATTATTCTCAGAACAACGTTAAATTTTGAGTTCGACTGTTCTAATTCATTCGTGATGTAATTCACACGCGAATATCAAAATGATACAGCACATCACGGTTATATTGTTGCTCGTTCATCTGTCGTAACAATATTATTTCTTTTTTTTTGACCAGTGTTGATGTATGGAAGTGATTTTAGGGCATTTTCGTGGCCCACAGAAGTTGTTGCCACGATACAGCGTTAGCGAAACATTGCACTATATGACGAATGTATAACTTCCTGTTCCTCCAATTATATCCGCCAGAAGAGGATGAGCATATCTCCGGTCATGATTCCTACCAGTTCTAAGTTAAGAGATTAGTAACGATTTTCACGTCAATGAAACTATCTGACGAATCATTCAAATGCAAGCGAAGCAGTCGTACACAAGGAGCATGATTCATCGTCGAAAACGTAAACGAAGGCACAAAACAAGAATTCCCAGGACAGGAGAAATTTCATCCGATTTCTTTATTTTTCTAAACTTTTCCGGTGTTTATACCGAAGGAGAAAAGAGCAAAGCGCGATTTGTTCGTCTTGTGACGAGGGAGCGTTTACCACAACATCCGGAGCAGAGAGAGAGTTCAGACGAGGGGCGCCACTCGGCCATTGTCTGCTCACCAAACCGCATCTGCGTACGAAGTGTGATGCAATGAGGAGCTCGGCAGAAGGATGCGACCTTTGCACCGCGGCTGGCGGATATTGGGCAGGAGCAGTGACTTAGCAAGAAAATGAAACGTCGAACCAGTTTTTCCCTGACTGAAAAACTGCCTTATAGATTTAGAGATTTCCCAAAAATCCTTCCGGAGCTGAATCACTGTGTTCAATATAAAAACTCGAGTACCACTGCCTATATAACAATAGAAAAGGTGGTCCTCTGAGGCAGGTTGTACAGAGAGTGCTGCTGGAGTAGATCTGAAATATTGCGCTTCTTCGTCGTTATTTATTTACTTTGATCGAAATTTCAAGGTCGAAGAGAATATTCAGTAGCAGTTGTTAGTTATTTTAATGAAAAGAGAAAGTTAATTGTATTTGCTTCATAACAGTTGATTGATATCTTCTGGTGATTTAAGACATCTCCTCTGACCATGCATACTTCTTTCGCATTTTTTATTCTTGTCTTAGCTTACTGCGCTGTGAGCGTTCCTGTTCCAACACCAAAGATACCTTCTAAGGAAATGGTGAGTACTGTTTTCTCGATAGTCAATAATCTGTGTCAGTGAGCTCTAAAAAATATTCTATGTTTATGTATCATAAACAGGTACGGGTTGGTAATGTGTGCGGAACGCTGTAGCGTCCCGGGCTTTTAGTGTATACATATATAGTCACCTAGGACCTCACAGGAGCAGGATTTTTTTTAATAATTGTTATTTTGCAGAAATTCCACAGAATGGGGGAAAAGTGATTTTAAGCTTACCTTAAAAACTCTCAAAAGAATAGGTATTAAAATATTGAAAAGAAAAACGAATTTTTTATTGCAACCGCGTCCCCCTGCTACATCCCTGAAAAAAAGCGTCAGTCCGTCCTTGATCATAAGTATTATAAATATAAAGAAATGATTAAAGGCTCTAATATTCTGATTTCAAATAGGACTGCAGTTGTCTTTCTGGTAAGGACTCGCCTTCCTCACTCGTCTCTATGGTTTATCCCCTTAACAAACTTTGGTCAGATTACTGTAGCGAGTGGGCGGGAGATTACCCTCAGTCGGGAGAGTTTCATACTCGTAATTATTCAGTTTCCAGGTTCGAGTCCCTATTGTGCCAGTGCTGAGGCGGATTTATATCCGCCAAACCCCACCCTTGATGAGGAACGGGACACCGATGGGCTTTGGAAAATCCGCCGTCCGTTGGATGGGACGTTAAACCACGTACAAAAGAGGACCACACCCTCTTCACGTTAAAGAATACAATGGTGAGGTTTCCTAACAACTGTCTAGTAGATACCCTTCCCCAATGTTCTCTCAGTCCTTGGGGTCCTGGCAACTCGGAAATAAATCAAAACTCGAAGACACATCTTTTTTTTCATTTTGTATATATTTAAAGTTGCTTGCATTCAAGTTATACATAACTTTTATTTAAAAAATATGCTTTTTAATAAACAGGTATCATTATGATGAACGGCAGAATACTTGGTATTCTGCATATGATGAACGGCAGAATTTTTGGATCCGCATTTGCTTTCCGTAATCTCTTGTACTTGTCATATATTTGGGATAACTTGGTAGCTTTACGCGGGGCCGGACTTACGCATAAGCTAACTACAACTTAGAGCCTCACGATTATGAAGGGTATAAAACATAAAAAAAAATTATGAAAGGCCTCAGAAAACAAAATTTATTGTGTCACGGATTTTTTTTCACTATTAAAATTAATTTATTGTGCATATCCTGTTCATCTTAGCTCTACACAGTCATCATTGTATACCAATGCTACTATAATGTTTTCCCAAAAACTATTTCGTGTTTAGTTTTTGGAAAAATCTAGGAAAAGTAAGGGAAGGTGACGCAATTGAGACAGAAAGAAAAATGTTTAAAAGGAGACCAAGACACTGATTTTTCTTTGCAGTATAACATTTCCCCCTTAGTTTTAAAAGGGATCAAATTAAATATTTACCAAATTAAACTCTGAACCCCTAGCACTGTACTCCAAAAAAAAATAATGAATATCAAAAATAGTTGCTAGATACCAAATGATGATAGATCAAAAAACGAAATTTGCGTCACTAAAATAACAACGGTTCCTGTTGTTTTAGTAATGCCTATTCTTTTAATACTTTGGCTATACCGAATTTAGTAAATGTTCACCAAATGTATAACACTAAATTTACTACACTGAAATGGATTTAACAAGTAGTAAAGTGGAATACTAGTATCCTGACTTCAATTGGACAACTTCCAATAGACAACACTTTACTGATTCGTTCTCACTTGGCTTCAAAAAATTTGGGGCGTTTTTTATAATGCGGACGACAGATCCATTAGATACGAAGAATAGAAGTAAAAGCACAGAGACTGCACACAAAGATTCATACTCAAGAAATTCGATTTAAAATTAGGTATCGTCTAAAATTTGGTGATCATTTAGTACTTTTGGGAGACAAAAACTTTTTTTTACTGTCAAATAATTTAAGAAAATGAGAAGTCAGTATCTGGTTATCACTTTAGGATTATTATGTGGTCTAAAATTTGGTGAACATTTACTAATTTTGGGAAACGAAACTATTTTTTTTTTGTATGCATATTTTCATTAAATTTGGTAAACTGTTAAACACAAGCCGTTTTAAAATCTAGAAAAATTTGTTGAAAATAGTGAAATGTGCGCAAGTTTAATAATGCTTTGTCTCCATTACCCTTACTGGGATTCTCAAAGCTGTGGTGTTGGGGGGGGGGAGGGATGCTCCCCTTCTAGATCAGCCCCTGATTTCGACTTTAGAATTTTTGGGACCTCTTAAACATGTCACAGCTTAGAGCTTCAGAAGATCAAAGTCCGGTCCTGGCTTTACGGGTCTACAGCAATCGAATAAAAATAGTTTAACGTGCCGTAATTGGAATGACAAAATGTGATTAATGGTCAAAAATGGAAGTTGAATGGCTATTACTGTTTTGTACATTTTTTTTTCTTCTATGAGACGGGGACGATTCAATGTGCTGGGATGCGGATCAAAGGGACCTGGGTTCGAATTCTGATAAGGTTTGAATATTTCTTCTTCAAGTGTTGTCTTTTTGCTGAGGTCCCGCTTTCCTCACGGACTATACTTGAAACCTTTATGGCAAGAAGTTGCTTGATGGGTAATGAATTTATTTTTATTTATAAAACATAATACGCTCTTATTTCAGTAAATTAAGAGACATTCGCTTAGATAGATGGAAGAGAGAAATTGGACAATACCTTCCTATACACCCCTATAAGGATAGATTTTAAAGATGAAAAGTTCACTTTATTCGCATGCTTAAAAATTTACGCGACATTCCTCGCTCCCTTGTTAAGTAAAATTAATACAAAAAACTTAATTTTATTCGGGAATCTCAATGTTTTTGTGATATGTCGTCATGGAACCCGGGAAATTTGCTTCCCCGCACAGCGCCTGTGTCTCCCATGTCAATTCGCAATTCATCACCAGAATTATGACCGCTTTTCGACAAAATGAAAATTAAGAAAATGAATTTTGCCGGTGTATCTGGAATGGAAAAGCAAAATCTGAAGAATATTAAGGTCTATTTTATAGGTTGGCATAATATAGCTGGAACACTATTTTAAAATAGACAATTTTTTAAAATAGACATAAAAATGACAATTTCTGGATTTCAGAGGGAGAGGTGATGCATCGTTTGCCCTTTATGGTGGGAAATTAGTGAAGCTAAAGAAAAAAAAAAGAATCGGTAATTGAGTGTTTTTAGTGCCAAAGTTCTTTCTTTTGGGGGCTAAGTCAGCCAGTAGCGCGCCAATATTGTAATGTGCAGTTCTGATGTTCGAGTCCCAAATGTGCAAGCGTTGAGATGTGTTTTCACTAACCCACATTCTGCCCTCGGAATGAAAGGGGAAACCGATGGGTTTGGAAAGGTGCCGTCCTTTAGAGAAGACGTTAAGCCGTGGTCTGTGTGCAGGAAAGCCATATTTGCACACTTTATGGATCCCGTTGGGTGGCCTTAAAGGGAGGCTTTCATCTGTCTTTTAACAACTGTTCAGTAGATCACTTTCCCTATCTTTAATGAGCCTTTGGAGTCGTTGTGATTTGCTCATTATGTGAAAAAATAGTGTCACTCATAAGTACGAGTAGAAGAGAAAGAAGATGTTGAACAGACATCGCGGGACCTCCATAAGTTCAGCGAAATCTTTCAACTCCTTAAAGCTGACTGACGAGGTGTAGGAATACGATCCTTAAGATGGAAAGGAGTTTATGGATCACTCGGGAAGTGAACAGATGTTTATTCCCTTTAAGAGAGATGTTTAAGGAACTCCAACTCAAGAAGTACCATGTTCATTAAGTTCTGTCACCATGTTCATCACGTTCTGTCACTATGTTCTTCAAGAAAGCGAAATCAACGACCTTTTAATTTCAGCCGAAGTCGATCACGACGACTCTTTATCGATTGAGGGTCGGAGGATGAGGATCAGAAATAAAAAATTATGGTGTTCAAGTACAGTATTGTTTAAAATTTAAACTTTAACATTTATGTACATTTAATTTTAACAAATAAAGTTCGCATGCACGAGAACATGGTTTACTTTAGTCCGTTTTCGTGTAATTTTGCATTAATGTAGAATAGTTTTCTCTAGGAGAACCCCAATGTACGCTAATTCGCACTTACTCGGAGATATCAGAAACCTAACACTCGCGTAGTCTGCGACTCTACTGTGCTAGTGAAACATAATTCGCATTTTTCAAATTCTTATGCCGCTTTATTTACAGTACTGTGCAAATTAGTTGGGACAATAGGAAAATGCAATAACAAAGACACAACTAAAATATTTATTTGTTTAATAGTGTAGTTAATAGTGAATGTGACCCCTCTTAGTTTCAATTGCTTCTTTCACCCTCTCAACGATTGATGCCACTACCTTTCCACACATCTCCTTCACTTCAGGGTCGTGGTACCACACTTTCATCACACTTTCTATCATTTTGGTTTTCGTCGTACAATCCATCTTAGAAATGCGCGCTTTAATAATGACCACAAATTTTCAATGGGGTTTAGATCGGGTGAATTTCCTGGCCACTCCAATACCTTCAAATGTTGCTGGGTAAAGAAGCTCTTAGCAAGCTTAGAATTGTGGCATGGAGCCAGATCCTGTTGAAATACCCCATCGCCGTTAGGAAACAGCTTCTGCAGTGTTGGGACCATTTTCACCTCCAGAACTCCTGTGTACTTTTTGCTGTCCATCATTCCTTCAGTGGGGTGGAGCGTCTGTGGCCCGGAAACTATGAAACATCCCCAAAACATGACCTTGGTTGGGTGTTTGGGGGATTGATGGATGTCGCCGGATCGAAGAGGTTCTCCAGGTTTCACTTGTCCTAACTAATTCGCACAGTACTTTAAGTAACGAATTCAAATTGTAGTGCAGCGCCACCTAACGTAAGGTCTGAGTTACTAATTTTTTCTCCGCTCTCGTCTTGTTACGACCGCCATTAATCTTTCTCCTTTCGTAGCTTTCAAAAGAAGATAGAAATGTGTGAAAGGTGTATTGATATGGCATTTTATTTCTTTATTTAATCTAGTGATTTGAAAAACTACGAATCATTAAAACAGATTGCAAACACAACAAATTACGAATGAAGACAATAAGAAAACAAATTAAACAGAGAAATGAAATTTAACAATTAACTACCACCTATTTTATAAAACAATTTAATTAAATTAACTTTAGTTCGTTCAATCTTTATCCTCATTGCTTCAAAATCGAAATGGTATATCACGGATGTATTTCAACAATATGTCCATCCTTTATAAGAAAAACAAATTTTGCCGAGATTAGTTGTCCACGAATATACAAAAGATTTAGTTCTGGCAAAAAAAATATTGAGATATGCTGTTGATGTCGCTTGGTTTGTTACTAACAGACAACTTCATAAAGATTTGTAGATCGACCACATATATACCCATATTATTGCTCTTTACTGTCCATCATTCCTTCAATGGGGTGAAGTGTCTATGGCCCGGAAGCTGCATGCGCAAGTTTAGACTTGCAGCAGAAGGTTAAGAACAAGTTTAGACTTGCAGCAGAAGGTTAAGAACAACTTTAGACTTGCAGCAGTTTAGACTCTGCAGAGGAAGGAACTTAGCGTTCCTTCGTTTGTCCCAACTAATTCGCACAGTACTGTACATTGTTAGAGAGCACTAAATGTGGAAAAGGTAAACTTTTAACGAATATTAAAAGTGATTATTTTTTATAGAAATTTCAATTTCCGAAGTAGAATGTTAAGAGCTTTTTAACTGACAGCAACAACAACCATCCCTCTTTTCTCAGAGTGGTGTGAAAAAAAGCAACCTTTTGATTTTAAGGGATAAAAGAAAAATGTTTTTTATGCTGTAAAAATACTAACAAAGCTCAATCATCCATTTGTTCGAATTGACGTTTTGAAAGAGTGCAAAAGTAGGTAAAGGAAAAAAGCTTCAGTCTCTTTGGAAACGAGATTCCCATATGGTCCAGTGGCGATATGTTCTTCTAGTTATTTGAATCAAAATGAGCACTGCCTGAGAGGTAACTTTCTTGGTTGACAGAAAAGGGTTCAAATCTAAGAAAAGGCCTAGCTCCTTTTTTTCAAGGGTGTGATGACTTTCTGCTGAGGTTTTGCCTCTTTCTTAGGTCTTTCTATTGAGTTTTGGCGTGCCTCATTTTTTTCTATTCAGATTCGTTTCCTCATAGAGCTTTCTCTGAGGTCTCGTCTTCCTTAGAAGTCTTTTTGACTCAGATCTCGTCTTCCTTAGAAGTCTTTTTGACTCAGATCTCGTCTTCCTTAGAAGTCTTTTTGACTCAGATCTCGTCTTCCTCAGAGGTCTTTATAACATTTCCGAAAGAAAAAAAAAACATTGTTATCTTTGTCATCTGTTTTTCCGTCTAAATACAAAAATAATAACTAAATACCCCCTCAAGCAGCTGTTTGTCACAGAGGTCTGACAGGAGCCAGTCAGTTTATATGCCATAATAGAAGGTCTTAAAGGATGATAAGACCTTAGCAGAAAAACAACACCCACATCCGTACCTTACCCGGGGCTCGAACCTAGGTCCCTTAGATAATTTTTTAGAGATTTCCTTTTGAGTTGAATAGGTACTGATGAAATATTAGGATTCCAATTCTTCGAAATTTTCAACAGTTTTAAGTTCCACCGCTAAAATGCTAAACTTCGAAAGAATATTTTTAAAAATCTCTACATGCCAGAGCCGTCCAGTGGCCGAGTGGTTAGCACGCTTGGCTACTGATCTACGGAACCTGGGTTCGAGCCCCGGGTAAGGCATGGATGTATGTGTCGTTTTTCTGCTGAGGTCCTGCCATCCTCTAAGACCTTCTACTATGGCATATAAACTGGCAGGCTCCTGTCAGACCTCTGTGGCAAGCAGCTGCTTGAGGGGGTATTTTTAATTTACATGCCAGAAGTTTAAAAATTCAATTGTACAATTTAAGGACCAAGGAATTTACATTGATAGCAATGGTTTGCCTCCTAGCCCTCAGAGTGGTGGGGAAACATAATTATTTTCCTTTTAAGTGAAGAAGGTACTCCCGAACAAAAATGAAGAAAATAATCTAGAAGCTCCATCAGAGCTTGTTTCGGTTTCTCTTACAATTTCTATAAACCCAAACCATGTCATCCTGGGACTTTAACTCAGATCCAGGCAGCTGTAGTCAGCGGCAGCCATAAGGAGGGGGCCATGGGGGCCCCTACAAGAGGTCTTCGAGGTAATGTATGGTTTGATCCTCATTTTCTTTTCTAAAAAAAAAAATAAATAAATACCCCCTCAAGCAGCTGCTTGCCACAGAGGTCTGACAGGAGCCTGTCAGTTTATATGCCAAAGTAGAAGATCTGAGAGGATGGCAGGACCTCAGCAGAAAAACAACACATACAAAGGAAAAATAATACTCTCACTATCTCAGAGACCAAATGACAAGCTGTTAAAAAAGATATCCGTTACTGAATAATCCATTAGTAAAGTTAAGAATGTCATTACTGGACTATAAAACCTTCCATACATCCCTAAATGGCTCCCTCCACGCTTGAGACTTATGACCGACCCTGGCTGTAGTGTCATGCTAGTCAACCCAATATACCATTACACCACGAGGCGGCAAACAGAAATTTTTACGATAAAAGTGAAATATCGTTTTGGGATCAGCTCGAATACACGCCGTTAAAAATATCCCTCCTCGAGCAGCTGACTGCCACAGAGGTCTGACACAAGAGTCTCTCAGTTGTTATGCCATAGTAGAAGGTCTTTGAGCATAACAAGGACCGCAGCAGAGAGAAAGCGCAAACATCATGCTTAACTCGGCTCGAATCCAGTTCCCTTTGATCAGTAGCCAAGCACACTAACCACTTGTCCACGGGTTAGAAGGACATCAAGTCTTAAAAATGATTAATTTCACTCTGTTTCAAAAAGAACTTTCCGTATTCGCCGAAAACAATATGTTGTTCTTCTAGTTGTTTTTGCTGTGGTCTCCCTTCTCCCATAGTTCACTTTACTGAAGGCTCGTTTTCCCATAGTTCATTTTACTCAGGTCTCGCTTCTCCATAGTTCATGTTACTGAGGTCTCCCTTCTCCCATAGTCCATTTTATCGAGGCCTCCCTTCTCTCATAGTTTATTTTACTGAGGTCTCGCTTCTTCTTTGGTTCATTTTACAGAGCTATAGCACCTCCTGTAGTTCATGTTACCGAGGTCACTCTTATCCCATTGTCCATTTTACAGAGGTCTCGCTTCTCTCATAGTTCATTTTACTGAGGTCTCGCTTCTTCTTTGGTTCATTTTACAGAGCTATAGCACCTCCTGTAGTTCATGTTACCGAGGTCACTCTTCTCCCATAGTCCATTTTACAGAGGTCTCACTTCTCTCATAGTTCATTTTACTGAGGTCTCGCTTCTCCCATAGTTCATGTTACTGAGGTCTCCCTTCTCCCATAGTCCATTTTATCGAGGCCTCCCTTCTCTCATAGTTTATTTTACTGAGGTCTCGCTTCTTCTTTGGTTCATTTTACAGAGCTATAGCACCTCCTGTAGTTCATGTTACCGAGGTCACTCTTATCCCATTGTCCATTTTACAGAGGTCTCGCTTCTCTCATAGTTCATTTTACTGAGGTCTCGCTTCTTCTTTGGTTCATTTTACAGAGCTATAGCACCACCTGTAGTTCATGTTACCGAGGTCACTCTTCTCCCATAGTCCATTTTACAGAGGTCTTACTTCTCTCATAGTTCATTTTACTGAGGTCTCGCTTCTTCTTTGGTTCATTTTACAGAGCTATAGCACCTCCTGTAGTTCATGTTACCGAGGTCACTCTTCTCCCATAGTCCATTTTACAGAGGTCTCACTTCTCTCATAGTTCATTTTACTGAGGTCTCGCTTCTCCCATAGTTCATTTTACTGAGGTCTTGCTTCCCTCATACATTTATTTCAATGCATATTATACCGACGGATTACTGGCAATTTTTCCTGAATAACAGAATGCCGAGGAGAAATCTCACATAAAATTTGCTTTCCAAAAGATTTTACCATTTTATGCAATATCTGTTTTATAACTGTGAAGTAGAAATCTTATTTTCGTATTTTTTTCGCCACATTAACCCAATGTAATGATTATAATTTCTGGCAAAATTTGATAAGTCGACTTCTATTTTCTGGTATGGTCCTGAATCTCTTGAAATTTTAAACCAGCTGCGTAGCCAGAAAAGCCGGTCCAAGAAAATTAGAAATTTAATGAAACGAATTTTAAAGATGAAAGTTTAAGAAAAGAATTTTTGTGTATATTTTTAACATAGTTATTATTCTGTTACATATAAGTGTAAACTTTACCAAAAGAAAAAAATAATGCACCAATATGAAATTTATTTCATATCCCCCCCCCCCCTCTGTCCTCCGATGTTCTCACTTCGAACACTAATGCCGTTGTGTTCGAAGTATTTCTCCGTCGGAAAATACCTAGTTGATTAGGGAGCGGGGGTGGCTCAGTCGGTAGCGCGCCAGGCTCGTAATCTGTAGTTCCCAGGTTCGAGTCCCAGCTGGGTCAGCGTTGAGATTTATCTCCGCAAAATTTCCCCGCCCTGCCCACGGTCAGTAGGGGACACCGATGGGCTTGGAAAGGCCGCCGTCCGTCGGATAGGACGTTAAGCCGTGGCCCGTGTGCGGGAGAGCCATACCCTGTGCACGTTAACGAACACGCTGGATGGTCTTGACGGGAGGCTACCATCTGTCTCCCAACAGCTATTCCAGTGGGTCCCCTCCCCCAACCTTCTCTGAGCCTTCGGGGTCCATGTGACCTGGCCATTTAGCCCATGGTGTGCAAAAAAGTGCCGCTCAGAGGTAAAACAACCCAACCTAGTTGATTATAAACCCTGAACTGATTTTGCTCATTTGTAAATTTGTAGTTTTAGGGGGAGTGGGAAGGGAAGAAAACTGAAATTGTAAAGGAGGTATTTACGCATGCTCGGATCTAGGAAAAAAAATAAAGAGCGTGGGAGATAAAAAAATAAAGCAATTCGATCGAGCAGGAAAATAATAAAAGGTCGGTGAGAGAGTTGTCAAAGACTGGATTTACTTTACAATATAATATTAACCCCTCCATTTTTTAGAGGATTTTAAAAAAATTTATTGGAAAATGCGCTAACTATCTTCTTATGCGTTTAGTCTTGGTTACAGCAGGGTCCGCATTTTTTTGCATCTCGCTCTCCACTCCTGGCGAGTCCGATGCAAGGTGATGCGACTTGGAATACCTCAACCGACTTGTCGCATAGTCTGACGTTGAGGACTCTGAAGACTGGGGGGGGGGGACCCACTGGAACAGCTGTTGGGAAGCAGATGTTATCCTTCCCGTCAAGGCCATCCAGTGTGTTCTTTAACGTGCACAGGGTATGACACTCCTGCACACGGAGGTCACTGCTTAATGTGACATCCGACGGACGGTGGCCTTTCCAAGCCCATCGGTGTCCCCTACTGACTGTGGGCAGGGCGGGGATGTTTGCGGAGATAATTTCAACGCTGACCCAGCCGGGACTCGAATCCGGAAACTGTAGATTACGAGCCTGGCACGCTACCGACTGAGCCACCACCGCTCCCAAATATGCGCAAACTATACCTAAGTTTAATAATTTTTAGCTCCATTGCTCTTACAAGCATACTCAAAGGAGGAGATCAGGTGGGAACAAAACCAAATAATATCTTTTTCGAGTCCTGAGCTTCTATATTTAATAAAATCTTTTACGTACGCCACTTCAGTTACTGATCCTCATCTGCTTTAATCAGGAAAACAAAAGCAAAAATAGCTTGATCATTCAAGTGGCATCCAAATTCTGGAGTTAATAATAATAACTAATTGCAGAGTAAAAAGGAGTCACGAGTTAATTGCAGAGAGAATAATTTAAGAGACTGACTGTTTGATGGTGACTAACTAACTTGTCACGTGACAACTTGCAGACAAGGGGGAAAAAAGATGATTTGGTTTCCACGCACGTGTTGACCCGGGCCAGACAGGATGTTAACAATTAGGTGCTTGGTTCAAGTCTCAAGGCACAGTTGTCGTCTGCTGTTAAAAATGGGTCTCTTCATCATTGGCTGAGGATTACTTTCGTTTCGAGAGACTTAAAAGGAAAGTTTCCGTGCTTCAAGCAAGAAAGGAGACGAAGCAAAGTTTTTCCATGATGTGCTCAGTAATGTAATATTTACAGGAGGAATTGTGTCTATTGGGATAAGGAGATGAGAGAAAATGAGTGAGACTAAATGAGTAAGTGAATAAACTCTGGATATGAAAGGTTGATATCAGTACGAATTCTTGTTTTAGTCTTTTGGGATTGATTTAATGGAAAGCGAAAATTTAGTGATGGAATAAATATCTTTTTTTGCACAAAACTGAATCTTACACACAAAGGTATTTAGTTTAAAACTTTTTATACGGTTTAAAACTTTTTAAAACTTACATAATGGAAATGTTAAAATATAAATATATAATATATATTAACATTTCCATTATGTATTCTTCGGAATTCCCAGTATTTTTAATCCTGTATGATGGCCAAATAATCTCATTACTTTTTTCCGTTCTTCCGTAAAATATCATCATCATCATCATCCTCAAGCAGCCATGGGCTACGGAGGTCCAACCAGACCATGCAATTTAGTTCTCCAAGCAAGTCTATCCTGAGCTACATCTACTGCATCTGGCCACTGCACACCAATTCTAACAAGGTCCTGTTTGACATTGTCTGCCCATCACATCCTAGGTCTCCCCCTCTTTCTGAGGCCTTTAGACACACTGTTCATAACCCTATTCGCCAATCTATAATTATTCATACGGGCAACATGGCCAAACCAACGGAGTCTCTCTCTGCACAATATGCTGCTTAAAGGAGGTTGCAAACTCCTTTGCCTAACCTCATCATTAGTTACAAAGTTGAACCACCTAATGCCCAAGATACTGCGTAAGCATCTAGAATCAAAAGCATCTAGTTTCCTGTTATCTTGTTTACAAAGTGTCCAAGTTTCACTACCATAACTAACCCTAGAAAGAACCAAACTATTATACAGCCTAATTTTAGTCTTTAGGTGTATACGCCTATTTCTCCACACTCTCCATAGATTTTTAAAAGTCCCGGCAGCAATCCCTATTCGTCTGTTAATCTCATGCCGCACATCACCATTATCTGTTACATAGCTCCCAAGATAATTAAACTGTGACACCTGCTCAAGACTGCAACCATTCCGATTAACTGAATCACAGCCTGCCTGACCAATTTTCATCACTTTAGTTTTCTCTCTGTTTATAACCAAACCTACTCTACTACCAGTCTCATCAACAGCTCGAATGAAAGAGTTCATCTCATCAACATCATTTGCCAAAAGGGCTAAATCATCAGCATAATCTAAATCAGAAATTTTCGTATCTCCAGCCCATTTAAGGCCAAAATCTTTCCCTTGAAGTGAATTTCGCATAACGTAATCAATAACCAAGCTAAAGAGAAAAGGAGACAAAATGCACCCTTGTCGAACACCAGAAGTAATGCTAAACCAATTGCTACAAGCCTTATCAACTCTCACACACGACTCAGTGTTATTATAGAGAGCTTTCATTATGGTAACTAACTTGTCTGGTATACCATATGATTTCACAATCAACCACAAATTATGACGATCAACAGAGTCGAAAGCCTTTTTGAAATCAACAAAGCTAGCAACCAAAGGTTTCTGAAACTCTAAACATTTTTCAAGAATCTGCCTAAGTGAAAATATCTGATCCACACATCCCCTACCACTTCTGAATCCACATTGCTCATCACGCAATTGACTGTCAACCAGATTCTTAATTCTATTAAGCACAATCATGGAAAGAACTTTACCTGGAACAGAGAGTAGGCTGATACCCCTATAGTTATCACAAGAACTGCGATCACCTTTTTTGAAAATAGGGATAAAAATAGCTCTGGTAAAATCCTTAGGAACCATGCCTTTATCATAAAGGTTATTCAGAATTTCAGTCATCCAAGTGGTAACCGAAACATTTCCAGCTCTAAGCATTTCGGTAGTAATTTCATCTACCCCTGGGGATTTATGAAGTTTAAGTTTAGAAACAGCCAAAATAACTTCAGATTGTGTTATAGGGCCAACATTAAAGCCACCAATGCATCTATCATCATTGCAAACAATGGGAATAGAACTAACCGCATTGTTCAGAATATCACTGAAATGCTCAGCCCACCTAGCCATGACAGAATCCTCACCTTCTATAACCTTACCTTGTTTATCCTTCAATCCCTGTATACCTGTCCGTTTTCTACCGCACAAAACATTAACTATCTGGTACAGCTCTCTGTTGTTGTGCTGTCTAACTGCTTCCTCGGCTTTGTCAGCCAAACCATCAAGCCAAAGATTCTTATCAGCAGCTAACTGATCGTTTACACGTTTATTAAGCTCTCTGTACTGCTTTCTATTAGTACTAGTAGGGTATTGATTAAGGACATTCCTGCAATACTTTCTTTCTGAAATAAGCTCAAGTGCCTTATCACTCAGATAATTCTGTCTCTTCTGCTCCTTTTTTCCTAAAAGAGTACTGTTAGTGTCCAAAAAAGCCTGTTTAAAATGATCCCATTCTTCCTCAACTTGTGTAGTAAGCATACCATGACTGTCATAATGACTAAGTAACCTATCATGGTAAGCTTTGGCTATAACTGGGTCTTTCAGAGCTTCAGTATTAAAAGCAAATTTTTAACCCTAGCACAACACTTTTTAAGTTTAAGTTGTAAGACACTTTTAACAAGATAATGGTCAGATCCAATTTCAGCTCCCCTATATGCCCTGGTATTTCTAACAGAACTAGCCAATTTGCTGTTAATTAATATATAATCAATCATATTCTTATGCAGCCTATCTGGTGAAACCCATGTGTATTTATGTATGTCGCGGTGTTTGTAATATGTGTTAGTTATTCTGAAACCATTGAGTTTACTTACCTGTAGGAGACGTTGCCCATTGCCATTGCAGCTACCAATACCAAAAGGGCCTATTACTCCTCCCCAAAGGTCAGAGTCAGTACCAACTTAGGCATTGAAGTCACCAAGAACAAGGGTAATATCTCCTTTCTTGACAGAATTCAAAATATCCTGAAGTTGTTCATAAAACCTATCCTTCTCATCCACATCGGCATCCTCAGTGGGGGCATAACAGCAGATAACATTCAGGTCTTTAACGCTTGTCTGAAATTTTGCTGTAAGAAACCTTTCATTAATGCACTCATATCCTAGAAGAGCATTACTAGCGTGTCTGCTGAGAAGCAGACCCACGCCTTGGTGATGCTTATTGTCGTCCCTCCCTGAAAAGAGAAATTTAAGATTATTTTTAAGAATCTGACCTTTATCTGTCCATCTGGTCTCTTGCAAGCCGAGAATATCTAAATTATAACGGTGGAATTCTTGTGTGAGGACATCAAGAGAAAAAGCTCTGTGCAGAGTCCTCACATTCCAACTACCTATGGAGAGAAAATGTTTAGTGGGATGTTTAAAGAAACTATGTTTATTGAGAGAGGGAATGCCGACAATATCAAACAGCCCCCTAATCGCAGGCATGGGGCAAAGACCCGTTCCCCCACCACTAAAGGCTGAAGCCATCTACACTGAAAGATTTCCTCCAATGTAGAATTTGATGATGCCAATAGAAGCAAAGAGTTCAGGTGCCTGCGATGACTTCTGCTCAGGATTATCCACCAGCTGATAAACATGTCCTGTGAATCTATTCACTTGGGGCTGTCAACCCACAAACAAACAGAAAACACAGCGGAAGATTTTCCCTCCACAGAAGCCCACCAGTGCAGCTAAATCAGGATCCATAATCAAGCTCAGAGCCATATATCTGTCCAGTTGGTTTATATGGTCAGCACCAGGACCCTGTGTGGTTGACCACTCCTCAGCAGGGTAGAAAAAAAAAGAAAAGTAGCCATAGTTGTCCAGATCAGTAGGCCACACTAATCTGGCAGCCCTCCCCTTCCGTTCACTTCCACAAGAGAGTATCTCTTTTGAAAGGTACTAACGGTCTGCACCACGAGAAGGCGGGGTCGGACATTAGGTGCTAGGCCTGGCCGGTTCTATGCATCATCACAGGGGATTGGTGCATAGCTCTCCTTCCAGTGACTACCTAGCTACCATTTACAGACCCGTAAAATATAGGGAATCCTTAACACATTTCTTCGTGCTTTTTCGTAGGTTTATTATTTTTGAATTTAATCTTTCACAATATACTGGACGTCAAGTTATTTGCATATTTTAACTAACATTTGAAATTTTCTGTATATCCAAATTAGTTTAAGTCCCTAGAACTAAATATTATCATAATCTTCGAGATAATGTGATTCTAGAGATTTGGGTTGTTTTATCTCTGAACGGCACTTTTTTGCACACCATGGGCTAAATGGCCAGGTCACATGGTCCCCGAAGGCTCAGAGAAGGTTGGGGGAGGGGACCCACTGGAAGAGCTGTTGGGAGACAGATGGTACCCTCCCGTCAAAGCCAACCAGCGTGTTCTTTAACGTGCACAGAGTATGTCTCTCCCGCACACGGGGCCACGGCTTAACGTCCCATCCGAGGACGGCGGCCTTTCCAAGCCCATCGGTGTCCCCTACTGACCGTGGGCAGGGCGGGGAATTTTGCGGAGAAAGATTCTAGAGGATATAAAACCAATTTTCCACCATGAATCAAACGATACCTACGGATTATTTACGACTTCTCCCACACGTGACACGAAGGTTGCCAGATCACTAATTTCTAAAAAAATCGTTGCCAGATATTTTTTCTGAATTCTTTAATCGACCATAGTGTTCGGATAGTTTTTTGAGCGACTGTACCTATATATGTTTGGGTGAAATAAACTTATTCAATTCAATTCAAATTCGTTGAGCAAGAACCTTTTAATTCCCCTTTAATTATATTCTCCCATAATGCATTTGCAGGTGGGCTTCATGAAGAAATTTGGCTACATTGTGGACGCCGGACCTGATACTGATGCGCTCTACACTGAAGAAGGATTCAAAGAGGCGATTCGAGTGATGCAACGCTACGGAGGCTTACCGGAGACGGGCGACATGGACAAAGAAACTCTCGAACTGATGACGGCTCCTCGCTGTGGGGTGCCTGACGTCATCAGGAAGCCTAATGAAGTCTCCGGCAATAGGACGAAACGATATGTGATTGGTGCTCCGGGATGGAGGAAGAGGACTTTAACCTACTTGTAAGTATCAATTGTAATTGCAGAGAATCAGTAGTGGACTGAATAACTATTTCCTTAATGACCGACGAAACAGCCAATCTCTATAACTTAAAAGGAAAATACTATGGTCCAGTCCAACACTGAATATAAAGAAAGGATTTTTAAAATTATTATAGTGCATAAAATTTCATCAACACATTAGTGCGAAATTTCATAACCACATCAGCGCAAATTTTCATCAACCTCAGTGGAAATCAAAGCACATCAGTTCAGTGTTCAGTGGACGCTCCCCAAGAAGTGAATGCGTGACAGTTTTTTGACAAAATATCTTATTATATGAAATGTAGATTAAAAAAATAAGAAACATAAAAATTTCTGAGTAATGGCTTTGAGCTCTTCTCTTTCGCTCCCCATACTGATGAAAATCAAAGCAATTATTCCAATATGCTTTTGATCTCCCACAAATATTCTGGTCATTCTCTTGTCACCTTGACAACTGATGTTTAGTATTTTTTAAATAAAGCCATTTTCTCATCTTTGAAGAACAAGATTAAAATTTTCAAAACATAAAGTTTAAGAAACCAGAAATTAATATTTCTTGGAAACTTTTTTTCAGAAAAAGGGTGATAAAACTTCCTCTTTGGTTTAAATCAAAAAATTATAAATAAATACCCCCTCAAGCAGCTGCTTGCCACAGAGGTCTGACAGGAGCCTGTCAGTTTTATATGCCAAAGTAGAAGGTCTGAGAGGATGGCAGGACCTCAGCAGAAAACGACACATACATCCATGCCTTATCCGGGGTTTGAACCCAGGTCCCTTAGATCAGTAGCCAAGCGCGCTAACCACTCGGCAAAGTTTAATTTAAACAAATAAGACAACTGCAAAAAAAAAAAGTACCGAGATTCAGAGAGCAGTGGTGCTTAGTGACCTAGGATCCCTCCTATCGCATATTACTTCCCCCAGAGGAAATAGTGTTATGTGCCACAGCGCCAAGTAAATTTTAAAAACTTTTTGAATCTTACACGCAAATATTATGTAAGTATTTACGTGCCTTACCGAGTCCTTTCTTGTACGGGCTAATTTATCAACATTAGGTTGAAGTCTTTTGTTTCGAATATAACTAGGCTTTTAATGCTAGTCGAAATTGTTCTTTCTTCTTGATTTGTTTCTTTCATGAAAAGGCTTCTGTCAAAGAGATTTCATTGTATAAAATTAATGTATACAAAATTTGTAATATAATTCTATGGTGGGCTTCTCCAAGGAGTGAAAGTCTTCTTGCCTTCCAGTAACTTCGACAAATTATTTTCAGTGTAAAGTCAGGGAGTCACTCTTTACATCGGTGTGAAATTTAAAAGAAAAAATTGCTTCCGAAAGTTGGAGATTGTAGATCCGAGATCGGATAATTACAATACCGAACACCGGGCAACATGCTGATGGCCATAATCTCCTTCGTTGAACTTATAGAGAACAAATAGTGCCGATAAGGCATTGCCAAATGCAGAAAACAATGATTCATTTTATAATCAAACTGGCAAGCGCCAGGGTCCGAACACTACAATTGCATCAAAATGTGGGGCGAAGGTGGCTCAGTCGGTAGCGCGCCAGGCTCGTAATCTGTAGTTCCCAGGTTCGAGTCCCAGCTGGGTCAGCGTTCAGATTTATTTCCGCAAAATTCCCCGCCCTGCCCACGGTCAGTAGGGGACACCGATGGGCTTGGAAAGGCCGCCGTCCGTCGGATGGGACGTTAAGCCTTGGCCCGTGTGCGGGAAAGAACACGCTGGATGGCCTTGACGGGGAGCTACCATCTGTCTCCCAACAGCTGTTCCAGTGGGTCCCCCCCCCCAACCTTCTCTGAGCCTTCGGGGTCAGAAAACCCGTGCACATTAAACTGTGCACGTTAAAGAACACGCTGGATGGCCTTGACGGGGGGCTACCATCTGTCTCCCAACAGCTGTTCCAGTGGGTCCCCTCCCCCAACCTTCTCTGAGCCTTCGGGGTCCATGTGACCTGGCCATTTAGCCCATGGTGTGCAAAAAAGTGCCGCTCAGAGGTAAAACAACCCACAACCCAACGCATCAAAATGTCTCTGAGCCTTCTGAATCTGTGTTCCTTGATGACTTTGCACTCGACTGAGCCAGAAATAATGGGGAATGGATTATTTTCAACCTTTTCGAAGAACTGGCTTGATAATTCTTTGATAAATTCCTTGACATATGGATATTAAGATCGCAATGTAAAATTGAGTTGCGAACGTGTCTCGGTGCTGCTGTAGCTCGTATCGTGCTGCTGTAGCTGATCTGGGTAGCTGTTTTGAAAAGCATGTAATTCTTGATCTTGTCTTCACTGCAGTAACTCCATACAGGTGCTGCGTACAGTAGGATAGGTCTGAAAATAAGCTTATAGAAAAGCATATTGTTTTCAATTGTCAGTGCAAATTTGTCACATGACAGTAAGTTCAATTGGAATTTAACTGACTTTACTTTCGTAATCACTTCATTAATGTGGTTTGGGTTGTTGGGTTGTTTTACCTCTGAGCGGCACTTTTTTGCACACCATGGGCTAAATGGCCAGGTCACAAAGACCCCGTAGGCTCAGAGAAGGTTGGGGGAGGGGACCCACTGGAACAGCTGTTGGGAGACAGATGGTAGCCTCCCGTCAAGGCCATCCAGCGTGTTCTTTAACGTGCACAGGGTATGGTTCTCCCGCACACGGGGCCACGGCTTAACGTCCCATCCGACGGACGGCGGCCTTTCCAAGCCCATCGGTGTCCCCTACTGACCGTGGGCAGGGCGGCGAATTTTTGCGGAGATAAATCTCAATGCTGACCCAGCTAGGACTGGAACCTGGGAACTACAGATTACGAGCCTGGCGCGCTACCGAATGAGCCACCCCTTAATGTGGTTTGGCCAATAAGAGTTTAACAATCCCAAGACGTTATGTCCAGTCTTATATGTATCAAATATTTCAATACATAGGAGGGTATGCACTCTTTTCCTGGTAAAAAGAAGGGCTGAGCTTTTGTTGGTATTCAGTTTTTTCCTCCATTTAGTACCACATCTATTAGTATCTCCATTAGTTCACCACATCTGAAGAGAGTTAACATCTGTGGCAATCGGCGAATAGCTAAATATACGTTCAATGATGACGCAATTATGGCTATATCCAGTAGTATCATCCCAATTTATTAACAACCGGTTTCCATACCGAGGGGGGGGGGGGGGCGGGGATGGCTCAGTCGGTAGCGCGCCAGGCTCGTAATCTGTAGTTTCTAGGTTCGAGTCCCAGCTGGGTCAGCGTTGAGATTTATCTCCGCAAAATTCCCCGCCCTGCCCACGGTCAGTAGGGGACACCGATGGGCTTGGAAAGGCCGCCGTCCGTCGGATGGGACGTTAAGCCGTGGCCCCGTGTGTGGGAGAGCCATACCCTGTGCACGTTAAAGAACACGCTGGATGGCCTTGACGGGAAGCTACCATCTGTCTCGCAACAGCTGTTCCAGTGGGTCCCCTCCCCCAACCTTCTCTGAGCCTTCGGGGTCCATATGACCTGGCCATTTAGCCCATGGTGTGCAAAAAAGTGCCGCTCAGAGGTAAAACAACCCAACCCATACCGAGGGGGGGGAGGTATCTGGACGAATCGGCAATTTAGTTTGTTTGACATTGGTACCACATTCTGGGGGGGGGGGGGATGCTATCCTGGGAAAAACGTTTGAGAATATTACATTTGAGATTGCATGATAGGCAAGTATCAATATACTACAACTAACTTTAACTACAAAAGTTGCATCTCAAACAAAGCGTCACACAGAATGCAGAGCCTAACTAAAAATATTAGAAACTAATCCCTACCGTGATAAATCTGCAATTAGTGACAGTGATTGTGTAAATAAATAAATAACTGTAGATAAGAGCAATATATTTTATTTTTCATGCAACTGTAGGATACATATGAAAAGCGTAACATACATAAGCGATTAAAGCAAACTCCAAATTGCCAGCTGATTTTCAGAATTGCTTTTATCTTTTTGTTTTCTGATTCTCATGTCGTTTGCAGTATGATGACCCCGCCGTAACCACGATCTCACATATAGCATTACATCCCAGTCAGAAATTGGTTTGACTTGTCATTATATTTGATATATTTTCAATAAATATGCATTTCTTTACCTAGTTCATATATTATTCATTAAACTAAATTAGCTCGTTCAGCTTCCGCTGAACTGACAGCAATGACTTTTAATATTTTTTTTTGGCTTCTTTTGCATTTTTGGGAACCTGATAGAATGGAAAAGCTCTTGCATCCAAAATTCCCCGCCCTGCCCACGGTCAGTAAGGGACACCGATGGGCTTGGAAAGGCCGCCATCCGTCGGAAGGGACGTTAAGCCGTGGTACCGTGTGTGGGAGAGCCATACCCTGTGCACGTTAAAGAACACGCTGAATGGCCTTGACGGGAGGCTACCATCTGTCTCCCAACAGCTGTTCCAGTGGGTCCCCTCCCCCAACCTACTCTGAGCCTTCGGGGTTCATGTGACCTTCCCATTTAGCCCATGGTGTGCAAAAAAGTGCCGCTCAGAAGTAAAACAACCCAACCCAACTCTTGCATCCAGAAAATCACGAAAATCATTAACAGGTATTGTAAATTTCATTAGTTTACTTAATTCTAGAAGTTTTTTCTCTCCATCAAACCACGGGGAGATTATAATATTTTTCGGCCAAGTTAAAGTATCAAGCAACTTAAATAGAGTTATCAAATTTGTATATTCCTCATTTTCATTATTTAATAGTCTAGAATTCATAGAGTTGATTATTCTCTGGATTAGTTGACGTCTTGGTAAACACATACGTCATTGTTCAATACAACTGTAATATTTTTATAAGGTTCGGATTTAATTATAGAAAGAACAAGTTTTTCATATTTTCCTTCATGTTCTTTTATAACAAAAAGAGCCGTTACGCATCTGCGAATCAATCTATCTGCTTTTACAAAAGTAATGTCTTGGTTTTGTGTAGCAAGTGACAGAAGAGATGATTCTTCAAGAATATCTATCATCACGGCCAAGTCCTCAATAAAATGTATATTTTACATTCTCTGTTTCATGCCACTCATATTTTTACAAAAATATTCGTTTAGTGCTGGATACGCTCGTCACACATATTTAGTTGCGCTAACACTGCAAGATGTCCATCGGAGTCCCAAAACTGCCATTTTTTATAATTTCTATTTCTAAGTCTTGAGCTATACTTTTTAGCTCTGTTTGGTTTGCATATGATGTATTCGTATAGACCAGTGTCTGGCAAACTTTTTTTTTTACTCTGCGGCACACTGAATCTAATTTTTTTTTTCCGCGGCACACTGAATCTAATTTTTTTTCCGCGACACACTGAATCTAAATTTTTTTTCCCGCGGCACACCTAAAAAAAGAATAAAAGCAAACTCTACATAATCGTCATTATATTTGCGCTTTGTTGAAGTCATCAGCCTGGTTTTACTTGAAGATTTGTTCTCGTTCTTTAATTCATAACTCGGTGTTTGTTTTAAATATTTGTCCATCCCATGGCTTGAAATAATCAAAAATTAATACCAAAATTTGGAAAAAGCTTGATAAATGCTTACAAGATCCCAGTTGATAAAATCTGAAAGATTTTTATTAAAGCACGCCGATAACACAAGTCAAGTTGAAATCTTTGGAATATCTAGTGTCAATTTGAAAATCTCTCGCGGCACACAGTTTGCGAGACACTGGTATAGACATTAGATCTTGTCAAGAAACTCCTTGAAATGATTAAGTTGAGAAATAAATTTAATCGCATCGTCCAATGCCAACTGAATCCTATGACTTAAGAAGTGCTAGATTATTGAGTTGTTAGCCTAGTTGAGACTCCTGATTTTTTACCCAACAACTCGGCACAAGAAGCAATTAAATGTTCTTTTAGGTAGCTTTCAGTAAATCCATGTATTTCTAGTGTAGAAAGCAGAGCGTTACCAATGGATTCTGGAATTCTTTTAAATCTATGAATGAATTCATTGGTTCTTCGTACTATTTTGCAATGCTGCATCGTAAAATGATGGCTAAGGCACTTTTTTTTGATATTTTGCTTGCCTTATCAATAATTATGTAAATTTTTGAATTTTGCTCAATTATTTTGACAAAAACTTGACTTTTTATTTCAATGGCTATGTGTTGTACAATGGACATAGCTATTTGTCTTGAATGTAAGGAAATTCCCATGTCTACGTGTGTTTTTTTCTTCTAACTTTATTTCTTCTTCTATGTCCATCATTGGCCGATTGCATTTTACAAGATTTTAAACTGTGTAGAAAACATGAACTGTTGAAATTAAATACTGTTCGTTAACTTTATCTATGGCTACAACTAATCGATTCTTTTTAGATTCTTCTAATAATTGCACAACTTTACTATGGGACGTTGTTAATGAATGTTCGTCATTTTTTTTTTACAAATAGACGATAGTTGAAATCGTTTGGTTGAAAGATTCGCAGTAATTTTGCATTGCACCACTCTGTTGATATGTGAATATGTTTGCGAGCTTCTACATTCAAAGATGTGAACTGAGCACACAGTTTACAACCAACAGTGTTGAATTGTGTAACCTATAGCCATGGATACTTATTCAAAAAGAATTCGTGAGATTTTTCAAACCAAATGGATATTTTATTTTCAATATTCAAACTTGCAGTTTCTGTAGCTGTCTTTTTCGATGTACTTGGGCCAGGTTCTTTCATTTCTTGCAGATTATTTTCCTCTTTAGCTTGCTTTGCTTTAATAAAAAAAAGGTTTTTTATGCTACATTGCCGTTTCATCGTCGCTAATTAATTAGTTATGGTTAAAAACTATTAATAAAACCACTCACAGTGTAAACAAGCACGGTTAAAAATAAAATGCATTGGAATTAAACGAGCGTTCAAAAACAAAATACTTTCGAGCCAACGTTCCCTCTAATTATATATTATTAATATTTTATTTTTAATTATATATAATTATATATATATATAAATAAATAAATTTAATTGTATATTATAAATATTTCTGCGCGGCAAAGTTTTAAACACTTTTGACGACTGCCTCACATTTTTTAAAATTCGGTCGGGTTTACCGTTGCCAATGAGTTCTCGAAATATTTCTTTTGTAGTTTTATAACACGAAATATTATGCCACAATATTGAAAAATAGCCTTTTTAAAGACCCGCAAGGTAATTTAACACCATATTATGCAAATTTTAATAAAATAAGCGTAAAATAAAATCAATACACCATATACATTTGTGACAAGACGCTAAACTTCCATCTATGGCATATCCGTCGTAGTCCATAGTTTATATCGTTTTAGTCCATAGTTTATAGCACTACTTTTTTCTTTTTCAAACACAGATGTCACATGGTGATATAAGTACCAATTATTATGATCCAGGGTCAAGATATCGTAACTCAAAATTCTTGAAAATAATATATTTTGTTTTTGGTGAAGTGTCATAAATCTTTCTGAGAAATTTTGGGAGATGATTTAAGGTTATTTATTTTGTCAGAATGATGCGCGGAGAATTCTGTGTAGTGCGCAGCAACATTTCATGAGCAGCACTCCCGCGTAGTATCCATTTTCCGGAAACCACCTTTTTCAAACTTCACGGGCAATAAAAAAAAACCATCGCTACAAGCCGTACCAACTATCACACAAGACTCAGTGTTATTATAGAGAGCCAGCAATACTGTTGTAAGCTTAACGTTAGTGCGACCAGGAATCCTCTTCTCCAATCGACACAACTCTGGCGTTGCTAGTTGATGACCCGATACTCCATACATAAGGATGGATACTCTCGCGCAGTATCCATTTTCCGGAAACCGCCTTTCGACTAGATTTCAGTTAATACAGTAATATCTGGATAAATATCTGTAAGATTTAAAAGCAAAGAAAAAATGTTAAAAGAAATTTTCACACTTCTAATGTTTCCCACAATGATATATACACACTTTCCCCAAGTATAATATTTTTTATCGTACACATTTTCTCCTGTTCCTGATTTATTTTACGATGGTTTGTTAATAAAGAGTTTTCAATTATACTCTTTGTCTGGTTAAAATTTAATTCATTTTTCAAAATTTCGTCTGAAGCATTCATATTAATAAAAGAAAATATAACTAAACTTCAAACCTAACTGAATCATCTAACTTTAAACCTAACTAAATCATTCTAAACACTTTTGTCTTTTCCTCTTTCCGGATGAAGATTTTGCCATCCCTAACCCAGACAAATTTTAGGTTTTGTTCTTGTTGTAGCTTTTAGCATTCATGTAGTATCAATTTATTTTCTTTGGTCAAGTGTTTATTTATGAATATTTTATCTTCATGAATTCCTCAGTGTATCTCTTTAACAAGCAGTTTCTTTTTTTTCTTTCCAACGACTAAGCCAATGTTCCTTCATTTTACGAGATGCCAACTGTACAATAATTGGTTTACGCCGTTCTTTGTTTCTAAGAACCGTCGCTCTTTGTAGGAACTCTATGAGCAGCTTGGATATTTTTACCGTTTGCATGTATCTGATATGCTTTTGCTATATTAAAAACAATTTCTTCAACATTTTCATTTGCTGTCTCAGGCATTACAATTATTTCCTAGTTCATATTTCTGCTTACCTGTTCAAGTTCATTTACCTTTCACTTCAGTTTTTTTATTTCATCTTTTAAGAAGCAATTTACTTTGATTAATTTTCCATTTTGTTTTTGAACTTCTTTCATCTGTTTGGTTAATTTTGAAATTATTGTTAAAAAATTATATATTTTATTTGAACAGTATAAAGTGCTCTTATTGTATTCTTCGATTTCCTTTAATAATTCTTCCTTTAAATCAGCATTACTCTACATAAAATCTTTTTTAAAAGATGTCATATGTTTATCAATTAAATATTCAATATATTTTTCCTCTTCTGATCTTATCTTCTCTGATCTTCTCTTATCTCGTGCAGAATCTTTAAAGTCTTTATCTTCTGACTTTTCATTTCTGTCTACGATTTGCTTATTTGTTTTTTCTGATTTTGCATTTTTGGCATCTCCATATTTCTTTTTCACAATTTTGCATCTTCTGATATTTTTGAATCTTCAAATCCTACGCAATAATAATGGTAATAAAACTTGCAACAACCTTTGCATTGAACGGTTTCCAGTACATCGACTATTTGAACATTACACCTACCACAAAATAAATTTTCTATATCTAAATATTTTTCTGATGTAAAACTTTTTTGTATTTCTATGTCAACTGTTGTTACATCATGTGATGGAAACACTCTTTTGTTGCTGTAGTTTAAGCTGTTTACTTTTTTTATGCTTAGAAGTGTTACTGGGAAGATTAATACATTTCGAACATGGACAGTTCTTTTTCTTTTCTAAAGACATCTTAAAATTACTTTGCTTCAACGCAAACCAATAAAAATGGACATAACCATCACATGTACCTTTGCAATGAAGAAATTCACTAATATCACAAAAATTTAATTTACAAACTACACATTGAGAGCCATATTAACTCGAATACAAATACGTGATTATATGTAATTTAGTTAGGGTTTTATAATTTGACAAAAATTTATAAGTCATCTGAAAGTTCAACACTACCAGAAGTAGGTTATGCAAATAAAATATGCAAAACAGTCTTAAAAAAGAAAATAGCTTAAAAATAAAAATACACAGGCAAATTATATAACTCACCACATTCAATATGTTGTTACCATTTTTTAATTATGAGGTTATGAGGTTGACTAATTCAAATTTTTGGCATCAGGTCTAACTCTAAATTTGGAATTTTGTTAAAATTTGGATTTAACATCTCCTCTGATTCAAAATGCCACTACACTCTAATAGTTTCCCAGCTTTTTTCAGCAGGATGCTTTTTTTGTAATGAATCTAGAGTACCGTTATCTTCCTTTGTAGTCAATATTGGAACCAATCCTATACCAAAATCCTACCATCTGATGTTAAAAATGACGATAATAATGGACATATGTATATTATTAAGCAAAAGTTACTGCATTTCTAGCGAAAAAAGGTCATTTTACATGCATGATTATTCAGATCGTAGGATTACGTGTATAGTCATATACAGTTTCGATTTTATCATCTTTCATTACTGGATTTTCTTTCGTAACCCCTAATGGTAATTCGAATATCGATGTGGGGGAAGACTTCAATAAGCTGAGAAAGCCTCTTGTAGTAATCAACTATACTTTTTAAATTACAGTACGTGCTATACTGTATATACCGAATGTATTGTGTTAGGGCAAAGCAATGTGTAGTCTTGGGTGTCTCTTACGATCCCGAACTGCACTTTTTAAGTATCTTGTCTATGGCGGATTAAACAGATAAGCAGGATTTAAAATTATTTGTTTTGAATAACTATTTATTCCTCGTTTAAAGTGAGGGAATATTGCAATATAATCAAACTTCCATATGTCTTTATTTTTTTAATATTAGCACTTAAAAATGTTGTGAATATGATTTGTTTTCTCATTTCTTTAAACGTTGAAAATTAAACATAACTTTTGTTTTGTTCTGCCTATATAGTTTAGCTAATTGGCCCCCTGAATTGGACCCAGATACAACTTTAGCCAAACTGAAGAATGCATTTCAGTTGTGGTCGAACATCACTCCACTGAAGTTTGCTCACAAACGGAGTATGGATGCTGACCTAATCATCGCCTTCGGCCGTGGTCCCCATGGTGATGGTTATCCTTTCGACGGCAGAGGAAGCATCTTGGCTCATGCTTTTTTCCCTTATGAGCACGGGGTCTACGGAGGAGACGTCCATTTTGATGATGATGAGCATTGGATTGATGGCTCTGCTGTGAGCACAGTGCAAGGTGAGTTCTCGGAATTAGTGGCGATCATTTCTCTTTGGAAACAAGTTGATCCATTGCATCCAACTTTCACATCCGTTTATCCTAATACGCTACTCGCATAATTTACAACCTTTGGGAAATGCTCAAAAATAAAAAAAAATATATACAAATTACACGTGTCCAAACGTTAAGTAATATTGATAAAAAAAAGATATGTATTTATTCGAAAGTTAACTTTTGGAAGCTATATTGCATTTGATATGAATCTACATATAAAACAAGGTAATTATTGGAAAAAAATATTTCTCCAAAAAATAAAAAGATTACTGTTGCATTTTCATGCGGATTATTCGTATTATTTCTACTTTATGAGGAAATCGCATTTTGGAGGCATGAATCAAAAATTTTAAGCATATGCAAATGCCAGCGAAAACCGGGTTAATAAATCTTCTAAACTGAATCAAATGGGGTTAGTTTACATTGTTTATGAAAAAGGTTTAACTGAACTTAAGAAATTTCTAACTATAAATGATTAATAATTCAAATAATTCAAATTCTAATCGGGGGAAGCACCTTCCCTCAATTAGATGAACTCTATAAATTACATAATCAGTGACACTCCTCACTTTGCAAGCTTTCATTTCACATGCCACTCTTTTACGAAATATCACATGGAGCAGAGGCGTAGCGACGGACTATGGTTGGGGGAGGGGGGAAATCGAAAATTTTTCAACTCAAAAGTCAAATTTTCCCAACTGAGAAAATAATGTCTGTTGAGGTTCCTACCTAGATTTTCGCTCCGTGGAGGGGGGGGGGGAAGAGACTGGAGGCAATTTTCACAACTCTCCTGCATTTTGCCATATAACTTCCATTTTTGCCAACTAGCTATAATTTCAGAGCTATAATCCATCTCGCAATTTGAGCAAGCCAGTTTGAATTTTCCCAACTCCCCCTAGATTTGCCAACTCACCTTATTTTCACAAAACCAATCCCAATCTTTGCATCTCTCCTAAATTTTCCAAGTCACTTAAAATTTTTAAAACTTCACAGGATTTTGCAAAGTTATCTCGATTTGGCTAACGCTCTTTAATTTCACAAAACTAATCCTAATATTCACAACTCGCCTGCATTTTTCCAAGTGAACACGAATTTTGCCAACTAATCTAGATTTTGCCAAGAGTTCTCGATTTTGCCAACCTTACTTAATTTCACAAAACCAATCCCAATTTTTACAATTCACCTGCATTTTGGCAATTTTGGTTTCCAATATTTCCAACTCCCTTAGATTTTTCCAAGTCGCCTCGATCCCTCTTTAATTTCACAAAAAAATCTCAATTTTTACATCTATCCCGTACTTTACCAAATGGTTTCCAATTTTGCCAACTCCCCTAGGTTTTGCCAAGTTGCCTCGATTTTACCACCTCTCCTTAATTTCCCAAAAACAATCCCAATTTTTACATGTGTTCTGAATTTGCCAAGTCACTTTAAATTTTTTAAACTTCCCAAAATTTTGCCAAGTTTTCTCGATTTTGTCAACTCTTCTTAATTTCACAAAAACAATCCCAATTGTCACAACTGACCCGCATTTTACCAAATGGATTTGACTTTTGCCAACTGCCCTAGATTTTGCCAAGTTTCTTCGATTTTGCCAACTCCCCAAAATTTTGCTAAGTCACTCCGAATTTTGTCAACCACGATTTTGCCAAGTCATTCCGAATTTTCCCAACTCCCCAAGATTTTGCCAAGTTGTCCCGATTTTGCCAACTCACCTAAGGAATCATCTGTATTTTACTAAGTGGCTTCGAATATTCCCAATTGCTCTAGATTTTGCCGTCTCGATTTTCCTAACTGCCCTAGATTTGCCAAGTTGCCTCGATTTTGACTTCTACACTAGGTTTTGCCAAGTTGTCTAAATTTTGCCAACTCCCCTTAATTTTACAAAAAAAAAAGATTACAAATATTCACAACTCACCTAAATTTTACAAAGTCGCTTCGAATTTTGTAAACTTCGAGTTACTCTGGGGGGGGCCTCCCCCCATGGCTACGCCCCTGACAATGAGAATTTACCCCCTCCCCCGTTTTGAGGGGAAGACAGGGGTGCAGAACCGCTCTCGGCAATCATTTATGCTAAATAAAAACTTTTACACTCTCTTTATGAGGATAAGCTTTTCTCGAGAGGATGCGAAGTAGTAAATACTTCTTTGCTTTTAAGTTTTGATTATAGTATACACTTAATTTAGTAGACTTAGCATGCACCGTTGGCGAGAAGTATTTAATTGAACAGATACAGACAAACTGTATAAAATACACTTCTTTAAAGTCTCTGGATGCATTCTGCAAATGTGCACAAAAATGGAAGAAACACAACACAGAGACATTGCATTTAAAATGAAACAGAAGAGTATACATGTCTATAATACATATATAACAGATAATGATTGAGTACCATGGGTACTTTTCAAAGAATGGAAACAAGAAATGGGCAAAATGACCTCAAGCAGCTGCTTGCCACAAAGGTCTGACAGGAGCCTGTCAGTTTATATGTCAGAGTAGAACGTCTGAGAGGATAGCAGGACCTCAGCAGAAAAACGACACATGCATCCATGCCTTACCCGGGGCTCGAACCCAGGTCCCTTAGATCAGTAGCCAAGGGCGCTAACCACTCAGCCATGGGAGGGAGATATATATATATAAAGGTAAATCACTAATACAGTGTTGGACCACCACTCGAGTTCAGTACAGCCTGTATACATCATAACATAGAGTCTCCTAATATCTGAAAATCAGCAGGAGGGATACTACACCCCTCCTGTTGAGAGTACAGTATTATAATCCACAAGAAATGTGATCAGTTCCTGCTTGTTCAATGGAGCTGGAAAAAGATGCCTCAGAGGTCGTTCCCAAAGTTCCCAAAGATTATCCAGCGGGTTGATATCTGGTGATTGTAGATGGACAACTTCAAGATATTTTGAATTCTGTCAAGAAAAGAGATAGTATCCTTGTTATAGGCGACTTCAGTCTAAAGTTAGTCCAAAGTTCACTTACTTTAGTACTGACCAAAGTAAGTGAACTTTGGTGATATATGATAGGTCCCATTAGTATTGGGAGCTGCAATGGCAATGGGCAATGCCTCCTACAGGCAAGTAAACATTATGGTTTGAGAATAACTAACACTTATTACAAACACTGTGACATATAAGTACACGTGGGTTTCACTAGATCAGCTGCTTAAGAATATGCTTGATTATATATACATATAACTTATTAAATAACAACAAATGGGCTAGTTCTGCTAGGAATACAGGTCATACAGGGGAGCTGAAATTGAATCTGACCATTACCTTGTTAAAAGTGTCTTATAATTTAGTTTAAGAAATTGTGTTAAGGTTAAAAAAGTTACCTTTAAAACTGAAGTTTTGAAAACCCAGTTATAGCAAAGTTTACCATCATGGGTTACTTAGCCATTATAACAGTCATGGTTTGCTTACTACTGAAGTTGAGGAAGAATGGAACAGTTTTAAACAAGCTTTCCCTGAAACTAACAGTACACTTTTGGTTTAAAAGTTATGTAAAGTGATAAACAGGTAAGTAATAGTAAATGTTAGTTAAAAGGTATGTAATAGGTTATATAGTAATATAGTAAATAGGGTATAATATGTTATATAGTAAATAGGGTGATTAACAGTGCGTCTAAAAGCTTCAAAAAGACGGGTGACCTTGGATGCTGTGGGCAGACAACGTCAAACAGGATATTGTTAGAATTGGTCTACCGTGGTGAGATGCAGCAGATGCAGCTCAGGATAGATGTGTTTGGAGAAATAAATTGCACAATCTGATTAGACCTCCGTACCACATGGCTGCTGGATGATAATGACGATTACGACAACGATAAACATGATGTGGTGGCCATGGCATGTGAAAAAAATTCAGTCTCATTCTCCTCAAACCACTGGGCGACCATATGTGCTCTGTGGATGTGAGCATTCTCCTGAAAGACAGCTCTTTGTGAAAGAAATGTTGTACCATTGGATGAAGACGATCATTCAGGAATGTCAAATAGCGATTATCAGTAATCTTCCGAAATCATGCCTTGGAAAGCACCCCTCACCATTACAGAACGGATAGAACCCTTAACAGTAGGGAAACAAGGAATCAGAGTTGCAAGAGTCTTCAGTTGGTGCCACACGTGCACTTGTCCGTTTCGGAAAGAAAGTGTAAAATGATTTGTCAGATCATATCACATTCCTCCAGTACTCAAGTCTCCACTGCTTGGTTCTTTGCACTACTGAACAATGACGTGCATTAAGAATGGTGAATGGCTTGTGAAGTGCAACTAGTCCATTTATCGCGACACACCTGTGGTGAAAAGTCAATTTTTTTTATTATATATCTTAAAATTCACTTTATTAGTACTATTATTTATCTTTAAATTTTCGCGACATACCACTGTGTCACGACACACCTGGACTTTGGGAGCGACACACAGGTTGGTAACCACTGATCTAGTGATTAAAATAAAACGGGTGTGTAAATAGATAACGCTGAATGAACTGAAAACCTGCATTTGCAAGTTTAGTCTGAAATTCTTTAAAGTATTACAGGAATTCTGAAACTTGACCCTGTACCAGAGTTCGGGTCTCAGATTAGGTATGGATGATTTCTTCCTTGTGTTATACTTCTGCTGAGATCTCTATTTCCTCACAGATCTCATCTCTGACAGTATTAAACTATCAGACTCTGTGGCAAGAAGCTGCTTAAAGGGTAATTTATTTATTCACTTACTTATTTTTATGTGCCATGAGAAAATATAACATAATTTTTATGAATGTGAAGTGTATTCATTAGCTCTTCGTCTTATTACAGCGGAGGATGGGGTTGATTTCTTCACTGTGGCTACACACGAGATTGGTCACAGTCTAGGCCTCGCACATTCCACAGTATCTGGCTCTATCATGTTTCCATATTATAAAGGATACAACAAACATATGCGGCTTGACTATGACGATATTGTAGCCATGTACGAGATGTATGGTAAGTAAATAGATCTTTATCGAGAGTATGTTATCGTTATGATATGAACAGACCTTCGGGTAAATAAAGTTTACTCTATGTTATACGTAGTATCAGTCTTCTTCGGGATTCCAAACTTAAACAGTTAAATGTTGCATTTTCAACAGAAAATAAATTGTTTTTCTGGGCTCTTTTTTTTAATTGTGCATTGAACAGAAATCATAAGAGTACAATACTCGTTGTCTGAAGATTTGTTCCACTGGCGAGCTTTTCCACATTTCTCTCCGCTATGCATATTCAGGAGAGGTACATTAAATCTTTGAAAGCTCTATATTGAGAAATGTGAAAACTATTCGCAGATGTGGTGCAAGAGTTTGAGAAACTGCTGTTTTAACTGAAGTTAAGTAAAAAGGTACTAAAGCAATTGTAGTTTGTCAGAATACAGAAATTTAGGATTTCCTACTTCTTATTTTTAATCTGCGAAAGAATTATTTAATGATCTAATCTTTATACCATTAAATAAGACACTAATAAGCAAGCGATGAAATTATCAGATAATTTGTAAATTTTTTGTTTCTTGAGTCACTAGCATGGATAGCGTAGTTTCAACAATTTTTCTGTACATAGCATGCGAAGATTTTTTTCAAGACTATCCGGAAAAAAAATTCAGATTCACCACCCCTAACCCCCTAAAAAGATTCCTGGATATGCGCCTGGCCATATCCTTTGCAAGAAAGGCTTTTGACGAGATTAAAAAAAAAAACGACATGGAACTTTAAACCGTGGTTCCTTTTACAAGAGAGATGTAATGTTACAAATGAAATTTGTTTTCAATATAAAGTTTAAGTTGGCTTGAAAAGTTGACGTTGGCATGAATGGTAACCGAGCCTTTCGTTTATTGATTGCACTGTCAAATGTTCTTATTGATCAGGTAATAGCAAGTTATAAGGTTTGGATTCCACTTTGATTAATATAATTTTCTCTGGCTCAAATGAATGCTGCTACTCTCATTTCCCTTCTAGGGGAGAAATTTATTTCGTTAGTAGGACAAGGGGGAAGATTTGGATCCTTGTGTCTTTGGCGTTTTGCCTATTGTATGCAAAAGACGTTAGAGATAAAAGCAACAACAACAACTCAATCAACAAATTACGGGTTGGGTTGGGTTGTTTAACCTGTGAGCGGCATTTTTTTGTACACCATGGGCTAAATGGCCAGGTCACACGGATCCCGAAGGCTCAGAGAAAGTTTGGGGAGGGACCCACTGGAACAGCTGTTGGGAGACAGATGGTAGCCTCCCGTCAAGGCCATCCAGAGTGTTCTTTAACGTGCATAGGGTATGGCTCTCCCGCACACGCGGCCACGGTTTAACGTCCCATCCGACGGACGGCGGCCTTTCCAAACCCATCGGTGTCCCCTACTGACCGTGGGCAGGGTTGGTTACGTGTGAGGTGTGCTATATTAATTACATGATTATATCTGGGACTCTCATATTCAACGTTAGTTAAAGAATAACAATGATAAGGACCAGAGCCAGATAGGGAGGAGGTCAATGCCCCATCCCCCCTGAGAAATCGAAATAGAACGAAAAAGCAAAAGAAATAAAGAAAAATTTTATACCGGAACAATTGTTCCGGTAAGTTTCTAATCACTTGTCTCCGCCCTCCCCCTACATACACACTATTTTTTTTTTCTTTTTCCAGATCCATCCCTCTTAAGAGCAGTTGATATATAACCATAAAATCGTAGCTCGGGTTTAAATTTGGCAAATATCAATTTTTCTGGCTTATTAAAAATTGTTGAGAGAATATCAAATAATGGGTATTAGGAAGGATCCTCCCTACCTACCTTTCTGCCTTAATGCTGATGACTGAGCCTTGTGATCCAATGGCTTTACCTTTTAATCATATTGCGAACAACAATTTAGAGAGGTCACGCACTACCTCCGAGCTGACACGACTTAAAACGACCCATCTAAACAAGCATATAGATTAAATTTTTCTTGTTGTGGATGCTGTCATAATACTTTGATTGAAGACTTTGCAATACTAAAATCATCGAGAATTTAAAACAAAATAAAAGTAGAAATTTATGTCTGGTCGATTTTGCAAGTTCGAGAGCAAATTTAGCTCCCATTTTCCCTTAAACTGTTTTATATGGTTTAGTCGATTATCCTCGTGATATTAATTATACGATCCCATTAATTCTCTAATTCGAGGTATCACTTTCGTTAGAAACCATCTGTAGTGATACAGTGGAACCCCGATATAACGCGTATGTCGGGCGGGAAACAACACCCGCGTTATAAGGTGAACCGCGTTATACCGAGCAGCGCGGTGGCGACACAATAGATTTCACACTGTAAGCTTTTCTTTTACTCATCATGCATACAATAATTAAATACTATTCAAAATACATGCAGGAACTCAATACATACACAATTACTCAATACGCAGTAACAATAAAATGCGATACTCACTAACGCCGCACGGACCTGTATGAACATGTTTGAACTTATCGCGAACATCGCCCGCGCTATAACCGAGTGCGCGATATAGCGAGTAGCGCTATAACGAAGGTCCACTGTATTAGTAAATATTTGATAACTCTCTTCCCAAATACTCACTCCGCTAAAAGTGAGCGTTTGCTCCAATGGCTGCCATTTACTATCAACATTTTTTTCTCAAATTTCATTAAAAGTTTAATGAGGTCATAACTGTCCATTTAGAGTTTACTCTGTGCATATAATATTGTAAATTTACCTAATAGTGAATGTAATGTTGAAATTTATCTTATTCCTTAAACATTTTCTTTCATATTATTGAAAAAGATGCAAATTATTTTGCTATGACAATGGGACAATAATTGCCAATGAACTTGTCCCCAGCGATGAGGAGGGTTGGGTTGTTGTTTCAGTTTTGAGCTGCACTTTGCTGCACACATCATGTTAAATGGCCAGGTCACAAGGAACCCAAGGACTAATAGAACATTGGGGGAGAGAAATGAGATACCGAAGGATGCCTCCAGTCCAGGTCATCCAGTGTATTATAGTATGTATCCTATAGGTAGGCCCATTTTTCTACAAATATCTTATATAATAAATTTATGGAGCTTCTAATTAGACTCTCCATTCATGTAAAGTGGAGATGTTTCCATTCTCATTTCCAGTACTTGTACTTCCATGCACGCAAGTGAAAAAATGCACTCATCTCAATTTGCGAATTTTAAAAAAAAGTTCCTTTTATTCCCCGCTGCTTAAAATTCTTAGTTACTTTTCGAAACTGCAGCAACTTTTGGTATGCTTTCGATATTTAATACTTGTTTTAAAATTTAAAAGATACATATTGTTACGACAGATGAACAAAGTGAACCCATGATTGATGTGTCATTTGACGCTCGAGTGTGACACAACGTGAGAATTACGTCACTGCCTATTGGAACAGGTTGGGTTGTTTTACCTCTGAGGGGCACTTTTTTGCACACCATGGGCTAAATGGGCAGGTTACATGGACCCCGAAGGCTCAGAGAAGGTTGGGGAGGGGACCCACTGGAACAGCTGTTGGGAGACAGATGGTAGCCTCCCGTCAAGGCCATCCAGCGTGTTCTTTAACGTGCGCAGGGTATGGCTCTCTCCCACACACGGGGCCACGGCTTAACGTCCCATCTGACGGATGACGGCATTTCCAAGCCCATCGGTGTCCCCTACTGACCGTGGGCAGGGCGGGGAATTTTGCGGAGATAAATCTTAACGCTGACCCAGCTGGGACTCGAACCTGGGAACTACAGATTACGAGCCTGACGCGCTACCGACTGAGCCACCACCGCCCCTTGTTGGAACAGACAGAGACTTGAAACAATAATTGTGTTTAGAATTGAAAAGCTTTCGGTTGTAGCTGAAAGTGCATAATTTGTGTCAATCTTAGTGACGGTTGTTCAAAATACTTGGCTATCAAACCGAAGAGGCAATATGCTAATCGAGTAAGTGGCTGGCTGGCTTTAATTTCTTCATAGAAGAATCATCGTCTAATGTGTGGTGAAATTAATGTGTAAAAAGAATTGGTAAGATGAAACTTAGTAGCTTGTAAGATTATTCACAAAGGTATTTGTGGCGCTTGATAAATATTGTATAATAATTCTCTTTAAGCTTCAATATGAGTTTGTAAGAATTGTAAAACAACTATTTTAAATGTAGTCGAGAATTGTGAAGTTTTCTCTTGATGGTTCGGCTTCATGATGATAGTAGATAATTTGTGTTTAGATTATATTGTTGTTCGTTTGTGATCTGGTTGCCTAGCTAGGCGTAAACTGGAAGGAGATCTGTGTACCAATCCCTAGTGATGATGCACAGAACCGGCCAGGTCTATCACCTGATGTCCGACCCCGCCTTCTCGTGGTGCAGGCCGTTAGTACCTTTCAAAAGAGATATTTTCTTTTGGAAGGAAACGGAAGGGGAGGGCTGCCAGTTCAGTATGGCCTACTGATCTGGTCATCTATGGCCACTTTTTTCTTTTTTTCAACCCTGCTGAGGAGTGGTCAACATCACAGGGTCCTGGTGCTGACCATTTATACCTACTAGACTGGACTTGTTTATGGATTTGACCTTGATTATTGATCCTGGACTTGCTGCACTGGTGGGCCTCTGTTGAGGAGGGAGAGTCTGCCGCTGTGTTTTCTGTTTGCTTCTGGGTTGCCAGCTCTAAGTGAACAGAGGCATGGGATACCTTATATCAGCTGGTGGATAATCCTAATCAGAGGCCATCGCAGGCACCTAAACCTTACTTAGCTAGTTGGGCATCGTCAAGCCTAAACTGGAGTAATGTGTCTCAGGCAGGCCATATGGCTCTTGAAAAAGTCCACTTGAAAAGGTGGTGCCTGAAGTTCCTACCAGCATCGGTGACTTCAGCCTTTAGCGGAGGAGGAACAGGTTTTTGCCCCATGCCTGCGATCAGGGGGCTGTTTGATATTGTTGGCCCTACCAATCTCAATAAACCTAATTTCCTTAAAAATCCTACTAATCATTTTCTCTCTGCAGGAACGTGGAACGTGAGGACATTACTTAGAGATTATTCTCTTGATGTCCTCATGCAGGAATTCCAGCGCTATAACCTAGATATTCTAGGCTTGCAAGAGACCAGATCGACAGGTAAAGGTGAGATATTTAAAAATAATTTTAAATTTCTCTTTACAGGGAGGGAGGATGGAAAGCATCACCAAGGCGTGGGTCTGCTGCTCAGCAGACATGCTAGTGATGCTCTTCTAGGATATGAGTGCATTAATGAAAAGTTTCTTACGGCAAAATTTCAGACAAGCATTAGAGACTTGAATGTTATCTGCTGTTATGCCCCCACTGAGGATTCTGATGAGGATGAGAAGGATAGGTTTTACGGACAACTTCAGGATATTTTGAATTCTGTCAAGAAAGGAGATATTACCCTTGTTCTTGGTGACTTCAATGCCAAAGTTGGTACCGACTCTGACCTTTGGGGAGGAGTAATAGGCCCTTTTGGTATTGGTAGCTGCAATGGCAATGGGCAACGTCTCCTACAGGTAAGTAAACTCAATGGTTTCAGAATAACTAACACTTATTACAAACACCGCGGCATACATAAATACACATGAGTTTCACCTGATGGGCTGCATAGGAATATGATTGATTATATATTAATTAACAGCAAATGGGCTAGTTCTATTAGAAATACCAGGGCATATTGGGGAGCTGAAATTGGATCTGACCATTACCTTGTTAAAAGTGTGTTGCAACTTAAACTTAAAAAGTGTTGCGCTAGGGTTAAAACATTTACCTTTAACACTGAAGCTCTGAAAGACCCAGTTATAGCTAAAGCTTACCATGATAGGTTACTTAGTCATTATGACAGTTATGGTTTGCTTAATACTGAAGTTCAGGAAGAATGGGGCCGTTTTAAACAGGCTTTTTTGGAAACTAACAGTACTCTTTTAGGGAAAAAGGAGCAGAGGAGACTGAATTATTTAAGTGATAAGGCACTTAAGCTTATTTCAGAAAGAAAGAACTGCAGGAATGTCCTTAATCAGTACCCTACTAGTCCTAATAGAAAGGATTACAGAGAGCTTAATAAACGTGTAAAGGATCAGTTAATTACTGATAAGAATCTTTGGCTTGATGGCTTGGCTGACAAAGCTGAGGAAGTAGTTAGGCAGCACAACAGCAGAGAGCTGTACCAGATAGTTAATGTTTTATGTGGTAGAAAACGGACTGGCAAACAAGGATTGCAGATAAACAAGGTAAGGTTATAGAAGGTGAGGATTCTGTCATGGCTAGGTGGGCTGAGCACTTCAGTCATGTTCTAAACAATGTGGATAGTTCTACTCCCATTGTTTGTAATGATAATAGATGCATTGGCAGCTTTAATGTTGACCCTATAACACAATCTGAAGTTATTTTGGCTATTTCTTAACTTAAACTTCATAAATCCCCAGGGGTAGATGAAATTACTACAGAAATGCTCAGAGCTGGGAATGTTTCGGTTACCACCTGGATGACTGAAATTTTGAATAACTTTTATGATAAAGGCATGGTTCCTAAAGATTTTACCAGAGCTATTATTATTCCTATTTTCAAAAAAGGTGATCGCAGTTCTTGTGATAACTATAGGGGTATCAGCCTACTCTCTGTTCCAGGTAAAGTTCTTTCCATGATTGTGCTTAATAGAATTAAGAATCTGGTTGACAGGCAATTGCGTGATGAGCAATGTGGATTCAGAAGTGGTAGGGGATGTGTGGATCAGATATTTTCACTTAGGCAGATTCTTGAGAAATGTATAGAGTTTCAGAAACCTTTGGTTGCTAGCTTTGTTGATTTCAAAAAGGCTTTCGACTCTGTTGATCGTCATAATTTTTGGTTGATTGTGAGATCATATGGTATACCAGACAAGTTAGTTAACGTAATGAAAGCTCTCTATAATAACACTGAGTCATGTGTGAGAGTTGGTAAGTCTTGTAGCAATTGGTTTAGCATTACTTCTGGTGTTCGACAAGGGTGCATTTTGTCTCCTTTTCTCTTTAGTTTGGTTGTTGATTATGTTATGCGAAATTCACTTCAAGGGAAAGATTTTGGCCTTAAATGGGCTGGAGATACGAAAATTTCTGATTTAGATTATGCTGATGATTTAGCCCTTTTGGCAAATGATGTTGATGAGATGAACTCTTTCATTCGAGCTGTTGATGAGACTGGTAGTAGAGTAGGCTTGGTTATAAACAGAGAGAAAACTAAAGTAATGAAAATTGGTCAGGCAGGTTGTGATTCAGTTAATCTGAATGGTTTGCAGTCTTGAGCAGGTGTCACAGTTTAATTACCTTGGGAGCTATGTAACAGATACTGGTAATGTGCGGCATGAGATTAACAGACGAATAGGTATTGCTGCCGGGACTTTTAAGAATCTATGGAGTTTGTGGAGAAATAGGCATATACACCTAAAGACTAAAATTAGACTGTATAAGAGTTTGGTTCTTTCTAGGGTTAGTTATGGTAGTTAAACTTGGACGCTGTGTAAACAAGATAACAGGAAACTAGATGCTTTTGATTCTAGATGCTTACGCAGTATCTTGGGTATTAGGTGGTTTAACTTTGTAACTAATGATGAGGTTAGGCAAAGGAGTCTGCAACCTCCTTTAAGCAGCATATTGTGCAGAGAGAGAGACTCCGCTGGTTTGGAAATGTTGCCCGTATGGATAATTATAGATTGGCGAAGAGGGTTATGAACAGTGTGCCTAGAGGCCTCAGAAGGAGGGGGAGACCTAGGATGCGGTGGGCAGACAATGTCAAACAGGACCTTGTTAGAATTGGTGTGCAGTGGCCGGATGCAGCAGATGTAGCTCAGGACAGATATGCTTAGAGAATTAAAGTGCGCGGTCTGGTTGGACCTCCGTAGCCCATGGCTGCTTGAGGATGATGATGATGATGGAACAATTTTTTTCAATCCTGTTCAATTTTCTATTATAAATTCATAACAATATATTTTCAAACAATGTTCCTTTCCCTGCTTCTAATAGTGATTCTCTTCTAATATTTTTTTAATGCCAGAGTTGTCCATGCTATTCTGCACATGGGCAAAATTACCATCAGTGCAGAAGGTGCTACGCATCGGGTTTAATAGTACTGGTTGCCTCCCATTTTATATAATATGACAGAATCCCACTAGAATATTTTGCACCAGGTCCCATGATAATATATTTTCGTCACTGATTCTGCAATTTGCAAAGGCAGGCAGTCATTCTCACTTTTTTCCCTATCATTTCCCTTTGGGCATTGCTTATCAGGTACACATCTGCTACAGTTGTTCAATTTGGAAATTTTTAAATCTTGCTCTTTATTTTTCCTCAGTGATGAGAGGCGCATTCGAAGATGATGATAACGTGGCTGTGGTGCCAGATGAACCAGCTACTGACGATGCAAGCACCGGAAGCGATGACGTAGACGATGACGTTTATTCTGATGGTGAGGATGGAAAAGAGGGAGAAGATCGGCGCGATGATTACGCGCCTACTGATGATGGAACAACAGAAGTTCCAGATGCTGGAAATGATGACGAAACTTCCAATGATAATGGAGGAGGTGAGTGTTTTTTAAAGGGTATTTGAAAACAAATTTCATCGTTAAAAATAAAATAAAAATTTTGTCTTTTTCGTTTGAGTTTTTTAATTACTGTAGCGAGAATATTTTTTATTTATTAAATAGTTTAATATGGGTGAGAGAGTATATATAAATTACGTCTGATCTAACTGGACACTGGTTTCTCATTTGTCGTACAGTTTACAGTGGTGGGTTTCAGATTAAAATCCCAGTTTTATGTTGTTATTGTCCACTACTCCCAGAAGAACTTCATTCCATCACACATGTCTAAATCACACCCTCGTTCTGAATCCCACGACCCCAATTATCAAAAAGAGACTTCAAACGTTTCCTTCATTTTTCTGCCATAACTCTCGATTCAACAGATAGGTTTCGTTTCTGCTTTAATATTTAAAACGTGCATAAAATCTTCAATAAAATAATATGTAGATGCTGCGCAACATGTAAAATGTAGATGCTGCGCAACATGTAAACTTCGACACCACGGAGGAAAGGAGGTAAGCAAGAAGATGATGATAACGTGGCTGTGGTGCCAGATGAACCAGCTACTGACGATGCAAGCACCGGAAGCGATGACGTAGACGATGACGTTTATTCTGATGGTGAGGATGGAAAAGAGGGAGAAGATCGGCGCGATGATTACGCGCCTACTGATGATGGAACAACAGAAGTTCCAGATGCTGGAAATGATGACGAAACTTCCAATGATAATGGAGGAGGTGAGTGTTTTTTAAAGGGTATTTGAAAACAAATTTCATCGTTAAAAATAAAATAAAAATTTTGTCTTTTTCGTTTGAGTTTTTTAATTACTGTAGCGAGAATATTTTTTATTTATTAAATAGTTTAATATGGGTGAGAGAGTATATATAAATTACGTCTGATCTAACTGGACACTGGTTTCTCATTTGTCGTACAGTTTACAGTGGTGGGTTTCAGATTAAAATCCCAGTTTTATGTTGTTATTGTCCACTACTCCCAGAAGAACTTCATTCCATCACACATGTCTAAATCACACCTTCGTTCTGAATCCCACGACCCCAATTATCAAAAAGAGACTTCAAACGTTTCCTTCATTTTTCTGCCATAACTCTCGATTCAACAGATAGGTTTCGTTTCTGCTTTAATATTTAAAACGTGCATAAAATCTTCAATAAAATAATATGTAGATGCTGCGCAACATATAATATGTAGATGCTGCGCAACATGTAAACTTCGACACCACGGAGGAAGGGAGGTAAAGCTTTATAAATCTCACCAAGCATTGTGCTGGCTGAGGTACGCAAAATGATTGCAATTCCTCAGCGAATGCTCACATGATCTGGTTGCCTATGTAATTAAATTAGTCTATGAATTTTGTAATGTAGGTGCTCTATGCGTTTTGCTGGATTAGATATGTTCCTCAGTGAATTCTTGGCTGAGAGAAGAACGGAACATGCGCAGATTTTGAAAATGTTGCTCATATAGCCAAGTGACGAAAATCAGCCTGTGAGGATCATTGAATTAGAACAGGTAAAGATGTTGTTAGAATTGCAACATTACAAGAGTTGGCCATGATGTAAAAACTGTATGATGCTGTTGCTGTCATTGGGTTACAGAACACCAAAGCACATGACAGCCTGGTACTGGACTATAACACAGGATCAGAATTTGCGAGAATTGTCAACTCCAAAGAATGGCATTGCAGAACTACTGTATTTTGCTATGAGTAGCCAACTCGATGGTGACCTCCTGAGAGACAGAATTCTGACAGCATTTACATGGCAGCTCCCTCTACAATGCTCACCAGTCGATGGGAATGGTGCAAAACTTTACTCACTGGTGGCCTAAATGGAGATTTGTACTGTTAGCAGTGGACCCAGTTCTGTCCCGAATGGGGTAACTTGAAGAAAAGTGTATTGTTCAGTGACATCTGACCACTCCCATGTATACTGATGTAGAGTGACATCATGTACTTGAAGATTCACCTAGAACACATTCCTTGTAATGAAACCTCCTAATAGTATGTCAATCTTGTCATGCAACCCATACTCTTACCATTCCTCTGGGACGTTTCATCAGGCATCATGCAGCAGCATAATAATGCTTGCCCACATACTGCATGTCTCTATGGACAGCCTATTTGGCATGGACACTCGGCCACAGCTCTCGTGATCTCTGAATTTGTGAGCCATCACGAACCTCTGGAATGATACTGGTTCCACCTCTACAGCAACACTGCTCCTAGCACCTTACAAGATGGTGCAACATCGCCCACGACACGATCAACAGTGTGCATCGCAGTCTCAATCCCTGCATCACTGATAGAGATGGGCATATCGTTTATTGAACTAACTCTGGCACTTTTCACATTTCTGTCTCCAACTTGGATCACTTGCGTCGCATGGATGTAGGCGATTTCATGGAATTCTCTTGTTAACTTCGTGAAGCTGCAATTTCCGCTGCGTAGCGTATATATTAATAAAACTATATCATGGTGCAACATTGCATATTTCTGTCTCAAACGCAAAACTTTCAGCTTTGAGGGAGGTGATGCAAAAATCCTTTGAACACTTTTCTGCTCAGGAATGATTTATTTGTATATTACATATAATATATAAATGATTGCGAGTGATTGAGTGACGACTGAGTAATTTATAAGGGATCACGCTAATTCTAATTATGATGCAGAAACAGCAGAACTCTGAAGATTTACCCATAGGATATTCCGAGTCAGAAATCTCGAAAAAAAATCTAAAATTTGACCTCTGACGTGCCCTTGAATGTCAAATAGAGGTTATGTAGAGGTCGAAACTTGATCTAATGCATCTAAAAATGTGAAAATTGGTGGTCTGTGGGGGTGTTTGCAGTTGTTGACCTCGGAAACGTTACGAAATTTTGTGTCCGGCGAGTGCTTCGAGGTCAAAGGTCAAATCCTGTTCTACCAGCGCTGGAGAGCTAAAATTGATGCCTGGGTGTATTTCGAATCGTAGATCTCAGAACTGGCAAGATCTCCCCCGTATACTCGTGATAAATCGACATGAATTGAAAAATTTGTGAAATTTTGAATGCAAAGGGTCTTTAAGGGTCAAAGGTCAAATTTCAATATACCAGGCTATTTTCCACAGACCTCAGAAACGTTAAGGAATTTCAGGTCCGGTGATGTGTTCAAGGTCAAATAGGGGTCTTATTGAGAGGGTCTAGAAAATCAAGGGTTGCCAATTGATTTCTAGTGTTGCATACGCAGCTTAATCACATCATATTTTTAAGTTTTGCGTATTATCCGAATTCGCAAATTTCAGATGATCATAAGGGGATGTCATCGTTATATTGTTGTTTGCTTTCTGTTACGTACCAACTAAGATTTTTCTTTTTGTTTTAAACAATTAATCTCTACGTATTCTTAGCCACTCGATTCTTTGTTGCAGATGTAGATGATGAAAATGTAGATGAAACCCAAGACGAAGAGCCGCGGAAAGACGATGGCGACCACCCTTCGGAAGATGAGGGAGATGAAGAGGTTGAGGATGGAAAAACAAGCAATGATGATAGATCAGAAGACGATAATTCAGAGGATGAAAACAAGAAGCCGGAAGTGAAAGGAACAGAAGATGACAAAATGGCCAAACCACGCACTCCACCTGATGTTTGTGAAGGATCATTTAATGCAGCATCCCTCATCAGGGGAGAGCTTTTCATCTTTAAGGACTTGGTATGATGACTGTTATCTTAATCCTTCTAGTTTAGAAATTTTATATATACTATGACTATAAATAAGTTATATTTGAATGAGTGGATAGTTCATTCATTCAAATAATATGAGGAAGTAACACAACATTGAATAGAGCCAGGTACAGTTCCAGCAGTGTGTTGTGTTAGGTCTCTCTGTCTTAGTTGGTTATGTCCTTATTGGGGAATCCCTGTAAAAGATCAATTTAACAACTCACTTGCTTACCTAGAAAGTTCTAATGTGGGATTGAGAAGTTTGAGGATTTGAGTCTAATTAGGAGGGAGGTTTCACATGTTTGGATCTAATGGGAAAGAATAATTGACACATCTCCGAATCTTCTTTCATCTTTCAGAGTATGCAGCAGAAAATATATATGTTATTCAAGCCCTTGAGGATGGGATTATAACCCCCCATGGCGTTCTGACCGTCCGTGCTCGTCCAGCATCATGTGACTGACGCGACTTTTTCCCCCTTTTTTCCCCTGCATCCTTTGGTATGGATACCTCTGTAGTAAAGTGAAAAATGTTCGAAAATAGGTTTAAGGCAAAAATGAATTAAGAAAATACCTTTAAAGATCGGCAAAACTGTTTAAAAATGCTTCTTTCGAGATGATGGAACATGTATAATTTGAAATATTCTATGCTCAAGTTTTCAATTTATTTCCACACATTCAAAAACAAATGCGAAGATTTTTATTATTAGTTTATGCGGTCATTGCTCTATATGTCAGGATAATAGTTCTTGAACTTTTTTGTTACCGCTGGGGTTCTAGATATTCAATATCACTGTTTGCTTAAACCTTTCAGCTAAACAGCAAAAATACCAAACCTAACGACAAAAATAAGACAATTGGAATGAAACGTATCAAAAATTAACATTGTATGGTGCAATATATCGTAACTTTTATAATATCTTTTCGAATATTTAGAGCTTGCAGTTCGCGAATCGCATTTTATGTGATCCTTTTACATTAATCCTTTTTTAAGGATAAATTTTATTATCCGTTTGCTGTAGAGATAATTTCATTCGGAAATATTTATAAGGAATATGAATGAAGTCTGCGAGCGACAACTCTTAAGTGTTTAAAGAAATTATTGCTAAAAAATAATAATAAATTATTCAAAACGGAAAAAAATTCCGCAGTAAATAATCAAATTTAGCTTTCAATCCGTACTACAAGGATTTTTAGGTTGGGTTGTTTTACTTCTTAACGGCACTTTTTTGCACACCATGGACTAAATGGCCAGGTCACAAGGACCCCGAGAAAGTTGTGGGACTTCTGGACAGGTGTTAGGAGGCAAAAGGTCGCTCCCGTCAAGGCCATCGAGCGTGTTCTTTAACGCATACAGGGTATCGCTCTCCCGCACAAGTGACCCGGTTTAACGTCCCATCCTACGGACGGTGGTCTTCCCATGCCCATCGGTATCCCTTACCCAGCGAGGGCAGAGCAGGAGTTTTGCGGAGATAAATCTCAATGCTGGCACTGGTGGGCCTCGAACCTGGAAATTGCAGATTATGAGCCCGGTGCGCTACCTACTGAGCCACTATCGCCCCAGTTGTCTAGAGGAGTGTTATAATCCTTTGATATTTGGTCTTCACACTCTCTTTGATATAACAATATCTCACTATTTTTTTTTGTATGAAAATCTTGAAGATTTTATGATTTTAAATCACTTAATGCTTTCGAAATAACTATTCTGGAATAAAATGCTTTTTAAAATGAAAACCAATGAAACGATTGAAATTTGAACACAATTTTTTTCTTCCTCAGTACATGTGGCGATTGAAAGATATTGGTCAAGTGATGAATGGATATCCTGTATATTTCCATGTCTTTTTCCGTGGCCTGCCTTGGACTGTCCGTAACATTGATGCCGTCTACCAGAGACCTCAGGATTACAGCATCATCTTTTTTACAGGTAAGGAGTTGATTTATTTCAGATGTTGATTTAATTAAAGATATTTGCTTTTATAATTGTTTACGTAATCTGGTTACATTGTATGACAGAAGTGCTTTAACAGCTTTACAAGTCAGTCTTGAAGCCTGAAAAAAGAGAGTTCTTGACAATTTGAAATAAGTATGTACTCTTATTGCGTTCGACAACTCTATACACCTGATGGAAATTTACCAGGGTTGGGTTGTTTTACCTCTGAGCGGCACTTTTTTGCACACCATGGGCTAAATGGCCAGGTCACATGGACCCCGAAGGCTCAGAGAAGGTTGGGGGAGGGGACCCATTGGAACAGCTGTTGGGAGACAGATGAGGCCATCCAGCGTGTTCTTTAACGTGCATAGGGTATGGCTCTCCCGCACACGAGGCCACGGCTTAACGTCCCATCCGACGGACGGCGACCTTTCCAAGCCCATCGGTGTCCCCTACTGACCGTGGGCAGGGCGGGGAAATTTTGCGGAGATAAATCTCAACGCTGACCCAGCTGGGACTCGAACCTGGGAACTACAGATTACGAGCCTGGCGCGCTACCGACTGAGCCACCCCCGCCATGATATTGTGGCGTTCCAACATCTGTTTTATCGAGTTTCATTATTAATAATACTTTTCTAAATCTACAGCCATAGTAACAATATATTCTGTTATCTACGTAATGAATAAATCATAATCAATTACTTGTGCAGTCACAATTATCAATTGAGACGTACGCAATCCTATATATGTGTGTTTGTGTCATTATTAATTATTGACATTATTATTAATAATTTTTCTTTTCCCAATATTTTATTTGTTTTTGAACAAGTGGATTGATTGAACTAGTGCGAAGCGATGGCCGACCTGCAGTCACTGTTATCAATTCGAGCGTGTGATCAGTGTCATCAATTGATATGTGCAATCATTTCCATCCGTTGCATGTGCAGTCGCTGTCATCGATTAATATGTGCAGTGACAGAAATCAGTTATCACGTGCATTCACTGTTATCAATTGAAATGTGTAGTCACTGTAATCCGTTGGCAGGAGTAGTCTGTAGTCGCTACATTAACTGTATATTTCATCGGGTTACTCAAATGTTTCCATGATGCAAGTGTTTTTCTGAATTACAATACAAAAATAAGAACAGAGACCGAAATCAATGAATTTGACAAGTGAGTTAATTAAAAAAAAAGTGTTTATGCAAAGTCTGTTCGAATTTTTATCTTATATCAGTGTTTTCCTAGCAAGCACTTTTTGGTCACGATCCAAAATATAAATAACTATTCTCCTCAGGATACAAAATTTTCATTCACCTTGCTGTCCAAGTAATAATTGTACCTACAGGGGGCGGGGGTGGCTCAGTCGGTAGCGCGCCAGGCACGTAATCTGTAGTTCCCAGGTTCGAGTCCCAGCTGAGTCAACGTTGAGATTTATCTCCGCAAAATTCCCCGCCCTGCCCACGGTCAATAGGGGACACTGATGGGCTTGGAAAGGCCGCCGTCCGTCGGGCGGAACGTTAAGCCGTGGCTCCGTGTGTGGGAGAGCCATACCCTGTGCACGTTAAAGAACACGCTGGATGGCCTTGACGCGAGGATACCATCTGTCTCCCAACAGCTGTTCCAGTGGGTCCCCTCCCCCAACCTTCTCTGAGCCTTCGGGGTCCATGTGACCTGGCCATTTAACCCATGGTGTGCAAAAAAGTGCCGCTCAGAGGTAAAACAACCCAACCCATGTACCTACAGGCTAACTGATCGGACCAAGAGCCTTTCACGCCCTTAAGCTAAAAAAAACTCTTCCTACCTTATATAGTAGATCCCTAAGATTTAAGAGTGTCCCACTGTTACATTGTTCTCGAAATATTTTTGTTCGAAATTTAAACATCATTCTCTAGACCAAGGACCTTCTATGCTTCACGTACCCTCTGAAAATGTTTATGTAACTGGCGTATCCCTTATATAGATAGATAAAACTACAGTTGTAGTATAATAGTGCCAACTTAGCGACTCTGTTACTAGATCTAGCGACCTTTGAGCTCTCATGGCGTATCCCAAAATATTTTACCGCGTACCCCACGTTGAGAACCTCTGCTCTAGACTAAAGGTCGAAAAACCTTTCAAAAAAGAAGAGTAAGTTTTACATTTTTTATCTTCAACTTTTTTTTCAAACATTATTTTGAGAATCTCAGCACACATACAGAGAAATGAATGCACCTTATGCATAGGATTAGCAGGGACAACCACTGTAACAGTAATAATAAGTTACGACAAATATCACTTCTATTTAATAACATCAGTTTTTAAAAATGACATACACTTATATGTCGGCTTTGATGCTCACTTTCCAAAGAGGGTGGCTCAGTCGGTAGCGCTCCAGGCACGTAATCTGTAGTTCCCAGGTTCGAGTCCCAGCTGGGTCAGCGTTGAGATTTATCTCCGCAAAATTCCCCGCCCTGCCCACAGTCAGTAGGGGACACCGATGGGCTTGGAAAGGCCGCCATCCGTCGGATGGGACGTTAAGCCGTGGCCCCGTGTGCGGGAGAGCCATACCCTGTGCACGTTAAAGAACACGCTCGATTGCCTTGACGGGAGGCTACCATCTGTATCCCAACAGCTGTTCCAGTGGGTCCCCTCCCCTAAACTTCTCTGAGCCTTCGGGGTCCATGTGACCTGGCCATTTAACCCATGGTGTGCAAAACAGTGCCGCTCAGAGGTAAAACAACCCAACCCACTTTCCAAAGTGCGAAATGCATGTCGATTTTTCGCGAAAACCAAGAAGAATGTTCGGTAGAGAATCTATTCTCGATTCAGAGGATGGTTCTTCGAAACAAATATTTTGAGTGTTAACGCTTCATTGAATCTTTAAATAACAGTTTCCAATTTTGAATTGCTGTCTTGAAAAAGTTTTATAATTTTCATAATTCTGAAAATTATGTAAATTTTGCGATGAATATTGGGAATAACAAAGAGGTGCCCTCAAAATAAACTATCGAAGTAACAAAGAGTATCCCTCAAATCAATTTGTAAAAAATATTAAAAAATATCAAAGATCCAAATGCATGCCTTCAAGATCTCCGCAAAAAATCCCCGCCCTGCCCACGGTCAGCAGGGGACACCGATGGGCTTGGAAAGGCCGCCGTCCGTCGGATGGGACGTTAAGCCGTGGCCCCGTGAGCGGGAGAGCCCATACCCTGTGCACGTTAAAGAACACGCTGGATGGCCTTGACGGGAGGCTACCATCTGTCTCCCAACAGCTGTTCCAGTGGGTCCCCTCCCCCAACCTTCTCTGAGCCTTCGGGGTCCATGTGACCTGGCCATTTAGCCCATGGTGTGCAAAAAAGTGCCGCTCAGAGGTAAAACAATCGAATCCAATCCATGCCTTCAAATTACCAGCGGCTGGCGATCGCTATGTTAAGTATTGAAAATGAAAAATACTCAAATCCGCATCTTTTTCATACATTGTGCCCAATCATCCAATATTTTGTTATTTTGATTTGAGAAAATATTCGAAAAAATATTCTTAACCTGGTTTAGAGGTAACTACTAAGAATTCGAGAGCTGAAACTATTTTGCATGTAAATGGTGGGAACAATAAATATATATTTAAATTAATCATACCTTTTCGTTATAGTCAGTAACATATACTTAAAGTTTCTCGATATTCCGTGCAATTGGTGTTAGCAAGAAAAGATAAAAGTGGTTTTACACTCGAACTTTGATTTTATTATAGGCACTTCCTTGAGTTTTTGCAAATACAGTCAGCTCTCGTTAACTCGAACTACTGTACTTAAACTAACTCGTTAACTCGAACTTCTATATTTAAACTACTCGTTAACTCGAACTTCTATATTTAAACTATCTCGTTAATCAAATACTTTAAATTTCCAACAGAATCCTTATATATATGTATATACTATTTTTTTCATCTTCACCCCGACACTTCGAAACTTTATGAAAAATATTTGAAAGAAAATCCCTTTTTGATAAGCTTTTTTTTTCCATGAAATTTTCTTACGTTACTAGTGATGGCAAGTTGCTGAAATTCTTGCCAGGTGGACACGCGATTCTCACTTGCTACGCATTGTTCCCATTGCTTGCAGGGGGACAGAATAATTCTTATTGGATATGCACTGCTTCCCCTCTCCCGGGGGGCGGGGGGGGGGGCTCAGTCGGTAGCGCGCCAGGCTCGTAATCTGTAGTTCCCAGATTCGAGTCCCAGCTGGGTCAGCTTTGAGATTTATCTCCGCAAAAATTCCCCGCCCTGCCCACGGTCAGTAGGGGGACACCGATGGGCTTGGAAAGGCCGCCGTCCGTCGGATGGGACGTTAAGCCGTGGCCCCGTGTGCGGGAGAGCCATACCCTGTACACGTTAAAGAACACGCTGGATGGCCTTGACGGGAGGCTACCCTCTGTCTCCCAACAGCTGTTCCAGTGGGTCCCCTCCCCCAACCTTCTCTGAGCATTCGGGGTCCATGTGACCTGGTCATTTAGCCCATGGTATGCAAAAAAAGTGCCGCTCAGAGGTAAAACAACCCAACCCAAATCCCCTCCCCCGGCACAGCTCACAGATAACAAAGCCTTCCTCCCATTCCTGATAGACAGTGCTAGTTTAATATTAGGTTAAATCTAATTTCTCTTGTTTTCCCTGTCTTTTTACCTTATTTCAGTGCATTGCAATAGCAGCAGAGCATACGTTGAATCATTGCTTGAATGCATCGTCGTTAAGCGATGAAAGCAAAAGTGATCACAGCTGTTCAAAGTAGCGAAATAAATAAAAATAAATAAATACCCCCTCAAGCAGCTGCTTGGCACAGAAGTTTGACAGGAGCCTGTCATTTTATATGTCAAAGTAGAAGGTCTGAGAGGATGGCAGGACCTCAACAGAAAAACGACACATACAACCGTGCATTACCCAGGGCTCGAACCCAGATCCCTCAGATCAGTAGCCAAGTGCGCTAACCACTCGGCCATCGGACGGCAAAAATAAATACCCCCTCAAGCAGCTGCTTGCCACAGAGGTCTGACAGGAGCCTGTCAGTTTATATGCCATAGTAGAAGGTCTGAGAGGATGGCAAGACCTCAGCAGAAAACAACACATACAGTAGCGAAGAGAAGAAAAAAGATATTACCAAATATTTCGGAAATCTTCACAGTATTCTATCAACCATTTAAAAGAACAAAGATATGGTATTTAAACAGATTCGATAAAGGAAAAAGGAAAAAGAATGAGGCACGTAGAATACCCCGATGTTGAAAAATAAAGTTGCTATAAATGTTTACTCAATGGTGGAATAAAAACGTTTCAATAGGCAGGAATCTTTTGTGGGTTCTGTATCTAGTTTTTAAACTGCTTATGTGCAATTTTAGCACAGATTCGATAGCTTGATATTTTTTCGTTTCTTTTGGATAACGAAAATTGACTGTAGTTGAATTGTGAAACCAGTGAAGTAGGGCTTTCGGGAATACCTCTATATAGACATTGGGTAAGACAGGCGAGATTTTTGGAGGGCTAAAGAATCTTACCTTAAGTAAACCTTAAGTATATTAATACAACCAGATGTTTACGAACCCATTTTCCTTTATAGCAATAATTTCAATGAAAAATTGCACTTCTTTTAACATTGTTTAGGTTGAAGTAAGTTTTTCAAGAACGAACTACCCCTTTTTTTATTTTCTTTATTATCAGAAAAGTAATTATTACTTTCGTCTCTCATTCCTTGTTATCCCCACTTTACGATTCTTTGCCTTGCAGTATACTCTGTGAACCTTGATTATTCTAAATTATAATTATGATATTCTGTTAAATTCTGAGTAATTGTTTAGATCAGGAAGCTATTTATTACCGAACATAAAGCAGTATACTGAATTTAACTGATTTCTTAATTAGTTAATCTGCACTTGACTATAATTAACACTCCGAAGTACAACTATGTTCACTAAACACATTACTAAACGAAAATTTTAAATCGTTTTACATATCATTATCATCATCCTCAAGCAGCCATGGGCTACGGAGGTCCAACCAGACCATGCAGTTTACTTCTCTAAGCATATCTATCCTGAGCTACATCTGCTGCATCCAGCCACTGCACACCAACTCTAACAAGGTCCTGTCCGACATTGTCTGCCCACCGCATCCTAGGTCTCCCCTTCCTTCTGAGGCCTCTAGGCACACTGTTCATAACCCTATTCGCCAATCTATAATTATTCATACGGGCAACATGGCCAAACCAACGGAGTCTCTCTCTGCACAATATGCTGCTTAAAGGAGGTTGCAGACTCCTTTGCCTAACCACTTCATTAGTTACAAAGTTGAACCACCTAATGCCCAAGATATTGCGTAAGCATCTATATTCAAAAACATCAAGTTTCCTGTTATCTTGTTTACAAAGCGTCCAAGTTTCCCTACCATAACTAACTCTAGAAAAAACCAAACTATTATACATTCTAATTTTAGTCGTTAGGTGTATGCGCCTATTTTTCCACACTCTCTCTAGATTCTTAAAAGTCCCAGAGGCAATCCCCATTCGCTTGTTAATCTCATGCCGCACATCACCATATCTGTTACATAGCTCCCAAGATAATTAAACTGCGACACCTGCTCAAGACTGCAACCATTCAGATGAACTGAATCACAACCTGCCTGACCAATTTTCATCACTTTAGTTTTCTCTCTGTTTATAACCAAACCTACTCTACTACCAGTCTCATCAACAGCTCGAATGAAAGAGTTCATCTCATCAACATCATTTGCCAAAAGGGCTAAATCATCAGCATTATCTAGATCAGAAATTTTCGTATCTCCAGCCCATTTAAGGCCGAAATCTTTCCCTTGAAGTGAATTTCGCATAACATAATCAATAACCAAACTAAAGAGAACAGGAGATAAAATGCACCCATGTCGAACACCAGAAGTAATGCTAAACCAATTGCTACAAGATTTACCAACTCTCACACATGACTCCGTGTTATTATAGAGAGTTTTCATTGTGTTAACTAACTTGTCTGGTATACCACATGATCTCACAATGAACCACAAATTATGACGATCAACAGAGTCGAAAGCCTTTTTCGAAATCAACAAAGCTAGCAACCAAAGGTTTCTGAAACTCTAAACATTTCTCAAGAATCTGCCTAAGTGAAAATATCTGATCCACACATCCCCTACCACTTCTGAATCCACATTGCTCATCACGCAATTGACTGTCAACCAGATTCTTAATTCTATTAAGCACAATCATGCAAAGAACTTTCCCTGGAACAGAGAGTAGGCTGATACCCCTATAGTTATCACAAGAACTGCGATCACCTTTTTTGAAAATAGGGATAATAATAGCTCTGGTAAAATCCTTAGGAACCATGCCTTTATCATAAAAGATATTCAAAATTTCAGTCATCCAAGTGGTAGCCGAAACATTCCCAGCTCTGAGCATTTCTGTAGTAATTTCATCTACCCCTGGGGATTTATGAAGTCTAAGTTTAGAAATCGCCAAAATAACTTCAGATTGTGTTATAGGGCCAACATTAAAGCCACCAATGCATCTATCATCATTACAAACAATGGGAGTAGAACTAACCACATTGTTTAGAACATCACTGAAATGCTTAGCCCACCTAGCCATGACAGAATCCTCACCTTCTATAACCTTACCTTGTTTATCCTTCAATCCTTGTATGCCTATCCGTTTTCTACCACATAAAACATTAACTATCTGGTACAGCTCTCTGCTGTTGTGCTGTCTAACTGCTTCCTCGGCTTTGTCAGCCAAGCCATCAAGCCAAAGATTCTTATCAGCAGCTAACTGATCTTTTACACGTTTATTAAGTTCTCTGTAATGCTTTCTATTAGGACTAGTAGGGTATTGATTAAGGGCATTCCTGCAGTTCTTTCTTTCTGAAATAAGCTCAAGTGTCTTATCACTCAAATATTTCTGTCTCTTCTGCACCTTTTTCCCTAAAAGAGTACTGTTAGTTACCAAAAAAGCCTGTTTAAAACGGCCCCATTCTTCCTCAACTTCAGTAGTAAGCAAACCATGACATAATAATGACTAAGTAACCTATCATGGTAAGCTTTAGCTATAACTGGGTCTCTCAGAGCTTCAGTATTAAAGGTAAATTTTTTAACTTTAGCACAACACTTTTTAAGTTTAAGTTGCAAGGCACTTTTAACAAGGTAATGGTCAGATCCAATTTCAGCTCCCCTATATGTCCTGGTATTCCTAACAGAACTAGCCCATTTGCTGTTAATTAATATGTAATCAATCATATTCTTATACAGCCCATCAGGTGAAACCCATATGTATTTATGTATGTCGTGGTGTTTGTAATATGTGTTAGTTATTCTGAAACCATTGAGTTTACTTACCTGTAGGAGACGTTGTCCACTGCCATTGCAGCTACCAATACCAAAAGGGCCTATCACCCCTCCCCAAAGGTTAGAGTCAGTACCAACTTTGGCGATGAAGTCACCTAGAACAAGGGTAATATCTCCTTTCTTGACAGAATTCAAAATATCCTCAAGTTGTCTGTAAAACCTATCCTTCTCATCCTCATTAGCATCCTCAGTGGGGGCATAACAGCAGATAACATTCAAGACTTTAATGCTTGTCTGAAATTTTGCTGTAAGAAACCTTTCATTAATGCACTCATATCCTAGAAGAGCATCACTAGCATGTCTGCTGAGCAGCAGACCCACGCCTTGATGATGCTTTCCATTCTCCCTCCCTGTAAAGAGAAATTTAAAGTTATTTTTAAGTACCTCACTTTTACCTGTTCATCTGGTCTCTGGCAAGCCTGGAATATCTAGGTTATAGCGCTGGAATTCCTGCGTGAGGACATCAAGAGAATAATCTCTATGTAATGTCCTCACGTTCAACGTTCCTGCAGAGAGAAAACGATTAGTAGGATTTTTAAATAAATTAGATTTATTGAGATTGGTATGGCCAACAATATCAAACAGCCACCTGATCGCAGGCATTAGGCAAAGACCTGTTCCTCCTTCGCTAAAGGCTGAAGTCACCGATGCTGGTAGGAACTTCAGGCACCACCTTTTCAAGTGGACTTTTTCAAGAGCTATATAGCCTGCCTGAGACACATTACTCCAGTTTAGGCTTGGCGATGCCCATCTAGCTAAGTAAGGTTCAGATACCTGCGATGGCCTCTGATTAGGATTATCCACCAGCTGATATAAGGTATCCCATGCCTCTGTTCACTTAGGGCTGGCAACCCAGAAGCAAACAGAAAACACAGCGGCAGATTCTCCCTCAACAGAGGCCCACCGGTGCAGCAAGTCCAGGATCAGTAATCAAACTCAAATCCATAAACAAGTCCAGTTTAGTAGGTATAAATGGTCAGCACCAGGACCCTGTGAAGTTGACCATTCCTCAGCAGGGTTGAAAAAAAAGAAAAAAGTGGCCATAGATGACCAGATCAGTAGGCCATACTGAACTGGCAGCCCTCCCCTTCTGTTCCCTTCCAAAAGAGAATATCTCTTTTGAAAGGTACTAACGGCCTGAACCACGAGAAGGCTAGGTCAGACATTAGGTGCTAGACCTGGCCAGTTCTGTGCATCATCACTAGAGATTGGTACACAGTTCTCCTTCCAGTTTTTGCCTAGCTACCATTTACTTCCAATTATTATGACTGCTGGAATGGAATTATTGGTGATGCTTGTTTATTCCCATTCACCTCACTTACATTTTTTTTCCTTTAAAATACAGAGTAAAATTAATTTTCACTTCAAAAATTTCAATCGTTCATTTGAAGTATTGATGTAAAATACTGCATCAATTCTTCAAATAAAATGATATGATGATAACTAATATAACATATAAATAACTAAGATTATACAATGTATATATATATAACAAAGAAGAGTTCCGACTGGGGCCCAGAATAATTTAAATTCAAATATTTCTTGTAATTGGGAAAAAATTTGTAAAAATATGGAAATATTTTTACTATAATTTCAATCTTTTAAATAGGTTTTAGTAATTAAAAATAAGCACCATGCAGCTTTGGTTTATTTCTATCTTTCTTTTTATTCTCTATCTTTAATTAAAAAAAATGGCGCTTTGCGTTTATAACGAACAATGTTACCCACGAACTTTAAGTTACTATTACTAATATTTCCAATATTTTTCCTTCGAAATAGCACTAACAGTTTAATTCTGTGGTAAAATGATTGTAATTAATAATATAAGAATAAAATAGGAAATGATTAAAAGCATACATTTCTGTACATATGTATCATGATGCACTAGAGAAATTTTTTCCCAGAATCTGTCTCGGGCTCAATGGCTTAGGGCTCGGTGTGGGTGCTGTCTCAAAAAATTGAACCTGAACTCATCTTTAATGCATAACTGTTATTATAAAATTTATATAATTCTATAAAATAGTCAAAACTTTTTAACTTTAGTTCTTTGCTGTGATTGTTTTATATTTCTATACATATATATATATACACTTTTGTGGATTTTTTTAACGAAAATGTGAAAGAAATTGAATTAAATTATTATTAAAAAAAACCGATTTTCTTCAGGACGTCAGTTCTGGGTCTTTGATGGCAATTCCTTCGCTACCAATAGTCCGCAACCGTTGACCGACTTAGGTCTCCCCGACGATATCGATCACATCGATGCTGCCATTGTATGGGGAAAGAATAGCAAAACTTATCTCTTCAGCGGTGCACTCTACTGGAAATACGACGAGATCAAGGGACGTGTGGAGCATGGCTATCCTCAAAGAATCTACAGGTGGAAAGGAGTGCCAGACACGGCGGACTCAGCTTTCACTTGGAAAGATGGTAAGATCTAACTTAAATGAGAATCGGAGAGATTTCTCAATAACAGTTCAATATTTGCAATGTCCCTATTTACACATTTAAAATTCTGAAAGTGTTCTTGAGCGTTTATATGATATCATAGGGCTTAGTGTATTTCAAAATGAAGTGTATTGTGAGCATATTAAAGAATTATTGAAGTTTGGAGTAGCGACATGACATGTAAAACAAACGAATGAGAGAACCGTGGTGTTACAAAAATATGATGTATCAGAATTGAGGAAGGAAAGGAGATCCATTAAACAGTTGTTAGGAGACAGATGGGAGTCTTTCATCAAGGCCATCAAACTTGTTCTTTAACTTTTAACTTGCACAGGGAATGTTTCTCGTGCATACGGGTCATTATTTAATGTATCTTTCAAAGAACGACAGCCTTTAGGAATTTGCGATTGTACTGAAGAATTTCTGAGCACTGCATTTAAAAGAGAGCTGAATATCATAAAACGGCAAATGCTGAAATACTGAATTAAAATTGAATGCAATAGGCAAGAAGCATTTTGAAGAACGTGTTTACCATTGTGTGTGAATAAAGAGTTAATCTCGTAATGCATCGTAACCATGAGTGTCCACTGAGTACTGTAATTACAATGTTCTGAACGTAACTGAAGAATTACCAAGTACTGGAGTATCAAGGTAGTAAGCAAAATTTAAGAATTACTGACTACTAAATTTACAGTATGGTAAGTGTAACTAAAGAATTATTAAGCACTGAATTTGCGAGTGTAACTGGAAAATTATTGAACACTGAAGTTGCGATTGTAACTGGAGAATTATTGAACACTGAAGTTGCGATTGTAACTGGAGAAATATTGAACACTGTAGTTGCTAGTGTAACTGGAGAATTACTGAACACTGAAATTGCGATTGTAACTGGAGAATTATTGAACACTGTAGTTGCGAGTGTAACTGAAGAATTATTGAACACTGAAGTTGCGATTGTAACTGAAGAATTATTGAACACTGTAGTTGCGAGTGTAACTGGAGAATTACTGAACACTGAAGTTGCGATTGTAACTGGAGAATTATTGAACACTGTAGTTGCGAGTGTAACTGGAGAATTACTGAACACTGAAGTTGCGAGTGTAACTGGAGAATTGTTGAACACTGTAGTTGCGAGTGTAACTGGAGAATTACTGAACACTGAAGTTGCGATTGTAACTGGAGAATTATTGAACACTGTAGTTGCGAGTGTAACTGGAGAATTACTGAACACTGAAGTTGCGATTGTAACTGGAGAATTATTGAACACTGTAGTTGCGAGTGTAACTGAAGAATTATTGAACACTGTAGTTGCGAGTGTAACTGAAGAATTATTGAACACTGTAGTTGCGAGTGTAACTGAAGAATTATTGAACACTGTAGTTGCGATTGTAACTGAAGAATTATTGAATACTGTAGTTGCGAGTGTAACTGGGGAATTACTGAACACTGAAGTTGCTATTGTGACTGGAGAATTATTGAACACTGTAGTTGCGATTGTAACTGGAGAATTATTGAACACTGAAGTTGCGATTGTAACTGGAGAAATATTGAACACTGTAGTTGCTAGTGTAACTGAAGAATTATTGAACACTGAAGTTGCGATTGTAACTGAAGAATTATTGAACACTGTAGTTGCGAGTGTAACTGAAGAATTATTGAACACTGTAGTTGCTAGTGTAACTGAAGAATTATTGAACACTGTAGTTGCGAGTGTAACTGGAGAATTACTGAACACTGAAGTTGCGATTGTAACTGGAGAATTATTGAACACTGTAGTTGCGAGTGTAACTGAAGAATTACTGAACACTGAAGTTGCGATTGTAACTGGAGAATTATTGAACACTGTAGTTGCGAGTGTAACTGGAGAATTACTGAACACTGAAGTTGCGATTGTAACTGGAGAATTATTGAACACTGTAGTTGCGAGTGTAACTGGAGAATTACTGAACACTGAAGTTACGATTGTAACTGAAGAATTATTGAACACTGTAGTTGCGAGTGTAACTGGAGAATTACTGAACACTGAAGTTGCGATTGTAACTGGAGAATTATTGAACACTGTAGTTGCGAGTGTAACTGAAGAATTACTGAACACTGAAGTTGCGATTGTAACTGGAGAATTGTTGAACACTGTAGTTGCGAGTGTAACTGGAGAATTACTGAACACTGAAGTTGCGATTGTAACTGGAGAATTATTGAACACTAGTTGCGAGTGTAACTGGAGAATTACTGAACACTGAAGTTACGATTGTAACTGAAGAATTATTGAACACTAGTTGCGAGTGTAACTGGAGAATTACTGAACACTGAAGTTGCGATTGTAACTGGAGAATTATTGAACACTGTAGTTGCGAGTGTAACTGAAGAATTATTGAACACTGTAGTTGCGAGTGTAATTGAAGAATTATTGAACACTGAAGTTGCGATTGTAACTGAAGAATTACTGAACACTGTAGTTGCGAGCGTAACTGGAGAATTACTGAACACTGAAGTTGCGATTGTAACTGGAGAATTATTGAACACTGTAGTTGCGATTGTAACTGGAGAATTATTGAACACTGTAGTTGCGATTGTAACTGGAGAATTATTGAACACTGAAATTGCGAGAGTAACTGAAGAATTATTGAGCACTGTAGTTGTGAGAGTAACTGAAGAATTATTGAACACTGAAGATGTGAGTTTAACTGAAGAATTATTAAACACTGAATTTGCGATCATACTGAAGAATATCTGAGCACTGCATTTACAAGAGAGCTGAATATCATAAAACAGCAAATGCTGAAATCCTGAATTAAAATTGAATGCAATAGTCAAGAAGCATTTTGCAGAACGTGTTTACCATTGTGTGTGAATAAAGAGTTAATCTCGTAATGCACCGTATATCATCATTTCATTATCATGAAATCGTATATCATCGCAAACAGCGCTATACTTATAATAATAATTTATTTCATGTAGGGGGTTACAGCAAAGACAAGGTACAGGTAATTTTGGACGTATTTCATATATTCATGTAGTTTTGTTAGATTTATGTATTTTTGAGGAACACAACGTATATTATTTCTCATCAGTTTCATTATTATCACTATGTGCAAGCCATTTTAGGGTGTATTATTAAGCATATTGGATATATTTATGTGAATTTAAGCAAATGACGCACACGAATCTCTCTGATTGTCAGAGACGGGTTTCACATAAGGTATGCTTAATAATATAGCATAAGGCATGATTATCACATAAGGCATGCATAAGGATTTCACATAAGCCACTTGTAAAGGGTTACCAACGTAATAGGGGCATCAACATTCAGATGCTACATTTTGTTCACGTATTGGGAGAAGAATTGTTATTTTCAAGTCTTAGAATAAAAAAAAGACTACTCAGAAATTCCATGGTTAAAATTTGGTATTCTATGGGCTACTGTTCCCATTGCTCCTATTTGTAGTTTATAATTGTTGACATTTTTACCGCAGTTTTATACGTATTTTTGTTCTACACCTTTCTTTTTAGTTGTGTCCCTTTTTCATTACTTTGATCCTCCTTGTGTGTTGATTTTAACTTTGGTTGTGGGTTTTAATGTCTTTTTACCTTTCTATTTACCTTTGTTTGACGCATTATGGCCTAAGTTGCCCATACGACATAGAACACCAAACAAACAAACATTTTCCCATAATGCACTCATTTTGGAAGTTATATTCGAAATTAACTTCCCATTGACAAAACATGGAGTGCAGTGTAAATAATTCAAACTAACAAGTGTAATAATAATTCAATAACTACCGAGTTCAATAACTACCGAGTGTAAATGGTTGCATAAATACCGAGAATGTCGCATGAAGAAAAATGGTCGCATAATTACCGAGTGTAAATGGTTGCATAAATACTGCCGAGTGTAAATGGTTGCTACATAATTCAATAACTACCGAGTGTAAATGGTTGAAATGATCTTGAAGATGTCCGTGCTAAGCGAATATATGAGCACAGTAACGCTTGCTATCTAAATCCCTATAATTTGACAAAATTGCAAAATTTTAATAAGAAGCCGTAAAAAACATATCGCATTTTAAATTTCCCAGCTGGGAATATAAGGACATATATTAAGTCCCATTAGATGCAGAGTGGTAATTGGTTTTTGTTCTCTGTCTTGCCATGTGTTTGAAATGTATATTGGCAATGTGAGTTCAAATATTCAAAAACACGATCTACAAGTTCAAAGAAATTTGCTCTCTAATAATACGTAAATCTAAATATTCCTTTTCGTAGGTCAAACTTACTTCTTCAAGGGTACCCAATATTGGCGGTTCAACAACCAGAATATAAGCACCGATGCCGACTACCCTCAACCCACTGCTCCGCATTGGCTGGGCTGTTGACTTGTATCGAATTTCTGAGAAGATTTCGACTTAGACTCTGCTCCGAGGTGAGAGCGAGAATGGAGAAAAGAGCAAGCCTGAATTTCCATTGCATCTAAAGGAGAAGACGCTGGTGTGCTTTCAAGTCTTCAAATTTGTTTTCATCAGCTAGGAATAAGAATTTCTGCAGTTTTTGTAACTTAACAAGCGCTTCATGAACTGCATCATTTAAGAAAGAATTTTGTTTGCAAATCGCTATTGGAAATGGCGATTTACTTTCAATTATATTTAAATTCAAATTGATTTTCCTTGCAGATCGTTTCGAGAATAACCCTAGAACTTCAAAGTGAAGCGGCAGCTAGGATACGCATTTTTTAAACGTTCTTGATTTCCTATATTTTATGGGCAAAAAAAGCGAGAAAGAATTGTAATCATTCTTATGTATTTAAGACAACTATTTTTTTACGCTTTTCCTCGAAACAAAATATGCTAAAAAATTCTACCTCTTACAATAATAATATTTTTCATTTCTGCTTCAAATCAAAAAATTGTCTTTTCAGATTTAACAAAACAAAAACAGTTTTTAAATACATTAATTCAAATTTATGTTGCTATTCTTAATTATCACAAAATGCTGATGGAATTATAGTACCGAATAAATAAATAATGATAAGAATTAAAAGCAAATATAGCGCCGACTTATCCTTTTGAATTTAGGATATCCCAAAGGCGACCGTCGTAAAGTTCGGACAACTGCAAAAATCTTCCAAGTTCTAGGGTAAAAGATTGCATTGTTTATGATTTATAATACTCAGAATCTACGCCATGAATGTACATTGTTATTGTCTCATTTTATATGTAAAAAATGATTCAGAGAGCATTAATTTTCAACCAAAGTATTATTTTATGCTTTCAATAAATATTATTATTCTAATGCCGTGTTATTTTGATAATAATACCTAATTGAATTTTACGCCTTGAACAAAGAGTTGGTTTCCAAGGTAACCACAGCTACTACATACCCACTATCACGCTGTATTGAGAAAAAAGATAATAAAGATGTGATTACCAACACATCTTTATTTGACACAACAGTTTAAAGCAGGGGTAGGCAACATATGGCTCGCGTGTCGGACTTCAGACCAGGTCAATGCTTAAAAAAATTAAAAAATACTTATCTTCCTATATGACCCTAAAAAGTAGAAAACAAAACCTAAAGCATATCGATGGTGCAATCGATCACTGAGTTCGTATTCACTTCAAAGAAACATAGGCCGCCGACAATGTTGTTGAGTAGGTAAATCGGCGCCCTATCTTCCTTTGAAGTGACTACGAACTCAATGATCGATTGCACCATCGATATGCTTCAGGTTTATTTTCTACTTTTCAGGGCCATATACGAAAACAGGTTTTTTTTTATTGAAATAATAGAATCTCTCAGTTATACACCTGGTATTAATTTATTAGATAGAGAGCTTAAAAAGGGAGCTTAATAAACGTGTAAAGGATCAGTTAGCTACTGATAAGAATCTTTGGCTTGATGGCTTGGCTGACAAAGCCGAAGAAGCAGTTAGACAGGACAACAGCAGAGAGCTGTACCAGATAGTTAATGTTTTGTGTGGTAGAAAACGGACAGGTATACAAGGATTGAAGGATAAACAAGGTAAGGTTATAGAAGGTGAGGATTCTGTCATGGCTAGGTGGGTTGAGCATTTCAGTGATGTTCTAAACAATGTGATTCCATTGTTGTAACTTCCATTATTTGTAATGATGATAAATGCATTACTAGCTTTAATGTGGGCCCTATATCACAGTCTGAAGTTACCTAGATACACAGTCTCCCTAGATCCAATCATGGACCATGTCGGCGATAAGTGAGGTTCACGCAATTATAATACTCATTTAACATAGTTCCAGTCTTTCGGAGAATTATCAAAAGGCCTGAGGATCGAATTAAGTGGTTTCCATATCTAATGAACACGGCTTCCAATCTCACCTTCTCCGATAGAACCGTAATTTGGTATACTTGATAGTAAACATAAAAGGCTAATTAATTTTCTTCTCTGCTCCATAATTTTCAAGTTATAAAGGTTCAAATTTGTTAAAAACTCTTCCAATCTTGAACAAGTATATGCCTCCTTAAAACTCTAATTCTCTTCATGCCATAATACTAAGAGCAGTTACAATTTAAAAAATCTTAAAACGGGTATCGCAGGTTTTACAGTATGTAGATTCTAGGTCATTGACCGAAAATTTGAATATCTTAAAAGGCGTTTCTTTAAAAAAATATGTGCTGAAACCTATATTTATCAAACAACATCTCAGGAAAATTTCGTTCTGGAATCAAGCACGGATATTTGACCTATGGAAATTTTTTTTTTCAATTATCATGCACTTTTGTAAATCTGTAAAACAAGGCGTCCGGCAGAAATAGTGTCATGGTTCGCTGACTCTTCTGTAACTTCACTTACAAATCTGTGATTTATAAATATAGAAATATTTTCATAAATATTATTTTATATACAATTTTCTATAATTTCAAAGATTTAATTTTGGTAATGAAATTTTACCTACCGAAAATGCTTGCATAAATGGAGAATTATTCCATTATATTTCAACATTATTTGTGATTTTTAATATAAATTTTGAAGCGCTTGCTACAGTAGTTTTAAATACAGAAATCCTTCATAAGGAGTGCACGAAATGCCGAAAAATATAAGTAAATGCTCATGAGTAAGTTCCATTTTGGAGCTTTGCCAATATCAGTTAGTACCTCTCCTTCCCTTCCTTACCCCTTGCCCGAAAATTTGGATCATACATATTTTTTCTAAAAACTGGAACAGTCCTAACATTCGGGGCACTTGCTAATGTTTCGATTTTTGTTCCCATTTTGGAATTTTTCGACTCTCTGAGCCAACTTTCATTAATCACACAATCCAATGTTTCCAAATGCTATTCCTTCATACCAGAGGTTCCCAAACCTATTTGTCTTACCGCCCCCTTTTCAGAAAGAAAAATTACTCAGCGCCGCCCACGAAATCTACCTTTTTTAAGCGAACAAACAGAAAGATGCAGTGACAAATTTGCGTTCCTTTATGTATCTATATTTCTACCTACGTCCTACAACATAGTAAAGAAAGATGGGGCAAATAAAGTAATCGCTACGACTCTAACTCTAAGTTACGCAACAAATGAAACATGTACGAACAATTTTTCAAAATTTTCTTATCTTCCCTTCTTTCTTTATGCTTCCACAGCCCCCAGTCGCACCCGAGGCTACTACCGACCCCCTGGATCGTTCCAGTGCCCCCCAGGGGGCGGTATCGTCCACTTTGGGAAACATTGCTTTATACGAACATAGATTTCTCCTTATTTTCTTCACGAGATTCGTTCTTTTTACTTTGCCTGCAATTCATTACAAAAGACCAACGCTTGTAGCAAAAGCCAGACGTAACATCCATCTTTCTAATAATGACATAACAGCGATGATCTCTACATGCAGGGGCGGGGGTGGCTCAGTCGGTAGCGTGCCAGGCTCGTAATCTGTAGTTCCCAGGTTCGAGTCCTAGCTGGGTCAGCGTTGAGATTTATCTCCGCAAAATTCCCCGCCTTGCCCACGGTCAGTAAGGGACACCGATGGGCTTGGAAAGGCCGCCGTCCGTCGGATGGGACGTTAAGCCGTGACCCCGTGTACGAGAGAGCCATACCCTGTGCACGTCAAAGAACACGCTGGTATGGCCTTGACGGGAGGCTACCATCTGTCACCCAACAGATGTTCCAGTGGGTCCCCTCACCCAACCTTCTCTGAGCCTTCGGAGTCCATGTGACCTGGCCATTTAGCCCATGGTGTGCAAAAAAGTGCCGTTCAGAGGTAAAACAACCCAACTCTACATGTACAAACCTATCTGAATCCGAAACTTTCTCTAGAGAACTGGAATCGCAAGAACAGTGACAGGAAGTGAACATCAAAAACCGCTACTTACATCGAAACGTTTACAATTATCGTACGTAAGGGAAATGCCAACTGATGAGCTTTGTCCGCTCAGGAAATGAATTCAGTGCACGTGGAGGAAACTCGAGGTAACTTGGATGCCCTGTCGGTAGAGCGTCCAACCTTAACCTGAAGTTCGGAGATTTGAATTCTAGTCAAGCCAACTTTTGA